>OX422183.1:9675542-10275542 GCA_949130485.1 Agelas oroides | reverse complement strand
TTTGCTCGTAATATAACTATAACATAAACCAATATAATACACAGGCCGGAGGAAGCGTTGGACATCCAATCTGAGTTGGTATTCGTTAATGGCATGGTGCACTTACCCCATGAATGAAACTTTGGTACACCAACAACTCTTCCTTCACCAGCTACACTACCGTCACCTAGCCTCGAACCCAGGCTTTCCGTTCCGGATTTTGTCTCGCAGCTCCGGAGCTGCGAGACAAAATCCGGAACGGAAAGCCTGGGTTCGAGGCTTACCGTCACCCCTCACCGCGACTCCCGAAGCGATTTTTCCGCTTACGTGACGTCACACGTTCAATATACCTACGTATAAAATCATTGCTACGTGTATTGAGCGTGCTGCTGTGCTGTGGGCTAATATTACGCACGTAACGCGCCAGTATAAAGCAGGTGAAGGCGTGCCATGCTCTTCACGATTGATAAACTGATGTCTGGCTCCTCCCTTGAGGGTAAAGCTTTTTTAAGAAACCACAAACTCTAAACTCTGTTTTCCTAAAGCCTACTAACGAAGATTTCACCTATGCATAGCACTGAACTTGAAAGTGTTCGAGCCAAGGTAAACCTGCAGCACTAACCTCCTATGAGCATCTTGGGGTGCGGTTACTTTGCTTGTTACAAGTTAAAAGTAAAGTACTTAAGCCATACATATTTAGTAACCCACTGCATGAGGACTCCCAGGATAGGCAATGACTTCTACTGGTATGGCTTTGAAGAGAATGATCATTTTTTTCAATTTAGAAGAAGGTCAGCTTAGAGAAAGTGCCAACACTATCCTGACTATCATATTGTCCTGTGTATTCTCTCTTGAAGATTACACGATTTTACTAGTATAGATGCCTAAATTCAGAAAATTTTAGGCAAACGCTAACACAAATTTAGGCACACATTATTGGCGAACTTTGTTCGAGCTAATCCCTAACCTCTAGCAAATTCAGGCAATGGGCCAAAATAAGTAAATACATGACCATTTAACTGATAAGAATGTGGTGTAGGCACTGTGCTTATTGTTTGCAAGATTTTACTTCAACTTTGCAAAAGTGTTTGCATAAAATACTCAAAATCCAAATTACACCCCAAGTGGAAAAAAATATAATTATGGTAAAGAATGAATGAATGACTGAAAAGCCACAAAAGAGCACATGCATACCCAATGTTTCAGCATTTCTTTCCCAGCCTGAGAGGACTTACTGAAGTTCGACTTCACAGCTTCAAACAGTTATCATTGAAGTATCTATACTGTGCAAGCGCTAAGGCTGAGAGCTAATCCACAGCGATTGCATGGGGCCAAACATTTGCCATCAATGAATTGAACCTACGGTGGCACAGGATTTTACACTGGCCAAACTAGCTATCTTAACATGAAGGTACTTACATTTGCTAAAGATGAGAATATGTGATTTTTTAAACCACTGCTAACACTGTACACTGTTAACAAGCTAGATCTATTAGCTACAACTTTCTGGTAGCAGACTACTGATACAGCATGGCCAAAATGAGCTACAAGTCAGTTTGACACTTCTGAATCAGTGAAGTGTGCACTTAGCTACCGGCTTGCTGCACTGCAGCACATCTGGTGCTTCCACAGCGCTTTTGATGGCAATGGTACCTCTTTACAACACTGACTTATGTTTCTCAAAAGGCTTTGTGCATTGTTTGTTAGCTCCTACACAACCCAGATATAGATACACACGTTTGTAGTGTGGTCATCTTCTCCCCAGCCAGTCGATAGAAGTTGGCTAGCTTCGTTTATCATCTCGCCTCAATGTGCATGGCTTCAATTACTACCAATTGGCACCCGTCAGAATGCATAGATAGTGGAGTGACATACACATGCAATAGCAAGGCAAGTTTGCTTCACTTCACTCCACATGTAATAGTAATGCTTATTATTATAATGGATGAATAAAGGGGTATTTGAGTTCCAGTCTGTATTTCTTCTTGCATTAAAGATGTGGGAGGAGCAGTATATAGCAATTTTGCTAAGTACGAGTAAGAGGCATGAGATTGCTTTTCTTGTCAGATTTGAAGGGTGACTTGGGTAAGAAACTTCTAGCCTCAAGGTCACTCATAAGTGCTGTGTAGTTC
The DNA here is from genome assembly GCA_949130485.1 of Agelas oroides. Lineage (NCBI taxonomy): Eukaryota > Metazoa > Porifera > Demospongiae > Agelasida > Agelasidae > Agelas > Agelas oroides. Next base: position 10,273,431 of record OX422183.1, on the reverse strand, counting down.
AGTTTAGTCTGTTTTCGTTCACATGCAGCTCTGAGGCCATCTTTTGTATGTATTGCAATGGTGAGTTCCAACAGGTGGATGTTTTTCTCTTGAATGATAACTGCATCAGGTCTGGCAGTAGTTGGGACAATTGAGGCAGGTACTATCAATGGAGGATTGTCAGAGGCTCGGAGACCAGGAAGGTCGGTGTATAGAATTGCACTTTCAGGGAGGTGGGACTGGAGGATTTTGGAAAGGTGGGCCAAGATGGAATCATGGTGCAATGTGTAATGCTTTTGATTTAGAGCTGTAGGGCAGCAGTTAAGGATGTGATTGACAGTGCAAGGTCAGGTGTCGCAGAGTGGACAGGTACAATCTGACTGAAGTTGCCATCTGTAGGGATGGGAGATTCCAGACCATACGTGGGACTCTTTTTCAAGTTGGACAATGTCTAGGAACTTTGATTGGACAGATAGGGATTCAAGGTGGGAATTCCAGTGGTTGGTGTGCTTTTTGATCAGGGTGTTATAAAGAGGAAGTGTTTGAGGTGTAGCTGGGGGGAGTTGATAGGGTACTGAGACAACTTGATGAACTCTCTCTCGCAAGCTACATTTATTAGCTATACATTATTGATCCAGCACAGCTACACTGAGCTACAAGTCACTTTAACAGTTTAGTGAAGTATGCACTTAGCTACTGGCTTGCTACACTGCAGTACATCACACCACAGCACTTTTGATGGTAACACCACTTCTTTAGAATACCAATCGATGTCTCTCAAAGGCTTTGTGTGTGGTGTTCTTAGCTCCTACACAAGTTTGATGGGGACATCAATTACACATCGATTTTTTGCTCAGCCTAAAGTCAATACATAGGCTGGCTTCGTTTATCATCTCGCCTCTTTGTGGCTACAATTATCACCAATTTGCACCCCCACAAGTATTTAGCATCACTCTATATACATGCAATGGCTATGCTTTTTGTTAAGAGCTGGATTGTACACCTAAATCTGATTCCCTGTCCCTGAGTATAGCCACACACACACACACACAACTGGATTTGATTCCCTGTTCCACTATTGCACTATTGTAGCCTGGCTTCCACCTAGGTCCTAAATAATTAATTTTGTAAGTAGACAGAACAAGCTGTCAACCATATACACAGGAAAAACTGGTTTGTCCACCTGCATTGAATTCATCGTTTTCTTTCCACTTTGGGTGCGGTTTGCCTCAACAAGAAAAGAAAAAAACATTTGGATGATACAATACAAAGAAAAGATACTACACAATAACCTATGGTACACGTCTTTAAAAATGACGCTGCGTTTCGGAAACTATTTCCGCTGCTGCGCCGCGACTGCGCCGCAAACGCAGCTCCGGAATGCTTAAACGCAGCTCCGGAAGACACAAACGCAGCTACGGAAGTTCTAAACGCAGCTCCGGAAGTCACAAACGCAGCTCACGGAAGTCTTACCCGCACCTCACGGAAAACCGTAAACGCAGCTCCGAAAAACCGAAACGGGATACATACGTAAATGGTAAAAAAAATCGTAAACGTCGCACGTTTCCCTACCAACGTTGGAGCAGCTGAGTGCAAATGGCGGACGAAAAGTTCCCAACGGTACTCGTTCGATGGGAAGGTAACAATTCGAAGCGATATGACCATACCAAAGAAGAAATCTTCCTGTCCAACATTGTTGCTATCAACAAAACGGCAGTCATTGAACCTTCCTTAGATCAGTTAAGTGCTGGAGATCACATCGAGTACGAGTTTGTTCCGAAGAAAGGGAAAGTGCAGCTGTGGTGTGGAGTAGTTGTTTCCACCGATCCAGACGCGGATCGCCGTGCTGGTTCGGTACCCAACGAGCTGGAAACAACGTCCAAACGAGCGCGATGTCACCGTACCACTACCAAAGGAGCGAGTCGTCTGAAAGCTACGGATTCTGATAAGGCCGAATGCCATACTGCTGCATCATCGTTGTTTGAGAATTTGAGCTCTACCAAAGGCAAGCGGCAGAAGCGTCACAGCAGTTCGCCACTACCGGGTGCTGGGCCAAAGCGGAAACGTGGTGGGTGGAGCTTCTGTTTGTTCTCAATCAATTTGCGTTAGCCTTCCAAGAAACATGATTTTCAGCTACGAAGTTAAATAAAATTCTCTCTCTCTATTTTTAACATTCAAGATGCTGCAGGAAAGAGTCTGTCAGTCAGTGGGAGCAAGATGGATTGCGGAGCAAAGTTAGGTACGTAACTGTACATAGATAAGACAAGGCAACACTGACTTAGGGGGGTCTATAATTATAGCCTTGTATGGCCTGGTAACTTTCAGGAATTAAAACTGTACGACGTTTGTGGTGCAATGTCAAATTATAGAGGAATTGCGTTTGGTGTCATCACTGCCACACTTTCTGCATACATGTATTTCCGTATGCTATGATGGAAGGCAGGCAATTGGAGCATAATGTAATGGCGAGGCTATTCCACGGGCTTGTTTTGAGGTATGGATGATGCATTAGTTTCAACTTTAGACCATGCAGAGGGCTAGTATGGACGTTCAATATACCAGTGCATGAAAGAAAGGGTTACTTGTGGAACGTTGCTAAAGTGGCAAGTTTGAGGCACTAGTATTGAAATCCCAATGAAAACTGACATGCACTACTCGTGTGACGTAATCTAATAAAGTAAAAGCAAATCCTCTTAATTGCACTGTGCTGGGTAGGATGGTAAATTTTGTTGTCCTTTTCGATTTTTCGAGGGTCTGGTACCAGCTATGGCACCTTACACTTAGTTGTTGATGTCTCTGCCAGGATTGCCCAATTGCACAAGCTAAACAAGCTAATTGCTGCACTGTGCCTTTCTTGTGCGGATTTGATGTACACAACTTTCTCGCGGGAAGCCTAAACCACATAAACATATTCATCTGCTAGTTGCGCATGGCCAGGACAGTTCAAAAGTGCGTATGCGGTGAGGCTTCCTGTGATTGGCTTGTGTCAACACAATTTGAGAGTATTTGAAAGGTCGCATTTTGAAAGGTCAATGCAAAACTGCTGTAATCTGATCTTGAGTCAGATATGTTTACATACATGCTAGCATTAAGTAGGAAACCAAGCAGCAGGCCTGGCTACACTCTCATGCCTCCAGGGGTCAGTAAATTTGGTTTTAGGTGTTCTGAAGCGCAGTCAACAGTCCAGCAAGGTTAGACCCAATCAACCACAGTGTGGATCGCTTTGAGTATTGCGCACAGGAACTCATACTGCAAGTGATCCGTGCTGGGGTTGGTGGGTCTGGCTTGCAAGTGTGAGACTAGTAAACAGTAACACAGCCAGCGGTAAGCATGGTCAGTAAGTGCGGAATTAATTAAGACAAGTTCTCTGGGGGGGGGGCTATGCTAGGTACAGCCTTGAACGTGGAATACGGAGTAAAGGAATAACTATTACTTGACCAGAAATGATTATTGTTCACACACACACACACACACACAGAATTACCCTCTTCAGAGCAAGGAGTTGGAGTGCCACCCTTGATTGCCAGTGAACTGAAGGAGATGAGGCTGACACAGCTTGAACTCAATTGCAAGTTACAACAGTCCCTGCAACTACAGGAAATGAAATCGTCACTGCAACTACAGGAAATAAAATCGTCACTGCAGTCACTGGAAAGAACTGTCAAGATTCTGAGTGAAAAGTCTGATAAGAGATCAACAGATGATGTGATTGACGTGGACAGCCTTCTGTCATCATTCAGTTCCAATCCACCTAGTGAGTCCTCCTGTACATCAGCTTCCCTACCACCGGCATTTGGTTCTCCACCACTGTTTGGTTCTCCACCACCGTTTGGTTCACCAGTGTTAGGTCCGACTTCACCTAGTTCCAATTTCCAGCCGATGATCCCCTCATTATCTGGCAAACAGATGAGGGCTAGTAGTGCTCCACCTACCTATAGGTACTTTCAGCAGGACTGCCGTGGAGGTGCTAGTTGTTGGTCGGGGATAGGTGCCCTCAGAGTGGTGGAGTACTGGAGTTGGAAGGGGGAATACCTTCGACCAGGGATGAAACTTTGGCCAGTGATGATGGGGACTACACAGCTGTGAGTTGGAGTGCCACCACAGGTAGTCAGCTGTTCAACCAAGGTGCCACCCCACAACTCAGAGATGGAACGCCAACCCAGGATATGCTTGGTCAGCCAGTGGAATGTGAATCACTAACTCAGGGTGTAAGTCTCATCTCAGCTCGCCTAGTGAACAAGTTTACTCCGATATCACCAACGAAATACAAGTCATCGGATGAAGTGATCACCCTTTACAAGGATTACAAGAATACGAAGGACATTGGCAAGCTTGCTATCGCTTTGGCCAAATATACTTATTTTGGATCGAGTGTAATGGCCCAGTCTACTGTTACAGGCAGAGGAGGTACAACTCCACTTGATCCTGTCAAATTACAACATCTAAGAAGCAACATCCGTGCCATCTTTCCACTTATGGATGATACCGAATTTGACAAGATTTGGGACAAGTGCAAGTATTCCATTGCAGGATGCTGCAAGACTTTACGATCAGTGACTACACACACGTGAGTGGGAGTGCCACCACAGTACTATCTCACACATTAGTGACTGACTGACATTCAGAGTTAATTTTGATTGCAGAGGTGGTTTGCCACCCTTCAATCTGAGTTGGTTTCTGTTTGTAGTTTACTGCTGTTCTATATTTAGGTGATTTTGCACAATCTTGGACTACCCACATTACAACCTCCCACACTAGTGGCTGACTGACATTCGGAGGTGGATCGCCACCCTTTCTCTCTTGGTTGTTGTTTACTGCTGATGTACATTCAGACGACTTTGTATTTTGAGTTCATTCTTTCAATCTGTAAGTTTTCTTTATAGGTTTATACCAAAGCCAATTTTCTGAAAAATGTTTAAGCTTGAAAGTATATGGTTGAGATGTTGACTTCCTTCTAGAATGTAGCTTTGCATGCAATTATTAAAATAACCATGGCAACCAATATATATAATTATGACAAGCTTCTTCAATACAAGATTAAAAGAAGTGGCACTATCTAACTCTCCAACAGCAAGGACTCACACAATAACAACAACAAAAAAAACAGTCAACACAAAGAGAGGTGGAGGCAGGAAGGCGGCTAATCCTACTCACCCTGGCCTCCACCCCGAGTATCTGCCAGTGACCTCCTCCCACACTCGGTAGTTCACTTCTTCCTCATCAATAGCTGCTCTAACAGCAGCCCAGTTGATAATCCGGGGAGGAGGTGCGCGGGGTGCAGGAGCTTGGGGTTCTGTGTGCTGTAAGACAGAATAGAGAGGGAGTCCAATTTGATTTGGTAGCTATGTCAGCATTGTCTCATTCCCAGGTTCTCCCCACGCACAAATGAAAGGAAAGGGGAGAGAGAGCCTGGTAAAATTTTATCATGTGAGAAGCGTCATAGGTAGAGGGAACTTAATTACAAGTGGGCGATGAATGGATTCGCCCACACTTTACATTAAATGCCAAGGTGGGTGACGGAGAGCTTTTTGGATAGCGTCAGCTGCCGTAAGTGTCAGAAGTTAATAGTTGTATGGTACATGGAGTTTTAGTAGAAAACAGACTTGATTTTTAAAAAGCTGCACTCTATAATGTTGCAAATTGTTCATATGCATGACCATTCCTCCGTCCTGGTTGTTTGCAGAAGCTGAATTTGGCTGGAAAATTCACGAGCCTTTCACTGTGCATGCACAACTGCTCCTTCGAGATCACTCATTGCTTCCCGCTGTGTAAGTTTGTATGATGCCTCTTGACTCATTCTTTGTGTTTTGCAGCTATAGCCTGACATGCACAGCCACCACAAGTTGGACTGTCGACCATGCTTATTTCCGTAGTTCCTAACCTAAATGCCTTTGCTTCATTTTGTTTCTCCCCAACAGTTTAAAAAAACGTGAGCATGTCACTTTGTAACAATCACATTATAGCTAATGTAGCAGAAGTAAATGGCTTTGACCCCCGAAGGTTACCAGGCTCTTTCATCCATGAGAAAAAGCCTCAACTTTTTTTCCTTAAACGAAAAGTGACTGGCTTAGAGTAATAACAGCAAAAGACTTACCTTTAGCTCGCTCCAGGGCAATGAAGCCCTCAATAGTTAGTGGAAAGCCGCACCCAGGGCAGTTTTTGCGGGCCCTCACAGCTGTATTGCGGCACTGCCAGTGGACCTCCATCATGCAGCACAGTAACACAGCTACAGGTTTGCGAAGGGGCGGCAAAATCCTGCTCCCTTCACAGAAGCTGCAGCTAAATGTGTCTTTTTCACTGCTGTGTTTGGAGATTCTAACAGAACAAGAAAGATAAAATACAGATGAAAAGTGGGCACATGTAGTTGAACCACCCTTGATCTGTGGCCTCCCATTTGTTTACAATAACACACAGAAAGCTGCTCTTCCACTTCTGTGTATTACTGTAAACACAAACAGAAAAAATAAAAACAGGGAGGCCTGGGGATGAAGTTATAATTGAACACTATTCAAGCATTCTCTATGGTGAATAACACATCAACTGCATCAACTAAGGATGCTCTTTAAGCAGGGCAAATGAACACACCTCAACTGATCTCTTATCTTCTTTTGAAGAGCTCCGGTCTTCAATGACTTCAGAGCCTCCGGAGCAATTTCCAGCGCTCTGCTGAGGTGCTCTATGATGGGGTTGACACCCAAGGTCCTTGCCAGCTTTATAATCCCAAGGAGGCGATTGAGATCGTTTGGTACTGTCCGGCATTCCAAGGTACCCAAGCACGTCAGGCAGCACAAAGGGATCTTCATGCAGATCGTCTGATGGTTCTAAAAAAACTGCATCTGCCGGGGACGCATCCACCATCCTCTTCACAAGTGGTATGTGATATACTCCCGCTTTATAGCAGGAAGTTATTTGTTTCCCCACAGCAACAAACAGCATCTAGAAAGAAAAGGACACATTGTCAACACTTTACCCCCACAGGGTACCAGTATCAAATTACTTGCTGCTTAATGACTGAGTCACAAGATAACCCAATTAACACTACTTCATTAACAAGGCTCCACCAGTGCACCAGCCTAATTGAATTTCATGTGCTGCACAAGTCCATCCTTAAAGGTGATGATTAACAATCTTACTATCACCTGATAAAATAAAAGTCAAAGTTTTGGAGGAAGCAACTGACCATTGGAAAAATGGGATGGCTCTCCATCTCCACCTCTACGTGATACTGACTGCAACATTCTTGGCAGAATCTCACAAGCCCCTCTCTATTCAACTCTACAGGAACACAAAATGTTGCAGATAAAATGAAAAAGGTTGTCTTTTTTGTATAATGAGAAGTACATACACAAATTACCAAAGAAAGCTTGTACATGCACAAACACTTCTCTGGTTTTACAAAGCTGAACAGTAAGCAACAACTGCCCCAAACAACAAATTTCCCACAGACTTGATGTAAAAGAACTTAAACAAAGGCTTCTTGGGTGTGTGAAACGAGAAACAATGCGGGCCAAGTCTGGACTAGGTTTGACAACCTCTACACAATCCAATACCTAAAATCTACATAACACACACACAATGTGTAGCATATTTGCTGTACTTACTCTCACAACAGCCAAAACAAGTGAAGAAGGCCTCCTCCCCACAACAGTCACACTTCTTCCGCCATGGGGCCACTATGCTGGCTGGGTTGAAGTGAAGCTTGTAAGCCTGGTCCTATAGGTGTTACAGATTTTAGTAACAATGGTATTCGCTAGATCACATGTCAAGTGAGACACAAAAGTGTGCAGACAAAAAGTGCTGAAATCAACCTTGGATTACTTGTAAACATCTATCTTCACAGCTTGGGTCAACTTCAGTTTTGTCCACACAGAACTTAATACAATCTGATCATACTTTTAGCAAAGTACTTCTGTGGTGGAATTATGTCGAGATGGTGGATCTGTCGTACACACATCCTCTCATCTTCGGGCGGCTGTATCCTGCTCCGAAGACGGGAAAGACGGGATGGGGTTATCACCAGGCTGTTCCTAAATACGTATATCAGGGACAAGTTTTGTAAGTAACGAATCTGTCTATAAAGCCGTGTATATATATATATGAAGAGAGAGGTGTTAAACTTTTTAGTAACAATGGTATCCGCTAGACCACATACATGTCAAGTGAGACACAAAAGTGTGCAGACAAAAATACTGAAATCAACCTTGGATTGCAAGTTCAGTTTTGTCCACACAGAACTTAACACATACTTTTAGCAACGTACTTCTGTGGCGGAATTATGATGAGATTGTGGATCTTTCGTACACATCTCCTCCCATCTTCGGGCGGCTGAGTCCTGCTCCGAAGACGGGAAAGACGGGATGGGGTCATCGCCAGGCTGTTCCTAAATAAGTATATCAAGGTCAAGTAACGAATCTGTCTACCAGACCGTATATATACGTACATACATATATATATACACAAATATATATTTTTTGGCTGTAACATACCTCTGCGGGGGATGGTACGTCCGAAGCAGTTCTCTCCTCTCCCCTTCGGGCGGCGGAGTCCAGCTCCGAAGGAGAGGAAGCGATGAAACCGGCATTCCAAACCGTGTCAGCGCTCCAAGGCTCGGTTGATCCCGCTAGTACACCTTCTATGCGTTCGATGAGTGCACCAATAACGCGACTCAAGTCAACCTTGACACCCTTGGGCAAAGGTGGTACCGCCCTTGAGGACAGCCCTGGAAGCACACTTTCGATGCGCTCCATGGCATAGGCGATCAGCTTTCTTTCTTCTACCATCGACATCGTTCACAATCTTCTTCGCACCTACTGACTACTGAGCACGCCACGTGGTGCTTTTATACTGTATTACTTCCGGGGACGTTCCTTGTGTTTATAACTTCTAATGAGGTGGTAAGCCCTGGGAGGCGCACGCGGGGTGGGCAAAAGACTAGCTCAAACCGTGTTCAGAGGGCATTCCACTTCACAACGAGAAATACATGAAAACTACTCCTTGCCTACACAAAAATAAAAACTAAATCATGACACATGAGTGTAGCTACCAGGGTCAAAGCATCAGTGTTATATTGAGGGCATTCCACTTCAAAAAAAACACAACAACTTGAAAACACAACAGTATGCAAATGAGGCACTGTTTTCCAGGGGGCACTCCACTTCTAGAAACCAGTAGCATCCCCATTCAGTTCGACAATACGAGGTAACACCCTCCTGAGATGACCGATGTACCTCCTGCACTTCTGTACGTCCACTGTAGCCCAGAACTCCTGAATTCCTTGGACCAGCTCATCTTTGTTTGCAGGTTTGATGACTCGACGAATGTATTCCTGCAGAATGAAATACAGAGAAGAGCATTAGTTGGCTTATCCATTTGCACTTCATACAGTTGTAGTTGTACATTATATGCCATGCCTGCAAACACCAGGCAAGCTAGACTAGGTTCAGTTAAAGAGAGCAAGGCATGCATGCAATTCGTAGGATACTGCATGTAGCTATCATGAAAAGACATGTAATGCATATGTAGCTCACTTTAATAGTTTCACTGACCTTCAGCTCGTGCCAGAGGTTCTCAATTGGGTTGGCATCAGGACTCTCTGGGGGGGGTGCACCACCAGTTTACTCCATTCTCAGCAAAAAAGGCTTTTGCCACTCTTGAGGTATGCTTTGGATCATTGTCCTGCATAAAACGGTGACCGTTCTCATACTCTGGGCGTTGAAGGTAGCGATGTCAGAGTCTCCAGAAGTATGCCCGTTTTCGTCTACAGAGGCCATATCTACACATTGCTACAACGTATCTGCATCAAATTGAGTACAGAGGTTTCTTAGATGCTTAGGTACATTTGCATTTACTAATTTTGTGAAAATGTCTGCCTTAGTCAAGAATGCATGCACTTTTTCGTCGTATTTCATCCTTTTTCTGTGTATTTTTGAGGTAATAACAGACTTTGTACTCCTGCTCACAATGACTTTCAATATTCAACAATGAACAGCTATTTTTGCATACCAGACTGGTTGTCCAAGGGGACAGTGCAGGTTTTTGATTGCAACTTTGATCCAACTTCTGCGGAAATGCTACTATTTACAACCGAAAAACGCCGTTTTTTAAGCGTTTATTAAGCCTAGTGCAGGCATTACACTAGATATTCAAAATGAACAACCTTCCCTGGACTGAATAGGTACTGACTAACCTTCACAGCGAGTTTCATCTCAATTGGACTTGCAGTCGCTTGCGGAACGTGTACCGGACGCATAATCACGCAAAAACGACGTATAAATTTTCTGCAAATCACTTGCGTTTCTAAGCTCATACAACCTGCCATATAGACTCAAAGTTAATGATATTGGTACCGTTAGAATCGCCTTTTCATGCTCTTTTCAAAAATCATAGTTGTTAATGTTATAAATTAATTTCAGTTTTTACCCCGATATCGCTATTGAAGGGTAGGCAGGAGAGCTACCTGTAGAATCCTGACGTACATTGCTGCATCCATTATGCCATCAAAGATGCAGATTTCGGTAACTCCATGCCATCCGATTCCAGCCCATACATGCACCTTGACGGGATGCTTGGCACGGGGCTTTGGGCGGGGCTGCTCGCCCTTCTTCCTGCAGCAAAATCTTTTGTGGCACTGTAGCTGTACAGATGATTCATCTGTCCACAAAACATCCTCAAAATTGTCATGAAGGTGAGCACGAGCCCATTCAAGGCGTTTCTCTTTGTTTGCCTGGCGAATAAGTTGGCAGTACGCTGACCCTCGGTACGTCCAGCCCAGTTCGCGTCGGGCACGCAGAATCGTGCTGAGTGATAGCAGCCTCTGGCCTCGCTGCAGCAAGTAGGAGCGTATTTGAACTGCAGTCGCCTCGTCGTCAGCTTGCATTATGTCTTCAATTGTCTGAAGAAGGGCACCGGTGCGCAGGGTCGGCCTTCCTGATCCTTGTCGCCTCGCAATGCTGCCAGTTTCGACATAGCGTTCGTGGCAACGTCGCACAATCTGCGTTGTAACGTGAACCACGGCTCCTTCACGCTTTAGTATTGCTACAACCTCGCGGTTAGTGAAGCCCCTTTCCTTCAAGGAGACAATCCGCTGTTTAGCATATTTAGACAGAGCTGCCATGATGTCACAGCTAGCTAAAACTGCATCACACGAACGTATGTACGCACTAACTAATGCACTCACAGTACGCCCGCGACCATAGCCATACTAGTTTTACAGAACCTACGTACGTACGTACGTCTTCCGAAGATGTGGAAGGCTTCTTCAGACGCTTTCCGCATCTTCGGAAGGCTTCTTCAGAAGAAGCCTTCCGCATCTTCGGAAGAAGCCTTCCGATTTGCTAAAGAAGCCTTCCGATTTGCTAAAGAAGCCTTCCGATTTGCGGCGAAGCTGCGCCGCAAACGCAAGTCCGGAAAAACGTTCCGAAGGGCGGCGTCATTTTTTAAGACGTGTACCGTATATATGTCAATCATGGCAGATTTATAAATCAAGAGAACATTAAGCTAACTGCACAGTAGAGCTAGGTTGAATACAGATTGATGGAAGATTCATAGTCTGAAAAAAAAAATAGACTTCAGTGGTTAATTGGTTACTCAAAGCACAAGAGTCACCTTGACCGCACTCGTTCTGGGTTTTACTTCACCAATACTCTGGCAGACAATTTGTGGGAGGACTATTGTTCGGTCAGGGTGGCCAACCACAGCCATGTCCCAAGTCACCTGTGATATGATTTATAAATCTGTTTCATGGTTTAGCCATAAAGTAGATCATGATATATAAAGTACATCCTATTTAAATTACTACTACACAATGAAAGCACATACAGTGCAAAACCCTCGGCGTTTGATGAGTGTTTTGGTTCATTGAGTGAAATGAAAATGTTCAACTTTAAGTGCTATAACTGGCAATATATAACCCTGTCATTAAGCTGTTATGTAATGTTATTATGCTGACATGGGAAAGCATAGCTATGCCAGTATAACGTCCCAAGGTGTATAGCGCGGTGTGAGGATTATATAAATAAACATCCTCCACGTTATTTATAACTGGGTTAACTAGCTAGCAAAGCTAGAACCTGAGCAAATGTGCGAGCAGCAGGAATGCAATATGCATAGGACGCTCACGCGGCGTGCATAAACATGTATGAACAACCAACGAACCACATCTCCCTTATAAAACAGGCCTAGATGTTATGCAAAGTCACGTATCACGTGTGCCAGCATAGTGCCAGGTCAGCAGATACACACCGATGAAAGCCAAGAAGCTTTCGAGGATAGTGGCTATTTTAGTAAGATCAGTGACAAGTCAGCTGTGTTATAGGAGCTATCGCTATCCCTACACACTAGTCTGTCTCTCTTGTCCATCGAGAGCTCGTCATCATCGTCAAGAAGCCAGGAAGGCAGTGGTGGTCAGAAAATCACGCCAGAACTTTTGAACGAAGCGTTTTCAGCGAAAGCCACACGACTAAAATCTTGAAAACGCCATAAACAACCCTATGACACCACACCTGAGACGTATAAACGAGGTATGTAGCTGCTAGCGTGGTAACAGACAGACAGACAGACACACACACACACACACACACACACACACACACACACACACACACACACACACAAAAAACGACTACTGTAACCCTACGGCACATGCGCGCCGAGGGTTAATTATAAACTAGCTACTAACAAATACACACACAGCAATGCACACATTCACATATACTCCCACATATACATGTATATTTACACACACACACACGCACACACACACACACACACACACATGCACGCGCCACGCACACCCACACACGCACACACACTCACACGCACACGCACACATGCACACACATACACACACATACACACACACACACACGCACACCCATTCACGCACACACGCACACACGCACATGCACACACGCACACACACACACACATACACACACACACATTAGCACCAAGAAACATTAGTGCAGAGATGGTTGTAGTGGAAACCAGTGCTGATCCACTGAGTGTGAATTTCACCATTACATATGTAAGTGGAGGTCTTACTTTGATGACCAGTGTTACCAAATTATAACTTAATTTCACATGTACAGTGAAACCAACCATGCAGACACGACTTGTGTGTCTGCTACATAGAGAGTTTTTCATATTTTAGATGTTAGGCATAAGCAAACTTTGAGTGTTAATTACAATGTAGCCATGTTTCCAGAGCAAGCTGTTATGTTGGTAGAGAATCTCAGTACTATTAATAACAGCACCAATTTAGTTTCCAGTCTAGCAGAAATGGTGGACAATCTTGAAAAAAAAGTACGTAGACAGACACCTAAGAAGGTCGTAAAATTTGCATGCAGCCAATTGAGACTGATGAAAGTGATCATTATATAGTGTAGTGAGGTGTCGGTTTCTATCTATAAGTGCTAGAGGGACAGTTGAACTTTCATAAGTGTCTGTTGCATTGTATACACAGATCTCTGCTATTGAGGTTTGTAAATGTACCGAACAAGCAGTCCAGTGTAGGAATATGTACCATCCACACTTTCCACATTTTTAGATATGGCTTGCATATGACTATAAATACATTAACAGCGTAGAACGTGGTGGTGCAGTATTGATTTTGTGTCTGACAGGGATTTATTCCTCCTGGAGAGATGCCTGATCGATTTCAAGTTCATGCAGAGACAATTGATGGTGGAGACAATGATGAAAAGAAACTTTCCTATTGCACAGATGACATTCCAGTGACTCCTGACTTAGATGGGATGGTGTTCATTCAGTTGAACGCAAGTACTCCTACATGTACATATAGCAGTCACAGTCTTAAAGCCTATCGGAAGTATAATGCCACAATTGCAGCAAAAAATTGCTTTGGAGAAAACAACTCAACAGGGAAAATACTATTTAGTAAGTCTACATGAACCTTGTGATTGTGCAATAGTTGCAGCCATTTGAAACACCTGTGCAGGAAATATGGTATCCCCTCAGGAAATTTGGAGCCCCCTTCCAAGTCAGGAAATATTGCATCCTGGGTGCTAAATTTCCTAGGATATTTGTACCTCATCCAACCTTTCCTTGCCCAATTTCCTAGGATATCTAGAAGGCCACGCCAAATATCCTAGGATATCTGACATCGTAATCACAGGTGCATGTAGAACTAAATTTGTGCAAAAAAATTAACTAGAAATTACAGTTCCAGCAATACCATTTCAACTCTGCATTAGTCCACACTTCATCAAGGATGGTTTCACACTTCTCATGAAACCATTCCTGGTGTATCTCATATGAGACCATGTTCTCCTCCTCCTTCACTGGCAGTCTTCAGTGGTGAAGACTTTATACTGTCTTTGTCTTGTTTGTATGTATATTTTTTGGCTTCATCATCTTGTCCTCAAAGCAGTTGTAAAGAAGCTGTCTCATATGCACCACATCAAAAGTTTCTTTTCAGGGGCTTGTTCATTGCAGATAGCCATTGCAAATGGCTTGTTTGCAATAGCATAGATACCCACCATCAGCTTAATGATAAATAAAGATGTAACTCTTCATAAATGGCCTTCTTCATTCTTAAGAAAGACTATTTTTGTTAACAGCTGAATGAGGTGTGTTGAGAGTTTTTCATTTTTGCCTAATGTAATGCCACATCCCAGTGGAAACAAATGCAGGCTCAACACACCCAGTTGCTTATGAGCTGCATACAAGCAACAACAGAAGCGAAATAACAGCATCTAGGCAAGAGCTATATATTCTAGTCAGGGAAGTGGTTATAGCAGCCAACTAGTGAGGTTTCCCTCCTTGTATAGTTGTTGGAAAATCTATGTATGGCTGGATGTAATGCAGCCAGTTGCACAATAGCTTTGGCAGCATCCTAGACGTTGTTAGCAGCAGCATCTTTCTCAGCCGTTGTAATGGTTTTTAGTTGTGTAGTGACTCTCTCAAAATCCATGATGAAAACTGTTAAGTCCTGGTAATGCATCACTATCAGCTGTTGAAGAAAATGTACCCATGCAATAACCTTTCCTTGAATCAATAATGATAGTGATTTGCATTACCAGGATTATCAACGCATGCAGCTGTAGTTGTGTTGGCTATATAGTCATTTAGCTTGATGAACTTTGCATCACAATAGAATCAACTACAGCTGCATGCGATGATAATCTTTGTCCTTATAAGCTAGCTAATAAAGAGAATCTGTTATTGTCTGTTTTTACTTAATTGCTAATTTTTAGGAGACATATGCAAATGCTTCATCTCTCAGGTACACACGAAGTTCAAAGGTGTGATGTCAATAGTCATTCCAGACCAGGAACAGTCAACATCAAGTGCAAGTTCACTATGAAATCTGACGCTTTAGGATACCTACCAATCCTATCCTCTAAAACCAACTTGTCTCAGGAGCTTTTTGTCGTTGCTACCCGAGATGACTTTTCCAGTTCTGACTTAAATATTAGCGTTCCTGGGGTCCCTCAAGATAACTACACTGTTAATGTCTTTGATCTTGGTGGTAATGGCCTACCACCAGTGTTGGCAGGTGAAATCAACTATTTTGCTGAAGAACAAAGCACCATTGTTACAAATGCAGAGCAGGCAGGAAGTAAGGAATGGGACATTTTTCACGTAATGAGCCACTATATATGAACATGTATACCGTATAGTGCTAAATTTTCGAGGGTCTAAATTTCCGCTTCACGCACACACCGCACAAGTAACATACTATGAGCGTGGCAGTTTATCTAACACGCACCGTCACATCGTCGTCCACTCGAGCTCGCAGCTGTCAGCAAAGTAATGCCTACTTCGAGGGTATCTCTTTGGAGAGAGTTCATTTTGGATTCAGCAGCTTAGCTCAAGGATGTTTTCTATCAACCCTCTTGCAGTCAGAGCATGTAAACTGTGTGTCACATGTCAAATAATTAAAATATTTTTGTGGAGGTCGAAAATTTGCGAAATTCGCGAAATTAAAGATCCGCGAAAATTTAGCGCTATACGGTATACAAGCAGCACATCGGAATGTGACGCACTCCCTTTCAGAATAGTATGCATATATTATGGCCATCCATTAGGCATGAATACAGCAGACAAGTACATGCAATAATTACTGCACACACAGCACATTAGTACATGCAAATTTAATGCAAATTTAATGCATGAGCAATGGCCAATGACTGTTGGAGAACGAAGTAACAGTAGCACATAGGAAAACTAATAGTATTCCCTACCAGCCACAAGTGCATTCCACTCACTGCTTTAGTTGGGCATGTTATATGAATGTGAATAAGTATTGTTGCATTTACTAATTATACCTTATTTACCCATTGTTTCACATGCAGCTGATGAAGGTTTTTCTGTGGGTGGCAGATTCCTGAAAGTCCCTAACGATACAAACACGAGCGCAGAAGTGATGCTGTGTGTTTCCTTTGAGTCAAGCACCAACAAGGACAAGATCATTTTACTTGCACATCTTTACGGTAAACCACAAAAACTTTTGGCATACTATCTGAACACAACCAACTGTACAACAGCACCAGATGCAGGAGACTATGTTGTTGGTGTATTCAACCAAACTGGTGAAAGTATCTTGAAAGCACCAGCCACACCTCCTAACATTTCAATTATCAGTGAGTACTGTTTCAAATTATAACAAGAACTACTAAACAAATACTTTAAACTCGGCATGTGTATAGAATTAATGTAGGTACAAATGGCATGCCATGAAGTGTGCATACCAGTATAGAGACGAAATAGATGCAGGAACGAGGCTTTCATTATTGTATATTTAACTTCAATTTTTATCACCCCTGCCTAGTTTGCATATACTTTATGGCAAACCATCAGTAGCTATAGCTATATCCATACACAGTTTAGACGTTTTATTCCTTGCTTCTGTACTTTTTTGATGTTACATGTAAACTACTATTTAGCAGTAGCCACTGTAGGTAACCTGCTTCCCAGAGTTTCATTGCATTTTTGCATTTTCTGAAAAAGGGGGTATGTAGTACAACTAGTGGTGAAGGTCTAGGAATGAGGCTTGAGCAGTAGCAAACAATTTCCAAATTATAGGCCAGAGGAAGCGATGCATGGACATCCAATCTAATTGAATATTTGCTAGTGCCATGGTGCACCTACCCTGTGAATGAAACCTTTGTTCATTAAAAAGCTTCCCTTTACCAGTTCCACTATGATCACCCCTCTTCATGATTAGTGCTTGAACCATTGATACTTCAATGACAACTGTTTTCAGCTAGCCTCGTACCTGGGCCCTGCCCAGCTTTCCGTCACTTGCAGTGGACGAGGCTAGTTTTCAGCTCTGATATCAAACTTGTATAAGCGAGATAAAAGCTAAAGTAGTAGACATTTGTGCATCAGCAAGCACTTTCGTTGCTTTTTTCTCATTCATTCATTCATCATTCATTTATTCATTCATTCATTCATTCATTCATTCATTCATTCATTCATTCATTCATTCATTCATTCATTCCTTTCTTCATTAATTCATTCATTCATTCATTCATTCATTCATTCATTCATTTATTGGTTATTGTTTTTCTTTCCACCTGGTATACACTCTTAACAAGCATGTGCATGCAAGCTTTTCAGCACTTATTCTTGGTAGTACATGCTCTTACAAAACTTTTCACACCTGTACCATCTGCTATAGCACCTGTTACTCCAACAACTGCTGTGATTCATCCAACACCATTTCCATGGGATGCTGTTGTGGGAAGTATTTTGGCAGTTATACTGCTCGTTGCAGGTAAATTGAATCATTTATCATTTGTACCAACTTGTTCACCAGGGAAACATTTATTTTGTTCCCGCAAACTGTTATGAAAGTAATCCAATTGGTTGTGAGACCAATCAATCACAAGGATGCGATGTCAGCTTGAAACATAATGCAATCACAGATTTGTATAATTATGGATTTCACATTTCTATTATTCTGATTGATGAACGTCTGGATTTTATGAAGTTCATCTGTAATTAGATTTGAAGTTTGAAACTATATAGTCATATAAGCAGAATTATAGAATGAGTTGAGTAATTAGATAGCAAATTAAATAGCTAATCTTTGGTGATGCACAATAAGTGTATATTAAACTAAATGTTAATTTAACTTCATTTGAATGTATTTCTCCGTCTCTGTCAACTTCAACATATTTCTGTGATGATACAAGTTCTTTTCATAGATGAACTAGCTAAGGGCTAGCCTAAACCATTATTTTCTTTCGTGATAGACTTCAGCCCAAGAGATGCATGCAACCTCCACCATAGGCATTAATATGGGGGGGGGGTTGGCACCCCCCTCCCCACTTTTTCTAGAACTTCTTTTAATCCATGGTTGCAACTTTCCCATGACTGGTGACTGCTTGCATGCAACATAAGAGCCTTGGCATGGCCATGCATAGCACATTGCCATTTGTGCATGACAGCATAGATTCTATACTACATATACATAAGTAGACCCCCAACTGTGACAGGCACTGGTATTAGTGATACTGATAGTGACCACGTGTGGAGGAGGAGATGATGAAGATGATGAGATTGGACGGTCAAATTTAGAAAGGACAGCAACCCGCATGATACACATGATCCTGCAAATGGGCCATCGACAGTCTCAATCACTGCTGGCCCTTTCCATGCAGCCATTTTCCAACAACTACACAAGGAGAGAAACCTCACTGCTTCAATGCTAGCAAGCAATTTTTATACTTACAATACCCCCTTGCACAAAACCAGATCATCTCTATTTTGGATAATATGGTTCACTCTAAAGTGAACGATAGAGCATTGTAATACCTGAACAACATATTCTGTGATAAAACAATGGACATCTCCAGAGTTGAACGAGTTTCAATCACAATTTGGTTAGTAACTTTTGAAGCAGAAGAGGTTGCAATGAGGAACACTTCCTCAAGTTTTGGATGCACTACTGGTAGTGCCCTTTATGAGTTGTTGACAGAGATTCTGAGAGAAGTTGTGCTGTGTCTACATAATCTAAAAGCACAATGTTACGATGGTGCAGCTAATACATTACTCTGGGTGCTTGCCAGTTGGGTTAAGGAAGTTGAACCAAGGGCTATGTACTTCCACTGCCATGCTCATATTCTTAACCTTGTGCTAGCTGATGCATCCCAAAGTATCTCAGAAGTATGCAACACTCTTGGGACAGTAGCTGTTCATGGGTACTACATAGAGGGGTCAGCTAAGAGGCATAACCTTTTTGTTGTACAGAAGGAAAGTGGGAGTAGCACATAAGGACCTGCCACCCTCAAACGCCTTTGTGAAACACAATGGCATAGTCGATATAAGCTAATTGTGCTGTCAAGACTATACCTTTCCATCAGTGCTCCAAGGATTAGTATTGATACACATGTATGTCGTGCTAACAGCAAATATCAACGAGTGAGGTTCATTTGCCTTTCTTGGGGTGCAAACTTATCCACAACTTTTTTTAATCTACTAGCTCCTGCTCAATATGGAGGATTGCTGGATTGGTGAATCTCTGCTGCCCGATAGTACTATGAAGGTACACTTGAAACTCTGCTTGTAGCCCTGGTACCAAGTAGAAGTCTTCAAGTGCTTGGACATCACTGTTTTTGGCAGAGCTCCAGTGAAAAGGCATCTGTGTGTCAGTGTTTCTTATTAAACTGTCCAACAAGGGATTGATTCTAAACTTCTGCTGGATCACTAACCTCTATACTTTCAGAACCTCCATCAACGCATCTAGGTACCTTACACATGTGTGGAAGGGTTGGAAGCTCAAGATCGAGTTCCACAGCAGTAGAATTTGTTTCTTTCCATAGCCTTTTAAACTCACACTTGCTTCTCCTCTGCTGTAAGGAGTCAGTAATTGCCTGGACCCTGGCTGCTAACTCAGAAATGTCTGCACCCTTCTCTTGGATTTGTCTTGTGAGGTGGTTTGTAAGGCCAAACACTGCTTCTAAAAACATGAAGAGAAATCAAATTGTGATGTTTCTTTTAAGACTCAGCACCTAAATTTCAAACATTTTCTAGGAGGCATGCCCCCTGGCCGCCCTCTATATGGGTGTCACCCAAATGCCACCAAGTACTTGTGCTCACCCACTTTTCTACTTCAATTTATGTCTATGTCATCCACGTCCTCTAATACAAGCTTTAGGTGAGATTACCGATTCTTACATTCCTCCCTTTTACAGTTGTTGTCACTGTTGTGGTTGTTGCTGTATGTGTGAGAACTAAAAGAAAGAAAGGTGAGATTTAAGTCATTTGAGTGATTTATAGAAACCTACAGTCATGCAGAGGTGAATTTGTGTGAGTAATGCATGTTGTTCAGTTACTGACATTATAACTGTTCAACATTTATCACTCTTTTAAGTAGCAGGGATGCGTGTGTCAACTGATTCTGGGGATCATTCATCAAGGTGCGTAACAATAACTGTCAACAGAGTTTCTGCAATTAAGAGTTCCTATTACCTCTCACTCGGATTAAGAAGTTACAGATGTGGGTGTCAACTCAGTGATAGAACGATAGATGGATCTTTCCGTTTGTGTGAAGCTAAAATCTCATAGTTTACCTGTGGTACGATCATCATGAAAACCCGTTAAGATTTTTAAAGAATACTCAGTGCATTTCAGTTTTGGAGTGGAGCTTCTCTTGATCTAAGATCTAAGGTGCAGTCTGTATACGTAGGAGTTACAACCTGGTTTTGAATAGTGTAAGGTGTATTGTCAAATTACACCAACCTTTGACAGTGTGAGTGCTCTGCCATGAAGCTAACCATCTACACATAACTACCTCATTTCAGATGGTGCAGCATTCAATAAAAAAACATAAATAATGCCCAGCTTATGGTCAAACATATTTTATATAGCTGTGCTTCCTTCTTTTTCTTCTTTTGCCAGCAGAAATTCAAGTCAAAATGTGGAGATTACAACATACAAGCATACTGAGGTAATGTTAGAATAACTAATAATCAAAGTGACTTGGCAAAAAGTGATGCTGTTTAGGTAATGAATTCTGGCGATACAGAGAACTTTACTTACCACCACACAAGTTCCAATATACCTAGCTGGTTTAGGTTTCACAAAGGTTACAATGAATCACATTGACATTCTTGTACATAGCTATGTTCACAAATTAGGCATATGACAAACACCTTTTCTTGGAGGGTTGTAACATTTTTGTGTTTAAAAGTTCAGTTACCCAGGGCAATCATATATCATCCCACTGTGGCACTTATATTTGTGTTCAGTACCATAATCTCTCGAAAATATGCCCATGGGCGATGAACTTAAGTGGCTCCTAAAAGAGGGGGGTGGGCGTATTTTCGAGAGTTGTGATAGAAAATTTGCCTCACACACAGTTAGTCTAGCCCTTGTTATTTGCGCATGCAGTGATTCTTCAATGCCGCTTTTGTCATGCGCTTGCTAATGCAAGAAAAGCAAATGGTGTCTGCCTTCATTTGTTAGTCCCTCCTCTTGCATTGTGCTGCTTCTTCGGTGCTTCTTGCTTTAACATAACAGCATATACTGCGGCATAAATGGGTGGGTGTACTTTCGAGAGAGCAGCACCCTTTGCAACAACTTCATTCAAAAAGGAGGGTGGGCGTATTTTCGAGAGTGGGCTTATTTGCGGGAGATTACGGTACATCTGATATTTTGATTACACTGTTTGACTGTACATATAATTTTTTATACTTGTGTACAGTGCATCTGATATTTTGATTACACTAGTTCATTGTTAATTCCAACAAGTAAACAGAACACACTGTTTGACTGTACATATAATTTTGTGTGCAGCAAGGAGAGGAAGCAGTACCGAAGATTCCAGCTGGCCCTGATGATGAAGTGAAGGTAAACTATAGTATAGCACCTAAAGGCTATATATGCAAAAGATGTACACATCATTCCTAGCAAAGTGTGCTGTCAATTGCTATAGTTCATCTGACATTGAGTATCCAGTGGCTAGCACTTGCAATGCATCATGTACAGTTTGCCATATTTTGTGGTCATGTGATGTTAATCGTTCTTATGTCAGTTTTTGAGTCATTTGACTATGTGTCAAGTTGCTCAAACAGTAATGCACGTGCCCATGTGCTAGAACAAGGTGGTATGAAACTGCTAGTGTTTTGTTACACCAGGGAAAGATTGATGGTACTCCTGGCCTTCCTGGATCTTCTGGAGCCATTAGACCAACAGTATGTCAGCACAGGACACATACAAGTGACTTTAACAATGAAAACATGTGTTTTCTTTTCATTCACCTACCACCACTTCACAGGATGATCCAGGCGCTGCTCCCGGCACTGCTGGGATCCCTGGACCAGCTGAAGATTCTGTAAGCTCATCTACCATCATGTATAATTGTCTATAACTCTGCAAATAAAACAGTATTCAATATTTGAACCTTAGGCATGCAGGCATAAACATTTTGTATGGCTTTTACTGGAAGGAGAAAAGGTGAAATATTTCTTGGCTGCTATAAATGGGGGTTCTGATGACACTTGTGTACAAGGTGGCTGTTGCTAATACCCAGTTCACTGGTTGCAGCAGAAAAAACTTCATTACTACTAAGTTAAATACCAAGAGAGATTCAGCCTAAGGATTGAACCATGTCTACGTATAAATACTCTATCCTCTGCTCCAATACCAGAGTTCCAGTGGCTCAGTTGGTAAGAGCATTTCACTGGAATTCATAATGCCCAGGTTTGAATCCTGGCTGGATCTCATTATTTTTTTTTCGCCATCAGCAGTATTGTTCATTCTTTGCAGCCACCCGGTTCTTACTACACTGGTGAAAAACCCAGACGTTTTTACCAGAAGAACAGGAGTCATCAGCACCTGACATTTTCTCAGACTGGTCAGACCTCCAAATTTGCAGACTCAATCCCCCGGGCCCAACCCAAAAGTATATATGATGTGTTTACGTAGCTGAAGAAAATTTCTGCCTTCATCAGTGTTCCAAGTACCAGCTATAATGCTTCCAGAGCCTACAGACGATCAGCTATTTATGCAATCCAAGATCAAATTCAGTGCACTCACAGCCCACATTCAAGTGCTAGCTATACATGAATTGCACCTGAACAGCCACATTTATTTGCTAGCTAACATGGTCTTGAAACCACAGGTTTTAGTTATAATTAGAGGAGTTTTCTTAGGCATACTGTCTGGAATGGCACCTTGAGTGTGGTCATGTGGATAATGGAGTAAACTCTGGTCACAATGGTTTCCATATGCTTGAAAAATCAAGGCTAAAGGCAGAGTGTACCCACAAAATGATTGTTTCCAGAATGGTATGAGTGCTGGACAGATGGTGCTAACCTAGTAGAAGCAAACAATTGGCTCCAAAGTGGTAATGCCTATCAACAGAGCTACCAGACTGGGAGGTAGTGGGGTATGAGAAAATTGAGATGCCTGAGCCTGTGAGAAATGAATGTGAGGAAACCTGCATCTGCTCATTCATTACATACCCTAAGAATGCAAACTGCCTCTAAGCACAAATTGCAGTAAGTACATTATCATTTCTGCAACACCTAAATCCACCTTTAAAACATGTCAAACAGAGTTGCAGATGGAAGACATCGAAGAAGAAAACCACAACACTGGTGCAGAAATTGAAGGTATAACTAGATATACCTAATGTTGATCAACTGAACCTATGTACAGTACATAGATTGGCATAGTTCAATGGCTTGTGTTTGTCAACAACCTCAGATTATCTGGCAAATAAGTAATACCATTAACATGTACAGTGCATGGTATGCGTATTCATGCTCTGGCCTAGGGTTTGTCTTTTTTTATTTGTTCAGCCAAAAGGAAGCATCATTAGGTTCAATTTAGCTCATATTGGTTCTTCTACTCTTAGGTGACACCACAAGTGTATCCTCCAAGCCTCCTGTACTGACAGAGACTGCTACCCGTAAACCTCCCCCAAATTTACACAAAAGGCGCAATACAGTTCCATTGCTGATTCAATCAGTACAAGGTACATACAAAGTAATTGAAGGTGATTTGTTTAACTGGTCCAGGTCTATATAATATTACTATATAGCCTTGAACCCAGGTTTTCCATTCCGGATTTTGTTTTCTCAAAAGCTGTGACAAAATCCAGAATGGAAAGCCTGGGTTCAAGGCTATATACATATAATTATGGCATATATATGGCATAAGTACATCAGTTGTAAGTTGACAGCCCTAGCTTTAAAGCAATCTTACAAGGAGTCTTACCATGTTACTAAGTACCAAACTGTCAGATGAATGTCAAACGACAAACTTTATGATCACAACCAAGAGTGCATAAGAACGGGTGGGTTGAGTAAGAGTGTGTAACTCCAATAGAAGCCCATAGTCTGGGAAAGTTATTGAACTGTGCTAAAAATAGAACACCAGATCACATATAGCATCAATGCCTAATGTACGTAGCATGCACAGAATGTGTTACTATTTTTAGTACTGGCAGTAAATTAAATTTAAGGAGTTACATGCTCTTACTCTACCCACCCGTTATTATGTGCTCTTGTCATAACTCTTACCCTTTGGATTTGATTTCTTTTGGGCTACTTGAGGCCAATGAGAATTTTCTCTTCTGTCCCTTGATTTGATTATCTATCTCAAGAATGTAAACTGCCTCTCTAAGCACAGATTATATACAAGCTTGTGCAAAGAAAAAACAATACAGTAGCTGCATTATCATTTCTGCAACCAATAGATGCAATATAAAACATGCTATGATGCTCAATTACTTACACAGAGATGCAGATGGAAGACATTGAGGATGAAGGCCACAACACTGGTGTAGGGATTCAAGGTAACTGGCTACCTGATTATCCAATGTTGATCAACTGCACCAACCAAGGTTGGGATAAGGCATGTGTACGAAATGATTTGTTTCCTGTTCCATCTGTCAAAAACATGTAGGTTACTTCAACCGTACTTCAATCATATTTTGGTCATCTCATTTGCATGTGTGTGGTTAGTATACACATATCATGAAGTTAAAGGGATGCTTTCAAATATGTCCTTGAATTCAAAATTTACTCTGAAAATCTGGCCTTCCTTGAGAAGATCTAGCATTACTAGGATAAACTAAAGAAACTCTTCGATGAATTTTGAAGAAAACGTACTTAACACAAACTTTTTCCAGTAATGCTGATTAAAAAAAATATATACATACAACTGAATGACCAAATGTGTTTTCACATTAACCGTAGGCCAAGGGGGTTTTAGGCTATGCATACCTTCTTTGGTCCATATTTCCACTTCCGTTTAGAGCTAGCACTTGAAACTTGAGCCAAAGCTTATTCTTTAAGACGTTCTCTCATTCTCTGGGGGGTTCACAACCTGTTAGCCATCCTCTGCCACTAAGCAGAGAGAGTAGTTTCACTTAATATATCTGACAAGCAAAGGTCTTTCTTACAGACAAAAGATAATACTGGTTTTGTCACTGACAACCACTAAAGCCAACCCCTACATGCACATTGTTATAGTGCAGCTATGTCCCTTCACTGAACTATGTCCCTGTCACCATAGTCTCGTGAAAGAATGCACCTTACATGTTCGCAAAATAAGAGGCTTAAGGCGCTCTAGCTTTTAAGTATTTCTGCATTTGGCCACAAAATATCACCCAAGTGTATGAGGCTTAGTTGACAGTGCATTAGCACTCAAATCTGTCAGCCTGTTGGAGTTGACAGCAGAATTGTTGGACGAACAGTAACGTGCAATGGAGCTGCCAGCCTTCAAAACTCAAGTCCTGATGGTACGAAAATCTGTAGCTGAACGGCAACATGCTGTGTCGTGTGACCAGGAGGGCAGCCGCACCATTAGCTACATCCCTCTATGTAAACCACATTGTAATTGGGGCGAGCCTGAGCGAGCCCCACATAGACGGTACAACTGGGCGATTTCATATATGTATTATCATTATCGTACGACCGTCACCCGCGCGCCGCGCTTGGTCGCACGAAGTATGTAGGGCTTCGCATTCGCGTACATGGCTTCCATGACCGCAAGAGAATCACCCACGCGCCGCGCTTGGTCGCATGAAGTATGTAGGGCTTCCAATAGCGCATTAGCGTACATGGCTTCCGTGACCGCAAGAGAAGAAGCCGACGTCAAGGAGGAAAAGGACACCATCCGTCAGGTGATCTTTAACAACAAAGAATTCAAGCAATAGCTGTGTGATTTCAGAGAACTGTACCCAGGTTTAGCCTCGTTCCCAGGCTCTCCCCAGTAAGAGGGGGGAGGGCCCTTCTTAGCGGGGAGAGCCTGGGAACGAGGCTACCCAGGTAAGCAAGAATGGGAAGCATTTGCCACAATTCTCTCCACTACACAATCTGCCAGAGACAATGATGATGCAAATATAGACTTTTCTAGCCAGCACAACGTTCAGCAACCTGGAGTAGAAACTCTCAGAGAAAATGATGTCAAATAAAAAATGGAAAACTTTTGTGGCTACTAACAATGGTGTTGAGATAGCAATGACACAGCCCTAATGGAAAAACTGAACCAACCAACATCCACTAACTCACTGGCAATGTGTAAAAAAACTACCATTTGAAGCTCATTTGGTCGATAGAAACTCCAATGTAAGCTCTCATGCAAACAGGAAATATTATGTCATCACTTTTATATCGTTATTAGTGTAATGTCATGTTGTTTACAACAAAAATTGATAAACCATAACGGTGATTGTGTACACAAAAAATTGCATGTTAGCCTCTTCCAAACCAATTCATTGTTTCTCACCCCTAAGCAGAAAACTAGATGTGGGTTGGCCAAGAATTGAAGACTTTCAATTACGAGGTCATTCCTGTGTGAATAATGTACAACGCTGCCTTTGTCATTTCTACACTTGGATGAGGCACAGTAAGCAAACAGCAACTTTACTTCTTACTAAACGCCACGCCAACTTCGACACCTCGACAAGTGTGAAAGGGTACGTGCGTGTGTATGAACTGCGCATGCGCAATTGTAGTCCTTGGCATACTGCTTGCTCAGGCTCGCCCCACAATGCCCTGCATTCGTCTAGTAACCTTAGGTGTAGTTTTTCTACCTCAGCATATAGCTTTTTAAGCTGTGCTTCTCAAAACTCCATGAGTGTGCCATTCGAACCTCACTCCAGAGTATGTGGTAGGGGATGGGTGTTCTTTGAAGGGTGGGCAGTCTTTTGCAAGACTATGGTATGCCCATATTATGCCAGCAAAATTCAACTGCCCCTACTAAGCTCAAAATTATGCCAGCATACTACACACAGGCGGCTTAATTGAGACATGATATTACCGCAGATTGGGAAAATTTCGCTGTTGAAATAATTTCGCGGTTGAGACCAACCGCGAAAATTTAACACGCGAATAAAAACATTTACGAAGCGATGATAGATGCTTTCACGAATGACGTGTGATGGAATTTTGACAAGATGCAAATTATATTCAAAGCGATAACAGGAAGTTCCGGTCACGCCTTCTGGGGGGAAAGTTAGTGCGGCACCCAAGTGGTCCGCCATGGCGCGCCTCGGCGTACGAGATTTCGAAATCCACTGGATTTCGGATTTCAGAATGGATTTCTGGATTTCAAAGTGGATTTCTGGATTTCGCTATTTCTGAAGATACAGCTAAAATATACTCATGAACAATCATGAACCACATTCCTCTCAGCCTATGTGCTAACAGAATACAATGTCACAGGCAGTTCACCGCTACATAGCGCATTGGCAGCGTGTTCGTTGATTGTCATGCAATACATACGCATACTGCGTGTTCGTTGATTGTCATACATATTCATACGCATACTGTGTGTTCGTTACATACATATTCATACTGTACTGCATGTTCGTCGTACATAATCACCTCGGAAGAATGACCTTTGTACCCGACCGCGAAGATCGGCCGGGTACAAAGGTCATTCATTGTGGTGATGTTCTATTACGTCATAGAAAATCGGTGCACGTGCACGTCCTTGTGGTGTAAAGTATACGGATATTTGCGGAGTATTTTAATAGAATCCTGAATTGGATTTCCGGATTTTAGAGTGGATTTCCGGATTTCAGAGTGGATTTCTGGATTTCAGGGGGATTTCAGGGTG
Organism: Agelas oroides; assembly: GCA_949130485.1. Classification (NCBI taxonomy): domain Eukaryota; kingdom Metazoa; phylum Porifera; class Demospongiae; order Agelasida; family Agelasidae; genus Agelas; species Agelas oroides. The sequence goes on along the minus strand of OX422183.1, from coordinate 10,245,408 downwards.
GATTTCCGGATTTCAGATTGGATTTCCAGATTTCACAGTGGATTTCTGGATTTCTGGATTTCAGTTTGGATTTCTGCCGACAGTGTACGAGATTTCTTTCGTGACGGACCCCTCGGCGGCACCTTACGGGCGAGAGCAAAATCTGTCGCAAAAACCACAGAGCTGGTCGCTGCCTTGGGAAGTTCTCTTTGCTAGGTAATGTACGGCACCTTAGCATGCCATAGTAAATACCTTTTCCGGGACTGATACTTTCCAAGGCTACCTGACCAGCGTCAAACAACCGTCTCCATAGAGTGCAGTACAGTTCTTTCCCCCCAGAAGGCGTGACCAGATCTTCCTGTTATCGCTTTGAATATGATTTGCACTTATCAAAATTCCATCACACGTCAATCATGAAAGTTCTCAAAGTTCTCAAAGTTTCATAGTAAATGCCCCAAAAGGGATGGATATATGTGTACACACAAGGAAAGAAATATGTACACGTGAAATACAACAAAGACTATGTACAGAACATGTATTTAATTCACACAAATTTACTGAGTTTGAGACCAGTTTGAAAAAGTTCTTCTGAACATAAAATATTTGGCTAAGTAGAGAGTCGATGTCGATATTCAGATCCGTATGTTGGGTTAAGAAATGTTCATGACAAGCAGTGTTAGGTGGTATGACAAAGTCACAACCTTCCACATTACATTGTCTGTTTGCGAAAACTGTCTTGCTTAGTAGCTTGAGGATTGATAACACAGCGATAGTTCCAGGTGGGCCGTGATCTAGGGCTGTATCCCAAACCTTCAGCCACCACATATGGCTGGCGACTTCTGCAACAATCGATTGTGATGGATGGGTCCTGGCTTCACTCAGTAGGAGTGAACAATCGGCTTTGATAATTTGTTCTTTTAGAGACCTCATGACTACATCAGGATTCGTGAGAACTTCATCAGTAAACTTTTGTGAGTAAGCTTGTTCTAATAGACGACATTGATTGATGAGAAGCGTGGATTCAATACTGGGAAAGGTCAGAGCATTAAAAACCTCTGTACTCAATGTACTTTGCTCACTTGAGTGAATTTTATGAAGGAATGATAATTTGGTGCACAGACAGCGGCATCTCATTGTAGGCCAATTTAGAGCCAGCAGAGGAACCTGGTTGGCAGTGAACTTTGGCAGTCTTAGAATCTTCTTGCCTATTTCAGATTGGAATGATTCTAACTTCAATAGCAAAGAGGCATTAATACACCAAGCTTCGGCACCGTACATGAGAACGGGCAAGACAGAAGATTCAACAAGGCTCCGGGATGAGAGTGGGTTCAATAAACCATGGAAAGCACCCAAATCACCATTGACAAAGAAAGCTCTGCGTGCTTTGCAGATACGCTCTTCGACTGACTTCCGGCTGGTGGAGTTAGAACACCACCATACACCAAGGCACTTGACAGACTCTACAACTGGGAGATCAGCCACAGAAGGTGGAGGATCCATTCCATCTCTTCCTGCAATCACAATACCACACTTCTCAGAACTCAACTTCAGGCCATTTCTATCAGCAAAAGAGGCAACAGTTTTAACTTGTTCAGCTGTGTCATCGGGATTAGTTGTGGTAGTGCGAATGTCGTCTGCGTGTGCAAAGGCACCTAAGAAGAGCCCTTGAATACTGAGGCCAAGATCCTTGGATTTCAGATCAGCTAGCTGAGGGTCCATGACTAAGTTGAACAGGGAGGGGGACATAACAGATCCTTGCCGGATCCCTCTTCCAATTGGGAGGCGACAGGATAGGAGGTTCCCTACTTTCACCTGAGCATGCAAGTCCTCATGCCAGTTCTTGATCAACTTCCCTCTGATACCAACATGTGCTAGCTGCTCCAGCAAGACACAGAATTCCACCGTGTCGAAAGCTTTCTCAAGATCGTAATAACAAGTGTAGACACTGTCACCCTCATAGATGAATTTGTGGTTTACTTCTTGGCTTGCAAAGATGGAGTCAGAACATCCCACATTCCTTCTGTATGCTGTCTGTGTTAGTTGTGGTACCTTTGAGTCATCCAGAATGTCACTCATTCGATTCAACAGAAGGGTTTCTAAAACTTTTGCAAGGACAGATGTGAGGGTGATGCCGCGATAACTATTCACAAGTAAAGGATCTCTGCCCTTTCCTTTAAAGGCAGGGACGATTATTCCGTGCTTGAAGCAATCAGGGATTTGTTCCAGATCACAGATACTGTTGTACACCTTGCATAGCCAGTTCATACAGATTGGTCCACAATATCTAAGGTGCTCTGGTAAAAGGTTGTCAGGGCCACCAGACCTTTTAAGATTGAGACATTTGAAGGCATGTTCCACTTCTTCAACATCAAAAGGAACATCAAGAATGCTGTCACTTTCATTGAAAGAGCAACATTCCATATCCTGAACTCTTTTCTGGATCTCAGAGAGTGGAGCACTAGATGTTATTTGAGAATGGCTCAGTGATTCGAAGTGCTCAGCCCAGGTAGACAGAACACAGCTTGGATCAGTGATAAGATTATTGTTGACGAGTAATTTATCAGGGATATGCTTGCTGACAGCGGAGGATCGGAATCAACATGGGTGCTTTTCGCTGAACATATTATCTCGCTTCTGGATCCTTTTCCTCTCCATAATACCCCTTTTCTTATTCAAGAATTGCTGTACATCTTTTTTGCACTTTCTCCTATCGTCATGGAGCTCACCACTTCTAGGTCTGCCAGCCTCTTTCCATCTTCTAAAAGCACACCTGCTCTTCCAACACAAGTGGGATAGCATTTGATCGTGACCCTTCTGTGTGTGCTGAAGCTTCTTTCTCTTTGCTGGTATATGCATATTGGCAGAGGATTGTAGGTTCTGCGCTATTGAGAGTATATCCTGATTTAGATCGTCGATTGACGAGTAATCTTGTGACAATAGGGGCCTCACAGCATCGTCAGAGGCTTCTGAGTACAACAGAACTTTGCGTTCTTTGACAGCTGTTGGCCAATCGAGATCACTCCTAGGAAAAATTGGCATAGGAGGGACTCAGATGTGGGTGAGGTTCAGAGAGCAAGTAATAGGCAGATGGTCGGAAGTGTTAAGAGAATGCTCTTCTAACGTAGAGCAGTTTGAGATTCCCCTAAAGGCGTCCGAGTTTGAGATGATATAGTCAATAGTGGTAGAGTTGCCACCCGAAGTATAGGTGTAGGTGGGACCTGAAGCAATAGAACACAGGGATACATTAATGAGAGAATGTTCATCAATCATTTTGATCCATTTGTTGCCTCTAGAGTTGGTTAGAGAGGTACCTCTGCATCCCAGGTGGGCATTCAAGTCTCCTAGCACCAACAGAGGACCTTTGTTTGAAAGCTGTGATATACAGTGTTCAACTGAGTCGAAATAAGTGTCATAAACATCTTGTGACTGTTCCCCACTGGGCATGTAAACACCCAGAATGCTTGAACATCTCTCTTCGCTCTTCAGTTCAATCTGAAGGCCACACATTCTGTCACAATCTGACAGAAACAGGGGGCAGGCTCTTAGACTCGAGCGCCACAGGATGGCCACTCCACCGCATCCTCTGATCAGATCTGAAGAAGGGCTGAGGGGACTATCAGATACAGCAGTATAGGTGAAGTCTTGATGAATGGTCTTCAACAGCGAGAGTTCAAATGGCCAAAGCCAGTGTTCTTCTAAGATAATGACATCTTATCCACTTGTGATGAGGTGTTGGATATATGGAATACTAGTGTGAATTCCTCGACAGTTCCAGGCTGCAATGCTGAGAGAGTCAAACAATTCTGATTGAGTGGGATGGTTTTGAGGCATGTGCAGGGGAGCTTGCGCTTTAGCATTGTTCCTCCAGATGCGAACATAGTGCGAATCTGGAGAGGCTGAAGATAGGGCCGTATGCAGGCAGTCTCGTGGGATCTTCACCTTCCAAGAGAAGCCCACTTTTGTGGCATTGAGGGTTGGACACTTAATAATAGATGGAAGATCGGCTTCACTAGTGATAGGTAGAAAAGGGCGCACATATATATGGCAGGTACTAACCGCTCTAGAGGAGTTCTTTGTGCGATGAAGAGCTGACAAATCTTTCTTCAGAGATCTCACTTCTTCCTTGAGGGAGTTTAACTCCTTCTTCATGGTTGAGTAACGAACTTCGTCAGATACAGTAACTTGAGGTGCTTCAATTAGAGTTCTGGGCCCAGAGGCAGCTAGTGTCTGCGATCTTGAAGCATATCTGTCACGTTTCCCGTTCTTGAGTATGGATCTAGGGACTATCGTACTCCCTTTAATACATTGAATAAGAGTCCAGATATCATCAGACAATTTCTCATTTAAGGGCTTACCAAACTGTGTGAGTCTGCGACCGACCAGTTCATCACCAGGGGTGACCAAGGTTTTCTCGGCGGCATGGTTGAAAAGACAGGTTCTTAGGTCCAGTAGGGTATCGATTGACTGTGTGACGAGAGCGGATACACACTCCGACTTGGGTACATAATACGCGAGCTTGGTATTGACCCCAAATGACTCTCTCTTTGGCACGGAAGCCAGAGAACGACGCTAGCAGATGCCAGCACACAAACTAGAGACAGAAAGAACATAAACTTGAAACACTCCTGAGCTAAAGCATGAAAAGACACTTCTAGATTGACAGCGATCCAGTCGCCATTTTCACGTCCACACCTCCCGGGGTAAACTGAACGTCCGATCGACGACTACTCCTGACAGCCACAGCGTTACAACCAGCAATAGCTGGCTCTCCCGAGACCTGGTAGTAGACTAAACGCTATGAACGCTCCAGGCGCTCATCCATTATGTAACCGTCAACTGTTAAAATTTTGCAGATCGAACGAACCGCGAAAATTTATCAACACGAAAATTTTTTACGCGAATGTTGAGGTAAATGCCACTTTTATTGTAACTAAATTATTAGGATGGAACATGGTCTGGTTTTCAGACCCCAACAGCTCAGTATTCTCCAGCGAACTATAAGTCCTCAACACTGCTTGCTAGCACTAGCGCTTTTAAGGGGAGGGGGGGGACAGGGGGGCACAGCCCCCCCCCCTCCCCCCCCCCCCCCCCCCCCCCTCCCCGTTTCCAGCGAGAGTTTGTAACTTCCACGTACGTCAAGTTCAATTCTACTTAATGACTCTTCACACGATTTGATAACCATCTGGACGGTGATGAGTCTGCTAGCAAAGCATTCTGGGAGGGCCAGTCTGAGCTAGTTTATGAGTACTACATCCCATACAGGTTGAAAATTTCCCCAGGGGTTTAATTTTGCGACTTGCGATGCCCAATATATACGGTACTATGTCATGCAAACACAGTTAAAAATGGCCTCAGATCACTCCTTGCGCGCTAAAAAATTAGAAAATTTTCCGGGGAAGCATGCCCCCAGATCCCAGGCCCTCAGCACTACCTTGTTCTTGAACTTGACTGTGCTGACTCCATCTTTGTCTGCGGGTTAAATTTTCTATCAGGCCAATGTTTTTCATTTGAATGAGCCCCAAGCTGGAGCATTCATAGCTCTAGCTAAAGTTTCCAGGTTTGCCACCATGCTTTGTTCATCCTGTGAAGTACAGTCAACCTGGATATATATTGCTGGCTGCACCGCTGCACCATATATAAAATATTTCTAAAATAACAAATTTCCAATCTGTGGTATTACCATACTATAGTTCTGTGGATATGATTATCATGAGTATATATTTGCATTTGTACAATTTAGATCACCTGATGAGACCCAAAACTGCATCAGAGGAGAAAAAACGCAAGGACACACCTTCAAATTCAAAGGCCCAACTACATGAGCTCCTCCAGCCTACACACCCAAATTTTGTATGGGACGACAGTGACACAGTCTAACAGATTTTAAGATGATCATTGTTGTGCCTATGAATTTTGTATATGGGAAGTTTACAGACTGTCATGATCGTCGTAGCTATAGCTAGCTGTTATAGAGCATCATCCCAGTCTGTAGCCTGCAGATCTTTATAGCTAAGTGTTGATTGAGTGATTTTTTGATATCACAATATTGCTGTTCTGGTTCACAGACTTAACTGTGTAATTACCCCAAAACTTCATTAGCATGAGTGAGGGGCTGATGGAAAGTGTGCCAGCTCATTTCCAGGCCAATTTGAAAATTCAGTAACTTTTTCCTTCATGTTTTGGAACAGGCCTGGGAACAAGGCTATCTTGGACTCTAAAACCTGAACTCATTCCTTGATATATTTGTTATTGCTTACAGAATGGGTCCATGTGAATCTAGTGAGGGCAGAAGGAAGCAACACTGGACCTTCCTGCAGATTAATATATGTGGCAGTCCTGGATAGAAATTGAATATTATTCCATCGAGTATTTTGAGCACATCACCGACTTTGATGCACTATAGTGCTGAGCTTCCTCTAAGGGCTATCTGCATGTCTTTGAAGCACAGTCACACATGTACCAGACCCACCCTTAGTGGAGGCTCAGTGCTATAGTGACACACTCAAATATGTAGCAAGAATAATATCTGATTTCTATCTGGGACTGCCACATAGATGCTGGTATTATGAGACAACACAAATTATGGGTTAATGACTTCATCAGAAATGATAGATGTTGATAGCTACTATACCTTAATTGGCTAAACGTTAGTGACACTGTCCTTTCTCACATTCTAACATAAATGGTTGTAAGAACTATGTTATTCACATTTTATTGTAGTGTCTCATAATGGCTACACTAAGGTGTATAATAAAAATAATAGCTCTATAGCAAGACAAAACATCAATAATTATGTTTTCACCACTGAACAGCATAGGCACATGACTTTAAATAATTCATCTACTAAAATCAAACATTGAAAGCCACTAATTTTCTCCAGTCAATTAAACGTGTTTGTGGCTCATAACTGGGGTGTATACCCTACTTACAGTTTGCTGCATTAAGAGTCATACAGTAATATAAAATCACCTTCATGACAAGTGAAAAAGCTTGAAGTAATTGTTTAGTGTTGTTACATGTAGCCCCACCCTTATTGTTTACTTGTTACATCATTTCCGGCCATGCCCACAAACATCTTAGCTGTACCAAGCCCCTCCCTCGGGGTATATAAATGTGATAAACCCGGGAGCACAAGTACCGGGGTCATGGTAAAATGGGGCCCCTCCGGCTTAACCCTTTAGAGCCCATAGCACCAAAAGTCGCACTTTTGACATGGTAGTTATGTGGCTTCTCACTGTAAAACGGTGTTCACCCATAAACTGGTAATATTGCTGGTAGTTTGTTAGTGCTTCTACTCTCTAGTAGCGTAGCTGGTAGTAAGGGTGGGCTAAAGTGCCTAATGACGGAGCGAGCAGCTGTATAGACAAAGACCGCCTGGTATTGAGAACATTGATGGAATGGTACAAGTAGGAAGGCTTATTGTGCCTTTGTTTTATGCTTACCTGAACAAACGTTTCTGTTGTAAGTTACTATGGAGCCCTCTTCTCTAGCAGCCCACCCCTTACATCCCACCCCTTCCTGTCCAGGGTAACAATCATTGCAAATAACTATCAGGGCATACACCTGAGGTTTAGAAATGCAGTAGCTATTGCCATGGGGCATGATAAAGGGTGCTATGCACAGCTGGAGCAAAATTATCAGCAGCCAAATCGCGTGGAAAAAATTTTAAATGCCCAGATATCATATGTACAGCCATGTGCATAATTTGTGCAACAATTTTTCACCTAATGGAAATGGGGTGAAACTAATACATATGACTTACCCATAATATGGGGACCCTTTTATGAGAATGGGGCCCCCTCTGATTGTTAAACCGTTTTTGAGATTTCATCATAGAACATAGTGGTTTTAACAGAATACGTAAATGGCAACTTTCGCTGCCGAACACTTTTGCGTTTAGTCGTCATCCACGAGGGTTTTGGGCAGCTATATTTGTCTTGCTGATCATAAAGGGACTCAAAGAGGAAGACTGGATGCTTAAATAAGCTTTTAGTGTATATCCCTACATCTTTTTACACAAGAATAGATGCAGGGAGATGACTTTGTATATAATACCTTCACTTTTATATCATACCTACCTTGTTTGCATACTTTGTGGTGTGCCATCCCTACATCTTTTACATTTTTTATTTCTTGTTGCATATATTGTGCGTCAGTGCCATCCGTACATAGAGAGTCTATCGACTCACGTCATATGTAAGGCTTTTCAGTGTGTCAGACCACACATCACACAGGCCGTGGCGTGCAGCTGAACAAAGTTTTCTACTGTCTACAAAAGTGCTCATTAGCTTAGAGAAGATGGTTGCAGGGACTAGCTTGTCGTATAGTGGTACCATTACAATGCAGCCATTAGTCCAACCTAAGCATCTACTCTGGGTTAAGTCTAAGTGGCTTATTGTGGATAGGCATCTTAGAGAAATAGCAGATGGATTCGCCATGCAATGAAGGACCATCCTGTCTGCACAACTGTTTAATTCAATAAGTGCACATTATTAGTATGGTTATTATTATTATGATTATTATTATCGCTTTACAGTTCAGATGGGTTTGTGGAATGGATTTCATAGAACTGAAAGTGAGAGAGTGAACTGAGGGTTCGTTAGACTTAAAGCTAACAGCTGGGAGTCTATCAGAGAGTCGGTAGACTCTCTATGTAGGGATGGCGCCGACGCGCGCAATATATGCAATACTTAAGCAAAAGCCGTATAACTTCACCACAAACACGCTAAAAGCTTATTTAAGCACCCAGGCTTCCTCTTTGAGTGGCTTTGTGACCAGCAAGACTCATATAAGTGGCCAAAAGCCACGCGGAAGATAGCTGAACGCAAAAGTGTGCGGTCATGAAAGTGCCATTGTTCGTATTCTTCTTTCTTCTTTCTTCTTTCTTTGTTCAGACCGAGAGTGGTGCAGTAATGGCTAAATTTACCCCTTAAAATCAATTTGACTTTACCAATGTCAAATTGCATTGTGTTTAATGCAATTATACATGTTTTACACATGTTTGATTTGTATAATCATATTTATTATCCAGTTCATATTTCTACAACAGTATTTTCCTATTCCCGTGCCGTGCAATATCACACGATATTGCACGGGTAGTTATTGCACGGGTAGTTATTGCACGGGTAGTTATTGCATGGGCCCTGAGGCTATATACGCGCGATATCCTAGCAACCAGCGTGCGCTTTAATTAGAACCAGTGCGTTCGAACGGCGAGTTACTCGGGACTTGGTGAGAAGAGACACGACGCTGTTGTGGTAATGGATAATAAATACTTTATTACACTCGTTAGCGTGCATATCGCGGTTATTGCACTCGTGGGCTGCATTTTCACTCGCCTTCGGCTCGTGAAAATACCACGCCCACTCGTGCAATAACTCGCGATATTGCACGCTAACTCGTGTAATAAGGTATATATAATTAGAATTTTGCCAGTATATTTTGTAAAGTTAGTGTAGTAACAATTTGACAATATACAGTCTACTTTTATGGTTTGTCAAATTACTATACTTTGTTGTTTTCAGCATTGTTTGTGATGTATACAAAGTCAACTTTGTATATTTTGTATATTTTGCATAATTAGACATGTTTTATATGAAAATTATAGCTGGCACTGTCTTTCCCCTCGCGGCATTGGGCAAGGCTTATGAACACCACGTAGGTAAGGCGCTACCTACTTGTAGCTACACTAAAAATAGCCTACTCACAGCTTTAGTGAACTGTAAAGCTAGCATGCATGGTAAGTTGTCAGTATGATAGTTTTCTGTGCTGCAGCTGGTCAGTCGTCATGTGATTGACAACTGAATCATGAAATTGGTTTCACAAAGTTTGGTAGGGAGAGCGGTTGGCCCTTCATCAGGTTCTAGTTGGCTATATTACTACATGCCTGGAACTACTACTATTACTGTCAACGCCATTTCAAGTTCTGGTGTTGTGGTTACACTTGAAATATTCTTCTTAGGCTTATAGGTCTAACTGTAACTGAGATTAACATCAAAAAAAAGTACAGAAACAAGACTTAAAAAACATTAAAAATGTAAAAAGATGTAGGGATGGCATGCCAAAAAGTATGCAAACAAGGTAGGGATAATGCATGAAAGCAAAGGTCAACATATTGGCAAAGCCCCATCCCTACATCTTATTCACACTGCAGTTAGACAGTGCATGGGTGTAAGGTTCTTGGGTTCCTTTATGGTCGGCTGTGCGCGCAATCACTCAACACTTATTAATCTCACCATAGAGGAATATAGGTCACAACTGAGATAAAACATGGTGCACCAACATTATATGACTGAACAAACAAAACCACATTAAAGGTACTAAAACCACGCATGCGCAGTCATGATACAAAACCATAACAGCTTACAGAACAGATATGCTACACTAGTTCAACAGTACATCACAATTCCTCCCCTCATATTTTTGGGAGTACTCACATAAGTTTATCAGGAGGTCGAACAACTCGTGTGGAACGTCTCGGTGGCCCAACCAGCAAGTGTGGTCCAGTTACGACTCTAGGACCTCGGATCTCTGTAGAAGTCGACTCCGCATTCTGCTCACCAGATGGAGCTACTAGTGGGTCATTGTCCGATGACATAGGTGGTGCACGCTCCTGGTCCATCGACTCACTTTCAATTTGCACTTGGCTTGGAAAGAGGTGATCAACATGGCGGCGCCAGATCCGACCATCATCCAGTTTCACTTTCACTATAGATTTTCCTCCCTCCAACACATTCCCAGGAAGCCACTTCGGTCCATCAGCAAAGTTTCGGCCCATGACTCGGTCACCTGGGTTAAACTGTCGTGTGTGTGCATTTGTATCACCACTTTTTTTCTGCTGCATCTGGTGTTCTCTCACTCTTTGTCGGGTGGTCGGATACAGCAAATCTAAATGCGTACGGATTCTGCGACCCATGAAGAGTTCTGTAGGCGCTATTCCTGTGGTAGCCTGAGGTGTTTCTAGCGGTCCTGTCATCCTCTTTAAACCCTCTTTTACGGTCTGGACAGCCCTCTCTGCCAAACCATTTGACGAAGGGTGGTATGGTGCTGTTGTCAAATGTTTGATGCCATTTCGTCGCATGAACTCCTCGAATTCTCTTGATACGAATACAGGACCGTTATCAGACACTAGGGTTTCTGGTAACCCATGTGTTGCGAAAGTTACTCGTAGCTTTTCAATGGCTGCTGACGATGTAGTGGATGGGACGATGTGCACTTCGATCCACTTTGAGTACACATCAACAATAATGAGTAATGTCTTGCCCAGAATTGGTCCAGTGTGATCCACGTGGATACGACTCCATGGCTTCTCTGGCCAGTCCCAGGGCTGCATTGGGACCTTTGGTGGCTTCTTCCGGCTTCTCTGGCATATGAGACAGTGCTTGACCTTATTCTCTAAGTCTGCATCCATTCGTGGCCACCAAACGTAGCTCCTTGCGAAGCTCTTCATCCGTCCAATGCCTGGGTGCCCTTCGTGAATCTCTTCAACTACTTTTGCCCGGAGCTGTGGTGGCACTACCACTCTCGCACCCCAGAGGATGCAGCCATCTTCTATGCTCAGTTCTTCTCTTCTCTGAAAGTACGGCTCCATCTCTTTGTCCTCTGATCTGTCTGGCCAACCCTGCAGCACCGACTTGCGAACCTTGGCTAGTGTTGGGTCTCTGTCTACCCAGGAGCGAATCTGGGCAGTGGTCACCAAGGAAGCATTCAGTCGTTCCATGAGTAGGATGGTTTCAGCTGGCTGTGGTACCTCCTTGAGTGTGGTTGGCAGTGGTAGGCGGCTGAGGCCATCTGCATTACCTTGCTGGGAACCTGGTCTGTGTACAATTGAGTACTGATACCCACTCAAAGTCAAGGCCCAGCGCTGCACTCGAGCAGAGGCAGTTGCTGAAATGGCTCGGTGCTCACCAAAGAGATACATCAGGGGTTTATGGTCAGAATAGATGATGAACTTTCTGCCATACAGGTATTGGTGATATCGCTTCACTCCAAAAATGATGGCGAGTGCTTCTTTATCGATATGTGCATACTTGCGTTCTGCGTGTGTCAGAGTTCGTGAAGCATACCCTATGGGGCGTTCAGTTCCATCTTCCATCCGGTGTGCCAGTACTGCTCCCAGTCCCACTGGCGAGGCGTCACATGTTAGGATCAACTCCTTGCGTCCGTCATAGTGGACCAATAGTTTCGGAGACTTGAGGGATGCTTTAGCTTCATTAAAAGCTTTCTCTTGGTCTGCCTGCCATCTCCAGGGGGTCTTCTTTTTCAACAGGGTGTAGAAGGGGGCTAGCACTGTGGACAAGTTCTGCATGAACTTCCCGTAATAGTTTATAAGTCCCAAAAATGCCTTGAGTTCAGACACATTGGTCGGGTGAGGTGCTTCTGTGATTGCTCTCACTTTGTCAGCAGTCGGCTGTAGCCCTTCCTTGCTAATGCTATGGCCCAAGTACTCCACTCTGGGGACCATGAAAACACACTTCTCTTTCTTGAGGCGCATTCCGGCCTCCTCCAGAATCTGTAACACCTTGCCCAGTGTGCGGAGGTGCTCCTCTTCCGTACGTCCTGTTATTAGGATGTCGTCAATATAGACCACTACATGTTCAAGGCCTTGTAGGAGGTTGTCCATTGTTCTTTGAAAAATAGATGTTGCGGAAGCAACCTCGAATGGCATACGGGTGTATTCAAAAAGGCCCTTGTGGGTATTGATGACCAGGTATTCTTTGGCTGATTCGTCAAGCTGCAACTGGAGGTATGCATGAGACAGGTCGAGTTTGGTAAACGATACCCCACCAGACATAGCTGCGAATAGCTCCTCGATTCTCGGGATTGGGTGAGTGTCGACCTTCATGGCTATGTTTGCCGTCACCTTGTAATCCCCACATATCCTGACTGAGCCATCACTTTTGACTACGGGGACTATGGGTGCAGCCCAGTCAGCAAACTGTCTCGCTTGTATGATGCCTTCCTTCTCCAGTCTCACTAGCTCGTTCTCCACCTTCTGGCGTAGAGAAAATGGGACAGGCCTTGGCTTGTGAAAACGTGGATGCACCTGCGGGTCTACTTGGATCTTAGCAGTTATCCCTTTAATCGTTCCCAGTTCTTTTCGAAAGACTGGCTCATGTGCATCCAGAACGGCTGCAAGTGGGTCGGGTCCCTGCACCCTGTATGTGGCTTTCCAGTCTAACTTCAGTTCTCCCAGCCAGTTTCTGCCCAGGAGGCTGGGTCCTTGTCCTTCTGTAACAATCAGGGGTAGCACTTTCTGTTGGCTCCCGTGTACCACCGTCACTTGTAGTGATCCTTTCACTGGGATCTCCTGGCCAGTGTATGTGCAAAGTTAGGTCTTCGTCATCTGCAGCGGTGGTGCTTGCTCTTTTGTCCACACTTGTCTGTACGTAGACTCACTGATCACCGTAAGTGTAGCTCCGGTGTCAATCTCCATTTTGAGTGGAACTTGGTTCACCCTAACAGTGATGCATAGGGGGTCATTGCGGCTATTGGTAAGCTGAAACATGGTATAAACATCCTCTTCGACTTCATTGCACACTGCATTTGTGGTAGCTGCCTGGTCTCTACCAGGTTGTTTAGGTTGCTCTCTCCTCCCTTTGTACTTGCTCCTGCAAGCCTTGGAGATGTGACCTTTCTTTCCGCAGGCGTAACATTCGGCCTCTTTGAACTTGCACTGGGAGGGCTTATGTCTGCCACCACACCTGTGACAGTTTGCATAGGGGCGAGACCTTTCCACGCCCTGTGGTTTGCGAGCGACATGTACGGCTGCCTCCGTCGAGGTCAGCTCTTTTTGCAAACCTTGTAAGTGAGTTGCGTCTCAGTCAGCGGTTTCCATCGCTTGAGCGATTTCCATTGCACGCTTGAAGTCCACCTTGGGGGTTCACTAAGTTCACCCCGAGGGGTCCGTCACGAAAGAAATCTCGTACACCGTCGGCAGAAATCCAAACTGAAATCCAGAAATCCACTGTGAAATCCAGAAATCCAGAAATCCACTATGAAATCCAGAAATCCAATCTGAAATCCAGAAATCCACTCTGAAATCCAGAAATCCAATCTGAAATCCAGAAATCCACTCTGAAATCCAGAAATCCACTGAAATCCGGAAATCCAATTCAGGATTCTATTAAAATACTCCGCAAATATCCGTATACTTTACACTACAAGGACGTGCACGTGCACCGATTTTCTATGACGTAATAGAACGTCACCACAATGAATGACCTTTGTACCCGGCCGATCTTCGCGGTCGGGTACAAAGGTCATTCTTCCAAGGTGATGTAATTGGATGTATTATGTATGACGAACATGCGGTACGGTATGAATATGTATGTAAACTAACACGCAGTATGCGTATGAATATGTATGACAATCAACGAACACGCAGTATGCGTATGTATATGTATGACAATCAACGAACACGCTGCCTATGCACTATGTAGCGGTGAACTGCCTGTGACATTGTATTCTGTTAGCATATAGGCTGAGAGGAATGTGGTTCATGATTGTTCATGAGCTGTATCTTCAGAAATAGCGAAATCCAGAAATCCGCTTTGAAATCCAGAAATCCGCTTGAAATCCAGAAATCCACTTTGAAATCCAGAAATCCACTTGAAATCCAGAAATCCACTTTGAAATCCAGAAATCCACTTTGAAATCCAGAAATCCACTTTGAAATCCAGAAATCCACTTTGAAATCCAGAAATCCAAACTGAAATCCAGAAATCCACCTAAATCCACTGGATTTCGAAATCTCGTACGCCGAACCGCGCCGTGACGGACCCCTCGGTTCACCCAACTCCATGTGGTGACGTCATAAACTGTAATGTGCGCACTGCGCGCGCAGAGCGCCATGGAACTGGATCCAGACATGTAGCACATAAGTCTCGCAAGCCACACCTCTCTGCGAAGGGTAAATAGCTCCTCGAGTCGAGTTTGAGTTGCTGGAGGGCATGCAGCAACAAAACACCAGTTGAACAAGACATCAGGTAGTCTGTATTGTATTCAAAGAGATTGTGCAACTTAATTTTATAGCAAGAAAATTATGTAGCTAATGCTGGACTCGTGTAAAAACACCCAACAGGTTCAGTCAGTATTTTAATATTGAATACTGTGATCATGTTCGTCCCTAGCTTGTGAGCTAACCTGTTACCTACTAAGACTAAGACTTTCCTACTAAAACCAAGGGGTAGTCACATGCCGTGTGTTCAAGCGTTTGCGACTGGGATCAAGGTTTTTGATTGGCAAAAAGTGTGCTTAATTGCTTGATCGTTCCCTTCTGTGTTCTTGATCCATTGATTTGAGCAGTTCAGAGGTCACCTTGATCAGCCCCCAAAAAGGGATTTGATCGCTTGATTCAATTTTGATCCCGGTCGCAAATGCTTCTACATGGGACATATAAGTGATTACCCCTTGTAAGACTAAGGTCCCAGTTAGACAGGATTCCTCATGTTTTTGTGGGTTGCTATGACAAAGTGTAGCCTCCTTCCCAGACTCTCAGTGTATCCTCACTTGATTTATTGCTTATTAGTGGAGCCCGGAAATGAGTTAGGCCATGTAGTCATGTACCCATCGTTGGTTGCTTGCTGTTTCCAGAGCAGAAACTGCAAGCAGCATATTAAAGTTGGATAGAAACCAGGATAAGTGTCTTAGCATCAGGCTTATGTAGCCTTGTTCCCAGGCCTTCCCCATTTTTACCTTCTGTTTGTGTTCACAATAATACACGGGAGCGGAAGACCAGTGTTTTTTACCCTCCGTTTGCGTTCACAATAATACACGGGAGCGGAAGACCAGTGTTTCTACCTTCCGTTTGTGTTCACAATAATACACGGGAGCGGAAGACCAGCTGGTCTTCCGCTCCCGTGCATGTGTTATTGTGAATGCAAACGGAAGGTAAAAACGGGGGAGGCTGGGAATGAGGCTAAGGCTTATGCTAGTTTAAACGTCTGTGGAGCAATTTGACACACACTGTACCCCAAATGAGAACATTGTCATGGAAACTGGGGGCAGAGAGGCTTTTGTGATAGGGAGGAGCAAGGTAAAATTAAAGAAGATGTAAATGTTCTTCAGCACTAAACTGTCGGCATTTTGAGATCAAGATTTTAAATGCAATTATGACATTCTTTGTGTAGTAAGCAACCATTACATTTGACAAGACATGTCCTCAGAACACGAGACATTTGTGAGAGTATGGCAATGAGACTACTTTGGGAGTACACTTCAACAGATTGCACTGTGCATGATTCAGTTTGCAAGAGCAGTTTTCTCTGAAAATAGTCTATGTACGCTAGAGTTCAGTATTCTTGTTAAAATGTTGCACATCTTTGGACACAATACAGACTGTGATTTTTTCTGGTGTTTTGTTTTGCTGCATGCCTTCCAGCAACTGTTTTGCATGACTTGCTGAGGGACAAGTTTTTAGTATCTTAAATAATGCGGTCAAGTGAAACCGTACCCCAAGATGCTCACACAAAATTTGTTCTTGTAGCTACTCAGATTGCTAGAACTTACTATAAAAATCTGCACATGGCTCATGATCACTAGTATACACTGGTGAAGCTAGACCTGAGCGTGAAAGAGTAGACTAGTAAGTCACACAGCATGTTAGCTAGCTGTTGCACTCACAAGCTACAAAAAAGGCATGAGAAAAGTACTGAAGCTCTTCAGGTCCAGAAATTATGCTGAATTTAGTTCACAGAGTTACTGTAAGTATAAAACTACGACCCGTAAAACTATAGCAAGCTGTAAGTGAAAGTTTACCTCACAAGGGACTTTATACTGAGCTTCTTCGGGTCCAATTAACATGTCTGGATCCAGTTCCATCTTCGATCCGCGCGCGCAATGCGCAAGGAATAAACATTACAAATTGTGATGTCACCACATGGAGTTGGGTGAACTTAGTGAACCCCTCCACCTTGGCCTCTGCGAGTAAGCGTCGCTGAATTCTGGCATCATTGATACCGCAGATGAGTCTATCCCTAAGCATGTCATTGAGGGCATCTCCATAGTCGCAATGAATAGCTAGGTGCCGTAGGGCTGCGACAAACTTGGCGACTGATTCCTCCGGCTGACGAACTCTCGAATTGAATTTGTAGCGCTGCACTGTCACCACCGGTATCGGATTGTAGTGCATGCTCTTGTACTCTCGTAACGATCTCATCGTAAGCGAGGTCGGTCGGTTTACTCGGTGCTACGAGGTCGCGAATTGTGTGGTACGTTCTTGCACCACAAACACTGAGGAGAACGGCTCTCTTCTTGTCTCGATCGGTTATATCGTTCGCCGTGAGGTACAAGTTCACCCTTTCGACGTACGTTTTCCAATCCTCCACTTCGTGATCGAACTCGCTGATCGTACCGTGTCTCGCTGCCATACCGTTCACCCTCGTCGCCAATTGTAAGGTTCTTGGGTTCCTTTATGGTCGGCTGTGCGCGCAATCACTCAACACTTATTAATCTCACCATAGAGGAATATAGGTCACAACTGAGATAAAACATGGTGCACCAACATTATATGACTGAACAAACAAAACCACATTAAAGGTACTAAAACCACGCATGCACAGTCATGATACAAAACCATAACAGCTTACAGAACAGATATGCTACGCTAGTTCAACAGTACATCACAATGGGGATCTTCCTAAAACGTACCACAAGTTTACTCCAACCTCAGTTCATCATGGCTGTAGCCTCGTTCTCAGGCCACTTCCTAGCTCCTCCCACATGGCCTGGGAACGAGGAGTATGATCCAGCATCTGTGTCTGTATAGCCTATAGGTATGTTTGCCTCGTACGTAGCTATCAGATAGCTACTAAGTAGCTTTACTGTCCACATACTACTTGTAGTGACAGTGGCACCCTTTCTGATACAACCTAGACACTGAGCTTGAGTGGGCTGCAGACTAGTCATAGACAGTGTGTAAACTTAAGGTGGCAGGGAACCCTGCATTTTCAAGGTCAACAAACCTGGAATCCAAGCTGATAGAATTCTTTGTCTTTGTAAACTTTTAGCGCACAGTCCGTTTTGGGAGTCTTCATCCGTTCACTGTCCGTAAAATTGGGGATTTTCCCCATTTCCTGTCGGCATTGACATCCAATAATCAGTTTATAATTAAGTTAGTTAAGATGTGGTCTGGCGGAACCCCTCATGTGGTGGTCGGAACTTTGAAGATAAGCTTAGATCGACTTAAAAAAAATAAAAATAAAAAAATAAAAAGCCAGAGGAGTTTTAGTAGAGTGCTGTAGTGTCAGTAGCTGTGAGTAGTGCGTAATGCCTGCTTGTGAAAGCTAGCTTGTGTCTAGAAGCAGCAGAAAGGCCACAGTGGCCAAGACTGAACTCACTGGGTAGGCCCAGGTCTTGCGATCGTATGCCAAGCCTAGTAGGTGACCGTGGCCTTGTGCTCCGAGTGCTGGGCTGGGCTTTAACTAGAATGCGCAATATATCGTTGGTACCATGCTGCCGTAGAGAAGAAAGCTCCAGAAGAGTTGTGTGTGGAACAGAACCGTGAGTTGTTTAGCGACATAAGGGGGAGAGGTGGGGCTAGTAATGCTTGCTTCCACTCGTGAATGAGCCCCTCCCGTAGACAAGCTGTGAATTTTTTGAAATGTGCATTCATTTTGGTGCAGTCAAAGTTGTCCATTCCAAGAGTAGTGACAAACATGAGTCTAGCCTGACTTTGAGAGTAGCTCTGAACAAAAGCTGGCACAGATTGATTTATACATTGGTGGTTAGGACGCTACCTAGAGTGAGTGTGTAGATGCGTCCATCGGGTGGCAATTTTGGGTTCATGAATATATTAATGAGCCACTAAAACCCTTTTTTAAAATTAGGTGAAGCAAGATTGCCCTAAAGCAAACCCTAACCCTGAAACTAGGAGTAACCCTGGTCCTGACTGTAACCCAAGTTTATGTTTTCGTTAACCTCCGCCGAGAGACTTCCCCGCCACCTTAAGTACTCATGCACAGCATAACTGCATGGATGGGTACAGATTCAGCTCTCAACTCAAGCACGCTAACTGCAGTGTGAAAAAGATGTAGGGATGGGGCTTTGCCAATATGTTGACCTTTGCTTTCATGCATTATCCCTACCTTGTTTGCATACTTTTTGGCATGCCATCCCTACATCTTTTTACATTTTTAATGTTTTTTAAGTCTTGTAGGTATAAGATGTGGATACACTGAGTAGAGAGAAATTGGTAGAGTGCGATAAGAACATTTGTAACAGGGACACAGGTAGTGGAGCGTAGACTATTTTCAGTACACTTGCTCCAAATTAAAAACAAACATCATATTATGAATGTACACATCAAATGGAACCGATTGATACCCATTTTGTCTACTTTGGTCGAAAATTGCCAGGGATGAAATTGTTAGTTACAAGTTACCGATGTATGTGGTAAAATCACAACTGTATTTTTTCAAATTAGGTGCTCTGAGATCGCTTCTGAGGCCATATTTGTACCCAAATGCCACTAGTGCGACTGCGGGAGTAATACCGCCGTTTGCCACAATACACGTCAGTCGTCACGAGGCATTTCAGTCACTATAGTCGACCTTCTACGTGTCGGCCTGATCTTATCTATGACTGTGGCCTGATGAGGTGGGCATCTTATAGACGAATCGACGACTTGGACAAAAACAGTTTCTACTTCGTACTTCACTTTGAAACTAGTTCAGTGGTCACTCACTGCAAAGGGCAAGTGGAAAACGCTGAAGTGCTGAAACCGAATTACGGAAACGGAAGTACGGAAACCGAAGTACATGTACGGAAGTGAGAATAAAAGCCGCCTATCGGTGTTTAAACTTTAGTGCCTTATTGTGTGTGTTGAGGCCTTGTAGCCAAAGGGTGACTCCATACCTGCGATGTGAGAGCCGGATCTTGGGCTCTAGGACTGCAGCGAGCGTCGCTATCATGATGCATGTGACTGCAAGTCAGTGTGGTCAGACCCAAACCAAGACATACGGTAGTCTCGCGAGCCAGCCGTATTTTTCTTTATTTCCGGTGGGAGGAGCGAGCCGGAAATAAAGAAAAATACGGCTGGCTCGCGAGACTAGACTTACGGTGAGTGGGGCAACTATGCAGGCTCTGTGTTCCTGATGTTCTTGTGACAGTGATGCAGATGCGAGTGTTGTCATAGTTCCTTGCCCGAAAATCTTCGCCAATGACTCAACGAGTACTCCTAGTCTCGCAAGCCACACCCTTCGCATGAGAGAGGAAGGGTCTGGTCACGCTGTAACCATCGAGTTGTCGCCACGACAGAAACTTGTCGTGACCAATCAGATCCGCGCTCTTCGTAGATCGCATCCGTTGTCATGGAGTACAATTACGTCATAACGTGTTTAGCAGATGTCAGCATCTTATTACCTAACCGCAATGTTCGATAATTGCGTTCCTCGACGACAACTCGGTAGTTGCAGCGGGTTGTGCAGCAATGGACTTAAAATGACAAAAAATCCCATGGGTTACCCATGGGACTGATTTAAGTCACCCTTCCCATGGGTGTCTCATGGAAATTTTCTCTATTTTAAGTCAATTGCTGGGCGACCGCGAATAGTCACCGTAGTCTCGGAATGAGACCAAGACAAGACCACACCCACTTTGTGAGTTTGTCATGCTAACGACTGTGTTAATAGTGCACGCTGGAGTCCAATGTGTTAGTATTAAGTGGTAAATCACAACCGTACCAACATGTCTTGAGAGGGTCATAGTTAGCAATGAAATGGTTCCAGGAAAATTGTTTCAACTCAATTATGGTAGGCAGTGATTGATTGAGGTCGATAGTTGGTAGGGAATTCCACAAGATGTGGAAGTCTGTTTAAGTAAAAGTGTTTAGTTTTGTTTGTGCAGGAGACAGACAGCTTCAGTGTGTGGTGAGTTGATTATCTGGTGCCATGTTCACAGAAAGAAACATAGTTCAAAATGTTGAAGGTGCTGGTAATACAGTTGAGTGATTTGAAAGAGAAAATGATATCATTGAGCTCAAAGAGCATCATCACAGGGAGCAGTCGGAATGAAACTAGACGTGATTTATAAGTAGTCGTTTAGTATGAATTTGGTCGCCTTAGCTTCTCCAGCATGAGGACATCCTTGTGTAAATAGGGGCGCCAGATGATGGAGCAGTAAAAGTGAGTTGTGAACGTACCAGGGATAGGTAGAGCAGCTTTTTTAATGTGGACAGAGTTGGTTGTGTTGAAGGTGCGGTGTAACAAGCCTATAGAGTCCTACATATATACGCAGTAGATGAAATCATAGTGCTTTCGCCAAGACAAGTCAGCAGACATGACTATGCCAAGGTCAGTATGTGAATCTGTGGGAGACAGTTGTTGGTGATTAATAGTGTAGTTGCTCTGGTATGTGGTTTGGGGACTTGAACAGAGTATAAGAAGGGTATATTTTAATTCGTTGAAGGAGATCTCCAGTCGTTGCTCCAGTTTTGTAAGGGTGTTAAGATCCTGTTGGAGAAGACAAGTGTCAGTGTAGCATTTAGTGTCATCCGCAAAAAGAGGCAGAGCAGAGAAAGAAGCTGAGAGTGGAATGTCATTTTTATAGATGAGGAAGAGTAAGGGACCCAAGATACTTCCTTGAGGTACTCCTGACAGTACGGGAAGAAAGTGAGAGTGTTGGTTGCTGATAGAAACACAATGGGTCCTTGATGATAGGTAGGCCTTAAACCATCTCCAGTGGTTCCCTATTATTCCAGTTGTCTATAGCTTGGACAAAAGCTGGTTGTGTGGGACGTGCACTATCAAGAGCTTTTCTGAAATCTAGATATATACAACATCCATTTGAGTCATTGAGGCAGTTGTAGACACTTGTTAGAAAAATCAGAAGTTGCTGTAGGGTGGAGCACCTCTGAAGGAATCCAAATTGGGAATTCAACATTGATTTTGTAATAAAACCAATGATTTTATATCATAGACGATATGCTCAAGGACTTTGGATAGGACACAAAGTAAGGATATTGGTCAGTAGATTTTTACTGTAGTTTTGTCACCACATTTGTGAATTGGAGTAATCAAGTGCATGTGCCATTGTGCAGGTAGATAATGCTGAGAGAGTGTGAAAGAAAATAGATGGAAGAGGGGTTCATGCAGAGCAAGGGCACAGGATTTAAGAATTTGGGGTCTAATCCCATGAATTCCCATGGCTTTAAGAAGTGTCTAGAGCAGTAAAAGTACATCAGTTTCTGAGATGGAAATGTCACTAAGAGTGGTGGATGGAGGAGGACCGTGGGGACTGAGTTGGGTACTGGTTGAAGAGAGAAGCCTTATCATAGTCAAAAGTAGCCAGAGTAGAGTCAAGGGAGACATTTGGGATGATTGAGCTGTTACCGTATAGGCTGTTAATGTATTTATATATTCTGGAGTTATTTGACGAGACAAAGGTGTGAACTAGGTTAGATTCGTAAGCACGCTTTGCCACAGTCATTTTCTCTTGCAGGATGTGTTCTGTGCATGTGTTGCAATTTTTGAAGTGTGAGGGGGATGGGATGTGCATTGTGTCTTCTTCTTAGTGTGCGTACGCGTGTGAAGTTCAGGTGGTGTTGAATGCCAGGAGTAAACCATTTGGGACGTTGGTGGGACCGTAGCGTAACTTTAGGGGTGAACTTGTGCATTGCAGTCAAAATTGAGTGTTTGATGACAGACCAAACAAGTTCAACATTTCTGGATTGAAGACAACAGCTAAAGTCAGTGTCCATCAAAAAGGAGCTTAGACCTGTCAGGTTAGCCTTGGAGAAGTCAAAGACAAAGTGGGGAGTGATTTTAGTGTTGGTTGGAGTCCATGCATGAAAGTCAAAAGAGATTAGTAAGTGCATGGTCTGTGGGGAAGGGCAGGTAATGTTGGGGGAAGACGCGGACATTCTGAATAGAGTCACAATTTGTAAGTACTAGAGCTGGTTTAGGTTATCCTAGATAGAAGGTCACATAAAGAATTGGAAAAGTGGTTGGAACCAGTGAGGGACATCCAACTGATGTCAGGGGTGTTGAAATCGCCAACAATGACCACAAGGTTTGGCACGCTGATTAGATCTTCTAGATAGTTGATCAAGCTATTGTGATAGCTAGGCTTCATCTGAATTTAGAGGAACATAAACCATACATAGAGTGATAGGATTTTTTAGATCCAAGTGTGATTGTCAGCAGCTCAAGATGATTGGGGGAGGGGATGGGTACACAAGAAATGGATTCTCAATCATGACTCCTCCACCCCTAGAGCCTCTGTAATTACAGTAAATTGAAAACCCCGTAGGTAGGATTTCATGGTCAAAGATTGAATTGGAGAGCCCGGTTTCCGTAAAGCAGTAAATAGTGTAAGGGGAGGAGTAAACAAATGGTTGTAAGTTGGGAGAGTTTACTGACAATGCTTCTAGTGTTAAGAAGACAGACTTTCAGGGATTGCCATAGTCAGTCTGATGACTGGCCATGACTGACAGGCTCAAGATTGGGGTTTGGAGAGGTGTTGGTATTGCTCATATGATGCAATTGTGAGTGAGGGTGGCTGGCAGTGGAGGAATGGACAGTAAGGCTCGCTGGAATTCACCAGTGGTATTATTGATCTGTCCATGTAACTTGTTATGTACACAAATACGGGAGTTGTGAATTTTTATGTATACACTGTTAGAAATGTGGTGTTGGAATAGCACTAAAATCAGGCAGTACCAAATATCTCAACCTGAAGGTGCGCAAGTTGCACCTCACTATTGGTGTCAATTCAACACCAAAAATTAGTGTTACTACAAACCTCGAAAGTGTTATTACAGCAACACCTTGAGTGCTACCTATAGTATTAAGGTGTGCTAAATCTAAACCACTGTGTGCTATTGTAAACCTGCACATGGTGAACCTGTGCACATGACTTGGATTAGAAAACTTTTAATGAATGCAGTGACAAATGCATGAATAAAACAGCAACAGTGAGGTTCACAAATAAAAGTAAAAGTGGAATACACTACAGAATACTAAATGTTCAATACTAGCTATTGTGCCAATGGCAGTTTGAGTGAGCTGCTGAGGCCCTTTCAATGCAAACAAAAACCTTTCTATAAAAAGGCAAGAATTAGAACATTGTTTAGGATATGCAATGTCATAAACATAATAGATTGCAAATAAAGCCACAGTAAAGGTTGCTCTCCACTTCACCTTCCTTCCCGCCATCAGAATGTAAGGAGTTGAAATGTCCAGAAATAGGGGCAACAGCTGAAGGGTCATGGCTGCAGCAGTATCTGCAGTGAACCATAAAAATATCATGTCTAATCTGCTTATGTTACCTACTAGGTCATAAAGATTTAATTTAAAGCTGTATCACTATAACAAGCTCACCCTCAAAGAAAGAGCCAGACATAAGTCAATATATTATACATAGTAATTGTATACAGATTACTAGTACCTTCACAATTCTTTTGGCATTCCTTCAGGAACTGAAGATGTGGCCGCAGTGCCTGTCTGGTTTGGCCCTCAAGTTTGGCATACTCCTGCATTTTGACACACCATTTTTCCCACTTGGCAGTAAACAGCTCATGAGGGGCCTCCACTGTACCAGTAATGCTCTGGAATTCGGCAATTAGCTATGGCAAATAAGAAGAAAAATTTGATTACATAATTGTTTGTATGAATGTTTGAACAAATAGTTGCTAGCTTCTAAACTCAAGTGCATAAATTACAGCAGCAAAATGGAAGTGCACAAGATGCTCCTATACTTAATGACTTACCATGTCGTACATTCGGAGTGCTGCAAACTTTTGAAGGACTGTAGATACTCGTGGCCGTTCTTCAACAATCCATTGTCGGCGGTTGGGTACTGTTTCTCTTAACAAGGAAATGATCTCCTCATTGTTCCTTGCTGTCTTGGAACTAGCCTTGTCTAAGGCTTTGAGATGCCTCTCGTATGTGTGGTCATCTAATGTCATAGCCTGAACACTAGAAGGGGACTCGTGGTTTAATAGACTGAGTCATCTTTTTTTAGATGGAGGAGTAAATTCAAGGCCTGCGTTATCTGCACATGGCTGACGACGAAGGTTTATAACCCTGGTTTTTAGTGCTTTTTCCGAAGAGCCCAGGAATAAAAATGGTAATTGAAAGTATACTTAAGCAGGAGACACAGAACTTCACAACATAAGCTAATATCCACCCCCCCCCCCCCCCCCCCCCACACACACACACACACACCACACACAACCCTCCCCACTTTCTCAACCTGAGTGAACCTAGCAGTCTGAAACTTCAAAAGCTAAATCAATATGCACACCACAATCACAACTAACTTACATATAACCATTTCCCAAAGTGTCTCCTTTCCCCTTCAACAGGTCTTTGACAATTTTTGAAGCCACTGTTTCAAACTGTCGACTAGTCGGATATTTGCAGTAGCTGAGCATTTGCACAGCCACCTGCTGAACTATTTCACGCCTTGCACTGCTGCTGAGCTTGCCACTTGACAGTGAACACATAGTGGCATTTGAAAATTGGGTTGGTACCGCAAAGTCATCTTCCCAGCCCTCTAAGTGATCGGGAACACTTGGAATACCTCCAGGCACAACTGTGTCACTTTGCTTTATGGGGGAAAAACAAAGCAGGGATACACTACCTTGTGGCAGGTGAAGTACTTATATCCCCTCTAAAAATGCCACCACAAACTGTCCTAAGTTGTGCTATATTGAGATGAAAATTGTGTACTGTTTCTGGATGTTTGAAAAATGTTCGACCTAGGGTTAGGGTTGGGGTAAGGCTAATAGGTATTCCACCTCAAGGGTCCTTGTAGTTATTAGCATACAAACTATAACCCATGCATGAACAATCAACGAACCACATCTCCCTTATAAAACAGGCCTAGATGTTATGCAAAGTCACCCACTGCGCAGGACGCGTACATGTGATTAATGACCATGCATAAATCCTTGACGACCATACTATAATTAACCACATTTTGTGGAAATTTGCAAAGTGCTTTTTTGTAGCTGTCAACTTTGTTCTGCAGATGTAAAAAAAAATACAAGTATTCACAACATTATACAGAGGAAGACAAGGGACTAATTTAGAGTGTGATTGGTCTTAAAAAATGTTCCTGCTTTGCCTGCATTGTGGACATATGTGGTATCTTGCAGCTTTCTGCCTTGTTCTGTAGGCATACAGGGTATAAATGAGTAAATGTTATACATATACCGGTAGTGTATTGTTAATACTCCATATACATGTCCAAGTTTGCCAACAATGCACTGTTGAGTGGGGTTAGGATTAGAGGTCAAAAAAAAAAGATCAAGGGCATTTGATGACAATCACTTCACTAATTTGACTGTTATGCAAAGGTACATTATGAAATGATGGTTACTCACTTTACATAGGCTGAATTCTTCCTCAAATGACCTTAGATCGAGTTCACGTCTAAATGACTCCAATTCAGCAATGTTGTTCAACTGCCTCTTTTCGTACTCACAAGACCATCATCATCACTGTCATTGCTCTGAAAATAAACGACATGGAATAAGAACTTTTATACTACTTTTTAAATCAAGCCTGTCTGCCATAGTATGAATAGTAACTAATAGATATACGTAGTTTTCCCACCTACTTCTGAGCTTGCGATCTCATCTGCACTGCTATGGGCTGCAATGATATGCTCTGTAAAGTGGAATGGAATAGAAGAAACCTGGAATAGAAATCGTATCGGAATGAGTTGCCATAGCTTATCTCAACGTAGGAGGCCAAAATGAACCTAGACTGGGCAAATTTAGTATCATTACACATTCAACATGAACATTCATACTCTAAACTGGATTCAGGTATCTAGGGGAGTATAAGTTGGAATGGAATAGAAGAAACCCTTCCTGAATGGAAGTATCGGAATGAATTGCCATACAGCTTATATTATCTCAACCTAGGAGACCAAAACAGAGCAAATTACTCTCCATTCAACGTGAACATTCATAATCTAAACTAGGTTCAGGTCTCCAGTAGAATTGCCATAGCATAATTATCTCAATCAACCTGATACTATGCAAAAAATTTCATCCATGACACCGGCAATTTTTGAACAAAGTAGATGAAATGGGTATCAATCAGTTCCATTTGATGTGTACATTCATAATCTGATGTTTGTTTTCATTTTGGAGTAAGTGATCTCAAAATAGTCTAGGTACGGTTGTGATTTTACCACTTATACATATTGGTAACTTGTAACTAAGTTAGCAATTTCATCCCTGAAACTGACAATTTTTCACCAAAGTAGATGAAATGGGTATCAATCAGTTCCATTTGATGTGTAAATTCATAATCTGATGGGTTTTTTTAATTTGGAGTAAGTGATCTCAAAATAGTATAGGTACAGTTGTGATTTTACCACTTATAGAGTAAGTTAGCAATTATCGGACGACAGCTATATTCGGACGCTCAAACGCGGAGGGAAAACTGCGTAAACATTCGGCGATATATAGTTGAGGTACGTGGTACCTGGTGTACCAAAAATGACGCCCGCGCATTGTTTCCTGTTGGCGCTAGAAGCGATAAAATGGCCGTCCGAAAAACATCAATATTCGGAGAAGTGTATGTATTTTCAGACACTGTTGTTTGTGCCTTTTCTGAAGCTGCTTTTGGAGACGCATCGATACGATGCCCCAAGACCTCCCCAATTCGCAATATATTTTGGTAGCGGTAGAGTAAGTTAGCAATCGTCGGACGACAGGTATATTCGGACACTCAAACGCGGAGGGAAAACTGCGTAAACATTCGGCGATACCACGAGACTGTAGCTGAGGTACGTGGTACCTGGTGTACCAAAAATGACGCCGGCGCATTGTTTCCTGTTGGCGCTAGAAGCGATAAAATGGCCGTCCGAAAAACATTAATATTCGGAAAAGTGTATGTATTTTCAGACACTGTTATTTGTGCCTTCTCTGAAGATGCTTTTGGAGAGATTTTGGCATCGATACGATGCCCCAAGACCTCCCCAATTCGCAATATATTTTGGTAGCGGTAGCTGCTTTGAACACTCAGGGGCGCAGCTGAACATGGACCAGTCCGATTCACACTCAACGCACAAACTCCGGACAAGTACCAGCATGTAGCCAAGAGCCTGTAGATTCTACTGATGCTAATATGGTGGAGACTTCAACTTGTTTGGAGACAACACAGCAAGAAATGACAAATTTCACCGTCCGATATCGATCGAATCGGACTGGTCCATGTTCAGCTGCGCCCCTGAGTGTTCAAAGCAGCTACCGCTACCAAAATATATTGCGAATTTGGGAGGTCTTGGGGCATCGTATCGATGCTAAAATCTCTCCAAAAGCAGCTTCAGAGAAGGCACAAACAACAGTGTCTGAAAATACATACACTTTTCCGAATATTGATGTTTTTCGGACGGCCATTTTATTGCTTCTAGCGCCAACAGGAAACAATGCGCGGGCGTCATTTTTGGTACACCAGGTACCACGTACCTCAGCTACAGTCTTGTGGTATCGCCGAATGTTTACGCAGTTTTCCCTCCGCGTTTGAGTGTCCGAATATACCTGTCGTCCGATGATTGCTAACTTACTCTAGCTGCTTTGAACACTCAGGGGCGCAGCTAGCTGAACATGGGCCAGTCCGATTCGATCAATAATCGGACGGTGAAATTTGTCGTTTCTTACCGTGTTGTCTTCAAACTAGTTGAAGTCTCAGCATCAGCAGAATCTACAGGCTCTTGGCTACATGCTGGTACTTGTCCGGTGTTTGTGCGTTGAGTAGTTCTCGAGATATAAATATATATCTTAGTACGCTGGTTGATTTATGTGCAGTATAAATACGTGAGTTCAAACGATATCGTGCAATATCTCGAGAACTACTCAACGCACAAACACCGGACAAGTGCCAGCAATTAGCCAAGAGCCTGTAGATTTACTGATGCTAATATGGTGGAGACTTCAACTTGTTTGGAGACAACACAGCAAGAAACGACAAATTTCACCGTCCGATTATTGATCGAATCGGACTGGCCCATGTTCAGCTAGCTGCGCCCCTGAGTGTTCAAAGCAGCTACCGCGCTACCAAAATATATTGCGAATTGGGGAGGTCTTGGGGCATCGTATCGATGCTAAAATCTCTCCAATAGCAGCTTCAGAGAAGGCACAAACAACAGCGTCTGAAAATACATACACTTCTCCGAATATTGATGTTTTTCGGACGGCCGCTTCTAGCGCCAACAGGAAACAATGAGTGGGCGGTACATCAGGTACCGCGTACCTCCGCTACAGCCTTGCGGTATCTCCGAATGTTTACGCAGTTTTCCCTCCGCGTTTGAGTGTCCGAATATAGAGTAAGTTAGCAATCATTGGACGACAGGTATATTCGGACAGGTCCCTGTTGAAACGTTCGTGTTTGGGATTGCCTTTTCAAGCAAAATTTCATTGGTCCGGCTTACTGGCACTTGTACGCGAGTGCGTGCGTTACCACGTAGAATGTAACCTAGGGGGTCTGGGGGCATGCTCCCCCAGGGGAAATTTTTAAAAATTTGATTCTCTGAGATGGCTTCTGAGGCCATTTTTGGCGAAGAACGCTGCAGCCAGGACCGAACTATGCTATTCGCGCAGCCGCGGCAAGCGACGAACGCTACAGCTATAGGGCCGAACTATGCTACATTAGTCTGGCATCGCCGGCACTTAGCTTGCAGGCGACAAGCACGCATATTTCCAGCCTGCACGAGCATGTGGCCGCTCGAAAAATCTTGGAAAGTCTCAAAAATTGATCCGGCCATGGCCTGATAGCAACCGGACCGGCTCTGCCGGCCCTGCTTTTGGACATTCCTCTATGCCATAAATAACGACGTTGAACTTTTTATCCAGCTGGCAAGATATTGCATGGAGTTGGGGATAAGTGCCTTGTTGTTGAGTGTTTTCAGGCTGAAGAAGTATATCACTGGGTACCTCAGAGGCTGCTTCGGAATCTGCTTGGTTAGAAGTAGTAGAGGGAGACGGTGGAGTGGTGGTTGGGGGACCGTTCTGCTGAGAGTTTGACATTTGATTCTTGACTACCATTAGTTTTTCGTTCAGTGTAGCAATGGGTGCTTTACGTGTCGACAACTCACTGCTTTGTGTATCCAGACGACATTGAGGGCAAAAGAAAGGGTCCTGGGATTGATAAGCAATGTCGAAAGCCGCTTTCCATAGCCCGGCACACTGGCGGTGGCCTGAGCCATTCCTTACAGAGTCCTTCACAGAAAATGGCGGCTTGGCCACTTGTGTGGCTGGTAGCGTCTACGATACTCTCGTCGCATATCGGACAGACCACGTACAGGCTGTGTTTTGCCTTGCGTTTGTTCGTAAGTCTTGGACCTATTAGTAAGATTTTCGTACAACTTGGCTTCAAGCTGGCTCCGAGGTGACTTTGAAAGATGAAGTTTATGAGAGACACCCAGGAACATGCACTCGTACATTTCCTATACCATATGCAATTGCCTGGATTTAGTGGAGTGGATTATGATGAGCACCAAAGGCAGAACAAGGAGTGACACCGCTGCTGACAACTCGAATACACTGTCCGCATGCGGCCGGCGGCTATCACGCTCGCCATAAATGCGCAAGAGCGCATGATGACGTCATTTTTTATTGAGGAAGAGCGTGTAACTGCCTATTCGGGAGGCTGTCTTTTCACCCAATCCCATGCGGATCACGTGATAGGCCTCCAGGATGAAAGGTCATTGATGAAGGCAAATCAGCCAAATGTGTTGGACACTGTGCTTGCGAACGGCAGGAGCAGTGTGTTCTCCTCGACAGGTAAGGCAGCTTATAGATTTAGTGATGTTTTACTTTAGTATAAATGAGAGAGGGTAGCTTATTGGATATACTGGGATGGAGACAAGGATTGACTCCTGAAAGTGGCCAGATGTGGTAAGAAGTCTCTTGTGTATGAATACAAGAGAGTTCTTACCACATCTGGCCACTTTCGTCTGCTCTTCAACCGCCTGGTAGATTGTGAGTGTGGCAAGAAGGAAAGGGAGGATTTCATAGCACTGATAGTGGGTGACTGGGTGTGCCTTTGTGCTAAAGTGTGTCTTTGTCCTCATCGCATTACACAAGTGGTTTTAGAAGTGTAAGAGCCAGTGAAAGTAAAATGCAGACAGAAGCATAAATGTAAATAGCATAAGGCCCTTCTAAGGGAGCATCTACAAACTATTTTTTCCCAAAGTAACATCACTGTGACGTTGTGACCCCCCTCTCCCCCTCCTCATAACGTCATGCATACTGACTATTGATGAGACACCGGCCTCAAATATCAGCCGCACAATCTGAAGCTCTGAGTGTAAAGTCATCGAATAGTAGCCTTGGGTAATTATCCATCCACCCCCTATGCACAGGTGTCCTAAGTGGTCCATGAGTTGATTAGTCTCGTTCCCAGACTATTTTTACGTGACGTCACACAAAGCTTGAAACTATGAAAGAACTCAAAAGAGACAGCTCGTTGCAGGGATCATCCTTCTCGGTAGCCTCGTCCCCAAAAACGGGGGGGGGGGGGGGGGGAGCCTGGTAACATCCACAGGAAAAGTTGTCGACTTCCACCGCCTTGCTCTGGCAGTACCAATCACATTGCAGAACGGAACCACGTGTACACGTGACATTTGCCCACTCAGCAAAAAATTGTCAACTCAGAAATGAACTTGTAAGCGTAGACTACACCTCGAAGGTTGGTGAAAACAGTTTTCGGATGTGCGGAAGTTGCGCAAGTCGAAAGAGTCCAAAGTTTGCTGTAGTTGGTTTGTGGGACCGACTCACTCACCATACTTTGCAGCTCCAAGCTTACATGTACAAAGTGCATGAGGGAACTCAACACAACTGCAGATACCTCAAAGACGAGGAGCGAAATTGTAAATAGCTTTTGCTGCTACCGGGTATAGTAGACAGCTTATTAAATCACATGACTATTATTACTAAAGTGGGAGCGTCCTACGTTCATCACATGAATGATGACACACCGGAAGTCGACAGCTTTTCCCGCGGATGTAACCAGGCTCTCTCCTTCCCCCGTTTTTGAGGAGAGAGCCTGGGGACGAGGCTACCTTCTCGGAGCTTCCAAATGCCAAGAAACGGAGATTCACAAAACTTGAAGCCTCTGTCAATGTCAGAAAGCCAGGACAATCTTATCGACATTTAAAGCTCAGGAACTTCACACTGCCAGTTGTCAAGCTCAGAAACGCACACTGCCGTTCAAAGAAGTCCTGGCATTCCTTCGCTAGTCCGTTCTCTGGTTCTGCCTGGCTTAGTCTCCTGATAGCACTTCTACCGCCTAGCCTTCTTAAAATTATAGTTATTGCAGTATGTGACATCATTCACATGAAGCAATGTGATTGGAGCGCCACCATCATGGCGCTTGGATCAAAAACAGAATAGGCCATTGACCAGACTTTTTTTCCCTCCGTGTGCCGAAAAATAGTCTGGGAATGAGACGGAGTTGATAGGGAACTTTTCTATATTTCTCTTTGCAGATTGAGAAGTGTGGAAGCTTCAGTCAAGATCTGCCTGTCGTATCCTCCCACATGAAGACCTAAATATATGATGCTTATATGCAAGAACTCAATGCTGTGGTGTTGTATGTAGTCATTTTTGTACCTAGTCAATTTTTGTTAGCCTCAGTCCTTCTTACTCCAGTGCTTGTCAGGCATACTACAAGAAACTAACGCATGATTAGAAGGCCTGGGTATGAGGATGTTATTTTTTTTCGTCTAAGTATTCATGGTCAAAATTTACAGTCAGTTCTGATTTGCATCAACTTGCATGGTTGAATTTCAGCTGAACAACTTACAGTAAAACTTAACCAGTAAAACAAGTAAGGCAGGCTACTGCTTAGTAGAGAACATAATTATAATGTCATGTACTAACGCTGAAAGAAGTCATCTAGCTAGTTCCATGCTGCAAGAGTCTAGCCTATAGGTCCACCGCGAGACTGACGTAGGCAACTGACAAGAGCGCTAGTGACCTTCCCGACTTCACTGTACTGCAGGCCGTGTAAGTTGTACCGGAAGTCACATGACCAATTAGGGCGGTACCACATGGGATTGGGTGAAAAGACAGCCTCCCCTGCCTATTCCGGCCGTGGTGAAAGCGGGATCCTTCGCGTGTACTATAAATACCACATCTGGTCGAGTTGTAGCTAGTGTGCGGGTGAAAGCGTGGGTAAAAGCAGCTGCAAAACGGTTGGATAAGGACCGCGGGTTGCCCAAGGAGATGCCCAAGAGTTTGACTGAAAGGCTACCCGGGCTCTTCGACTGTCAGGCATGGATAGCATCGTAACACAAAGTTCCTCGCGTCGGGAAGGGCTGACAACCGTTCCTGTGTAGGTAGAACTTGCCAGGTAGTCTCGTGCCCAGACTATTTTTCGCACGCAGAGGGGAAAAATAGTCTGGTCAACTGCCTTTTCCAAGCGCCACGTTCGTGGCGCTCCAATCAGATTGCTTCATGCGAATGACGTCACGTACAGCTATCAAAGCTGGCCAGGCAGTTGAAGCGCTATGCAGGAGACTAAGCCTTGTAGAACCAGAGAACGACCGGCGAAAGAATGCCAGGACTTCTGTGAACGGGCGGTGTGTGTTTCTGAGCTTGAAAACTGGCAGTGTGAAGTTCCTGAGGCTTTCAAATGTCGATAAGATTGTCTCAGGGCTATCTGAGGTTGGCAGAGGCTTCGTGTTTTGTGAATCTTCGTTTCTTGGCGTTCGGAAGCTCCGAGAAGGATGATCCCTGCAACAAGCCGTCTCTTTAGAGCTCTTTCGTAGTTTCAAGCTTTGTGTGACGTCACATAATACATTTTTGAAGACGTTGCGTCACCAATTTTTAAACCGCACGGAACAAAAATTGAATAGGCAGTTGACCAGACTATTTTTCCCCTCCGCGTGCGAAAAATAGTCTGGGTACGAGACTACTTGTCAGGTAAGCTTGGAGCGTTCACATCTTGTTGACTACGAGGGTAACACTGCGTTATGAGGTCGTAGATCGTGGAATTTACTGCGAACTTGTGCGAAGGTGTGTTCTATTTTTAGTACGGATTCTGCCTGCTTTGAATTTTTGCCCGTTACACGCTCTTCCTCCTCCCTCCGCAATAAAAAATGACGTCATCGTGCGCTCTTAAAATGCATTATTGGATGCCAATGCCGACAGGAAACTGAAAAATTATACGGACAGTGAAAGGTTGAAGACTCGAAAAACTGACAATTGCTAAAAGTTAAGAAGGCAAAGAAGTCTATCCGCTTGGATTCCAGGTTTGTCAACCTTGAAAATACAGGGTGGATTACCACCTGGCAAGCTAACTGCTGTGTTTGCGAGTAAAATACAGAATAAAGTCAAGTGTAGCTACTGTGCAGTTGGTGTGAGATGGAATATAGCTTGTAATTTTGAGTGTTCCCACCTGAAAGGCAAGCAGATAAGCTACAACTTGAACCACTGTCTGAGTTGTGCAAGAGGCCAATAAGGCCATTGGTGCAAAACGTGACAAGTATGAAGTGAATGATCTGATAGATGGGTGGGACGGAAGTCAGCTCAGCGGAGGTTAACAAAACCAAGGTTACTGTCAGGACCAGCTTACCAGGGCTCAGGGTTAGGGTTTGTTTTAGGGCAATTTTGCAGGGTTTTATTAGTTCATCAATGTATCCATAAACTCCTCATTCTCCCTCAAGTGATGTTCCTACCTGGCCACTCTACCTAATCACTAACATGTCCCAAAGCAATGTAGCTATGCTGCCGAATGTTCAGGGCCACTGTCAGCTAGGCTAACGTTTGGAAATCTTTGACTATCAAAAAATGAATGCACATTTTAGAAAATTCACAGCTTGTTTCTGGAAGGGACTCCTTTGCAAGTGGAAGCTAGCCCCATCTCTACCATTAATGTCAGCAAACAACTCACAGTTCTGCTCCACACACTACGATGGGTATCTCCTTACATGTCGACTGCTTGCATGATAGTGTATTGCAGTTAAAGCCCAGCATAATCACTCAAGCATTGAGCCATCAGCATATGTCCACGAGATTCGGGCCTAATGCAGTCTTGACTGCTATGGCTTTTTCCCCTGCTCCTAAGCACAGACATGCTTCACCATAAAGGTACAACTCACTACTCACAGCTAGCTGAAACTACATCACTCTACTAAAAACAGAAAAAGAGTCAATCTAAGCTTATCTTCAAAGTTCCGACTACCACTTCAAGGTTTTCCCAGGCCACATCTTAACTAACTGAAAGCAATTCAAGCTGCCAAAGAAGTATTTAAGCTCGCATGTATTCCAGGTTTTTCGACCTTGATAACATGCCTTGTGTACTCATCAGATGGCTGCAATGATGTGCGTATACATGTTTTCGTGATTCACTGGGAGAGCATTAGACTTGAATTCAGATAATTTAGCTGAACGGTGACACTGTAGGGTCATGGTAGCCTCTGATCTGATGCCAAAGCATCAGAGCTGTGGAAAGTTGTGTAAGTGCTATAAACAGTTATGTTTGACAGTCAAGGGTCGGCCCTACTACACTGTAGCATGCACCTTCTGAGTCTACTGGTATCCAGACGCTATGTATTCTTCTGATGTCCTTGTAGAAAACTACACACAAACAATGGGGCACAATGTCACCACCGCTGTCACACTGTTGATCATGCTGGGTAGAATTTCACCGATTTTAGCTGGTGAGTAATACCGATGCTCCTTTTGTTTTTTTTGTTGTTGTTGTTGTTGTTGTTTCTTTCCAAATATTTTCTAGGATCTGTGATGAAACTTTTTTATACAGCTTTGTACCTAGACCTTCAATCTCAGTTTGTTGCTTGCTAATGTGAAAAAAAAAGCCTGGTAATAGTTGTCTACATAGTCACAGTGACATTAAAACCAGGGTGGCTCTGGTACTCCAACTTCCATGTCACAGGAAAATAACTAGTAAGATGATATCATCATCGTGGGGCGAGCCTGAGCGAGCAATACATTGCTGATTTAATGTTTTGTCATGGCACACAAACCATGCATAACAGCAGGGTTTGGCACTGTCTGCTGTTCCATGAGCGTGGTAAGCAAAACTTCATGTAGCCAAGCACTTAGTTGTCACCAGATATAGATGATGTTGACTGAATTGCAGTCATTTCTCCAGTCAAGGAAGCTACCATGGCTACACACAAACTTGGAATAAACTTCACACTGAAGTCATGAACTGAATCTCTGGCGCTTAATTATGAGTGTTGATTATGCATGGCCCTTCCTCAAGCGACCTAAACTCTACTGGGCGTAATTTGTACCGTCTGTGAGTAGCCTGCCCTTGTCTGCACGGTCCGCAGTTGCCATGCGTGCGTTAACTTGAGTCGTCTTTGCTCCGAGTTTCTTTCACGCCGACGCTGCGTTCTGGCAGTAGTCCTTCACCGACAGCGCGCTGGGCACAAGAGTATCCGGCCAAGGACGTTCACTCACTCTTCGTGAAATATTTAAATGCGCTCATTTAAAATTTACGGTATATGGCCGCAAACAAGCAAACAAGCACGTATACACACACACACTTCCGCAATGCAGTCACACTAGTGTGGTGCTCGCTCAGGCTCGCCCCAATTATGTTGTAGCCATGTTTGCAACTTTATTCCTACAGTATCAGTGCTGTTAAATTTAACTAACTTACTGCATGATTATTGGATGCCAATGCTGACAAGAAATGGGGAAAATCCCCAATTTGTCGGACAGTGAACGGAGGAAGACTCCCAAAACTGACTATTCGCTACAATTTTAACAAGACAAAGAAGTCTATCAGCTTGGATTCCAGGTTTGTCGACCTTGAAAGTAACAGGGTTCTCTCGGCCACCTTAAGATGCAGTACATAACTTAACTATGAATATTACATTTGTCAAGTCAACCTAATCCAGTGCTACCACAGAACAAACATGACACCACTAATCGTATTCTTGCATGAGGACCAATGAACGGAATGTTGCCTAGGGGTGCCACACAGAGGTAGCTAAATTCAACTATTAGTATGCATGAGGGGAGAGATTACCCGACTTTCAGCCAGAATTATACATGCCTTTAATGAGATTCATTGATCTTAATTGGGCCATTAACAACATTCATAAGTATCCAACGAGGGTTGATGAGATTCATACTGATAGTCCCGTTCTGATCAGGTTTGCGTCCATGAAAGGGTTAGGGCATACTCATAAATATGCAACATCATTTACCCATTCCTTTCAACCCCAAGCCAAGCAGCCAATGTTTCAACAGAAGGTCAATAATGAAGTTCATGAGAGTCAACATACTCTAACCCTCCCATTGGACAGCTGACTGAACCCAGGGTTGTTCATGGGTAATCCTGAGGTCTAGTTAAAGCCAACTTATTAATATTCATGAATGGACAGAAACACTCCAGATTTTAGAGCTCTGTTGGGCTTTAATTAGATTCATAGGCTCAATTAGGGTTAGGGGGTTCGGGTTAATGAGATTAGGGTTAGGGATTTTAGGGTTAAGGCAAACTAGGGTTAGGGCTAGGGCTACACTTAGGGTTTAAGGTGGCGGTGAAGTCTCTCGGCGGAGGTTAACGAAAACAAACTTGGGTTACAGTCAGGACCAGGGTTACTCCTAGTTTCAGGGCTAGGGTTTGCTTTAGGGCAATCTTGCTTTGCCTAATTTTAAAAAGGGTTTTAGTGGCTCACTAATATATTCATGAACCCAAAATTGCCACTCGATGGACACATCTACACACTCACAGTAGGTAGTGTCCTAACCACCAATGTATCTCAAATCAGTCTGTGCCAGCTTTTGTTCAGAGCTACTCTCAAAGTCAGGCTAGACTCATGTTTGGAACTACTCTCCCCCTTGTCACTACTCTCCCCCTTATGTCGCTAAACAACTCACAGAGCCGTGAGTTGTTTAGCGACATAAGGGGGAGAGGTGGGGCTAGTAATGCTTGCTTGCACTCGTGAATGAGCCCCTCCCATACACAAGCTGTAAATTTTTTGAAATGTGTGCATTCATTTTGGTGCAGTCAAAGTTGTCCATTCCAAGAGTAGTCTTCTCGGAGGTTTTCATTTAAACCTATTGGAAAGTCATTAAAGACAAAATAACTAACATTGTGTCACCTTGCGTGGGCGGATCAAAGAAGCCGCACGCACTTTAAGGAAGCAAGATCCCGCCTTGCCTGAGAACCGTGCTTTAACCACTGATGTGAAGGTGCTTTAAATATAACTGGGTGTGAAAAGTACAATTAACCAGCATTGCTTGTACATGGACAGTACAGTATATATGAAACATAGCTATATGACACGGAATGCATGCACGAAGCAGCAAGACAAAAAGAAAAAAGCAGCTTACGTACTCCTAGAACAGCGCTCAATCGAGGCATATTCAAATTTGTTCGTAGCGCTACACAGCGGACTTTCGAACACTTTTTCGTTTCAACTACTCTTTCCTAAGCCTCGCAGAGGGAGCAGCAACGCTTTAAATACGCTAGAACTGCACACATTATTACGCCCGACCTAGCTACTCACGCTTACATGCGGTGAGCTGCGTAAAAAAAGTGATTTTACCTCGTTTGGGCCGTAAAACTTACAGTTCTTTATTCCTGCTTGCGTTCTTCGATTTACGATGGCAGAATTAGTTACGTTAGGGGGCCGGGGAAAAGGGGGGATGGGGGCCGAGCGCGAAGCGCGAGACGGAGAGATGCTCCCGACACTAGCGGTAGGCTGACGAGCTTCAGCGTTGAGGGGCAAGGAAGCAGGGCGCTTCCGCGAATTAGCTGGCGTATCCATCTTGGCTGCGGGCGGTCCGTGTTCGCTGTAGACACTTAACAGTAGACAGCCAAGTGGCTTAAATAAACTTAATCTCAATATTTCGACTGCGGGATGAGTCTTCGTCACAATGATGTTATCTGCGCCAAAAATGGTTTGGAGACGCCCCCTTACAGTTCAAGGTTGGTGAAAGGTTGGTGAAAATGTGTATGGTGTGTAGTTGATCTTAATTACACAGTGACTGTAAACTCTTCATAATAAGCACCTCAGCTTGCATCATTTTGCACAGCATTAGGTTATATAATATAGGACATTTTCATAGGACATGAAGTTATTTCTTGAAATATATACACAGATGCTTGATTGCAAATTGGGCCAGTATGAACCTTCCTGCACCTATCTATATGTATAACTGCATGCATGGCTGTTGAATACTCTCAAAAGCCACTTCTCCAGCATGGATCACTGGGGAGAGAACACATATGATACTCTTCCTGGATTTTCCTTCAAGTTCCTCAACCACTCATCAATCAGCTTTCTTCAGATTCAGCTAGTGTTTTACTTGCAGCAGAATCTGATGCTTTACACATTGAAATTGAAGTAAGTCTGCTTTCATTCAATTTATTACAGCTTGACAATTTGATCTAATCTACAGCTGGACATTGTATGCACCAGTAGAATACCAGAGTTCTTTCTCATCACTTTGACAACCTCTACTGGAAGTGTTAATGAAACCAGACAACATCAACCAGCACAACCAGTTGCTAACTTCACCATCACATTGTTCAAAACTGTGAATATATGCTCCCTTCGTGTGAGGATCAGTGCAGGAAACAATGCAGGAATGTCTGCACCTAGTGAAGCAGTTGAAGTTGTTAGGCTTTATATAGTCTAGCAAAGTCAAAACAATATTTTGTAGGTTGTTCGAATAGCAGCACAGATTCTACTGCTACTTCTACTGCTACTACTGCCAACTGATACTGGAAGTGACAACAGGCAATACCAAGACAGCACCACCTTAATCAGTAAAGCATGTGAACTGAATCAGCTATAATCCATTTTGTTATCAGCATGACCATATGATCATTGCATGATTTTTATAGCCATCACAACTGGAGTCATTGCAGCCAATGATTGTAGCAGGAATTCTTGTGTTCATATTTTGCAGGAGTAAAAGCACAGGTACATCATAACAAGCATGAGATTAAACATTGCAGTGCAGTAGCAAGTGTTCAAAGTCACAGACACAAAATCGTAGATACATTTTGCAAAATTCAGAACAAGGCTGCAGTGTGATTCTGACAGTGGTACAAAAAGTCTCAATGTAGTTGTTGATGACAAACAGAAAGTATTCTCTTGTGACCACTCTGTTCCCAATGTTGTAACTACTGAGATGTTAAGGTGGCAGAGACTCCTGTATTTTCAAGGTCGACAAACCTGGAATCCAAGCTGATGGAATTCTTTATCTTTTAGCAAACAGTCAGTTTTGAGAGTCTTCAACAGCCGAACCGCCAGCAACCGGAAGTCCCCATATTGCACGTACAAGGATAATTTAGTATGCATTACCGTTCACTGTCCGTAAAATTGGGGATTTTCCCCGTTTCCTGTCGGCATTGGCATCCAATAATCAGTTTATAGTGGAGATGTGGCCTGGCGGAACCCCTCACGTGGTGGTCGGAACTTTGAAGATAAGCTTAGACCGACTTACAAAAACAAAATAAAAAATAAATAAAGGAGTTTAGTAGAGTGCTGTAGAGTTAGTAGCTGTGAGTAGTGCGTAATGCCTGCTTGTGAAAGCAAGCTTGTGTCTAGAAGCAGCAGAAAGCCCACAGTGGCCAAGACTGTACTCATTGAGCCATCCTTGGTGCCGATTTCCTGAGACACTTTGGACTGCTGGTTGACATGCAGCACAGCCAGCTGATTGATGCACCCACCCACCTACACATCCAAGGTATCCTCTCGACCGACCCTTCTCCTAGTCCGTCCATCTGCCCGAAGGACGTTAACAATCCCTACCTCAGTCTGCTATCGAAATTCCCTGCCCTCACACAAGTCTGCTCACCAGACACACCTGTCAAGCACGATATCACTCACCACATTGAGACCACAGGCCCTCCAGTCTCAGCCCGTCCCAGACGCCTGGCGCATGACCGTCTCCGTGCAGCCAAGCAAGAGTTCGAACACATGCTCCAGCTTGGTATCATCCGACCCTCTTCCAGTGCTTGGTCCCAGTCTCAGCGCCAGTTGCATCAGTTTATTGGACTCGTGAACTTTTATCATCGATTTCCCCCTCACTGTGCCGACCTGATGCAACCCTCCATGCTCTCCTCACCGCTTCCAACCCAAAGTCTCAGACACTCACCTGGAATGATACCGCCGCCTTCAAGGCCACAAAGGAAGCCCTAGCCAATGCCTCTCTCCTCTCCTACCCCAAAGCTGATGCCCCCCCATGTCTCATGACTGATGCATCTGACACTGCTGTGGGAGCAGTCTTACAACAGTATGTC
Source organism: Agelas oroides (assembly GCA_949130485.1). Classification (NCBI taxonomy): domain Eukaryota; kingdom Metazoa; phylum Porifera; class Demospongiae; order Agelasida; family Agelasidae; genus Agelas; species Agelas oroides. The sequence goes on along the minus strand of OX422183.1, from coordinate 10,204,234 downwards.
AATGGTATCTGGCATCCCATCTCTTTCTTCTCCAGGAAGATGACGCCCGCTGAGACCCGCTACAGCACCTTCGACAGGGAACTGCTGGCTGTGTATCTTGCGATCAAACACTTCTGCCATTTCCTTGAAGGCAGACACTTTCATGTCCTCACTGATCACAAGCCACTCACATTTGCACTGAACACCCGCTCCGATCGTCACTCTCCTCGTCAAGCTCATCAGCTGGACTACATATCTCAATTCACCTCCACCATCCGTCACGTTCACGGAGTGGACAATGTAGTTGCTGATGCACTTTCCCGTATTGAGACTAATGCGCTACTCTCTGGCCAACCACCCACTGTGGACTTTGCTGCTATGGCTAAGACACAGGCCACTGACCCACAGATTCGAGCTCTCCAGTCCTCCCCATCTTCTACACTGGTCGTGGAAGCTATCCCACTGGCTAACGTTAGCACCCCACTCTACTGTGACACGTCCACAGGAACACAACACCCTCTTGTCCCACTGGCATGGCGACGTACTGTGTTTGACTCCCTTCATGGTCTGTCCCATCCAGGAATCAGAGCAACCCAGAAGCTCATCACGGCCCGGTTCGTATGGCCTGGTATCAATGCAGATGTTCGCCGCTGGACCCGTTCCTGTGTACAGTGCCAGCGTGCCAAGATTCAACGACACTCTACAGCCCCACTCTCTTCCTTTACAACCCCTAATGCTCGTTTTGATGTCATCCACATTGACCTCGTCGGACCACTTCCACCATCACGAGGATTCACATATCTATTGACCTGTGTGGACCGTTTCACTAGGTGGCCGGAAGCCATCCCTCTCACTTGCATCACGGCAGAAGCTGTGGCTCAAGCGTTCCTCAGTGGTTGGATCTCTCGCTTTGATGTCCCGTCCACTATTGTCACTGACCGTGTTCGACAATTTGAGTCCCGGTTTTGGAATACTCTGATGACACTCCTTGGATCCAAGCGAGCGCGCACTACCTCCTACCACCCCCAAACCAATGGCATAGTTGAGTGTTTCCACCGCCAACTCAAGGCTGCTCTGAAAGCACAACCCCAACCAGACTCATGGATGGATGCCCTACCATTTGTTCTCCTCGGAATCCGCACCACTCTCAAGGAGGACATATCAGCAACAGCTGCAGAGATGGTATATAGCACAACTCTCCGTCTCCCTGGAGAATTTTTCACCCCCTCTCAAACATCTCTGCCTGACCCATCCGACTACATATCCAACCTCAGAACTCACATGCAGACTATCCGACCTCCTCCACCCCGTCCTACCCACCGGAACAGCAAAATCATCGATGGTTTATCGACTGCTACCCATGTTTTCATCCAGCATGATGCTGTCCATAGAACGCTTCAACCACCATATGATGGACCATACCGAGTCATCAAAAGGACCGATAAACACTTTACAATCGACATCAACGGTCGTAATGATAGTCTCCATCGATTGCCTCAAACCCGCTCATCTTGATACCGACAACTTTCACCCCACCTCACAAACTGCACCCCCAACCACTCAACCATGTCGAACCACTCGCTCTGGTCGACATGTCCACTTCCCTCAGTATCTCAACACATGTCGTAAGACACTGGGGGGGGGGAGTGGTGTAGTGAACTAAACTTTTGACTTATTCTCACTTTTGTATCATTACATCATCCATTACATCATTACATTACATCATCATTTTTTGTTAACTACTAGCTTCTAGAACATTCTCAACCACGTGGTCATTTTTTCTCTTCTTGTACATTGTTCAGCAGTAGTATGTCTACACACCCATTCCATGGAAACATTTTAATTCACAAGAGTTGACTAAAGTTGCCACTATATACTATATGCATCCTACTTCTCTTGGGACCTTTTTAAGTCAAATCACTAAAGATTATGCCCCTGTCATCCCACATCATCAGAGTAAGTATTGATTACCAAGACTCTTAGTATAGACAGTGACTTAGAATGGTCCCATGAGTAACACTCCACACACTATTTCATGGGACCATTTTAAATCAAGTCATTAAACAGTTTGTCCCTGCCATCCTACATCATCAGAGTAAGTCCCTGGCAACTGGCAGACAGTGACTTAAATTGGCCCCATGAGTAATACTTCACAGACTATTTCTGGTGGAACAATTTTAAGTCAAGTTATTGAAGAGTATGTAACTGTCGTCTCACCTCATCAAAGTAAGTCCCTGTAAATTACCAAGTCACTGTCATCATAGGGTCAGTGACTACAACATACATTGCAACAAAGTAGCCCTGTGTCAAGAGTACTGTAGTACCGCAGCCCCGCCTCCAGAGTTTTGTGGGACAGTACCAGTGTTGTAAAGCTGCAGCCCCAGCTCCAGAGCTTTGTTGCACAGTACCACTATTGCAATATTGCAGCCTGCCTCCAGAGCTTTGTTGCACAGTACCACAGCATTGTAGTACTGCATCCCCACCTCCAGAGCAATACAGTGCTACAGCCCAAGAATTGTAACATATTTACAGTACCTCTATATAGATCTAAAGTAATGCACTGCTACAGGCTTACAGCCCCACCCCACCTCCAGAATATTGTAGCATATTTGCATTACCTCTAGAGTTGCAGCCCCACCTCCAGAGTATTGTAGCACATTTGCAGTACCTCTAGAGGGATGCAGTGTTACAGCCCCACCTCCAGAGTATTGTAGCACATTTCCAGTACCTCTAGAGGAATGCAGTGCATGATAACAGCCCCACCTCCAGAGTATTTTAGCACATTTACAGTACCTCTAGAGGAATGCAGTGCTACAGCCCCACCTCCAGAGTATTGTAGCACAGTAATGACATAAGGAGTGTAGTGATATTTCTTTGCCTCCAGAGTGCTGAAGCACAGTACTTCCGAAAAATTGCTCATAAAATCACATCAGTAAAATCTGGGAAGTAGCTATGTGATAGTTTTAACATCCTGTGTAAGTAATATAAAGTGGGCTCAAATTATCGAAGGTCTTCAACTAAATGAGGCATATTTTGTAAACAATATCCATTACTGGTCACATGCTAAAAACTGGGCTCAGTGGTGGATGAAGTCGAATATTAAGGATTACGTACTCCACCATAGACACTGAAGTATGGGATAAATGCCTTTTGACCACAAATACTGTAGGCTACAGGAATGCAGAAAACAAAATCAACCATTCCCACTTAAAGTGGTTATGATTTATAATTTGGACAAGGCAGTTTGTGCTAAGCACATGGCTGAAGAATAAGAATATGATGTAAGCATTTTTTTCACAGAAGTGAGACAGCAAGACATTCTGCAGCTCAAGGCAACATCTGACTAAGCTTTATCCCCATACTCAGTAAAGTACAGTTACTACATATATCTACACAAAAGCAACTCGGACGCTTATTGTGCAATATTATAAGTATGTCACACCATTACAGTAGCTGATAAGCATGAGAAAATTAACGTTCTGCATTGTAGCTAAAACATGCAATTGGTTATCTTGCTCCTCTTTCTTAGTCAATGCAATAGGCCCTGAGTTAGAAAAGAAGCTTCTAAGGCTAACAAAAAAAAAACACATTCATCTACCAATATTGACACTGTGACAGTGACATTTAAGTGTTTTCTGTAACTGAGAACAGGCAAAGAATAAATATATACTTGCATGGACATGGAAAAAATCCAGCTTCACTTTTAGGACAGAGATAATGAAGTTCATAGAGGCATCTGGAAAGACACAGTTATCAACGGTTAGATATCTAAGTATATGTATGATGGACTGAACGGGAAATACACCAACATGATGTATGTGTATCCCAATGACAACAACATTACAGTGAAGATATTTGACTCAAAACTAATCTTGACTATTGTTATCCTATTTGCCAGCACTTCACCAGCACATGATCCAGTCCACATGTTCATATCAGAGAGTCAGCAGACTCTCTATGTAGGATTTCAGAGAGTCAGTAACAATACTTTAAGAGTGAAGCCACCTAGCCATGTGGCTAATATAAAGGCTGCCCAAAACAAAGAGTGAGAATACAGAAACTGAAGAATAATGTGCAAGCACCAACAGAAATAGCAGTTGAACAGTTAAAGGAAATTAAGGAAATTTAGCCTCTTCTTGACTTCTTGAAAGAGTACACACTAGGGGCACAATTGCAAGCAATGTCCATAGGTAGACGGTTACACAATGGTACAACACTAGCTGAAAAAGAGGATAGGTGAGCAGTCGAACAGCAAGTTGGGTGGTACAGGGCTGGAGAGTGATTATGTCTGAGGTGTGGGAATGGATGGGGGTGAAAAAGGATGGTGGAAGTATCAAATAGCCTTTCAAAATGTGGTTACACAACAACAGTTTCTGCTTCTTTCTTCTTGTGCTAAGCTCTGGCCAATTAAGATGGCTATCATACCATCTCCCAGCGACAAGCATAGCTGTGAGTTTTTAAACTGATTCCAGCTTTTTGACATGAATAGCATAGTTGGGGTCCCAAAGGGAAGAGCAATAGTCAAGAATGGGTAGAACTAATGACTTGTAGAGTTGAGCTTTACAGGATGGACTTCCAGCATGAAAGCTGGTGCCTATGCAGCAGTCCAATCTGCCGTTTGGCTGCAACATACGGTGTCAATGTACGTGGGCTGCCCAGGAGAGGTCACTGGAAATAGAAAATCCCAAGTAGGTCATTGAGGGGACCCTGGAGATGATTGTACTATCAACACTGAGTTCGATGGGTGGTGGGTGGCGGAGTCTAGAAATCAATAGAAATTTAGTATTTTGGGTGTTTAAACACAAACCTGAGAGTTTTACCCGTGCTGCAACTGAGTTGATGTCTCTGTGAATGTTGGCGACATCTGAAGTGCTGTCCCTCCTGATGGGTTTGTGAAGTAAGATGTCATCAGCATAGAGTTGGATTTTGGACGTGGCAGACAGCGGGATGGAACACAGCTGCTCAATATAAATAGTGGTCCTAGTATTGAACCTCGTGGGACACCAGAGCAGATTTTTGTGACCTGTGAAGAGTGACCATTAATGCGACCTGATAGATAGTCAGCAAACCAGGTGTGCAACGAGCCAGTAACATTCGAGTAAGAGCTCTTAGGATACCTGAGTAGGGAACCGAATCAAAAGCTTTTGAGAGGTCAAAGAAGACAGCTGCAACACTCCACTTCTCATCCAGATGTTGATGCCAACTGGTTTGTGGCAGCAATGAGGGCCTCCTGGGTGGAGCTACAAGGACGGAAGCCAAACTGAGAGTTTGAGAGAAGGGAATTAGTAAGTAGATGAGATAAGAGCCAGTTGAAGATAATACGTTCAAGAATTTTTGATGGCAATGACAGCAATGATATGGGGCGATAACTTGAGACAAGTTGGGGTCATCACCTTTTGGTACAGGTGTGATATTTTAAAGTTTCCAGTCTGCAGGGACCTGCCCAAGTGACAGAGATCTATTAAACAGCTTGGTGAGGGAGGAGGCGATGGCTGTGGCTGTATTCTGAAGTGTGGCACTAGAAATACCATCAGGACCAGATGATGTTTTCCTGGGAATGGAAGACAGCAGGTGAAGAACTTCATCCTTAGAACACGAGATGTTAGAAAGCTCAGGAGGTGGGGGGTTTGGTTCAGGGGAATTATAGGTCAGATCTAGGTTTGAAAACTTTGGCAAAATGGCAATTCAAGAGTTCACATTTTGAGGGTGTAGACTCAGCTGTAACATAGCCATTTGAGAGCATCGCAGGAATGCGTTGTCGATTAGGTAGTAAGGAGTGGTAGGCAGGCCAAAACTCTTTTGGAGTTTGGACGAGAGATGAGAGATTAGAAAAAAAATTTCTTTTGGCACTCTGGATAGCACTCACTGCCCTGTTCCGGGTCTTTCGGTAGGACAGCCAGGCAGCAGGAGATTTAAGGGTCTTAGCCCTTTGATGTAATCTGTCGTGTTTCTTGAACAGGAGTGACAGTGCGTGAGTAAGCCAGGATGGAGACTTTCTGATAGTAACTCGTTTACGGGGAACATACTTTTGATGAGACATTAAGGAAAGAGTCTTTCCAGTTAAACCAGAGATAGTTGATATCAGACTTGGTATTATCACAGTCAAGGTCTTCAAGTTCCTCAGAAGCAGATTCGAAGTCAGCTCTTTGGTAGAACCAGATGGTTCGCTTGTACTTGACTGGAGGAGCTGGGTATGGACCACTTCAGTTTGACAAGTAGACAGTTATGGTCAGAGGAGCAGAGAGGTGGCAGAGTAAGAAAAGATTGCAGAAGGGAGGCATCAGACAAGAACGAAAAAATGAAAAGAGATGTAGCAATGGTGTGCCAAAACATACACAAACAAGGGAGCATATAAAATTGAAGGTAAATATACAAAGCCTCATCTATCCTACATCTTTTCACAATACAGTGACGATGCACACTGAGATAAGCAGCAGTTTCGTGATAAAAACACGGTGAGTACTCAAACCATTCTCGAGTTATTGCTGTTGAACAAAGAAGGAAGGAAGGAAGGAAGGAAGGAAGGAAGGAGGGAGGGAGGGAGGGAGGGAGGGAGGGAGGGAGGGAGGGAAGGAAAGAAAGAAAGAAAGAAAGAAAGAATAACAAAAATGGTACTTTCGCTACCGCACACTTTTGCGTTAAGCTGTTTTCTGCCAGGCTTTTGGAAAACTATGAATCTTGCTGATCGTAAAAGGAAGGCTAGGTGCCTAAATAAGCCTTTAGCGCTTTTGTGGTCGAGTTATATTATGCTGTCCCCCCCCCTGCCTCAAAGAAGCGTTGCCCTTCGACAACTGTTCTACCATCAGCAGCTGTAACGGTTTCTCCAGTCTGCCGCAACCACTATCACCTACTAACCCCTGTTTCCTGCCAATGAGAGACCTTGCTGGCAAGTTTAACCTCACCCAGGTGGTTACTGAACCAACAAGGTGCGCAAATGACTCTTCATCTCTGATTGACCATGTTTATCTATATACATAGTGTGTGAGGAATCATTACGATTTTACCAACATTCAATGGTCAAGTCATGATCTCTTTTGTGGTCAACACTGACTACAGGTTTAACAACATTTTTCCCTGTTAATGTGTGCTGTCTACGTACATATTATCCCTTTGGGTCACCCATATAAATATCACAAGATTGAGCATAATTCGCCAATGCCTACCCCTCAACAGCGGACCCCCACTATGTAACGGACAATTCTGAAAGTCCCAACCGTTTCTCTATAAACTTCAACACACTAAAAATCCCTGAATCGTATAAAGGACACTTCTCGTGCTCCCAATTGTACACACTGAAACAATAATTGACAATTTAGTGACCGTTTCAGCAAGATTGTCTTCCATCGCTGCTGGAGTTAACAACTTGACATTAAATTAGCGCTGTTACTCGTAGTAATAGCCTCTGCTTAGCCTTTCCTGGCAGCATACAGCAAGGGAAAGCTCTGAAAACGTAGCCAGGTTGTGCTCAACAGCCCGATTACGCAGTACCACGCCTTCCAGAAATATACCGGAAGCATCTGAGTTAGGCTTTTAAGAACAAAATTGTTGGTCCCAATGGTGTCCGTTATAAAGTGGTTCCACTGTATATTTGCAGTCATTGCGTTTCCATTCAAGCTGTGACGTAAAGTCGCTGATAACTGTGGGAAGCTCCCACGATTTGGACACTTAGCGTCACACTAGTCTGTCGAAGCCAGATCTGTCTGAGTGCACCGCCTGTCCTGAATGCCAGATGTGGGACTGCAGTACCTTTTATGCAGTATAAAGAGTTGATTGCAGTTATCTAAAACAGGAAAAATGGCAAGAATGGACCGATATTATGTAGCTAGTGCTTTTGTTGGTAATTCTCTCTACTGGTATGGCTCTATACCAAACAACGGTAGAGGGATGCTCATGTAAGAGGCTGGTTATTGAAGATCTGCCATACAGAGGGTCCCCATACTCTTGGAGAAATGGTCAGCCATACAGGAGATCCCCACGTTCCTGAGATTATGGTCTGCCGTCCAGATGGTACCGGGAAAACAGTCAACCATACAAGGGTCCCCATTTTCATAGAGGGAAGGTATAAAACCCGGAACGGAACGGAACGGAACCGGAAGTAATAGACAGACGTGGACGCCAGATGTGCGATGGAAATATGTCAGCTCATCAATGTACGGAGAGCTCCACAGCTGAGCCCAGAGACGGTAGTGACATCGCCGACCCCTCGCTTGTAAGCGAAGGGTCGGCGACGCCAGACGAAGATACCAGGTAGACGGCTAGAATGTCTGCTGTATGCTTGTTCCCGTCTTCGTGGCTGGTACACGACGCGAGATGGGAGTGGAGTTACCTGTGGTTCACCCTGGAACAGGAAGGGAATGGTATAGCGTTCTGTACTCTCCACAAATACGAAACAAGCATCACCAGAGAGCGTCCGCTGGCATGTCAACATCCAGCGAGCTAGGACAGTTGTTGGCTGAGATGCATTACCGGTATATCTCAGTATAGCTCAGATTACGAGTAGCTAAGATGTCAGTTTCATTTGCTTACCTAGCTTTGTGCTAGAGCTTGTTTCGACTTATCCAATAGTAGGCCACAGAATGTGAGACCCGTTTCCTGTTCCACTGAGCAACTCGTAAGCTAACATGACCCATTTATACTGAGACCATGGCTGTATCCTACCTCAGCAGCACTGGCGGTACTACGGGGAGGGGGGCGGAGGGGGGCGTACGCCCCCCCAAACCGCCCGGGGAGCTGAGGGGTGGGGCGGACGCCATGCTATGCTCACGTTATCTACACGGCCACAGCTAGCTAGCGGGGTTCACTAAGTTCACCCAACTCCATGTGGTGACATAATAATTTGTAATGTTTATTCCTTGCGCATTGCGCGCGCGGATCGAAGATGGAACTGGATCCAGACATGCTACATGTCGTAGTTTTATACTTATAGTAACTCTGCGAACTAAATGCAGCATAATTTCTGGACCTGAAGGGGTTCACTACTTTTTTCATGCCTTTTTTCTAGCTTGTGAGCTGAATAGCTAATACCTACAGTGCTAGCTGGTTATAGGAGTAAATGTTCATCTACATGCTGTGTGAGTCTAGTCTTTCATGCTCAGGTCTAGCTTCACCCGTCTAGTGAGCCATGTACAGATTTTGTGTGAGCATCTTGGGGTACGGTTTCACTGCATTATTTAAGATACCAGAAACTTGTCCCTCAGCAAGTCATGCAAAACAGGTGCTGGAAGGCATGCAGCAAAACAAAACACCAGAAAAAAATCACATAGTCTGTATTGTGTCCAAAGATGTTGTGCAACATTTTAACAAGAATGCTGAACTCTAGTGTATATTCCCTGTTCGCCTACTCCCGTTTTGCCTACTCCCATTTTGCCTACTTTAGACCAAAAAAGTGGCATTTCGCCTACTGTTAAAAAACACATTTTCTAACAGTTCTATGAATATGAATACACACTTGAAGAGTGCAGAGAGACCCACTGCAGCTGTGACTTCTCCCACACCTCCAGAAGATACAACCATCTCGTCCTCGCCGATTCAAAACATACTTATGACCTTCATAGACAATTGCTCTGGCTCCTTGGTGGTTACAAACTCCATGATGATGATGGTAAATAAGGAACACATGCAACCACTGTATCATAGGCGTAGGAAAGACTTTTTGATTGGGGGGGGGGGGGGGGGGGGGGGGCACTCTTGAAACTACACATAGAGTAGTGAGCAACTTATGTAACAATTTATGAAAACTTGGGGGGGCACATGCCCCCGGTGCCCCCCCGGTTCCTACGCCTATGTGTATATATCTTCCACATTACAACCTATAATTTCACCATCTTTGACTGTACCAAAACATGGTTGACCTGTACAGGTTGGTACACTCAACTACGTACAGCTCTTGGTACAGTCTTGGTACAGACAAAGCACAGGATGTCACTTTGACATGGCCCAAATAGATTTTTTTCAAAGACAAGCCTACTTCTGGATGTTGCCTTGACATCACTTTGATGCCCAAATATAATCTTTTTACTAGTAGGCGAAACGCCACTTTTTGGTCTAAAGTAGGCGAAACGGGAGTAGGCGAACAGGTAGCAATTCGCCACTAATATATGTCCCGTGTAGAAGTGTTTGCAACCGGATCAAAATTGAATCAAGCAATCAAAGCCCCTTTTGGGGGCCGATCAAAGGATCAAGAACTGCTAAAATCAATGGAGTACGAACACATGGCTGCAATTTGACCTTTGACCCTTTGAAAATCAACCGCTGAAGAGCGTGAGAAGGGAACAATCAAGCGATTAAGCACACTTGCCAATCAAAAGCCTTGATCCCCTTGATCCCGGTCACAAACACTTGAATAGGCGGCATGTGGCTACCCCTTGGCCTTACACTGTAATCAACTCTTGATCTTACTAGGTAACAGGTTAGCTCACAAGCTGGGGACGAGCCTGAGCACAGTATTATATACTGACTGAACCTGTTGGGGGTTTTACACGAGTCCAGTATTAGCTACAAAATTTTCTTGCTATAAAATTAAGTTGCACCATCTCTTTGAACACAATACAGACTACCTGATGTCTTGTCCAACTGGTGTTTTGTTGCTGGATGCCCTCCAGCAACTCAAACTCGACTTGAGGAGCTAACTGCTAATGCATGTGCTGCAAGTCTTTTACCCTTCGCAGGGAGGTGTGGCTTACGAGACTACATGTCTGGATCCAGTTCTGTGGCGCTCTGCGCGCGCAATGCGCGCATTACAGTTTATGACGTCACCACATGGAGTTGGGTGAACTTAGTGAACCCCCTAGCTAGCAAGGTACGTAGATCAGACATTCTTTGTAACTCAAGATAGAGAGAAGTCCACTCATCCAGTCGAAGGAGCAGCAGCCCAGGAGTTCATTGATTCAGTTGAAGGAGCAACAGCCCAGGAATCCACGTCGAACAACCAACAATCCACTCAGTCCCTTCGTCAAGCGGACGTTCAGCTTCTACTCTGAGTGGTGGTGCCGCACATCATAAATTTTGTGCATGCTTCGCCCCCCCAACCCTCTACTGCTGTGCACGCCTATGTTCAGCAGTTTTATACGCTTTACGTGGGTCTCTGCTGGTGTTTGTCCCGTCTTTGTAGCTGTTACAGAACGCAAGATCCAGTCGTGTAGCCATCCGTACAACTTCCGGTGTTTCTATTGCAGTGCGGAAGTGACGTCATGACATAAAATGGCGCTGAAAGTGTCAAGACTAGCGGCTAGCGACAGGAACGTTGCCATCCCAAAAAATGACGTAATACAAAATTCTGCTCACGTGCAACAGTGAAATTTGAACCAAGGAAACGAGGGAGAAGGCAGCAGGTAGGCTCATTGCTAGCATATCAATGTATTATGCAGTAGTTACTGTCTAGTGTTAGACTGGGATGGGGTCTGGGCACGAGACTTAGTGTTAGATATGAAACTGAAGTAAGGAAATGTATGATTGTTGCGCATTTTTCTAATTGAAGAGCACATATTGTGTATGTTTCATACTTTACAAACCTTGTTCGACGTCCAGTGACAGTACTAGAAAGTGAATGAAGTATGAAGTACACTGCTCGTGCTGTGTTTCATAATCGGGTTACACAAACTACGTACATTAGTTCTTGCCCACTTCTGAACATAGTAGGCAGGAGTTATTATTCAGTGCTTCACTAGTCCTCATGAAAAGCTAGAGTGGCTTTCTCTAATGGGAACCTACTGCCTGAAAGATGACAACAAATTTTATTCTTGGCTCATCTGTCAACAGAACGTATTTGACACAGCCAACTTGATTAGCAGCCAACTTGATTAGCAGCAGTACACATAAAACTAAACTGCATGAGGAATCACATGGCGTTATCCAATAATGAAACAGTAGGGGAGCTTGCAGGAAGGGACAAGAAAGTAACATAGGTTTCTTGCGTTAAGCCTTGCTAATAAAATCCCTGTTATGGGTGGAAAGGAGGGTACACTGCCTGGAATGCAGGTGCACATTTTGATTGGGTTTTGATTACCATCCTCATATGCATTTATTGGAAATGCTACTTGTTGGCGAAAGGTGTGAAAAATCTGTAAATGTATTGCTTAGCTACTTGCGACTAATTTTCACATTGTATACTTGCATTCTAGCCAGCACTGACCTGGTCCTCCTTTCCTCCTTTTTTCTGGGGGGTATCAAACAAGACTGCCCATGTATACAGACAAAATTGCAGTTTCAAACATTTACTCACATCATCCAGTAGTCAGTGCATGTTTACCCTGCAGGTTGTAGAGAGTTGCTACTTGGTCTGTGAGCAGCAGAAGGATGGGTGGCTCATGGAACAGACTTGTCCTCTTTTGTAATTAACATGTTGCAGTTCCATGTCCGCATTTTGTTTAAGATCTAACTTTTTGACTATACTTATTTTACATAGATACTTCTTTTCCTTCCTTATACTATATTTTGTACACTGCCCTTGCCCTCTCTGCATGAGGCCATTAGAGATTGTGCTACTGCTTGTCTTTGATAATCATTGTTGTACTTTGTATTTTTTGTTGCCCAAAATGTCTCCTTCCTTGAGAGAAACTATATCATGTGCACAGAATGTAGAAGGTTGACTTTATTCAACGTATTGAGGACATGCAGGCAATTATGGTTACTTTCTGAGAGTGTGTACTATCATGTATTGGTATTGGTAGTTGCTTATCACTTCACATGAACCTATGAAACTTGTTTTGCCTAGGTTGTTGAGCAGTGATGTGAGACTTGATCTAATTAGTTTCAACTGCATAATGATGTTATCACGGGGAAAATAGGTCTACCGCTACAGCACATGCATAATGCAAAGTGGCAACGTTCCTGTCGCTAGCCCGCAAAACTGGTAGTGGTTAGCGCCAGGAACAAAACGTAATACTGAGTGGCAACGTTCCTGTCGCTAGCCCGCACAACTGGTGGCGGTTAGCGCCAGCATAGATACTATAAACGGACAGTCCGTTTATAGTATCTATGGCGCCAGGAAGGAAACACTGCGCATGCGCACAACAATGGCAACGTTCCTGTCGCTAGCCACTACTGTCGAAGAGCCCGGCCAGCTGAGATCGTGTGCAGCTAGTATCACACCACCGATCCGAAGAACATAGCCGTTTCAAACGAAAGTGGGATGATTGTAGTAAGCTAATTTGATGGCGTATATATGTAAAATTACGCTGGATGGAAATTCCGCTTCGATGTTCTGCCGACCTGATGGGGATGATGGAAGGGTCTGTCAACTTTTTGGCTGTCTGGCTCCCAGAAGGAAAGGTTTGCAGTTACAATATTCCATTTACAGATACTTCTAGTAGTATAGAGCAGATCTATTTGACACAATAGACTGCATGTTGTGGCGGAATGAAATGTGCCAAATTGTTTGTACTTCCTGTTAGCTTGAACTGTATGACTGTGTCCACTTGTGGAACCTCCTCTTCAGTGGGCGCCGGAATCTGAACAGCATCTGGGTTTAAAAGTGACTAGGGGCAGATGTATGTAGTTTTGGAGGGTTACGACACTTTTGACAAGCCAAAGAGAGGGTTAGTCACCCTGGTATGAATGCATGGACTTAGTGACGCCAAAATAAGGCATGACCATACAACATCTGTGATTGGCTTACTGTGTTGCTAAAACGTCACAGTATCACTTCCTCTAGAACATATTCTGTGTATTTCCCTCAGGTATACATTGGCCAGTGTATAATATCATTTCAGAATTCCGAAGAATCATGTGCAAGGTGAGCAATTTGTACACAGTCACATTCCCAGACTCCTCCCACTTCAACAAAAACTGGACAGTGGTGAAGCCTGGGATTGAGGCTAATAAAATGTAGCAAGCTCCCCCTCCTTAAAGTGAGGGGGAAGGTCAGGGAGATCTCGTCACATGCACGGTGATGTGAAATATTGATATAGGTTAAACAAGGGTGCCTGATGAAGAATCTCAAGGCCCTAGTTGTAACATCTTTTCCAAGGACTACAGACTAAGGCATTCGAATGGCAGTGTCAATACAGCTCGTTGTGCGGTAAACTTGATCAACGTAAAGTTTGTGAATTATATTGGCTGGGCACCACGCCCCATCTGACAGCATCACACTTGATGAGATCTTGAAAGGCCTTTCCTTTTTGTTACAAGTGGTCAAAAGCTGGAGATGGGAATGGCCTGGGAACAAGGCTAACGTTTTATCTTGTCAAATCTATATGCAACTTTGTTGAACTACGCCTAGTCATAGCCTCATTCCTAGGCTCTCCCCGCTAAGGAGGGGTGAACAAGGCTAGCCTAGTCAGACTTGGCACCTAATGGGTGGAATCCCAGTTCTACACAGAAAAGAATATAACACTAGCTACAAACCATGACTGAGATATTCAATACCATCTGTGTAGTACAAGTGTACATATAGACAATTGTGAAGGCTAGTGGTTGGAGTGGTAAAACACTGGCTGTTAAGCCAGAGGCCTTTGGCCAAGGATTTGATTTCCAGCAACTGCCACATTTTTCATACTAACGTCAAACAAACCATGCTCACCATTTATGCATAACTATGACAGTTCTTATCCGGTGTTTTTAACTGTAAAATATCTCCTTTTTTTCACAGGCTATAGACATTCACAACTCCACTTTTCCATTTGAAATGGTTGCTGCTTATCCAGTTTAAGAACGATTATGATAGGTTGACGATAACATCAGGGCCCACAGCATTGGCCAGGATGCTTGGCACCACACAGCCCCCAAAATGTGGCCGATATTAACTTTCACACAACAATTACCTGTATTCTGCATGCATTGTTGTTTGTTGATAATGTCATCACTTTGATTATCAATTATGTGGACATACATTATTTTGCAGTTACCAAACTTGCAGGTATAAAACTTCTATCCATGTACTACAGTAAGTAGTGATGTCATAGCCTACAGTCGTGGCGGAATGAAATGTGCCAAATTGTTTCAGAGTACATGCAGACGTCCATTTTCTCCTGTTTCTGCGTCCTCGTGGCCGCGATCCGGGTATTTACTACTCCCACACACGGTCAACCATCTGTACCATGGAACTGTGGTCGCTTTGCGCGCTCGAGTTGCTTCTTGTGGCTGCGCGAACGCTTTTTGCGGACCCACTCCAGCTCTCGAATTCAACTTTCATGACGTCATCGCTGAAATAGGAAATGTATTGCGGAAATAGGACTTCCGGTCGGATGGCTACACGACTGGATCGGAGTCCGCATACAAAGACGAACTGTTCTACTGATTAACGCTAATATCTGGCCATGTGTCCAGCGTCCAAATCTGTATTGTGTATCAATGATTTAATTGGAATAGTTGAACCCGTTTGGGCCATCACAGGTACATGAGCATGGTAGTGGCTATATATACTAGTACAGCACAGATATAGTACAGATACAGCACTCGATACAAACTGGGTAATTGAATGATTATGACTACCATGACATGGTTATTGATGCCGAGTTTGGGGGTTATAGGGGTCCAGGTTCATGGGGACTTCCACCGTAAACCAGTTCCTTCCTCCTCTGCCACCACTTCCTTACTTCCTCCATAACACACTCATCCACTCTATCTCCCACTTCCCTCTCCAAATTCTTTATGCTCCTCCCCAACAGCAGTGCCATCTTTCCCTCATCCCCCACCCTTCCATACTCATCTATCCACTCTTGTGTTCCTTCCATCTGCCTTATCTTCTCTAACAAGTCCTGCCTCTCCCACCTAAACTCCTTGCATCTCACCAGAAAGTGTTCCACATCCTCTACTTCGCAACTGTTACACAACACGCACCTTTCATCATCACACATCCTACACTGCTTTTTGTCCTCGAAGAGGCCTGCTGATCCTGTTCTCAGCCTAAACCGGAGCCTTACCCCTTCCTGACCTACCAAAGACCTTGTGTACTCCTCCAATCCTGCCTCTTCCTTCACCATCTGATACCACTTCAGGCTACTTTTTCCTTGTATTTCTTCCATCCAATCCCTGCAGTTTTTTTCATGAACCCTCTCTTTCCACTCCTTTGCTGACCCTGTCTCACTACCTTCCAACCCATACTTCCTCAACAACAGATCATACTCACCCTGCCAGCTAACACTTCCACAATCCTGCATCTTCTCCATTATCATTTTGACCAACCTACTGTCATCAAGCCTCTCCACCCTCCTTCCATAGAGCACCTTCTTCTCTTCCCTCCTTTCCGCTAGCTTCTTCCACCCTAGGTCTCCTAGTACTGCTACTCCTGCCACATTACTTCCAGTTCCGTTCCGTTCCGGATTTTCCGTTCCGTTCCGTTCCGATCCTATACACTCGCGGGAAAATGGGGACCCCGGGTTCACATTCTCCCGGTAATATGGGGACCCGTTCAAACAGAAGTGCAAGAGACCTCATTCTCTCAGTGAAGATGATATATACATAGGTTTGTTGATCGATTCTACTTCCCGCTCGTGGAGAGAGGGGAGCAATAGGGACTCGTAACTGAAGCGCTGCTTCACTCACGAAAAGCACGGGAGTTGCCTCCGCGAGACTATCGAATGGCCAGAAATGGCGGACTCCTTGCTTCCCAAACAGCTACCCACCATGCTGTTTAGGGACAATGCCAGCTAGCTTAGTGAGTTATAAGCTGTAGCCTACAGTGTAGAGATACTTACCATATCTACCATATCTACAACTCTCTCTCTCTCTTGCCTCACGCCGGTTAGAGTGAACTCCCTTTCGCTTTTGCAAAGGTTTATCAAGCAGTGGAAGGCGGCAACGTCCGCTTGATGAATGTATGTATCGTGCCTCAGCGTGCGCATTTCGTATTGCAAAAGTGTGACCTCTATTTGATGACGTTGTTACAGTGGTACGTGTTTTCCCGGGGAATGTGCCCCCGAACACATTTCCGTCGTAATAGCTTTCACCTGAACAGACATCACTATAGCATATTATATTTGGCAAATTTAGCGTTGTTTCCCAGGCTGTGGGTAACTGTTTCCCCATGATAAAGTAGCTTTATCTCAAGACAGTAGCTATTTAGCTGTGACATAAGTGCGGGTTAAAGTATAATAACCCTGTAACTCTTTGAAATGTATGATACATAAGTGTGAGATATATAATTATTTAAAGACAGCAGAGTATGCAGATGTAAGGATATAATAAGAGCCACAAAAACAACGTTATGTTAGCGAAGTATTTTTGGTTACCACAATTATGTGACTATCCTTACTACAAAAATTTGATGAATGCAGGACCGGAAAGGAGCTGATATTTGAGTAATTTTTTCTAGTCTCCCACAAAATGTTTTACAAGCACCACATTCTTTGAATTAGCATAGGAAAGACAGTCATGCAAATTGTAGTAACCAAATAATTTGCTAAATTTACAATTTTGTTTTTATAGTGTATATATAAATATGCATGCATGCATGCAGAAATATCTATAGCTATGTACTTCAATGTGTGAATATGAGAGGTTGCTATATCACTGTAAAAACATTTGGGTTATTTCAACCATATTATGGTCATCTCAATTGCATGCCTGTTGTGTACGTGACACATTACAAACTTCAAGGGATGCTTCCAATTTGATTGAAAGCTTAAGTGTAGTTGAGACACTTCTCCTTTTTGTTAACTTAGGAAAGCCTAGCTATTTGACTACATTCCTGGTATTTCTACCATAACCATGCAACCAAGGAACACCTCCAGGGGCGGATGTGTAGGATCTAAGAAACACCAGACCTTACCAGAAATGCTGATTTATAGGCTTTCTGCAAGATGATCCTAATTTAACAAAAGGGAGAAGCTTCTCAACTACACTTTGATTCAAATTGTAAGCATCCCTTGATGAAGTTCATAGCTAATGTTTCACTTACACAACAGGCATGCAACTGAGATGATCAAAATATGGTTGAAGTAATGTTTTTACAGTGTATAGTGTGTAGGAAAAAACAGCTATTCCATGTGGACCAGCAAGAAGATAGTTCTGCCTTTAACCACCTCGTAAACAGAGCAAGAGAAGAAACTGATTCCTATCTTGGCAGATGCTCCTTCGTATTAAACATAGTATAGCTGAGAAATGCTTGGTTTGGATCCTCTTCTATTTGCTTGGATGAAGAACAAGCATTCATTAACCCTGTCCTTATTGTCAGGTGTACATCCAGCTATGGCCAAATACAAAGCACATGCATGCAGTACACTACAAGGGCTGGGAAGTTTGCTTAGACAACAAAAATGCATTGTTCACTCAACAATGATCTTTGTCATGTGAAGCTACGACTCAAGCTATCTGTGCATGGCATATGTACAGTTACCAAGCAACTTCCAATTGTTATCTTAATAATTGTCAGTACCTTTTAGAGATTGGAGTATTGTAACAATTGAAGTTGCTACAAGTGCCAGGAACAGTGTAAATAAACCACTTTTATTTTCGTCCTGTGTAGTATAGCTACTCAACAGCCAAAAGTGGAGTAACCAAGTAATTCTCCAGAAGAGATTTATTCCAGGAGAGGAGGGGAGCTAGGTTTCATGCTCTTTATATTGAGCAGTTAAAAAGACCAAAGATGGAGTTTAAAGTCCTTTGGATCAAACCCATTCTACAAGGATGAAAGATATCTGGTGCTTTAAATCGATTGCACTTGATCTTGACTATAGACTAAGCTGAAGCAGTATGTAAGTATCTAGCTACGTAGCTCTTCAGAGGACCCCTGCACAGTGTTCTCTTGAGCTGTCCTATAAAGCAGAACTAGCTAGCCACAAATGACAGGTTCATGTAATAACTGCATGAGTGTTACTAGCTCACTGGAATGAAATTAAATACATTATTCAGAAGCATAGTTGACATGCATCAGTTCCTTTGCAATTTCATCAAGCTTCATAAGCAAACGACTGGCACAGACACTTGTTTACTAGCTGAATGTATACTAGACATCTAGATTACCAATTAGTTATGCACCATCTGCTAGCTATTATCTGGTTCTGAACAAGACAATATATTTTCAAGTATGAACAGCTACGATTATTGTATGGGACTGGGATGATGAATGTTCCAGAATTCCTTCATATTATTCAATTTTTAACCCGTAGTTAGGGGTCCCAACAAAAAATCCAAGAACGAACAAACTTGACTCAAGTATGCTGAAATCCAAGAACCAAGTGACCTTGTTTGTAAACTACAGTTACAATAATTTCTATGACTTTCGTTCTTCCGAAAATAAATAAAGCAAACAGAAGGTTATGTGCCAAAATATGGCCATTATAGGATTTTGATTTTATATGGGGGATTATATATGAACACACCTTTAACAGATGTCCACGCGAGTGGTCCAGCGATTTTAATACTCTACCAATGGTAAATAATCAATTGCACTGGTGCTTGCTAAATTTACTTGTCAAAAGTCACTTCAAACCATCAATTATTCTTCTATGGGAGAAATGTATTGCAACATTAAATAACAGCTAATATAGTCTCTTGACAGCTATAAACTTGAGTGGTCCAGGCATTTTTACACAAGATACATCAAGTGAAATCCATCAGTACCACTAGTTTCGTAGCGAAGTTTCAAAAGTCACTTGAACCGAATTGCGTCCAATTTTTGACACTTAACCCTTTCAAGTCCAAGACGAATTGACTGAAAATAGCTTTGCAGCACCAACTTTTGTAGTCCGGTTTTTATATATCTCAGATAGATACTTAGTTCTAGTACAACAAATTTGAAATCGGAGCACCTTCGATTTTTTCGTTGGGAGCCCTACCGTAGTTCACTGCAACAAAGTAACCGCCCAGAGTTTGGTTCGCAAGATAACGCGTGGGTGTATCGGATGTTGACGCCCACATTCCGCTAGAAGCCGTATATATATGCATGTATAGACATTCGTTTCGCAGCTTACGCCCCTCAGTGTGCTGCTTTCTCTTCTAGCAAAATATCCTACCACAGTTGTGCATATGCAACAAAATGCGAGCATCTAATACCGCAAGCAACAAAAGTGGCATGAGGCCTGGAAACGTAGCCAAGCCGACAGTATCGGATACACAAACGGCTGACTGTTCGTGTACACGTCCGGATTATTTGCTTTCATGTACTTCGGAAGGTTTTATGGTGAGTTGTTAAACTGAGAGTATTCTGATGCACTGCATGGGGTTATAATAAATGGTTACATTGGTTATCAATTAGTGCTGAAGCTAAACAGCCGAGGAAAGGGTGTGGCTCTTTTGCGGCACTGCAGACGTGCGTCTGTACCTGAACTGCAATCAGGCAGCTAGCTTTTGGTCACTCACTGGGAAGTCAAAAACAGTTACAGCAAAATCTGGTTGCTAGACAGGTTGCATGTACATGACTATCCTACCCATGTTATGTTAAACAATATAGTGGCTTGTAAAATACTAGTGGGAGGCTAGTGAAGTTTATATAAATCAACACCCACTGAATATTTTTCCATCACTGAATTCAAATTATCCATAATAAATAGGATATAGTACTCATGATGTGTATTAACCAAGTACTTTGCTGAAGCAACAAGGAATGGGCAAGAAACAGTGTGTATAGTCATCAGCTGGTAACTGGATTAACTACTTAGTAAGAAGCAAACTACCAGTATAACATTTGGTAGGCATGTAACTCGATGACATATTCATGACTGTGCTATGTTATGAACAAGTAATGCCTATAATATTTGTAGCTTGCTTGGTATTTTATTCTAGTGTATTATTTCAATCAGTGAACTCTAACAGTATCATCAAATATGAACTAGAGATGTGGTTATGCTGCTAGCCTGCTTATAAGTATGTTTCTGAAAAACTTGTACCGTTGATCATTCCGGCATGCTAGTCAACTGTGGATGTCTTAAATGAAGCTTGACACAAAATTTCACAGATGACTAGCATGGAATGATCAACAGTGAGTAGTTCATTGATATTTTTTTTGATGATATTCAAAGCAAATACAGTTGCATCATGCTATAGTCCAGTGCAATAGCTACATCGCATTTAGTCTCTGATGTAGTGTTTTCAAGGTACCTGAGCATGTTGTAGGATTAATACTCTAACTGTAAGAACATTTGGTTAGTTTCAATCATATTTGGTCATCTCAGTTGCATGTGAGCCCATCTTACGAACTTGCACCAGTTTGACACATTAAGTCCAAGGAATACTTCCAAATACATTTTTTTGAAAGCTCATTAAGTTCTTCTTTAGTTAAATAACCCTCTTCTTTTAGAAGCTTATTTG
Organism: Agelas oroides; assembly: GCA_949130485.1. Lineage (NCBI taxonomy): Eukaryota > Metazoa > Porifera > Demospongiae > Agelasida > Agelasidae > Agelas > Agelas oroides. The sequence continues at coordinate 10,183,069 of OX422183.1, read as the reverse complement.
GTATAGGCCTGGGCGATAATAGCGATAGATCGATCAATCGCGAGTAAGCCCTTTCTGTTGCACATTCGATAACTCATTTGCTGTATCACCGGAGCATACGCATGCGCAGTAGAGTCTAAGCACGTGTAAAAATTGCGTGCGCTTTGAAACACCATATTCCTTGTTCCTAGGAAGTTTTTTTTTGTTCATTCTTGGATATGCTTTATCTACAGACCCTGAGTATGCGTTGCTCTCTATTCCACGTCGATAGCCTGCTTGTAGGCGAAGATGTGTTTTGTAAAAAAAATTGCGCGGTATTTGCTGATTCAGCAATCATAACGTAAGAACGCGTGTACTGATTTGGTTGTGAGCGTATTGTTATCGCAGATTTTAGTTATAATACCTGACTAAAAGTCTGACTAAAACTCTGTGTGTTCAGCCAAGGAGCTTGCCCATAACTGAGAAACATGTATATTGTGTATAGTATAGTGTCCCAAACCCAGTTGTACTAGCCTCTAAGCATCCCTAGAGAAGCCAGAAGGGGGTGAAACCACTGAGTGCAGACTGTGTAAACGCTGGGTTGCATGCTGAATACCGAGTTTACACAAGTCACTCGCCCCTGACCAGCACGCGCGCAGCTGACAGGGACAGGAAATTAATTTTGTGTGGCCAAAGATAGTGCCCGGTAGAAGGGGGTGCCCATAAGTTTGAAAGCCGGATAAGGGAGGTTCTACTGTAGTTTGAATTCCCTCACAAAGGGGACTTGTAACTGGTTTTGAAGGTGACAATTTGATGCTGGTTCAGAGTGTACATTACAGAGCAGGAAGCAAATATATATCACTGTAAAAAAAAAACATACTTTTTGGTAACATCATTTCTATTCCTTTTGTGTGGGTGACATGTAAACTTCACAAGTGCTTACAGAATAAGAGTGTATGTATTTGAGAAGCTTCTCTCAATTAGTATCTCATTCAGAAAGCCTATAAATCAGCATTCTGGTGAGATTTGTTGATTGCTTTGACCTTATACATTTTCCCCTGGAAGAGTTCCTTGGTTGCATGGTTGTGGTAGAAATGCCAGGACTGTAGCCAAATAGGTCTTCTGAAAAACGAGACTAATTTAACTAAAGAAGAAGCTCCCCAATGGACTTTCAAGAAAACCTATTTGGTAACATTCTTTTAAAATATGGCCAAGCATTTTTGTGATGCTATGCACATACACAAGTGTTAATTTACTGTAAACGTTGGAGGTTAATTCAACCCAGAACAGCTAGGTCCTCTCATTTGCAATCTGGGTTCACTGCAGGTCCAGGCCATGACCCACTTCCTTTGCCATGGTTTAGGGTTATAGGTATCCTTTATCTGTTCAAGGTTCCAGTAAAGTATGAATATAGATTGCAGATAAAATTTCATTATGCAATTGCATGTTTGTATACCTTACAAGGGGTGGAACGTTGACTATATTCATGTATTATTGGATGAACTTTGGAACAATGGGCAGTATTCATGAATGTTATATACATATTCACACCTTATTGGAACTTTGAGCGCCCACTGAGGGGTGTAACCTAACAATAGTGGGAGGTGGTACTGCTAAGAGGAGATCCATCTTGAATATCCACCTCAAGTTTTTTCCAGTAAGTTGATAAGCAACTATAAACAGTTTTATGTTTTGTTGAGGCAAATTATATTAATGGTAAAAACTTAAGTGATTAGGGGGTCAACAGACAATACTAGCAGTAAAAATTGCCCTCATTTCTATGTATATCCTTCACTTGGCTTGAAAGATGCTATTACACACCAAGAGTTTATTACAGTAAAAGTGTGCAACTCCAATATGATTTCTACACCCACCATCTGGACAGTATGACATAGGCAATCCGAGTGAATATGCTTAGCTGTAAAAACACAGCAGTAAAGCAGCTTTTGCTGCAGATTAGCCAATGTACACTAGCACTAGAATGGCTTCATGTTAAGTACCTGCTAAGCCTATTCACTGCTGAGTGCTACGTCATACTCCAGATGGCATATGGGAGTTGCACACTCTTCTAATGTACACACGGAGAACACATGAGAAATAGGTGGGGAGAGGAAAAATGTGTAACTCCCATAGAAGCCTGTTGCAGCATTTCCAACTAAAATAGAACATCCGGTCACATGCAGAAGCTATCCTCGCAGTCAGTTCAGCTTCTACCAGTGTGCCTAAGGCCTAGTCTGACATGGCCAAGGTTAGAAACACCAATCGGGTAGACTCAGATGCACAGTACGTGTTATCATATTTGCTGGCAGTAATTGTGATATTACACTCTTCCACACTACTTTTTGTACAACCCTGGACAATTTACATAAACCATGCATGCATGGATATATATCTAGCTAGCCTCGTTCCAAGGCCCCACCCCAGCTTTTTTTTTTGGTGCGGAGAGCCTGGTATGGATTCTCACGTGAGCAACACACTATCGTTTGCGAATCTTGTTGTGTGCAGACTTGCAAACTTAGCACATCAGAAAAAAATTATAGCCTCGTTCCCAGGCCCTGCGCGTTCGTCGCTTGCAGTACGAAATTCGAGTAGAAGGCCGGGCCGATTATGTGATGCGTGCCGCAACTACGTCACGACCATTCTACTGAAATCAATGATGTCATAGATAAGTTAGCTCACTGTTAAGCGTAGCCTCGTTCCCAGGCTCTTGTGCGGGGGAGGAGGAAAGAGAGCCTGGTACACACTGTTCGCGCATGCGCCGAATTCCCTTGGTAACCTGCATATTACTCCGCTACACTAAAATTACGGTCAATTTCTGTTTACCTGCTGAAAGGCCGCACTGCATAGTTATACTCCCTGTGAGACACATACGGCCGGTTTTGAAGTCAGAAACAATATCGCTTTGACGGTAACGATCTGCATTGGTTCGTTCGAGGCGATCGGTGAACTTCAAAGGAACAAATTGCGTCAGTCACGTGCCGCAGTGTTTAGCTGGAATGGACGAACGCGTGGACAATTCGTGCAAGCGAAGAGCCTTTTTCGCTCCCTCGTCATCGTCTGTAGGAGCGTGGTCAGTGGTAGGCATCCTTCATACAGGAGAAGTCGACATAACTCGCGGAGGTTAGTGTAACGGAGCAGATTTTACGGAGAGTTCCCAAATTCCCAGAAATCCTGGGGGAACTGAGCATGCGCAAACAGTGTGTACCAGGCTCTTTTTTCTCCGCCCACGCACGAGCCTGGGAACGAGGCTATGTTAAGCGTTGAAAGAGCCCCTCAGAGATCACAGCGATGGTTCGTGTGCGGACTTACCTAAGTACTAAAAGTTTCGCAAAGAAATATTACGAGCTGCCGTATTTAGCTAGTCTCGCAAGTCGCACACTTCCGCAAAAAAGGGAAGGAAACTGTGATGACGTGACCAGATTTGCACTCCTGAAATACCTGTTATGAAGTACGCACACTCTCCAAGAAGTATAGTCGAAAGTGTTTTACAACTCATGTAGTAACAGAAAAGATGTCCTAGCTCTCTGTCGCCGTTTTCAAGACCATTATTGCTACTCATACGGCGCTCTAATGTGTCATGTGACAAGATACTGTTCAACCCTCCCCCCCCCCCCCCCCCCCCCCCACCCCCCCTTTTTTTTGCGGAAGTGGGTCTGGCTTGCGATACTAGGGATTCCAGCTTCTCGTGTTCTTCATCGAGTTTACTAGTCTATTGTACATGCGTAACCTGTCAGGTTCTTCCAACTCCAGTGTGCTTTTCTCTGCAACACAGTGATGTTTGCTAGTATAGCGCTATATCGTAAAATACGTCTGCGCCACGCATCACATGATAAAATGTACCTGGGCCTCTGCAAGCGATGAACGCCCAAGGGAACAGGCTAAAAATAATTACGGGTCTACCCCAAATTTAGATTTTAACCCTCTCTTTACCAAATTTAACTTAAACCGAATTCCTGTATATAGACTGTCTTGTAATACACCTATCATTGTTATGCCCCACCTCCTCCTGCGAATCTTACCTCATGCAGCAAACAGACATTCAACATCAATTTGGAAGAGACCACGGGTGGTTTATCTTGGATCTGCTGCTAGTCTCGTTCCCAGACCACATTTTCGTGCCTGCTGGAGAAAAGTCGTCTGGGCACAGGACTGTAGCTAAGCTGCTGCAACCAACACAGTCATGTTTCCATGATGTGTTTTGAGACCAGGACCCTGATAGCTAGATATCATTTTTGAAGTAATTAGTGAAAACTGCATGTCCCTTGGGAGGGGGGAGGGAGTAAAGTAAGGGATTTGACTCAGGGACTTCCTCGAGTGGGTGGGGAGTTTGATAGTTTGAAGTTCAAATCCCCCACCTTGCTCCGCTCAACTCCCACCTGGGGGAGGTAGGGCATAACAAAGATAGGTGCATAATGAGAACAAGTAGCTAGCATGGTATCAGTTAAGTAGTCGGTAGTTATTTGAATAAGAGAGAAGGATGTTTTTCTGGCATCTCTAGAGAAATAGACTGTGACATCATCAGAGCAGCCTTCAAACAACATGCATACGTTTTAGATCCTTTAAACAGTATGGAGGCCAAAATATGTGAGTTCTCTAGAGTAGAAAAGACACATAATATAAGACGATATATTTTAAATGCATGGCAAACCATCTGTACACCATGAATGAGTACTGTGTAGCTTTGTTCCTCTCTCCAGTAACTAATTGACACTTCCATATGCAAATACGGAGGGAGAAAGCCTGGATGATTCCATCACATGCAGTGATGTGAGGGGTATCAGGTAGACAGAAGGAGGGCATGGGGGGCAGTACCCAATCTCAAAGCCCTTTCTTATTGATTGTATGAAAGCCAGGATGTTACCAATATTGCTTGTTGTGTGGAGTGATCAATTGTTACAGTCAGACAGTGACTCCCATGTGTGTAGCTACCTGATGCTCCTGACATCACTGCATGTGACAAGATCTCCCAGGCCTTCCTCCTCTGTATTTGGATGTGGTACCAAAGATGTGACAAAGTTTTGGGAATTAGGCTAAGCGCTGTGCACCGTGTGTGAACTATGCACTGAAGTAGCTATCCACACACCTTCTTCTCCACTGACATATACTGACTACTTATGCGCTTACTTGATTCTATGTGATGGTGCATTCTCAAACCATGTGTCTTCTTGTGTTACCTACACAGCCAGCTTATAATTAAGTTTTATGAGAATAATTATTGTTGTTACACAATAAGAGGGCGGTGCTCTGAAGAGTACTTGTTTATCTGTCAATATGTAGTGTAGCCACATAGATCTAAGGCATAGGTAAGCCCTGAAAACTTGTGAAGTAAGGCAATCAGTCAAGTACAAGGTACAACATCATTGAAAATGATTATGGGACTAGCTGAGAGTGGTGTCTGTATTAATTGACCTTCATACATACAGGTAGCCTGTACATTGGAAATGAGTTGGCCTCGCACATACGCTCTCCTCTCAGTTTGAGCTTGCAGTACGTGTATGATAATTTTGTTCGAATATGGATTGAGAATGTGGTAAAATAAAACCAAGTAAGCAGTTTAAGTGGACAGTGGAGAAGATATGCATTTCAAGAATAGTTTGAGTGCGAGGGTTCAAGGAAGGATCTACATTCATATCATTTCTGGTCATTCTGCTGCTAGAAACCAAGAAAGCAAACCAGTTGGGTGAGCTCATGCTCTCACAATGACTGGAATGGCCACAAAGTCTACTCACCAAGAAAGCAAACCAGTTGGGTGAGCACATGCTCTCACATTGACTGGAATGGCCACAAAGTCTACTCACCAAGAAAGCATACATAGTTTTGAATTTAGCTATGGAAGTGAAAAACAAGCACTTGTATAGCTTTGAGGAAGTCACGTGTTGTGATGTAGTGTTTCACTATGGCTTCACATAGTAACTGATTTTGGAAATACTTTTTGTTGTGATCTGTTTAGTCAATTGTAGTTAAGAGCTGAAAATTGTACTGAACATAGCTACTATTTGAAGAAACACAAATGGTGAGAGTTTGAAAGCTCAACTCTAAACAATGTGGAAAATATTCAGCAAAATGCCTGTTTCAAAGGCTATTTAGTTACAAAATCACTATTCACTGATCCCAAACGTGCAAATTGTGTGGGTAATGCCCTAGTGATGCGACATTGCAGATTTTAACTCTTAAACCTTTCCAATATACAGACATTTTTATGTCAAAACCTTGCCAAAGTCCTAGAAGTGGTGGTGCACGTATATGATCTTTCTATTGCCATATATGGAGAAAAATGACTTTTAGATCACTTACTTTACACTTAAAACAACAAGTGATATACATAACACTGTTTTAGAGCTCAGGAAGATTTCAATGAGGATTTTAAATTTGGATGACTTGCTCTGGAGCACTGTATGTGTTCCTTATAGCTAGCTACTTCTATGGCAGTCGGGTACAATTTGCTGCTGTCTTGGGATGAAGCTAAATCTGGTCATTAGCTAGCAATATAAGTCTCAATTAAAGTCATATACAACATTTCTTACCACATTTAGCATGGGTAGTCTCTATGTAGATACTCCTCTTCCCTCCACTATATGCAGCTCACTATGTCAGTTGTCATTTTAATTTGGCAAGCCTCCTCAATGAATCTCAAATAGAAGAAACCTGGGGAACTACTAGAAATGGATGGGATCTACTGGATGTCACAGTATATTGATAATCAGAGATGCGAGAATTGCAATTGCCTCACTCTAAAAATCCATGACTACAAACTTGAGAGATGCATTGGAAGATGAGGGAAGACCAACTAGCTGAGCTACAGTCAGTATGGTGACTGCTGTTATGAGGTAAGACTGTTATAGAACGTTAACTTATATTCAAGGCTGATACAGTCAGCCTACAACCCATTACAAATTCAAGCCACTCCAACATGTACTGGTGTAGGCCAAGTGGGAGAATTAGAACTCCAGACCTTCTTTGTGGGAAGTTCTGCTTGTATTTTTGTTTGATTGTCTTTACAGGCTCCTCAATCCTCAGCAAAGTACAAAGTGCCTTCAAATATTGACCGAGAATTAGGGAGCATGTACACACACACACACACACACGCACACGCACACACACACACACACACACACACACACACACACACACACACACACACACACACACACACACACACACACACACACACACACACACGCATACACACACACCAGGGCCACAGGAGCAGGTCCGACAGGTTTAGCAGCTGCCGGACCAAATTTACCAATCTCAGTGCAAACACAAAGCGTGAGCGTGCCCCAAATGCTGCAACACTTCAGCCACACCCTTAGGCTCCAACTGTAGACGTCTGAACACAACATGGTTAGTAGCACTTTTACACTACAAAGGGTTAGATAAGGGATGGAAGAAGGTCTGGCTCCTCAAAAAGTCTGAGAATGCATGCTTTATGTGAATCATGTATAGCAGCATGCATTTTACTTGGCCAAAATACAACTGTAGCTACTAGCTACTTGACACCAGCAGTGGCGTAGAGCCAATGTGGGGCATGCTGGGGCACATGCCCCAGCAACTAGGGGCTTTGCCCCACCAGCACAGGTGTATCTCTCAATTATTGGCACCAATTGTCACCATTGTGAATCGCAAATCGGGTGCTAAAAATCCGCCTCAAAAATCAAACATTATTTAGTGTAGCTATCCTGTAGAGTATTACGCAGTCTCATACACACTCTTCCCGTCCCCATCGCAACTTTGCCACACATACGGAAATGATCAAATGCCAATCGCCTATAAATAACCTCACAACCAACCTGAGAGAATCTAAAAATTCAAAAATTTCCTCAGAAACGCAGTGCCTTAGCATCATCAGCTATGGCTCTGGACGCCAGCCCTGAACAGAGGCGGCGGAAGGTACTTACGATTGGGGGGGGGGCACCGATGATGGTGCGTGCGTAAGCAGGCACACGCTAGGGGGGTCTGGGGACATGCTCCCCCAGAAAACGTTTTTTTAAATTAGGTGCTCTGAGATCGCTTCTGAGGCCATATTTGTACTCAAATTTATATTTGGACTCGATGCCGCTAGAATACCGGCCCCAAGTGTTTTTGGAGCGCCGCTCGCCATGTTCAGAGATCGCTGAGCCATCACTGCACATGTTCCAGCGACGGGGTATGGTCAAAAGGTCACCGTACCAGACAGTTTGAATGGGGAGCACTAAAAGGCAAATCCTTACCAACGGGGGGGGCACGTGCCCCTGGTGCCCCCCCGGTTCCGCCGCCTATGCCTGAAGATCCCGACATTGCAATTGTGTGGGTTTGTTGTGCGTGTACATGTGTGTGTGTGTGTGTTTGTGTGTGTGTGTGTGTGTGTACATGTATGTGTCTGAGTGTGTGTGTGTGTGTGTGTGTGTGTGTGTGTGTGTGTGTGTGTGTGTGTGGTGTTGAAGAGGACAATTCCTAAAAGGACATTCAGCTACGGCACCTTCATGGCAACTTGTATACTTACATTGAATTCCATAGGACTTTGTAATGGTTAGCATTCCCTCAAAAACAGTGCATATGGTAAAACAGAGCTAGCTAGCTCATAGCAAAATCACATTATTTTGCTTCTGAACCAGGGCTGCAGGAAGGACACTTGGCTGCTGTAGCCATGCTCTCCCAGAAAAGCTTGGCTCTCTGAGTATATGACTACTGATCACAGGCCATAAAACAGCTCTGTACTGTGTTAGCTATAATATTAAAAGCTACAAACCATTATTTGTGGACTGATTGTGTTATGTTCTAAACTTATTGGACAGCTAACTATTAACATTGTCCCCAAGTGACTCCCAATTTTTTAGCTGCGAGATAAAAAGGCCTGGGAATGAAGATAATTATTAGAGCATTTTCATGTGACATCACCACCTTCAAGATTACGAAGGAAATCGGAAAACTACCGCCATGTTGGTGTACAACGAAATAGTAGCTTCAATGTCAACCTTCGTGAATGGAATGATAATACTTGTAATGTGCCAATGCTACATAAGTTAAAATAGTCGCTTACCTGTGGGTCTTTTTAATCGGTATCGCACATACTGCTAATTAACATACTGTACAAGTAATGCAATTGTGCTACCACATCTTGACTATTGTTGTGTAGTGTGGCAGGAATGCTCATTGGAGTTGCGGAGGAAGATAGAATCGATTCAGAACTATGGGATGCGGCTTATTCTCTCAAACCTGGAACTCCTAGCATTGAATTGAGAAAGGCAATGAGATGGGTTCCACTGGAGCCTGAGGAGGAGGAAGATGTTTAATTTATTCCTAAAACGTAGATGTGCTGCAGGGAAGGCACCTCAATGCCTAAGTGAGAACCTCAAGACAAATAGAGAGATGGGAAACAGGACAACACAAGGCCTGAATAACCTGTTCTTGCCACAAATTAATTCTGATTTTTTTTAGAAGTTCATATAAATTCAAGGGCTCACAGGACTGGAATAGTTTGCCAAGTGGCTTGAAGGTAGTAAACTCAACTAATACTTTCAAATCACATCTGAGGGACCATATAAAACAACAGTACTTTATGAGCATTTTATAATTCAATTTTTATGTCCATGTTTGTGCTTGTGCTATAGCTTTATATGTAAACATTAATTCTGTGATGATTTCTATACCGTAATAATGCATGATTCTCAGGAAGACCAGCCACTGGCTGATGAGACATTTCCTGTTAAAAATTAAAATTTATCTATCTATCTATCTATCTATCTATCTATCTATCTATCTATCTATCTATCTATCTGTCTGTCTGTCTGTCTGTCCGTCTGTCTGTCTGTCTATCTATCTATCTATCTAGCTAGCTAGCTAGATAGATAGATAGACAGACACGTTGCCTGGTAAGTTGTTTGTTTGAGTTCGGGGTGTGTCACTATAGCTCCACTAGCTACCCAAATCACTTGCTAGCCAGCGAGCTACATGTATCTACTTATTTTGCCGACAAAATAGTTTTTTAAAAAATTGGTATTTATTTTCTATTGTTGTTGCTGTTTGTTTGTTTTTAACAATGAAGTAATAGCAACATGAGTGGCACAAATTTTCATAGATGAAAATGAAGCTGCACTAAGCGTACTTGTGCCGCTAGCTAGCTAAGTTATACACCTAGATGGCGTGAGTTTATTTCTAGTATAGCTACGGGATTGTGATCACGTGGTGAAAGCGCTCCTATTGAACTTGAGGAAAGGGTGGGGGGGGGGAGGGGGGGGGGGGGTCATTTTTCCAGGGGTGGGTCTACCTCCTAGGAGTTAGTGACCCAGGGGGTCATTTGTTCTTAGGCAGGAATGACTGGGGGTCATTCATTCCTAGGAATATTTGACCGGGGGGTTATTAAAATGGGGGGGTCATCCATTCCTGCGACACCAGCGGAGGTTGGAAGCTGGTAATTAGTGGTACGCGCGAGGTAGCAATTATTGCTACGTGAATGACGTAATCATACGGGCTGCCATAGAGGCCCATAGTGAAAGGTGAAATCGATTTACACAAACAGCTCTCGTTTGTTTGGGACGAAACTCACTCAGTAGATGCTGCCAGGTGAGCTCTAGATCGACCGCTATAGCTCTTCCTGATACGCGAAGTAGTTGAGTGTTTCCTTGGGAATCCCCGTGGAAGATTTTGCGCGCCATAAAATGCCATAGCTGTCGATCTAGAGCTCACCTGGCAGTATCCACTGAGCAAGTTTCGTCCCAAACAAACGAGAGCTGTTTGTGTAAATCGATTTCACCTTTCACTATGGGCCTCTATGGCAGCCGGTATGATTACGTCATTCACGTAGCACTAATTGCTACCTTCGCGTGATTGCGCGCGTCGCTAATTACTAGCTTCCAACCTCGGCCATTTTTTTTTTTGTTTTGTATTGGCGACGGTCGAAGTTACAACAAGCTGTTTCTTTCAAGAAGGTCAATCTTCCACGTTGCCTGGTAAGTTGTTTGTTCGAGTTCGAGGTGTGTCACTATAGCTCCACTAGCTAACCAAATCACTTGCTAGCCAGCGAGCTATCTACTAGCTAAGATTATTTTGCCGACAAAATAGTTTTAAAAAGATTGGTATTTATTTTCTATTGTTGTTGCTGTTTGTTTGTTTTTAACAATGAAGTAATAGCAACATGAGTGGCACAAATTTTCGTAGACGAGAATAAAGCTGCGCTAAGCGATACGTTTGGCTAAAGCGAAAACCATGAGCGAGTTGGAGAAAGACTCAACTGAAGCATAAAAGGAGGCAGTCAGGCAAAGTAACTGAAATCCTTTTCCCACTATCGCGAGGGTGGCTGTGAGTGTTACTAGAGCTATATATCGCTAGCAATGTGACTAGACCTTTGTTGTACCTGTTCAGCAATTTAGTAGATGGAAAGGCCAACTCAGGTCACTACGCTGCCGCAACAGCTAGACGAAGAGAAATACCGCCCAACTAAAGCCCTTCCGTACAATAACAGCAGTGGAGAGAGCACAGCAGCAACCACGGAGAAGCCACGGATAATGTTCTAGCTACAGCAACGCTGTGATTCAAGCAACTTTATTCTCACAAAACAGCTAGGGCTCGTGGAACTTTCGACCTTAGACTCGTAAAAAGAATTGCGCCACTTCTCCTTCGACTCAAGTTAGTTTCAAGCTGAGGAGAATCACAGTCAGTGAAGGAGAGGTTGCCCATGTAAAAAGAAAGTCAGCACAGTTAAAAGTCAATCACATACAAGAACAATCACTCTACACTAGTAGATAGTTGATAGGCTGGTTGACCTATATCAGGACGTTAAAAAAATTAGCTCTGGATCAATACAGCAGTTTGTGACAAAAGTATCGACTTATTAATAATTCTACTATAGCTGTATGCATAGACAGCAGGCCACCTGGTGTGAAATGTACGACGTACACTCTACATTGTACAGAAGTGAACACTGTCCATCACATTCATGTTCCAATTCACGTTCACGATCCACAAGCACCTTTTTTCTTCTCATTCCAAGTCTCAGTCTAGTTTCGTGGAATGGGAGGGTTTGGGAACAAGGCTATGTCAAAGCTGCTTAATCTGAAGTTTACAAGTGGCCTTGTACTCTCCAGAACAGCCAGATGGAAAGTAGTTTTCTCAGAGGAGTGTGATGACTAGGGTAGCTGAAGAAAGGTGTTGCATCCATGCTCAAATCCTCAGCAGCATAATTTACTGGATTGCAAACATGACCATGAATGGAAATTGGAAACAGGATTTTAAAACAGGAATGCAATTCCGAGCGTGAATCAGGAACGTGATCCCAAATGTGATCAGATAGATTACTGTTGTATGGTTGTACTATAGATCCATGCTCATACATACTAGGTCGTAATGTCATAATCATAAATGTTAAGCGGAATGGAAATGTGAATGTAAATACAATGGTCATTCTTGGCTTCCGTATGAGATAGTTGAGATTGGGTTCAGGGACTTTGCAATATCAATGGCATGAACCAAATAAAACATGCTGCAAATTAGCCAAAAAGTGCTGGCTGGAACTCTCAAAACTAGCCATTCTTGGCTCACACTCGATTTGGTGCACCAGAAACTCCATCACCTCACAGAATACACAGACTTAGCTACATTTGTACTAGCTGTTATGAAAGGAAAGTGAAAACTGGTAGTCGACTGGAGCATTTAGTACCAATTTAGAGAAGATTGTGGGTGGTAGTGGCTGTAGCTCAGCAGTCAAAACACAGGCAGCTTTCACGTTTCTCTTCTGACAGCAAACATGTCTTTATTTCCAGCTGATGCAAGATGTAAAGCAGTGTGTATACCTGATAAGTAGCTACATCTCTTTCAGACTGTTCATTGTCTGCTCACCATAAATGTGCCTTCTCGCGGTTTGTCAGCTAGCTATAAACATGTCTTTATTTCCATGATGTTCTAAAACATTTGAACTCAGTATGGGTTATTTCGCAACAGAGAGAATAATCCCTAACAGAGTTCTGACAAGTGTGCTACTGGGGCATTCAGTACTACCTGTGCAGCACTATATTCAATGGATTGTGAGGGCTGGTGGTTGCCCAGTGGTTGTAGTTCAATGATACGAGCACTGGCAGCTCAAACCAGGGGCCCTTGGTTCAATTTCCAGTCACTACCGGCTTTCTATTTCCTTTCCTCCACCTCATAACAGCAAACATGATTTTACTAATCAATATGTTGCCACATCAAAATCACATGACAAAAGGAGAGCAAACCCACAGTGTGTGGAATATCAACCACAAGTAGCAATACCACACTTGATGTCATGCAAATGTTTGCTTAAAATGATTATTATAATTGGTGTGTAGTATAAACTGTATGCCATCACTTTGTGAGGAGCTGGTCTCTAGTCTTTTAAAAAACCATTCAGTTCATCAAACTCCACACAGGATATCTAAAGCAATGGCACACCTTTCCACTGCTTGTCTCATTGTGATGTTGATCCTGTTGAGTAAAGTTCCTGCCATTCTATGTGGTAAGCCGTATATGTATCAATGTTCATATACAAGTATCCTAAGGTTGCATGCAAGCTAACTGCATCACATCATGTGATATGTGTAGATTAAAAACTTGAAACTGTAGACCTGTCACCTAAAAGTCTTTATAATGCATAGCAGCTGCAATCCATTTTGACTGCTTAGATGACGCTTTCAGCATAGGCTATTGGCCTGCCAACTCTCACAGATTTACCATGAATTTCACGAATTTGGTTCTAGTCTCACAGGCATACAAACTAATCTTACAGGTAGTCCACTTAACCATGTGAACATCTTAATGGTGAAGCCAGCATTTTACCTCAAGGAATTTATAAATTTTGTCGCGATCAGGGAATGAGACTAGATTCAGCTTGTTGCAGAAGTGGGCTATTTCAGGAGACTAATAAATACATATACCCAATTTATGTAAGCTAAGGTCGGTGACACTGCACTAGTGTTGACGTGGCCTCTGACTCGGAACCATCTACAATTGTGCAAATGGTATGAACACTGAAATGACTGCACAAGCAATCCCTTTGAGACCACACCTACCTAGCTGATGTAGCATGCAGTGTATACCTGGTAGGCACAACACATTCTCAAGGCTTTTGAACTGAATAAATTGGCAGGCCTGCATATAGGTGGCACTTGACTAAAGCAAGCTCTCTGGTGGTGGGCAAAATAGCAATAGTAACTGTTGTAGTTGGCAGTGCATTGCTCCCAGTATCTACTCCATCTTTTTTCAGCATATGTACAAATGCAGTGCATGTTAATAACTGCTATAGCATGCTGGTAGATAGCTACATTGTTATACTGATTTCAATACTTATGCACTTTTCAGCTTTTGCCACCACTCCCACATCAGTCAATGCCACACTGGGGTCTACTGCTACTTTCAACTGCAGTGCTACTGCAGGAGCTGTTGTCTGGATGGTCAATGGATCACTGTTGACACAGCTGAACACAGATAACACGGATATAAGAACCAGTAGTGTTGGACCTACATTTTGCTTGCATATCCCAGCTACAGAGAAGTACAACAACACAAATGTGATATGTCGACTTACCATTCTTGGGGAAAATGGAGAAGACCTGTACAGTGATCCAGTTGTTCTAAGAGTGCAAGGTATGTTTTGTATGTGAAAGAGCATTCTGTTACCAAGGGTACATGTAGCTATGTATCAGATGCTTACTTATGATTGAAAAGTAGATATACCATTGTCTCGCAAAAGAGTGTCCATGGTGGGGGGGGGGGGGGGGGGCAGTCTTTCGAGTCTTTCAGCATTTAATCATGAAAGAGCATCCATGTCATGTTGACAGCAACTCATGCCATCAAATGGCAACATGTCACTGTGAGCGCGGTGTAGCTAGCGGAGGACGACCATATTAGCAACATCCGTCTATGCAAAGCAACTTTGTAGTGGTCACATTCACCTAGTAATAACCTTCGGTGAAGTGTAATACAAAGTTTCTTACCCCAGATTTGCAAAGCGCTTGAGGCTGTGCTTCTCAAAACTCCATGAGTGCACTCAAATAGTCACATGAAGCTCGCTCCAGGGTGGGCGCTCATTTGAGTAAGGAATTGGACCAAAAGTAGGGGATGGATGCTCTTTCGTGGGTGAGTGCTCTTTTGCGAGATGCTGACATGCACTCTTTGTTACATATTGGGAGGGCATAGAATTTTATTGGTAATAGCCTGAGGATGTGGGTTAACTACTCATGTGTGAGTAGTTTTGAAATTTACAAAGACCTAATAGTCTATTAATTAATGTGTTGATCAATGGAAGCATACTTTCATAAAAACTCTCCGGGTTGGATCTGGCCATGAAACTCTATTTGTCAGGGATGGGCATAACCACTCACTTGTATGCTGAAATTGCTGTGGATGCATGAAAGAGGACCTCTCTCTTTCGGGTACCCATTCACTAGGATACGAAGATTGTGCCACCGATTGTCACGTGTATGGGTCGTAAAGCCATCTAAATTCACCAGTTTGTGTGTGATAATCCAACATTTATGACTGAATGACTGGAATATAGAATGAATCAATTGCTTACCCTGTGACTGCTTTTGTACCTGTGCAATAAATGGTGTAGTTTGACCATGGTAAATGATAATGTACCAAAACAGATACATGGTCATATGCCATAGAAGATATTCACTGTGCTATGAATACTGTAGTGTGACAAACAGCACTTAGTTATCTAATTGCTATCTGTACATACACATAAACAATCAATGAACTGCATCTCCCTGAAAAAAAGCAGCCCTAAACATTATGTAAAGTCACCCACTGTACATTTGTAGGACACATTTCGGCCAGTGCCAGGCCTCATCATACACAACATTTTATATCATGCACCTATAGCAATACTGTAGCTTAGTAGTCATTGTTGTAGCAGTCCGCTCGCCTATACTAGCCCACATTTTGTTTAAGCTGGTACTTAATTATCTCAAACGAATCTGACTGTCTTTCAGAAATACCCAACTGGCCAAGCACACAAAACTTGCTTCTACAGAAATTGGTCAGACATTTTCCTACTTCAGTACAGCAGGCTCAACCTGAGACCTCACATCATAACACACATACAGCATGGTCTTTTTCATACATTGACTGTTTGGGCAAAATTTGTCTCAAGTTTCATAAATTACAGTGTCAATTGAAGTTGCTAGCCCAGAAAGTAGTACTTACGTAAACCTGCCTAGCTCTTTTTGTGTGAAAAGAGTCTGCTTAAAACCATACTCCTAGAATCTTAGAGCACTTATTCACTAAAAGGACACACACCTACAACATTTGTCTTATGACACCATGTACTAGCCTATATATGCTTTCTGCTTAGGTCTCCTAGCTGTAGTGCAGAACCTTACAGTGCACTCTCAGCGATCCTCTATCCTCCTCACCTGGATCCCTCCCTTCTCCCTGGACATCACTGGAGTAGACCCTGACCTCTGGTACTGTGTTGAGGTCTACAACATCAGCTGGGGGAGGGCTGCACTCACCGCCAACTGCAGTGTGCATGAACCACACTTCTACTTCACTGCACCCAACCGTAGCCCATGTGACTTGTTTCAGTTCCGAATATTTGCAGTCAATCAAGTTGGAAATGGGAGTGTGACATCTGTCAATGGAACCTTTAACAAAAGTAAATGATACTCTCCTGACATTTTAACTTTAACACTGCACTAAATGCTGATATTTTGTTGTTCTCAACCCATGCATAGAACCAGTTCTTGATGACACTATTCAGGTAGAATCCTTTTCAATCCTGGAAATCAAAGTTAATATATTGTTCTCGGTAAGCAATATCTGCTGAGTAACCTGTGTCTTTCCAAAGTACTGTTCACTGTTAATGTATGTACATTTTGTAGTCCAAAGATCTATCTATTATTTATTCTTGCACCTATAATAGAGCTACTTGGATGTTTATGTTTACAATGGCCAAGTGGTTGAAAACATTACTTTGGCTACTGTTGAAGGAAGTGGCCTGCACAATCTGGTTACTGATATGACTGACACCACAATCCAGTTTAACCATAGCTGTACCATCGCTATGGTCTCTGTATCATCTCCAGCTACAAGTAAGTCAAACAATGATGTCTTATCCACACAGCTACTTCAGCAGCTACATAGCAGCACACCACAGTGATTACTGTTTCCCTTACTTTCATGTAGAAACATCCCTGTGTGTTGCTTTCCCAGAGATGTAACTAGAATAATCAGAGTGAAGGGGCGAAGGCATAGCCAGCTATAACTAGCCTCGTTCCCAGGCTATATAATAAGGCTACGCCATCAGTTGAAGACCGTAACTAAGTTTATATACTCTGACTCTACTCGAGTCGTAGTGAGTGCTGACGTTGGATGCTGTAGTTGGCCACATCTGTCGTTAACTTCTAATTTTTAATTTTGATCCATCGAAAAGCAGTGGGGCGACTGCCCTACATGGTCCAATGGTAGTTACGCCCCTGTTTCCTTGTAGTGCCGAACAGAGATGATGTGATAGGTGTGGCTGGTTGTATTTTTGAAATTATTTTATTGTGGTTTCTGGTAAGGATATTGCAATTCAGTTTGGAGTATTGCTATTGACCCAAGTGTGTGGGAGACCTGAAACAGCCAGAAAATGTGGAAATTAGGAGCTTGAAGTGGCAATATGGAAGTTGGGTGTGTGCTCCTCAAAGACCGGCACACAATTGGCAGGTAAACTTCCAACACAATTTCACCCCAGCAAGGGTACCTAATAACTCTCTGACTTACAACAAATCCTTTTAGCCGTCACTTAAAGGCCTTTTAGCTAGAATAGCTAATGTTAAAATACTTTCATTGTTTTTCAGCTTTGGTACATACGAGGCTAGTGTTCATGTGTGTTGTACTTTAATAGTAATGCCACAGTAAGTCTTATAGCTCATATCCTACAAACTACTTGTTCTACCTTTATACCGGCCATATTGTCCCTGTACTGAGTATACTGACTAGTTAGTACCGGCTAATCATCAACTGTCGAATTGTACATTCGGTGGAATTGCGAGCCAACTTTTGCTGTCACAGTTACCAGTTAGTTTCCTAGTACATAGTGCTTGTTGTTTTAGTTTATTCGGAGTTCACTGTCAACTAGTCTGACTACTTTCTGAATAAGCAGGTTTGTTTTCAACCAAACAAGTGCAAGTACTAGTGCCTGAACGCAGCTAGTTCACAAGATATAACAATGAATCAATGGCAACACAAAATCGCCATTTTTTAATTGGTGACATGATCGATTTCTATGCATGTGCATTGAGGTATATATCAGATTAATTTCCTCCTAGTTTCCCTTTTGTTCCGGCATTCTGGGTTTTCCACACACTCCTATTGACTCTGCAAATGTGATATTACGTACACTCAAATAAAACTCTTTCTTCAGCAGTTATCATGGTGATAGGTACAGTGGCCATATTGCTGTACTGGAAGTGGAAACAGCATACATGTGAGTATTCATGTCAGTGTTTACCACTATTGCATGTGAGGTGTGTACAATAAGTCTCATTCCCAGGCACTCCCAGGGAATGACATTGTATTAATATTACCATCCCTTGCATTCCTCAACCCTTAGATAACTCTCCAACTGACAGTCCTGAAAGCCTTCAGGTATACTGTACTTTACAAGTTTGCAATCAACTATTGTTTTAGTGTGAACCTACGGACAAAAGATCTTGTACTCTTTGTTGGTTGACCTGTTGGGTACATGTTGCCTTGTTTAGTGTCTCTTTTGGCAAGTATGATCTTGGTGCTTGATTACATCATGAAAACTGCTTTGCTGATAACATTCTTGTGATCCGTTGTGTTTAGATAACAGATTCAAGATATCTTACTGCCATCAGTAGAGTGATAATGCCTGCTGCTGTGAATTCCCAACAAAAAGCATGCCACAGAAAACCCTCAGTATGCTGTACTGAATCAGCTGATGTAGCAAAATAACTACCATTAATTAACTTTAATATGTTGAAGTCTTCATTATTTGAGTTCATGGTGCTTTAGTGTATAACACATACTTTGTGTGCAACCATTTGCCTTTTTGATAAGCATGATATATCTTGATGCTTGAGTCTCTACTTACATTCTTGGAAACGGTTTTAAGCATTCAAAACTGTAGTTCTATAAATTATGCATACTATTTAATTATACTATATGTGTCAGTATCTGTATGCATAAATTTGTGCAGATGTGAGATAGCTGGTGTGGTTTGCACAGTAGTCCAGCACTTTGACCACACAAGTGCTTATGCTAAGATTCATGCAGAGGCTGGCATTGAAGCCTAGAAAATGGACACCCAGAAGTAAACTCCAGATCATGTTTAGAAGGCCAAATTTAATCACAGTGCAAATGTAGTAATACATTATGTACCTACTTATTAAAGTGCATGTTGCACAGAGCAAGGCCCTGTGTCCTGCGATACCAGTATCTTGTGCCCTCACTATGGTAAAATCCTCTCTTTGAAGACACTGCCAGAGAGTGCCACCGTTGTCCTGATTGAAGGGAATACTCCTCTACCACTGCCAAACCAAAGTGTGTTATCACAGTCTCTATAAATTGTTACTCATACAGTATATTGTGGTACTTTCTAGGTTGAGGCAAGTCAAATAGATTTTGCTAGTCAGTACACAAACTGCCTATTTGTGTATGTGTTTGCCTCCAAGGCGTTTGGATTAATGAATTAAAAAGTCAGAGATTAGTCCTATACTGCTTTCTAATTCAGTCTCTTGTCATCACTGTGTGCAGCTCATCCTGGTAGTCTTCTCATGACTGTCAGGGATAAGGTTCCAAACTTTGACATTGTACCTCGGAAGACACTGCCAGCAAGTACCATATTTGATGAAGAACCTCCACCTCCACCACTGCCAACCAAAAGTGTGTTGTTGCATTTTGTGTTACTGAAAAATTGTATTGCATGCAAAAGTATGTACATTTGCATTGGTTTTGCATCACAGGCAGCTATAGATGAACTTTGTAATAAACATATAGTTTGAGGTCTCAAGTCAGAACTTACAATGTTACATGCACCTGTTTTCTCAAAAACAACTATAATATGCATGAAGTGGTCTGTTACAGATGTGAATCTGTTTACCATGATATAATTCCATTCTTTTTTCCCTACACTATGTATATTCAGCTTGTCATGGCAGACCTCTTACCCTGGACACCCACTCCAGTGTGCTAAATTCCACTGTGTCTCCAAAGTGGCAGAAATTGGGGGAGCTACTGGGAATGGATGAACACCGGTTGGATGAGATCTTTACAAATAACAAGACTAATGAGGAACATCTTAGGGCTGTGCTGGAGGTGTGGCTCCGGAAATCCAACAACTCAAAGTGGAGTGACGTGGATGACACTTTTTCAAATATTGGTAAGGACTACCTGGCTGGGAAGGGGGAGGGGGAAGGGGGAAGGAGGAGGGGGAGGGGAAAGGGGGAAGGGGGAGGGGGAGGGGAAAGGGGGAAGGGGGAGGGGGAGGGGAAAGGGGGAAGGGGGAGGGGGTGGGGGAGGGGGTGGGGGAGGGGGAGGGGGTGGGGGAAGGGGAGGGGTGGGGGGAGGGGGTGGGGGTGGGGGAGGGGGAGGGGGAGGGGGAGGGGGTGGGGGAGGGGGAGGGGGAGGAGGAGGGGGTGGGGGTGGGGGAGGGGGAGGGGGTGGGGGTGGGGAAAGAGGGAGGGAATGCTTTCAACCTCTACCTTTTGGTATTGCTATAGATGAAACTGGAAACAAGGGTTATTCAAGCTGTGATCCTGATTTAGAGAATGCTACTGAGGAAAAAGGAGATGCAAGGTGTCAATATACATACATATACTGTTATCATTAGGTCATTATTACTTATTGACATTGTAGCAAGAATGTCCACTTAAGTTACAAGTGCCAATTATGATAGTTAGACCCCATCATGTAACTTCCGATTAAGGCAGTAAGAAGGCCGGCAGTGAAGCCATGTGTAGCACAAGCTAGGTATACCACAGGCTAGCAGTTAAAGGACATACACTCAGTTATTCAATTAGAAGCCTTGGCTGTGCCTCGGTTTCTAATTCAATAACTGCCTCGTATATCCTGTAACTGCCGCTAGCCTGTAGTGTATCTATAACCTATATGCAGTATATTTGTTCACTGCTCATGTAGCTGAAAACAGGTTGGGCACTGAATACACACACTCCAAACAGTTACGAAAGGACCAGAGATATGTACAATTTATAGCGGTTAGCAGTGGCATAGCCAGGATGAGCAAGTTACCTGGGCACAGGATGGGCACACTCAGTGCATGTGTAACACGCATTTGCTAGGGGACCTGGGGCATGCTCCTGCCATAATTTTTTTTTTTCAATTACACACTCTGTGAGATTGCTTCTGAGGCCGTTTTCGGCCTCAAATACCATCCTTCAGACTTACCTGTATCCTCGCTTCATGTCTGCATGAAACTTGCGATCACACATGCTAATAACTGGTCTTTGACCTTAGCTTTCTACATTATTTTTACCCTGGCACCAGCGAATTTAACATGGGCACAGGTCCGGGTATGCCCGGGTGTAGCTACGCCACTGGCGGTTAGAACTAATGTATCCTTAGCAAGTTTCTCCTTGATTATAATTAAGAGGCCTTCGGTATAAGGTGTCTTTATTTTGTGTCTTTTGAATCTGTACATTAATGGCAAAATTTATCCATTGCATTCACAAGCGGCAATGCTGAGTCAGCAAAACACCTCAGCATGGAACACAATGGGAACATTATAATTTTCTAGCAAGAAATTTTGTATGAAAAGGGGGTAGGGGCTTGACTTACATACACTACATACATTTTCCCATAGTGAGCTACATGTACCTGATGAAGTTTTAGGAAAACCATATCAATCAACAGATCACGTAAGTTCAACTCAGTAATTCACATCAATATTATTAGATGTGTAGCATATGTATTCTTTTCAGATTCACACCATTGTCACACTGTCCCTAAACCCTAGCTACCGGTATCGCAATCCCAAGAATCACAGTGTCTGTTGGGGGTATCAGTACCCAGGGTGTTTGTAGGTAAGTCTGTTATTTTCAGTGTGAGTGGGCATTTAGATACTGTAAGAGACACTAGATTTGAGTCATGACAGCTAAAAACTATTTTGCAAGTACTTACAATTAAAGCTTCAGCTATACCACTCCTACACATTCATTTACATGGGTGAATAATTAATGAACCACAAGGTACCGGAAATGTCCACATAGCTACATGCAGTCTTATATGCTAGACTTTCAGTTGTTCATACTCTGTGCACATGCAGTTGTGTGATTGTACTACTGTAGCTGCACTGCAGGTTTGTTTGATCAAAATTGATCACATTTATTTTGGTGAAGCTGTTCTAAAATGTTGTGCAACTATAATAGTGATCATGTTTCATGTATTCTTCCCTTACAGTAGTAAATTCATTTGTTGCTGTCTTTTATGTACATGTAGACCATGCTGAAGAACCTTTTCATGATGGTGAAGTTAATGTCCCTCAAGAGGTATTGGTTAGCTAATGTAATTGAATAGCAGAAATTCTCTATTTATGACGTCTGTACCAGCTTGCCAAATTTGTGCTCTAATTAGCACTTTACTAAATCCTACTGGTGAATTTTTTCCCTTATAGTTTGTTGAAGGCCCTCTTGTTCAGTACACTACTGAGACCACTGTCATCACCAGGAGCAGAGTGATCCACATTGTTGCTGGTAATGTGCTTCTGTTGCACAACTGATTTAAGACTTGTACATGGATTTGATGTGTTCATGTTACTATCACATAGGATCTGTCATTTATACCCAAAAACACAACAGTTCGTAAGTTGTTAAAAATATGTATGATTTCAACTATTATGATCTAACAATGTAAATATTAACCAGCTTTTCATTGCAAGGACAAACATAACGTACAGGGACATAGTTTACAGCTTTATAGCTGCATGTATAACCTGCACACTTGTGACTCAGAACTTTGACTAGAATTACACAACTTATCTTTACTTGTCATGCATCTTTACTCGATCTCTCTAATAATTATGTTGTTTTTTATGTGTATAGCCGGACACATGTACCAAGTGGTGGACATACATACTCCATTCAAGTAAGTAGTTTATATCTTAGTAGCACAAGTTGTATATTGTATCGTTGAGGAGTTGAATTGACTTACTCAAATGAATTGCTAAAAACTAAAGCAGACAAACTCACTCACTGTAAATACCGGTTACGTAAAATCTTAGTGCTAGTTACTGGACATGCTGTAGGGTATGTGGTTGCTAGTTGCTATAATTATACCAAATTGTTTGTTGTCACACTTACAAATACCATCAGAAGACTAGATGGCTGCATGTATGCACTTTTTACCATCAGCATAGAAGCTTGTAACTTGTGAAACGTCATAATCCTACAAAGAACAATGGTTTGCAATTACCATTCTTATACACATCCCTCATGGTAACTTTGATATACAAGTAGCAACAACAGTGAGTGAGTTATAAAGCCCTTCAAATATAACATTCCCTATGAAGCCAATGATCAAGAATAGATTATCAAGAGGGTAATAACCTGTTAGCTAGGCAATGAGTCATAAGTTATGTTTCTACATGATTGGTGGTCTCACACATTGGTATCAGGCTGTGTCTGATACAAAAATGACCATAGCTACCTTGGGCTATAACTAGAAGTTATCTCAAAGTATACGTATAACATTAAGCATACACGTTACCTCTCTCGTTAGCTGCCTATCTGTGAGGTGCCAGACACCCAAGGCAATCAGAGTAAGCAGACATTTACCTAGTTTAGATTGCATTGTGTAACAATTTCATTAGCTAGTATCATGCAGTCATCAATCTACACATGCAGGCTACCTTGCTTGTGTGGATCCTGCACTAGAGATTCTGAATAGAGACATGTACAAAGTCCCGGTTGAAGTAAGTTCTATTGGAGTTGGTATAAATAGCAACAGTTCAAATCCTACTATAGCCTGCCGGAAAAACTGATTACATCACTTCATAAAACCAACTCATTGGTTACAAGCGCAAGACTGAAGAGAATGTGACAAGGAAGGGAGAGGAAGAAAGAAGAGACAGGGGGAAGGATGCACTTATAAGCTACACAGTCAACAAAACTATTTGCCTAGCTGTACATTTCTTTTGAAAGCTCACAAATATTGTTAGGCATCTGATTGAGGAGATTTCAGTGTATAAATAGGTTATTAAATTCTAAGGGGTTAATTATCATTTATTCATTTCTTTATAGGATACCAACCAGCGTGCTGATGATGAATGCGTGGGGTTTGAATCAGCTGGAGAAAACAATGGTAATAACTAGCGAGATGATTCATCATCATGGGGTGAGCCTGAGCAAGCAGCAAACTGATTCACTAATTTGTCATGACACACAGTAGGGTTTGTCACTGTCGACTGTTTAAGCCAAACTTGACAACGCTAAGTCCGAACCAGAGATAGCTAAGTATCTCAGATGCCAGTCATTTCTCCAGGCAGGGCAATAAATGCGGCTACACATGCACGGACTAAGCTTTACACCGAAATCATGAGCTAAATGAGTGCTGTTTTTGCATGGCCCTTACCTCAGTGCATTGACCTCAACCACCATTTGTACCGCCTGTGAGCGGACTGCCGTTGATGGTCGGTAAAGCAGAATTAAGTTGCCACACGTGCTTCAACTTCAGTCGTCTTCGCTCTGGGTCGTCAACGCTGCACTCTGACAGTAGCCCTCCACTGGTCTTCACATGCTTCATGATTATCGATCTTCATGAAATATTTGAATGCACTCATTTGAAATTTACGGTAAGTGTTCGGTCCAAACAAACAAACAAACCAACAAGCATAGATACACACATGCGTGCACAATGCAGTCACGCTAGTGCATGTCGGGCTCGCTCAGGCTCACCCCAATTACACGTAGAAACACTTATTTCATACTTGTGTATGCAATTTCAATTAGGCTCAAAGTGGGTAATTTCCCAGAATACCATACGTACCTGTACACTCAGGTTAATGGGCACAGATTTCACAGGGAAAAATATGAGCATGCCCCTTTCTTAGAATATGGTGTAACTGTTTGCTTGAATTCAGAGGACTCAGTGTAGTGTAAAGAAGAAATTAAGACAATTTAGTTGTATCAGAACTATGGTTTCAAGAAAAAGTAAGTCATTCTGTGGAGACAAACTCTAAGGCAACACTTGAGGGATTAAACGATGATACTTACTAGTTCACATTTGCAGCTACACAAAAGAACTTCTACATTGTCATGGAGTCCATATCTCCTTGAAAATACAATGGTCATGAATCACACTAACGAAGGAATCGAGATGGAGTTTTCATTTCTTTTATATATGTAGGCACTTACTCAGGGGTCCATTTTTTGGGCACATGCGCCGAGATTGCGTGCACATGCCACATGTGGTTTTGTGGTTTGCATAATAGTCACATGAATTGATGAGTAGTTTTGGACATGCTTTAGCTGTTGTTTCTACTTTGTTGCTTCTTTGCTCTTTTGCAGCGACTGGTGAACCTATATAGCTACTGACAGCAAAATTGTCGAAACCTACGTTAGGTGGCTATAGTATAAGGCTGACCAATACCGAACAAACAACAAATGATGGTGCTGACTTCCAGAAACCACCTTAGTCTTTCCATAGTGATTTGCTGACTCCTCGAGATAGTTTATAGATGCTTTCACGAATTACATGTGTAAGAATTTTGCAAAGTGATAACAGGAAGTTCCGGTCATACCTCCTGGTGGGAAATAACTGTATTCCACTCTATGGAGACAGTTGTTTGATGCTGGTCTGGCAGCCTTGAAAGTATCGGTCCTGAAAAGGGTATTTACGGTACGCGAAGATGTCATACATTACTTAGCGAAGAGAACTTCCCACCAAGGGGCATGACCAGAACTTCCGGTTATTGCTTTAAATATAATTCGCAAAATTCTCACACATACAATTCACGAAAAGATCTATTCAGTGCACCTAGAATGGTAAAGCAGACCAGCTAGGTATCCACATAGTATCTATCAGCCAGTTTGAAGCCAAAGGAACTATTGGCCGTATGTGCATGACAATGGCATGACTGAACTAGTAAGGTTCTTGCTAGGTAAAGGGTAGTAAAAGTCACATTATGTCATAGTATGTTAGTATTGTGCATGCACAGGACGATACAGCACATGCATGACATTTGCGTGATACACATTAGACGGAACAGTGTACGTAGTTGTCTGAAGTTGCTAGTGGCCAAATCAGTTGGGCTTAGTGCTATAGTTAGGGTTAGGGCTAGGGACAGGGATTTTTTTTTCTTTTGACCATCTTGACAAACATCTTTGTCTTGTTCTCCCGGTCTGACATTTGTCAATACTTCAATGTCAGTAGCCACTTGAGGCAATATAATCATAATGTAATGCAACTTTCACCCTGTACCTAGCAGGAGCAAACTAGTAAATGGCCACACGAAAGAGGAATCTAGAGAGTTGTGTACAGGTGGAGCACAAAACACGCCACCTTATACAAGGTCCGTTCTTGTAGCACTGTAGAGGTTGGAAGGATGTACTATTCTGTCAGGTGGCTTTTGAAAATGATTATATAGTTATAGTGCTACTAATTGATTAACCATGGCTTCCACCAAAAGTGGCAGCATGATATATGCATACACCGTCATTAGCCTTGTCGACCTCCCACTTTGACAGAGACGAATCTCCGCACATGTGTATGGTAGGCAGCACAAATCTGTCTAGCAAAATGCTTGTATATCGCTATGACAGCCGCACTTCTCTCTAGCTAGCTAGCTGAGCTCGTGATAATTGTACACGCATGTGTAGACGCACAGTGAACTGGGCAACCGGCCGTACCCATGTGGCTGGCTGCAGGCTAGGGATATAATATTGGCGACCTTTTAATTTGGCGGTTTAATCCAAAATCGACAAATTAAAACCCTCGCCAAATTTGCCTGCTATACGGTATAACCTGTTACCTAGGCTACATCTAAGAATGTTGCTTATAACTCTCTTCTACAGTGATGTAGCCTAGGTAACAGGTTATATAATAGTTCTATCCCTCCCTGGGGTGTGGTCTTGCATATTGGTGTCAGGCTACACCTGCCACCAATGTGT
The DNA here is from genome assembly GCA_949130485.1 of Agelas oroides. Lineage (NCBI taxonomy): Eukaryota > Metazoa > Porifera > Demospongiae > Agelasida > Agelasidae > Agelas > Agelas oroides. The sequence goes on along the minus strand of OX422183.1, from coordinate 10,156,043 downwards.
TAACCACCACCCGGCCACCAGGGAGAAATGTAACTATCACTAAGAGTGTGCAATTCCCATATGGTTTGAGTCCGTTTCTACACCACAATCAGTAGGAGCCATATGGGAGTTGCACACTCTTACTGTAATAAACTCGTGCTTCCACACCTGCAGAAATTGCTGGATTCTATGGTTAGGAAGGTTGTGTTGAGAAGCCATCCGACGGAATGTCAGCATACATCACATACACCACATGCATACTGTTCAGGTAGCTTAAGACCATCACTGAGACCTCCACCTTGAACCACCGAGGATGCTCAGGGAAGCTTGAAAAAACACGCCCACTCCTATGCAGAGCAGGGGGTGTGGTCAAGAAACAAGTAGATGGGTGGGGCTGACATATAAAGTAAACTCTCTGTGGTTTTACTTGAATCTTCACATCCAACAGCAACCATGAATCAGGTCAAAAAATATGATAAAAGCACTGGAGCCAGACCTTAAGTCCCCTGAGTATGAGCCACACATGATTGCCGAGCAGGAAAATAATTGTGCAGTGTGGGGTTCGAATCTCGGTTTCATCTGTAACACTCTGGAATGCAATCTACAGCGACATGTGTGCGTGATCGTGAGGTTGAAATAGAGTCGGATGTAAAGAGGAGGAGATTAACTAGCCTACGAATGCAGCGACACCACCGAGCAGAGGATGATTCCCGGAAGCAGTAATGATGAGAGGCTCACTGACGTAGGCACAACCTCATTTGTATCTACATCATCGTTGCTGCTTCCGACAGTGTCGCTGCACTCGTAATGTGGTTAATCTATGAGTGCAGCGACATTGTTGAGCAAAGAATCATTCCTGGAGATGAGAGGCTGACCGGCGTAGACACACATAACCGTTACATAATTATGCAAATTAGCTCCTGAATACCTCTCTTCCCACGAGACTCTCCTGTGTGTATTCATGTATGCTCTAGTATGTAGACTAGTTATTGCACATAATTTACTCATCCCCAGCACACACTCTTTTTAGTATCCACTTCTCTGTCACCATCAATCTTGTGCTCTGTACGCATCGATACTGCTGACTTTGTGTGTCAATTTGTAACTCTGACTGGGCATACTCCCCTTTCCTAAAACATTGAAGCACTCAGATGCTATATTTCGTGTTTCTTTAATAAGGAGTGTGACCTCTCGAGTCCGGAGCCAAAGTTTTGTTGTGATTAATGAATAATGTTATAATGGCCACGCACATGAACTTCTGGGAAAATTGCTGATGAGAAACTGATATGCAACAAATAGTTGCCTAGTAGCAACCAGTCTTGACTTTTTTAAACACAATGTCATAATGGTAAACTCTGGTGAAATATAAATGTGCTCATGACTTCAATGTGCAAGCAACTATTTACCTAATAAATACTGTGCACTTAGAAAGCAATGCCTAATAGGTTTTATGTGTTGCATGTTCCTGCAAATAGCTAGACCTTCTCCAGAAGTTAAAACCACAAAAAGGACATTTGCCTACCTACATTCTGGATCAAACTTTTAACATGTTGAACTTGGTGTATTTCTCTCACCATTGCAGGGGCCTTTGACAGTGCATCTAGTCCAGCATTGAACGACACGGCCGAAGTCCGTGATAAAGGATGAAGCTTCCATTCTCACTGCCCTTCGTTTACTCTGTTCAGAAATGAATTTTTCAATTTTTCAAACAACAAATATTGGCATCTTTAGTTTGACAGTTTAGTTGTGTTATTTCTGCTACATTAACTTTCTTACTGCTGGATGTTCCAATACGAATTTTTCATCAAAACTATCATGGGAAATATCCCCACTTGCAACTGGTTGTCAGATATAGGGTATATTGGACTCCATTGAAATCTAGACTGTGGTACAAGGTTGAAACTTTGGTCAAAGGACATTATGCATGCGTTTGTTGGGAGATGTGAGGAGGAAATCCCCCAATCAGTTGACTGATGACAAACTTGAGCCAAATGGTCTGTCAACTTTACTACCCTTTGTAGAGTAGCCTCATTCCCAGGCCTTCCCTGGCTCCATGCAGTTTATGATTGCTTTGAGCCAGGAGAACAAGGTTATAGCAGTAAGTCAAAGGTACTTAGTAAGGGACCAACCATCACAGTCACATAAGATGGAATGGCACCATTCCTTCATAACAAAACAACCCCTTCTTGGATTGTCTGGCTAGCTATTGACACAACTGGCAGAGTAGTTGTTAACCATACCTATAGCTACGTGTGTGGAGGAATACATAATTGCATTGACAGCTATACCCTGTAAAGTGATGGCACGTTGGTGTACTGGTTACACTATTCATACTATGCAGTCAGTGACAACAGCATACACCCAGTGCTGTCAGTGGAGGTACAGCTAACAGTTGTTGGGATGAATGTTAAAGTGTAAGATCTCCAGTTTTGTCTTTCAAGCCTTACTTGTTTTTTTTTTCCTAGATAGCTAGAAGTAATTAAGGGAGGAATTCTGAGTGATTAAGATATGCTGTGGTATGCACTCCCAGTAGACAGTATGCACATGTACTAATTCTCTTACTTTGATCGTTGTTTTGCCTTCTGCTGGCTACCATACTCCTGTTCAATTATAGCTACCCTTGATGATACGTATCAGTATTGGACAAACTGGTGAGTGACATTATGAAAACAGGTATAGCGACCCAAGTGCTTTTAGCATTTTAGTATAGGCTTTAAGTATAGCTTAGAGCATAGGCAGGTATTCCCAAGGCAAAGCTGAGGGTTAGTTACAGCATGTCTGAAATGTATCCTACTAGTATACCACGTTTCTATGGTAACCATGTACTACTACCACAGAGATCTTACCCCCACACAGTTGCCAGGGCAACTAGGTAAATCCACCAAATGCATGGCAACCACAATGATATCACAAGGGGGATACCCACACATTATCAACACACAGTCCTACATACCTACATATCCAAGTATTCATGCACTAAGAGGGTTCCCTAAAAATTATTATTCTGCTCAGAGCATCTTGCCTCAAGCTGGAAAATAAAGGAATTCTAGATGAAAAGCCGTCAGCCACCATGAGTCGAACCCAGGACACGACACCTGGCTTGAGCCACCAGTGCCCTGCCACTGAGCTACGGCAACCAGACAACCACCAGCCCTCACAATCCTCTATATGTACTGCACAGGTGGTACTGAATGCCCCAGTCACACACCCGGCAGCCACTCAGTATGTGCCGTCAGAACTCAGTTAGGGGTCGACCGGAAAATTCTCTCCATCAGGAAAGAACCCATGCTGAGTGGTTTTTCTCATTCTAAAAATACTCAGAGCATCTTGCCTCAAGCTGGAAAATAAAGGAATTCTAGATGTTATCTCATAACATCTAAAATTCCTTTAATTATTATACAACATACAATGCACTACTACTACAGAGATCTGACCAGCACACAGTTGCCATGGCAACCAGGGTAAATCTGCCAAATCATGGCAACCACAATGATAGCACAAGGGGGATACCCACACATTATCAACACACACAGTTGTACATTCATGCACTAAGAGGGTTCCCTAAAAATTAATTTTCTGTTTACAACATATATACAGTGCACTACTAAGTTTACACATCAACCATCAAATCAGCATCCTACGTTTACTAGCTACCTAAACTATCACTAAAGGCAGCCTTATTTCCATGCCTTTGCTACCTTCAGGATTTTGATCACTTCAGTATACAAATACAGTGGGGGGAAGCTGAGAAATCTCATCACATATGGTGATGTCATGTAATGTCATGTAGACAGAAGGTAGACACATGCACGAGGGGGAGTGCCTGACAAAGAATCTTGGAGTCGTAATGTCTGTCCAAGCCCCTTTCCTGTAATGTCTCTCCAGGGAATTGTTGCCAGATGACATTGTAAGACTCATTGTTCATTACACTCAGGACTGATCAACACACAATTATAATGGTAGGCATTGCCTTCCTGACACCAAATCTCTTGAACTGCTCCACTTGATGACAAAAGCCATAAAGAGTACACATGCACAGAGAAATGCAGCTACCGCACATGCTGAAACAACAATTGCAGTGTTAGCAATGTCTGTTAATGACAATACAGCATGCACAGCATCGCTACATCTGAAGACATTTAATTTAGGTGCAAAAGAAGGTCAAAGAAGTGTATTTCTAAATATAGCAGTACTATGGTTATGGGTTGACATTTTAAGTGTTTCTGGTGTGGGAAACATGCATCTATGATGAAAGTGAAACAGAGGGGGAAATAACCTTTTTGGAGCCCTTATAGTTGAGCATGCCAATGTTCTGGGCATAAGAACTGAATGCTCAATAGGTGTTGCTGGTAATTTGCCTGCATATGTGTTAATACTGCTAAAAGTGAAGTACAGACATCTAGTTATCCAATTTTAAGGCTGTATCTTAATTTTTCAGTAAGAGACACACGGCTAGTGGATTAAATCAAGTTCAATGCATGCTACACACGCAAGTCATGCCTTCATTGGTGCCACCCAGTGACATCACCATTAATAATGTTTTGTTGATCAGCGCTACCCATGCAGGTCTCTTGATCTATACCCATGACCTTTCCTAAACTTTCATTGCAAGGGAATAGAGCTTTGTTTGTATAAATTCAACAGTAGTTATCAGCTGACTTATACAAGTTGCTGCTACACTTTAGACTCTATCAGTGATGAATTTACTCAGTAGTAGACTAAAAACATGGCCTGTGGTTCCAAACATTGACTCTGAAAGGTGATAGTGTAACAGATAGCTATTTGTAAAAACATGAAGTTGCAGGCTACTATGTAAGTAGAAAACCAGCCGACTCAGTACAGTCATTATTAGCAAATGAATCTCGGCATGTGTGTGTGGTTGTTCAGGTACACCCCCATGGTATTTCCCAACAGGTATTCCCCCAGGAGCATCCACCTGAAAACCCCTGGGGAAACCCCTACTAGTGCAAGTGCTATGCAACATAGCAATGACAGGTATGTGCTACTCCAGGTACTTGAGCTATAGCAAGAGAAAGAAAGAACCACTCATCTGAATTACATCGTACAAGCCCCTGTTCCATTATCTCTTTCCCTTCATTAAAGCTGACAGGCTTACCATGAGCTACCAACAGTTTGAATGTTACTTATATATCCATTGTACATGAAACCAGGGGATAGTGAGTGTTTCAGCAATTTGGGTACTATAGTATGTGCCATTCAAAGCTGCAACTGAACTGAGAATCAGTAGATGAGAAGAGGATGGTGTAAAACATTTCTAAACCAGAACTACACTTGCACAAACCTATACAGAGCGCTAAATGCTTCCTAAAGTTTCTAGTCTCTCACTGTTTTCCAATTATGTCAGCATTTCAAGAAGATCCTTAGTTTCAATAAACCCATAAGACAAGTGGTACAGCACATTTTGCAACAGTGCACAACTCTATACTGAACCACAATTAACTGCAGAGAGTATGGTTTCACTATTTTATGAAGCCTGCTAAACATGCACTTAGCTGTGGTTTAGCAAATGTAGTGCACTTGTTGCCAATTTTATGTAGAAGAGGGAGTCTCCCAAACCACCATTGAATATTATCAATGAGTAATGAGTTTCTCTTTCACTATTGTATTTAATTAGTCATGAATAATCTAATTCAGTGAAAGTATTGGCCATCAGGATAGAGAAGTGGGCATAGCTACATGTCATCTGTTACACTCACTGCACCAACGAAAACCTCTATGTTTTGTAATGACACAAAAGAAGAGGATGAAGATCAGTTTACATCATGTAAATGTAGCATCCAGGGAAACATTACATAGGCGTAGGAAAGATTTTTTGATTGGGGAGGGCACAGTTTGAAACTACACATAGAGTAGTGAGCAACCCCCCCCCCCCCCTTCCTACGCCTATGCATTACAGCATAAATATTGAGCAGTTTTTCATGTTCTACAGTTACCAAGGAAACAGACAAACAGAGAGTCACACTTCCACTCTTTTGTTCCAGGACAGCACATCACAGAGATGGAAATGGAACACATGCATGTCCCGGATCCAAATATCTGTGGGAGAAAATTAGCTGTGTCTGAGTGAATCATCACAGTACAGATCAACACAGAGAGAATTAATAAAAAGTACATTGAGCATATCAACCCTGTTTATTGCTTTATTTCCTGATTTTGGAAGATCAAAGGAGAAAACTACCAAACTTTAATTGAATTCATTATGCAGTCTTTCACAGGTAAACATGTACTGCTCTGCTGATCCTCCCAGCATATACTGCTTCATTAGTGTTTTCAAGTTGAAATTTTGGACAACCAAAATATTTTAGTACATAATAAACACTTGTTCCTTGGCTACACTAACCAAAGCTAATGAATTTACCATAGCTTCACAAGTTCTTAAATTTTAAGGTCTTACAAAATGCTGAACAATCAGATTCTAACCCACTTGCAGTACTGTAGTATACTTTACTTGGTAAACTGCAAGTCTAAACCACACCCAAATAGGCTTACAGAATACGCTATTCCAAGTACTGCTTATGTTAACTTTGTTTTCAAGCAGGCCTTCCTACTGTTGTTCACATGGCTTCTGTTTTTGATTAATAAAGATATCACAGTTTACTTAGCTACCTGTTTATAAACTATAAACTAAACCAAACTGAGGTAAACAAACACCATTAAGAGTTTGCTGTCTTGCACTAGTTTAGTTTTCCACTGTTTTCTCTGACATGCATTCCTAATAACCATTCATGAATCAATTTTCCTGCACTTTGCAAAGTCCAGTGTAAACATTTAACCCAGGGACCATTAGCACTGCTCATCCTCATGACACTGACACACCTTTTGATGAACTAGATGCAATCTGATATTTCAGTGATTCAGTTGAATACAGCTGTGCTGTACTGTCATCAGACATGGATGCTGAATGAGGGATGCACTACACATTTTTGCTTGAAGGTCCATACGTTTTTGCATGAGGGTGCTAGCTATACACCAATATGTTCATGACACTGGTATTTTAGTGTGTGTTCTCAACATACATATAATCATGTCTCCCAGAAAAAAAGGCTAGCCAAGTGTTGTGCAAAGTCACCATGTCACCCACTGCACAGGATGCCTTTCAGCCAATACCAGGCCTCATCAGCTGTGCTGGTGTGACCAGGAGACGGGGATGAGTATCTCATGCAAGTAACACAGTCAGGTCTTATTGGTAGAAGCATTTTGAATCAGCATCTCTTCATGCATGCATGTACACAAATAAAGACTGCTGAATCAAACTGAATATCTTGATTTTGGTTCGTTTTGGACTAATTTTTATGAAATATATATCCCGGATTTAGTGGGTCTCGTGCCATCTGGGAATGAGACTGGGGTACTCTGTAGTATTAAGGAGTGCGACGCGGCCCTCGTTCAGAAAAGATTCACGAATACTGGAGATTTTCATGATTGAGGCGAGCCTGAGGGAGCCCCCACACTAGCGGGATTGCATTGGGAAGGCTTGTGGCCATATACCGTAAATTTTAAATGAGAACATTTAAATATTTGACGAAAACTGAACATCCTCGGGTAGCTCAGTCGGTGAAGGGCTACCTGCCAGAGCGCAGCGTCGGCGTGAGACTCAGAGCGAAGACGAATCAAGTTAACGCACGCATATCAACTGCAGACCATGATATCCAAGGACAGGCTGCTCACAGACAGTACAGATTATGCGGTCGTTTCTGAATCATGTAAGGGCCATGCATAGCTAAACAACACTCATAAGCATCAGAGATTCAGCTCATGACTTCAGTGTGAAGCTTAATCCATACGTGTGTGTAGCCATAGTAGCTGCCCTGACCAGAGAGATGGCTGCACTTTGTCAGCATGTATGTCAGTATGATCACCAATATCTGGTGAGTAGCTACTGCTTGGAAGTTTTACTTATCTCGCTCATGTAACAGCACACAGTGACAAATCCTGCTGTTATGCGTGGTTAGTGTGCCATGACAAAATATTACCGGTAGCAATGCGTTGCTCGCTCAGGCTCGCCCCACGATGATGAATCATCTGACTAGTTTTAGCAAAGGCAGCATCTTAGGGTGTGGTTTAGAGATTTAATGAAGTTTATTAGCTACTTTGATAATCGGCCTGCCCGGCTACTGGAAAACGCAAGTGCGAGAAAACGTTCGCAAATACTGAAGACGAAAGGCCAAGACGCCAGAATGCCCACACTGGCAACAAGTAAACTTATTGTCGCAGTTATTTTTACTGCTTTGTTGGAAGGTTAGTTTTCTGCATGCCGCGTAAACATACTACCGTGTATAGTCTATAGGTACTGTACATTTGCTACCTGTCGCTTCATGAACATTTCGACAGGAGTTAGCTACCAATTGCGCGAAAAATTAAGAAATATGATTGACGCCAAGAAATTTGATCGCCTAAGATACACTTTAAAGATAACTGTGAAGAACCATCGTATCGATATGTCATTGTTGCCGATGACTGGAAAACGGAAGTACGGAAGGGAGAAGAAAAGCCAGTATCTAGTGCCTTATTGACTCACACTTCGTGTGTTGAAGTCTTGTAGCCAAAGGTGACTGTTTCCCAGCATTGTGAGAGTCGGATCCCGAGATCTCGGTCTCGTCGTTATATTAAACATGGGTTATGCTAGCCTGGTACTGCGCGCCGGGTACACGAGGCAAGCTCAAAGCAGCAGTTCCAAAAGATGCATATTAACAAAAACGGGGTGAAATCTCAGAAAAAGCCTGCTGAAGAAAAAGTACATGGTAATATAACTAAACACTCATGGATTGACCAAGTGGCAAATAGGTTGTCGTTTATCGTTAACAAGTGTTGCCAAGGAAACATGCCAATAATCAGGTTCCAATTCGTTGATTATTAGTTTCTCATCAACCGCCCGCACGGATTTTATTTTTATTCGCACATATCAGTGACGTTAAACGAACGATCGATAGGCGTCATGAGCTTAGCGATGAACCAAACGTTAACAAACGTGTTTGTATAGTTCACAGCATCTATTAAAAACAATGGCTGATAATGAGCGCTGATCATCCTGCCATCACGTTTGTCAAATATATCCGTTGACTGTGTATAAATACATAATGGTAGTACCCGCCCGCCCGTATGGTGTGCAGATGAAGCAGCTTAAAAAATCAACGAATTGGGGCCGACACACGGGGTGAAATTTTAATTGCCTTTTGTCGAGGCGGCTACGAAATCGTCTAAGATGGCAACAAAACGAAAGTCTGCAAAGAAATAAAATTTCGAGAGATGTGTAAGGTTTGCATGATTTTAGGCTCTCAGACCATGGCGGTCCGGCTGGTCCGGTTTTGGCCGGACCAGTTTTCACGATTGATTGATTGATATGACACCATACAGGCATTGCTCAAAAGCAAAAGAAAAAAGCACTAGGCCTAGTCCAAACATACAAAAGTCGAGGACAACATATAGAGAGCATGGCAAACACTTTCTAGGACACAAAACACCAGTCTCAGTCCAAAGTCAACCATACTCGTCCATATGACATCAGAGATACTTGATAAAGTCCTCTGGTAGATCTGAATCCTCTTGACACCGTCGCCAATGTGCACTGAGGGGGCTACCCACCCCGCCATGACAGCTAATACAGGCCAATGTGCCCAACTGCCATGTGTACACACCTAGCAGCATCGAAGTGGTCCAGACCGTGAAGACACCATCACTGAGCTTCATCTTGTTGTATCCCCTCAGAAGTCTCTCGAAACACACATAAACATACTAATTCATGAGCTGAGGCATTCAAAATACACCTTCAGAACAGACAGCAACTCAGTTCGCCATTTTGATATCATGAGGTCGATGTCACGGTCGTTTTTGAAAATGCGCATGCGCAGAACACCGCAGACTAATCCAAGTCGTGCGTGCGCGCGCGTACGTAACTTATTTTCGCACTTCCGCAGCTGCACCGAGCTGTAACTCGTGCTTTACCTCGCCATGGCCACAACAGCTAGCAGTATCAACAATTCCACAAGATGATATCCCCGGGAAGCCACATCAGCAAATGAACTGTAAGTTTCCGAACACGGCGAAAGAAAGCAGTGTGCCGTGCCTTCCAACCTGCTAGGTTTATCCAGTGGCAATTGCTACATTACATGCAGGGGCCCGGGCTAAAGGATGTGACGTCTTTAATTGGGGCGAGCCTGAGCGGGCCCCACACTAGCGGGACTGCATTGCAAGACGCGTGTGTATGTTTGTTTGCTTGTTTGCGGCCATATACCGTAAATTTTAAATGCGCATAAATATTTCCCGAAAATTGAACGTCGGCCTCAATAGGTGAAGGGCAATGCTTGGGCTACTGCCAGAGTGCAGCGTCGGCAACCGTAGCGGAGACGCCTCAAGTTGAAGCGCGTACGGCATCTTACTTCTTGTTTGTCACGGCAGCTATGGACCGACCATCAACGGCAGGCTGCTCGCAGACCGTACAAATTATACACGCCGGTTTGAGACCGTTTCAGGTATTAAGGCCCGTGCATAAACGGCACTCATAAACGCTAGCGATTCAGCTCATGATTTCAGCGTGAAGCTTAGTCTATTCATGTGTAGCCATATTAGCTGCTTGCTCAGGCTCGCCCCCACAATGTTCTACATTTTCTAGTTAATTAGGGGTGTGGCTTAGCCACACCCATAGGTGGATCAGTTTTGCTATGGCCCTGCAGACCGGGTACTAATTCGTCAACTCACTGTGCACTTCAAGTTCATTCTGGAGATCATTTCCATCCTGTGTCACCTTGAAAGTTCATAGACAAATGTAGACAGACGCAAAATGCTGCAGAAGTAGCACTGGCCTAGCCTGTACAAGCTACACATTGCCGTTTAAGATGCCTCACATAACTGAACTATGAATATTCCACGTTACATTTGTCAAGTCAACCCAATCCAGTGCTACCACAGAACAAACATGACACCACTAATCATATTCTTGAGGACCAATGAACGGAATGTTGCCTAGGGGTGCCACACAGAGCTAGCTAAATTGAACCTGTTAATTGCATGAAGGGCCTGACTTCCAGCCGGAATTACACACCTTTAATGAGATTCATTGATCTCAATTGGGACATCAAAAACCTTCGCAAGTATCCGAGGAGGGTTAATGAGATTCATAGCCCTGTTCTGTTCGGGTTAGAGTCCATGAAAGGCTTAGGGCATACTCATAAATATTCAACATCATTTACCCATTCCTTTCAACCCCAAGCCAAGCTGCCAGTGCTTCAACAGAAGGTCAATAATGAGGTTCATGAGACTCAACATACTCTAACCCTCCCATTGGACAGCTGAATGAACCCAGGGTTGTTCATGGGTAATGCTGAGGTCTAGTTAAAGCCAACTCATTAATATTCATGAGATGGACAGAAACACTCCAGATTTTAGAGCTCATTTGGGCTTTAATTAGATTCATAGGCTCAATTAGGGTTAGGGAGATTAGGGTTAGGCTAACTAGGGTTAGGGCTAGGGCTAGACTTAGGGTCTTAACCTCGGTGGCCACGGAGTCCAGCACACAGTCATACCAAAAGTGGACGAAGCTCTCAATATTCTACATAGAAGTCTTTTGTCGTAGTCAAAAAACAAGCTACTAACCAACCGCCAATATATGTGATGAGCGGGCAGAAACTGGAGCCACACATCACTGTCCCACATCACAGCAGGACCGTGAGGTGTATTCCGCCATGGGAAAGGCTAAGTTCACAGTGACCCATGTTGCGGTTACGTCAGCTTACTGCCGAATGCCTTAGTGCAAGGTTGATAATCGTGCAGTGCAGTCAGTTCGCGTGTTTGTATGTATGTATGTATGTATGTATGTATGTATATCCCCGTCACATTGTATTGGCCGATAGGATCACGTGATACAGCTGGGGTCAGGGTCCGCGGAATTACCACAGAAAATGTATGGAGAGTGCTCGAGACGATGCAACTTAGCTGTTCTATTGAGAATTTACCATGAACGCTACATGAGCCAATCTTGGGATGCAGCCAACTCAGGTCGGAGCCAAAAGCCATGATAAACTTGGCTACTAGTTTTGTGTACACATTATTAATTGGCGGGCGCAGGAGGATGAAGCCAGTTCCAGCTGTGGAGTCATGTGCAAGAAAAATGATTCCCCATTGCAGCTTTATAGACGTCATTGTGTCTATGTAGGTACACTGATATCCTGATGAAACAGCCTTATCATCAGAGTGGACAGTGCAGCAACCAACCAACCATGAACGGGGTTGACAAAGATCACAGTGAGTTATGATTGGGCGTTCTAGCCTCTGTGAACCACTTAGCGTATTGCAAGAAGTACTTGTATGTACTGCTTTTAGGCATTGTGATGCTTTTTCCAGCCTCTCTTGCTGCACCTAGCCTGACTCTGGGTTGTGTATGCAGGGCCATAGGAGCAGGTCCGGCAGGTCCGGCGGCCGCCGGACCAATCTCAGCGCTCTGTGTAACACAAAACGTGGGTGTGGCTGAAGCGCTGCAGCACAGCTGCAATGACTTCAGCCACACCCACATGTTTACAACTCCACGTGTAACAGCCGCGACGTCCATACGCGCGCAACATGGCCGAGTCGCAGTTCTAAAGCGTTTCAACTTTCCAAAGCGACAGTTTGGTACAAACGGCGAGGAGAGGAGTTTCCGGGCTGAATGGTGTGACACTTTCAGCTGGCTCCGCTATGATGTCAAAACTGACGCTGCATTCTGCTACCTTTGTATGCACTGTGAGGCTGAGAAAAAGTTCTTGTGAAGTGGAGTCACTGAATGCGCAAATGTTAAGGCTTTGAGCACATTTCTATGTTTGGCACCAGGTTAGGCAACTCTTGCTCTTTCTCCCCAACATTGCACCAGAAGCGATCTTAGAATGTCTGAAATCAAAAATTTTCCTGGGAGAGCATGCCCCCAGACCCCCCTAGTGGCAACAGTTTATCGCCTGACCAACTAAATATTGCTTCCTACGGGCCTGGTATGTGCATGTAGTTGTGTGGGCAGGAGTATCTCATATTTGAGGGTGGGGTTATGGTGGTCATGGTTCCGCGACAGTACTTTCATCTCAGGAACTGTGAGTGTTCTGCTGTGCAATGAAGCCCTGGGAACATCATCTTCGATAGCTGTTGAAGGAGAAGTTGTGTAGGTCAGTTTTTAGTCGGTTTAGCCAATGTTCCACAAACATGTCAACGGAATTTGCCGTATTTGTGCCGGGTACGAAGCGCTTTAACGCATTAGCTATATACTGTGGCAAAGCTTATAGTATCTGTGATAAATAATCTTAAAACAATGGCTGGAGGACATGCTGTGCACGAGCGGCAAGCTATTTTATGAACCACGGTGGTCATTTCCCATATATTTTGTATGGGGAACGAGAAACAGCTGACCCCCAGAGGGGCATGGCAATAATCACGCAATCTATCATGTAAGTCAGCATTAGCGTGGGTAGTCCAGTTGCATGAGCATACAGACATGACGTGCACGTGGTCGCGTTGACACGAATGCAAGTCCTGCGTGAATGGACCCTGGTGGAACCTGAACAGCCTCTATGCGACTGTGCTAGAACGCAAAAGCGGAAAGAAAGGGTGACTGCGTCACAAGAGAGCAGGGCAAAGGAAAGGGAACGTGATAGAGTGAGAAAGAAGCGATGCACACAGGGGGAGTCTAGCTGTCACAGGTGAGGCGAAACGTTAAGCCAACCAAGAGCGCATCGCTCGATCTGCCCTTGGCCTACTACCAGGTAGTGACCTCTTCATAGACTTCCACAAGCGATCGCTTTGCCATCTTAATAGGCTATAGGCAAGGGGTAGTCACTTGTTCCATGTAGAAGCGTTTGCGACCGGGATCAAAATTGAATCAAGCGATTAAAGCCCTTTTGGGGGGCCGATCAAGGGGTCAAGGTGACCTCTGAACTGCTAAAAATTAACAATCAAGAATGTGTGGCTGCAATTTGACCTTTGACCCTTGGAAATCAAGAGATCGAGAGCCTCAGAAGGGAATGATCACTACTGAAGCAACAAAGACAAAGGTGTTCATCACATTTATAAGACCAGAGGTAAAACGAAATAGTACATTCCCTGGCCCCAGCCCTAACCCTAGCCCTAACCCTCTTCATTACCATTTGGCCAGTAAGTTAGTACGGTTCTCGTAAAGTGCAGACAGAATGTCGCTAATAAATTATTCAAAGGTCGTTATTTTAACCCCGTACATCCAGTGGCGTAGCTAGAAGCTGACAGTTGGTAGGGCACAAGTACAGACTGGGAACGAGACATGTACTTGGGTAGGCGTGTCGTACTCAGTAGACGAAGAGAAGCCCAGCGTGTCTGGCGGTTAGCCTCGTTCCCAGGCCCGCGCCCAGTACTGCAAGCGACGGGGAAGCTGGGCGCGGGCCTGGGAACGAGGCTATCTGGCGGTTGCTCGAATGAAGCCAGCACCGTTACACTGGCGGTTGTGTAGCTCCAGTAAGTGAGAAAGCCGGACGGTAGGGCTCCAGTTGGTAGGGCCTGGGCCCTACCAGGCCCTACCTTAGCTACGCCACTGCGTACATCCTACACTTGTAACAAACGCGGACAGCGCTAAGTGTTCCAAGACTGTCGATGCAAGCTCTTTCTCCATGTGGAGGTACAGAAACTACATTCAATACTCTTGTAGTGGATGTTGGTCCAATTGGAAGTGTTGGTTGTATTGCACGAGTTCCAAGTATGACTTTTGTAACTCAGTCATATACTTTAACTAACTAGCCCCATTCCCAAGCCCTCTTGCACGAACATCAAATTCTGGTTACAAGATTAGATTTGTCGTGAGAGTAGTCTTGCCTGACAAACTTTTCTGTGCTGCAGTGTTGTGTGCCTAGAAGCAAAAGCAGTTTCACAGACTACAATACGACTGCATGTGATAATGTAAGCAATAAGTGCTGGTAGAAGCTGGCAGGCAAGACTAGTTTCAAGATAAGTAATGGCAAGGGAGCATTGGGCTGCTGAATGTGACATAACCATTACCAAGAGTGCACAAGTCAACGGTGGCTTGATATGAGTATTAGTTATATGATCGGTATGATAGATGCATAAGTTTTGTTTCATGTCAATGGGAGGCCATGGGTGTAGGCAATGGGGGGGCAGGGGGGCTTTTGCCCCCCAGTTTTTCAGCCGACTATATACATAATTAAAACTTAAATATTATCTGAATGGTGCAATACTCGTGACTATAAAAAAATTAAATTTTACCAAAGATGTGCTTTCTACTACTGCCACTGATCATGTGCTCAGAGTCACCATCATGATCATCTGCAGCATCCTCTGTACCACTAGAATACAAGTCTTGGCTGTCATAATGGCTAGATGAATTGCCACTGTGCTGGGAAATTTCACTGCTGTCTACAGTCTTGGCCCACTCAAGTATAGACCTGTTGGCACAAGCTTTAGGCCGTGTACTGTGCTTTAATTAGAAATTAACGGGTGTGCGCACGTGCTTCAAAGTGGGCGTGGTCCCCCAAATTTTCCGCCGCACTACACGCACCTTATTTATTAGCCCCCCGAGTTTTAAAACTTGTCTACGCCTCTGGAGGCTCTGGTGATGCTCAGTTAGTTCCAGGTCCTCTCCTCACACAAGAAAACTGTCTAGTGAATCAGATCAATTAATGTTACACTGTCGTTCTAAAAGCTGAAGGACATACGTCAACATGAAATAATGAAGCAAGTTTACTAGTGAATCCTCGCCAGCAAGAATCCATAGCAGTGGCGGATTTAGGGGGGGTAAGGGGGGTGCAAATGCACCCCCCTTTGGCGGCTAGTAATGTATTTTGCGTACATAACTGCACGAGTCCATCAAATGATTATGCAGCAGTGGCATGCAGCAACAACAACCAGGCACAGTTACACACTCACGTATCAGTTCCTTACTGATCTCCAGACGTTTGACTAGGCCTAGAGTTGCTTCGATATATTCAGTTCGGCCCGAGGGGCCCGCCATGGCGCGCCTCGGCGTACGAGATTTCGAAATCCACTGGATTTCACGTGGATTTCGGATTTCAGAGTGGATTTCTGGATTTCACAGTGGATTTCTGGATTTCAGTTTGGATTTCTGCCGACAGGTTTCTTCTTGTATGTTCTTAGTTCCAAGCTTAGCAAAAACTTTTAGTTGGTTGTAGTTTTGGTTAACTAAATTTTAAAAAGGCCATACTAAAATGTATTTAGTTAAAGTTATAGTTAACTAAAACAACACTGTCGGACAGTGTACGAGATTTCTTTTGTGACGGACCCCTCGGTTCGGCCTTCCAGCTATTATTGTATGAATGCGTTCACGTGACCGAAAGTGGGCGTGGCAACCCCAAAAATTTCCGGCGCGCGAAGCGCGCCGGTGACCGAACCCCCCTTTCTCAATTTCTAGATCCGCCACTGCATAGCTCAAAATAGCATCTACATGTTCTAACCTATGGATATAGGACAGGTCCAGGCAAAGGGACGTGGCTTGCGTACTTGGCACGCATTCCATTCTTCCGCTATTCCGTTGTTCCGCATTTTCCAGTATCCCTTTGACACATGTGCTCCTCACTGGTCTGGGTAAATGTGGTGTGGACCACTATTCTGGGGGCAGGAAGAGATTTATGCACCTAGCCACAAAATCTCTGACAGTATAAAGCTGGGGAGATGCCAAATTTGCTGCAGATATCTGTGTAGATCTGTAAGACTTGAATTAGCGAAAGAGTTGTAAGGCTAGCTAGTGATGAGTGATTACAGTATCAATGCTTAGTCAAAGTTGGCAATTATGGCATAGTTCACTGCCATGTACCCATTTCTAATAGCTTCTATCGTAGAGATTGTTGACTGCTGTATCACAGGACCAAAGATAGGTGAAACTTGAAGGCAACTCAGTTGATCATTGTGCTCTTTAGTTTATGAACAAGATCAAGCCCCAAGTTGTCCTTGGCTACACAAGGAGACCCAAGTCCATGAAGTTGTCTCTGCTCATGCAACATTCTTGTACAGTTTTCTGTTCCTGTTTCAATGTTTCCCTTTTTTCTGTTCCCTGCTTTTCCAGTTGCCCCATTGTTCGCAGTAGCTGTCTCAGGTTGAGAGACCTACTGTGCATGCACATTCCCTCATTATTCTAATACTACCTAATTAATAATACTTCTGACACCAGTGCTTGTCACTTGCAGTACTGATACAGTGGGCCAGCATATTTATTATTATTAGTTTTTTTTTGTTTGTTTGTTTTTTTTTGGGGGGGGAGGGGGGGGGGGGGGGGGGGGGCAGTATTGACTTAGTCTCTAAACAGCAATGCATCTGTGCATGTGCTGTACCACACCCTCTGTGTATTTAGACCTTTGAGAATGGTGTGTTGAACATGAACAAGCAAAACAATGCCAAAAAGACTGCAATTGGAGCTATTCCTCAGGTAATTTTTAACAACGAAGAACTTCAGCCTATAACTACAATGTACTTCCAGTGAACTGTGAGCAAGACTGGAAAGCATCTGGCCACTGTTAAATTTGTCGTCTCCTCTAGAAATAATTTGCCAAGGAAAACTACAATAGTGCATCATATAGTCTATTCTAGCCAGTAAGACATTCCAGCAACCTTGAAACTCTCATGGAATGTTGTCACATATTGGTACCAGCATGGATTGCATTGCTGATGATCCTAATATGGAACAAACTGTGTCGTCTGAGATTGCTGACAGTATCTAAGAGTGTGCAAAATCGCCTCAGCATGTCTCAACATCACTGAAACAGTCTTTCCTCTCTTGGGATGGCAGCAACTCATACTGACTCCCAGTTGAGCAAGGTCCTTCAGTATGTGAGGAGAGGTTGGCCAGAAATGATCATGGATGCTCTGTGTCCTTTATGGCGGAGACGAAGTGAGCTAATGGTGGAGGGAGATTCTGTATTGTGGGGTGTTCGTGTGGTGGTGCAGACAGCAACAGTGAGTGCTGGAAGAGCTGCACCGAAGTCACCTGGGTGTGGTGAGGATTAAGGCCCTAGCTCGCAGTTATGTGTGGTAGCCAGAATTAGACAGAGAGGTTGAAGACAGAGTAAAGGCCTGTTTGAGCTGCCAAGCTGCCAAGCACACACCTGCCAAGGCTCCTCTTCATCCATGGGCATGGCCAACCTCCCCTTGGGAATGCATACATGTGGATTTTGCTGGGCCTGTTGCTGGAAGAATGCTATTTATAGCTGTTGATGCCCACTCCAAGTGGCCAGAGGTCTGTGTGATGAATTCTACCACTGCTGGTTCAACAATTGCAGTACTGAGGGAAATATTCACTCATTATGGTATTCCATGCCGGGTGGTCTCTGATAATGGACCTCAGTTTATCTCATGATAGTTCTTCTGATTTGATTGTTTGTTACAAACTCGAGCTGCTACATTTGGCTTCAACAAGTCCAGATGATTACTCAACGATAGATCTTGGAATTTCACGGTACCTAATTCACGAAATTTCATTTTTTCCACAAACTTCACACCATTGGAAGTGTTGGAACTCTTCAGGATCATCATAGTTGAAACAGACAGTTTGTTGTAGGCAAGACAGTGAGGGCCTTGAACATGAGAGAGGGGCCCAAGTGGATCCCTGGTGTTGTGGTGGAGCAACTTGGACCATTGACCTACCTTAACTTGTTGAAGTGCAGGGAGGTTTGAAATGAAAGAGGAATGTTGATCACCTTGTTGATGGTACTGGTGTACAACCAGGTCTGTTGGCTGCGGATCTGGAAGAGACAGCTCCAGATGACACATACTATCCCTTTCAGCCAAGCTCCAGTTCTATGTCTATCGACCGTTCTATGCACCACTTGCCTGGTGTTGCTTCTCATCATCCCTCAGCAGAACCCTCACAGAACGAATCGAGTGAGGCCGGATGAGGAGTGGAGTCAACATCTCGCTATCCAACATGTAACCACTGGACCGTTAATTTTTGTGTTTGTTAAGAAGGGGGAAATGTGGTGTATTGTAATTCTATATAGTGTCTAGAGTAACTCATCAATTATCGGACACCACTCATTATCGGACGGCTGCACAACACCAACAGAGGTAATAACGGCTCTTGCTCTTGATCCAATACGTAGGTTGATGCAGCTGCTACGTACACCCCAAATTTGGGCGTTATAGATCAGTGGATGTGGACGCTAGACCACAAAAAGGGGCGGTGTCCGATGGTTACGACCATCGGATGAAGCCACCGATCCACGGACAACGAGGAAAGGTGAGGGAGGCAGCACTGTTCACCAAACTTGGTTTGCAGCTGCAGCTAGCCTTACTCTACCTAACCTCCAATAATCAGCGATTTCTGTTGTAGAGTGGAGAGAGGTGTTGCCTGAAGAAGCGTGTAGGTTCAAGCTATCAATAATCGGACGAGAATGAATTTGGTGCGCATGCATGCGTCCACATCTTGACAAAGCACGTGAAATGGACAGGCTTTTGGAATGTAAGGTTCCTTCGAAAGTAGGTGAATAGTCTGACATGTCTATGTACCAGTGGCTAGTGATGGCTGTATATTCTGCTTTTATTTGTAAATGTTTGTAAGAAGTACTCCTAATTCAATCCTACCCTTGACCCGTGTCAATTATGTGCCTTTCAGATCTGGTCCATGTAGGTTACGGGATGATGAGAGAAAGGTGAAGATAGCATTAATTTTGTCATGCTGCAGAGCAGTGTGGGCAGCTACTTCTTACAACATGTGCACGCTGCTTCAACGATGGTAGAGTTTGATACATCTAAAGACAGAACATGTCGAACATGTGTTTTGCTTTGTTGGTCATCCTAAGAACCCACTTCATTTCGTATCCATCGAGACACCACAGTGAGACGCTCTAAAATAGCCAATTTGTATGCCCCCAGACCACCCTAGGTGCTTCGTGCACAAGTTGTTACAAATGATGCACCGATGCTGTGCCTGGGCATCTCCTATAATCTGCCTATGCCACTGAACTGACATACAAAGCTGCTTCATTGAAATTATGTGTATTTAGTTGCATTGTAAGATTCTGATGATGTAAACTCTTGGTGATACCCTCCTCATTGTGTTAAGTTTTCCTGAACCCGAAAATATTCTGCAACAATTAGTGGATTTAAAATCTAATTTTACGCCTGTTTGTGTGAAAAACTGTAAAAAAAAAAAAGGTATATCCGCTCTGATTCAATCAATTGTTTTACAGATGTCAGTGGTGATGTCATGACTGTAGCCTCTGGTGTGTCAGTAAAGTTCACATGCAGTGGACCAGCTGACACTCACCTGCCTACTTGGTTTGTGAATGGAACAGTGGCAGTATCAGATTGACACATCTGTTACAGATCAACATACAAAAGAAGACCTGGGGAGCTAAATGCCACTGTGATACTAATGATCAATGGCAACAATTCTTGCTATGCCTTTAATATCTACTGCAGAATTTTCAGAGAATCACAATTCCTGTACATACACAACACTACACTGGTAGTTCGAGGTTAGTAGCTATAAGGCCTACCAATTTTTCCTACTCTCAGAATTTTATTATTATTACCACTGGCTTAGTGTCACAAGCTGTACTGATAACTCTGAGTCAGTAACTCGGTAACTCTAACAATGCGGTCTCTTACAGGTCATCTTCCCTCACCTGAGCGTGTTTACATCAATGAGCTGCTTAACTCCTCCACCATTGAATGGAAACCTCCTTACTTTTCAATGAACAATGACGTTATACATTTGGACCCTCACATCACCCAGTACACTGTATACATTACTGACAATATTACTGGAGATGCTGTCAAAAAAATATAACAGAGACACAACTCATCTTCAATGTTTCAGATGATGATTTATGTCCCATTTTCCAAGTCTCAGCTTGGAATGCTGGTGGTGAGGGTGAATTGAGTGAGGGATGCATTCCACGTAGTAAGCCACCTCTTTCATTGTTAAAGGATATATATAAATATATATAAAGAAGATGTAGTAAGGAGTCCATTTTTCATTCTGCAGTTCCTCACAAGATTGCGGCTGAGAAAGTTTTGCTTACAGTAGTATCACAAGTTTTACATATTCACTTAAATGTAAGTCGCCAGTTTGAATATCTCATGCAGGACTCCAAATAGACATGCTATTTAACATAGCACATCGTCGTACTAAAAGCATTGCACTTGTTTGAATGACTCAATTCTACAGGTGACTGAGCAATGCAAAATGAGAACACCCAAGTATTTTGTTATTACTCTGATGACCTCTGGTAGTATAGTCAACACAACAACTGTACCACATGATCATCAGTCAGGATCCCAAGTTACCATTACAATTGAACTACCCCAAAATGTGGATATGTGTAGTCTTCATGTAAACATCAGTGCAGGGAACGGTGCAGGAATGTCCTTGCCCACTGAAATTGAAGTTGGTAAGTCACAATAAATGACATAATATCACAACGGAATTTAAAGGTAATGTTTCTTCTGGCTGTAGAGTGTCCCACTACAGTGAACAGCTCAGACAGCTTTTTTATCACTAGCACTGGAACTGATGCAACCTCACCAGTTGTGATTGATGAAGCTCAAGGAGGAGATAATACTCCAACGATAGGTACCTATAATTGTGGCAACTCACTGTTGTTTTAGACTAATATTTTGATGACTTCAACCTTCATGCAGTTGCTCTATCTGTTGGAGCTGCTATCATTGTAGCAATTGTTGCTGTGGGAGTAGGCATCTTCATTTATTGGAAATGCAACAGAAAAGTTAAATGTACATCGAACTCCAAATTTGAGTGTGTTTGATACTAGTTTAAAATCCAGCTGTTCTTTTTATACTTTAGCAAAAAATGTAGAAGAAGGTTCAAACATCTATACAAGCAGGTATGTAAGCATTAGTACATTCTCAGTATGCCATATTATGCATGCATAGCTACTGACCTTGTATTTTCTCAGCCCCTCCTTTGGTGGGAATCTGCCATTAACAGTCACAGATGTAGTTGATGGTAACACTGAACAAAATACACAAGCCTATTCTGAAAGCCCCTCCATCTCTGAATGCTTATCATCAGAGAGAGCTACAGAAAGTGATGGGTCAGGAGCCCTCCTGTCACCAGCATCCAAGCCAACAGGGGTCATACCAATACATGCAGCGACAAGCACAGGTGGTGTTACTGTACCCTTACAGGTGAGCTCTGCTTCTCATGTTAGGTTAAATAACGGATGTCAGTATATGATAAGTTTGTTGTCATGTTTCGGAATAATCACATAATACAAGGGGCTCAGATAATATATTGCTGAGACTACAACTTAAGTTATGTAAAATTAAGCTATAATATACGGAGTATACAATTAGCCAGACAGGTGCAATAAAATGGCTGCTAATTTGTTCGTATTGATAACATCAGTAGATGATCTTATTGAGATAACTAGCTGCAATATTATGACATTGTGTGCTACCTTTTAAAGAATGGTCACACTGGACAGGTGTGGGTGGTAGGTCTTCTATATTCTGTCTGCATGATAGATGATTCTGTTGCTAAAGCTTGCATGGGTAGTGTACATTTTTGAACCGTCTTAGGGGCAGTCACCAAAATGACAGTTACTGAAACTTGTTGCTTATAGTAATTACATGGACAGGTATCAATTAGTTTACTCAGCAACTAATGAGGATTGTAGAACATCAGAAATGAGTGATTCATACATTAGCCACACACTCAGGCAACCCAGGCTTTAGAACATAGTAATGGACCCTCCTAAAATTGTAAATAAACTTATCTACACAGCCTCCACGTGAAGTTACAGAGGAGAGTCCACACACAGTGGTGTATGCACAAGTTGATCCGGTGAAGCAGAATGGACCCCAGCCACCATCCAATGATGATCCTGTGCAGTATGCCCAGATAGAGCATCAAGACTAGTGATGTGATAGTGTAATCGGGGCAACTACATTGTAGATCATTTACACTGCAATAGTTCTGTACAATAACATAGGTTTTGCATCCTGCTGCATAGATTATTTTTCTGAGTTTACATATTTAACCCATGCATTCACTAGGTATTTATTAATTGTAGCTAGTGCAGAACATTAAGTTGGTAGCTATATGCTTAGTTCTGCTGCTATGTATAGTTTTACGTATTAGCTGTACACATGTATTAGCAACAAATTTCATATCAAAAAATAAGCATGCTGAAAAATATATGCTGATGGCAGTTTGGAAACTGGCACAGATGAGATTAATGTAGTGGTGGTTAATTGCACTCGCATTAACTTTATTGGTGTTACGTGAGTTTCAACTACTATAACTATCGGTAATGTACATACTAGGAACTATTGGGTGGGATCTGGTCTCTGATGCATCATTAGGCTTTGGACAATTTATAATATCATGAATGTGTCTGCACCAACTTCCAGATAAGAAATTCTTTTTTACCTGACTTGTGTCTGCCTCTTCTGTCTACTTCACTGAAAGAGGAAATGCATATGTTGCAAACCGATTGCAAACTTGACCAGTTTGTAAACAGGCCACCGGTATAAACCGGTCATCCAGTTTTTAACTCTTTAACAACCGTAGGCTATTTACTGAAAGTCTTTATTAGGCTATGGATACCTTCCTTGGTCCGTATTTCCACTTCTGCTTGGAGCTAGCACTGGAAACTTGAGTCAAAGCTTTAATGACACATTCTCTGTGGGTTCATGACCTTGACCACACCCACTCAGAGAGCGTTCAATAGTCAGGCCCTCCAAACAGAGAACACTCCTCTGGACTAAAGGCTGCCTAAAATCCCAGAAATGGAGTTCGTACAAGGTGAAAGGAGCATTTTCTACGCCCGTTTGTGCAAGAAGGCAGACAAATGGCCCACCCGGCAATGACCAGGGCTTTTCTAATACAGGCAGCTGCAACGGCCGCCATGCACTGTCAGCCAGGGCGGTGCACCCACCCACCTCCCCCTGTCCCACCCTTTCTGCTAACGCAAAAAAAAAAAAAAAGGATTGCGCCAACTGATAACATGCGACCAAAAACTGACGACGCCAAAAGGCGTCATCGGTTGTTAAAGGGTTAAACTGGTTGGCCTGCCTTCAATTACACATAAATAACATCTGAGAGGCGGGCGCTTCTTGATTCTGGACAGCGGACAAGATTCGAACTCCCAGCGTGACTTCTCACATAGATAACTGTGGTCTTGCACATTGGTGACAGCAATGTGTAAACCGACCAGGCCATCAGGGAGGGACATAACTATCACTAAGAGTGTGCAATTCCCGTATGGTTTGAGTCCGTTTCTACACCACAATCTGGATAGGATGACGTAGGCAATCAGCAGTGAACCCGCTTAGCAGGTACTTAACATGAAGCCATTCTAGGTGCTCAATGTAGCTAATGTGAACACCTTAACAAAAGTCCGCCTCTTTGCTGCTGTGTTTTCACAGCTTAGCAATTCGCTGCTGATTGCCTACATCATCCTATCCAGATGGCAGGTATGGGAACCATATGGGAGTTGCACACTCTTACTGTAATAAACTCTTGCTTCTACACCAGCAGAAATTGCTGAGTTCTATGGTTAGGAAGGCTGTGTTGAGAAGCCATCCGATGGAATGTCAGCATACATCACGAACACCACATGCATACTGTTCAGGTAGCTTAAGACCATCACTAAGACCTCCACCTTGAACCACCGAGGATGCTCGGGGTAGCTTGAAAAACCATGCCCCCTCCTATGCAGGAGCAAAGGGTGTGGTCTGGGCGTGGTCAAGAAACAAGTAGATGGGTGGGGCTCAAATATAAAGTAAACTCTCTGTGGTTTTACTTGTATCTTCACATCCACTGAAGCCAGGCCTTAAGTCCCCTGAGTATGAGCCACACATGATTGCCGACCAGGAAGCAAGGCAAATAATCGTGCAGTGTGGGGTTCGGATCTCAGTTTCGTCTGTAACACTCAGGAATGCAATCTACAGCGGCGCGTGATCGTGAGGTTGAAATGGAGTCAGATGCAAAGAGGTGGAGATTAACTAGCCTATGAATGCAGGAACATCGCCGAGTAGAGGATGATTCCTGGAAGCCGTAACGACGAGAGGCTCACCGACGTAGGCGCAACCTCATTTGTCTCTACATCGGTCAGCCTATATCGTCGTTGCTGACTCCGACGGTGTCTCTGCACTCGTATTGTGGTTAATCTACGAGTGCAGCGACATCGTTGAACAAAGGATGATTCCTGGAGACGAGAGGCTGACCGGCGTAGACACACGTAGCCGTTACATATGCAAATTAGCTCCTGAATACCTCACTTCCTGGGAGGCTCTCTTGCGTGTATTCACGTACGCCCTAGTGTGCAGACTTAAGGCCACTAGTTATTGCATATAATTTACTCATCCCCAGCCCACACTCTTTTTAGTACCCATTTCTCTCACCATTGTCATTATCAATCTTGTGCTTTACATGCATTGATACCACTGATTTTATGTGTCAATTTGTAACTCTAACTGGGTGTACTGCAAGATAGCTACTTTTATTTAAACATCAAAGTGCTCATCCCACAGATGCTAAATTTTGTCCTTTATTTCACAAGGAGTGTTGCCTCTTGAGCCAAGGAGGAGCCAAAGATTTTGGCGTGGTCAATGAATAATGTTATAATGGTATTGACCACCCACCTACATGAACTTCAGGGAAAGTTGCTGACGAGAAACTGATATCCAAGGATGAAGCTTCCATCGTCACTGCCCTTCATCTACTCTGTTTGGAAATGGATTTTTCAATTGATTTTTCAAACAACACATGTAGGCATCTTTAGTTTAACTGTTTAGTTGTGTTACTTCTGCTATATTGACTGTCTTACTGCTGAATGTACCAATAAGAATTTTTCATCAAAACTATCATTGGAAATGCTCAGAGCATCTTGCCTCAAGCTGGAAATAAAGGAATTTAGATGTTATGAGGCAGCCACCGGTAGTCAAACCCAGTGCTCTGCCACTGAGCTACGGCAACCAGACAACCACCAGTCCCCACATTCCTCTATATATACTGCTCAGGTGGTACTGAATGCCTCAGTTGCACACTCGGCAGCCACTCAGTATGTGCCATCAGAACTCCATTAGGGGTCGACCGGAAAATTCTCTCCATCAGGAAAGAACCCATGCTGAGTGGTTTTCTCACTCTAAATGCTCAGAGCATCTTGCCTCAAGCTGGAAATAAAGCTATGTAGATGTTATGAGGCGAAAATAGAGGAAAGTGAAGGCCGGCAGCCATCGGGAGTCGAACCCAGGACACATGGCTTGTGCCACCAGTGCTCTGCCACTGAGCTACGGCAACCGGACAACCACCAGCCCCCACATTCCTCTATATGTACTGTTCAGGTGGTACTGAATGCCTCAGTTGCACACCCGGCAGCCACTCAGTATGTGCTGTCAGAACTCCGTTAGGGGTCGACCGGAAAATTCTCTCCATCAGGAAAGAACCCATGCTGGGTGGTTTTCTCACTCTAAATGTTCAGAGCATCTTGCCTCAAGCTGGAAAGAAAGGAATTTAGATGTTATGAGGCGTAAATAGAGGAAAGTGAAAAAGGCTGGCAGCCACCGGGAGTCGAACCCAGGACACCTGGCTTGTACCGCCAGTGCTCTGCCACTGAGCTACGGCAACTGGACAGCCACCAGCCCCCACAATCCTCTATATGTACTGCTCAGGTGGTACTGAATGCCTCAGTTGCACACTCGGCAGCCACTCAGTATGTGCTGTCAGAACTCTGTTAGGTGTCGACCGGAAAATTCTCTCCATCAGGAAAGAACCCATGCTGGGTGGTTTTCTCACTCTAAATGTTCAGAGCATCTTGCCTCAAGCTGGAAAGAAAGGAATTTAGATGTTATGAGGCGTAAATAGAGGAAAGTGAAAAAGGCCGGCAGCCACCGGGAGTCGAACCCAGGACACCTGGCTTGTACCGCCAGTGCTCTGCCACTGAGCTACGGCAACTGGACAGCCACCAGCCCCCACAATCCTCTATATGTACTGCTCAGGTGGTACTGAATGCCTCAGTTGCACACTCGGCAGCCACTCAGTATGTGCTCCATTAGGTGTCGACCGGAAAATTCTCTCCATCAGGAAAGAACCCATGCTGGGTGGTTTTCTCACTCTAAATGCTCAGAGCATCTTGCCTCAAGCTGGAAATAAAGGAATTTAGATGTCTGTGTTATGAGGCGAAAATAGAGGAAAGTGAAAAGGCCGGCAGCCACCAGGAGTCGAACCCAGGACACATGGCTTGTGCCACAAGTGCTCTGCCACTGAGCTACGGCAACCGGACAACCACCAGCCCCCACATTCCTCTATATGTACTGCTCAGGTGGTACTGAATGCCTCAGTTGCACACCCGGCAGCCACTCAGTATGTGCTGTCAGAACTCCGTTAGGGGTCGACCGGAAAATTCTCTCCATCAGGAAAGAACCCATGCTGGGTGGTTTTCTCACTCTAAATGTTCAGAGCATCTTGCCTCAAGCTGGAAAGAAAGGAATTTAGATGTTATGAGGCGTAAATAGAGGAAAGTGAAAAAGGCCGGCAGCCACCGGGAGTCGAACCCAGGACACCTGGCTTGTACCGCCAGTGCTCTGCCACTGAGCTACGGCAACTGGACAGCCACCAGCCCCCACAATCCTCTATATGTACTGCTCAGGTGGTACTGAATGCCTCAGTTGCACACTCGGCAGCCACTCAGTATGTGCTCCATTAGGTGTCGACCGGAAAATTCTCTCCATCAGGAAAGAACCCATGCTGGGTGGTTTTCTCACTCTAAATGCTCAGAGCATCTTGCCTCAAGCTGGAAATAAAGGAATTTAGATGTCTGTGTTATGAGGCGAAAATAGAGGAAAGTGAAAAGGCCGGCAGCCACCAGGAGTCGAACCCAGGACACATGGCTTGTGCCACAAGTGCTCTGCCACTGAGCTACGGCAACCGGACAACCACCAGCCCCCACATTCCTCTATATGTACTGCTCAGGTGGTACTGAATGCCTCAGTTGCACACCCGGCAGCCACTCAGTATGTGCCATCAGAACTCCGTTAGGGGTCGACCGGAAAATTCTCTCCATCAGGAAAGAACCCATGCTGGGTGGTTTTCTCACTCTAAATGCTCAGAGCATCTTGCCTCAAGCTGGAAATAAAGGAATTTAGATGTCTGTGTTATGAGGCGAAAATAGAGGAAAGTGGCCGGCAGCCACCGGGAGTCGAACCCAGGACACATGGCTTGTGCCACCAGTGCTCTGCCACTGAGCTACGGCAACCAGACAACCACCAGCCCCCACAATCCTCTATATGTACTGCTCAGGTGGTACTGAATGCCTCAGTTGCACACCCGGCAGCCACTCAGTATGTGCTGTCAGAACTCCGTTAGGGGTCGACCGGAAAATTCTCTCCATCAGGAAAGAACCCATGCTGGGTGGTTTTCTCACTCTAAATGTTCAGAGCATCTTGCCTCAAGCTGGAAAGAAAGGAATTTAGATGTTATGAGGCGTAAATAGAGGAAAGTGAAAAAGGCCGGCAGCCACCGGGAGTCGAACCCAGGACACCTGGCTTGTACCGCCAGTGCTCTGCCACTGAGCTACGGCAACTGGACAGCCACCAGCCCCCACAATCCTCTATATGTACTGCTCAGGTGGTACTGAATGCCTCAGTTGCACACTCGGCAGCCACTCAGTATGTGCTCCATTAGGTGTCGACCGGAAAATTCTCTCCATCAGGAAAGAACCCATGCTGGGTGGTTTTCTCACTCTAAATGCTCAGAGCATCTTGCCTCAAGCTGGAAGTAAAGGAATTTAGATGTTATGAGGTGTAAATAGAGGAAAGTGAAAAGGCCGGCAGCCACCGGGAGTCGAACCCAGGACACCTGGCTTGTGCCGCCAGTGCTCTGCCACTGAGCTACGGCAACTGGACAGCCACCAGCACCCACAATCCTCTATATGTACTGCTCAGGTGGTACTGAATGCCTCAGTTGCACACTCGGCAGCCACTCAGTATGTGCTGTCAGAACTCTGTTAGGTGTCGACCGGAAAATTCTCTCCATCAGGAAAGAACCCATGCTGGGTGGTTTTCTCACTCTAAATGTTCAGAGCATCTTGCCTCAAGCTGGAAAGAAAGGAATTTAGATGTTATGAGGCGTAAATAGAGGAAAGTGAAAAAGGCCGGCAGTCACCGGGAGTCGAACCCAGGACACCTGGCTTGTACCGCCAGTGCTCTGCCACTGAGCTACGGCAACTGGACAGCCACCAGCCCCCACAATCCTCTATATGTACTGCTCAGGTGGTACTGAATGCCTCAGTTGCACACTCGGCAGCCACTCAGTATGTGCTCCATTAGGTGTCGACCGGAAAATTCTCTCCATCAGGAAAGAACCCATGCTGGGTGGTTTTCTCACTCTAAATGCTCAGAGCATCTTGCCTCAAGCTGGAAATAAAGGAATTTAGATGTCTGTGTTATGAGGCGAAAATAGAGGAAAGTGAAAAGGCCGGCAGCCACCAGGAGTTGAACCCAGGACACATGGCTTGTGCCACAAGTGCTCTGCCACTGAGCTACGGCAACCGGACAACCACCAGCCCCCACATTCCTCTATATGTACTGCTCAGGTGGTACTGAATGCCTCAGTTGCACACCCGGCAGCCACTCAGTATGTGCCGTCAGAACTCCGTTAGGGGTCGACCGGAAAATTCTCTCCATCAGGAAAGAACCCATGCTGGGTGGTTTTCTCACTCTAAATGCTCAGAGCATCTTGCCTCAAGCTGGAAATAAAGGAATTTAGATGTCTGTGTTATGAGGCGAAAATAGAGGAAAGTGGCCGGCAGCCACCGGGAGTCGAACCCAGGACACATGGCTTGTGCCACCAGTGCTCTGCCACTGAGCTACGGCAACCAGACAACCACCAGCCCCCACAATCCTCTATATGTACTGCTCAAGTGGTACTGAATGCCTCAGTTGCACACCCAGTAGCCACTCAGTATGTGCTGTCAGAATTCCGTTATAGCCTCGTTCCCAGACTCTCCCCTCGCCCCGACGAAAAGTAAAAACGGATGAGGAGAGCCTGGTACCGATTCGCACGTGATATCGCGGCACGTAGACGTCACAGCAATAATTACAAATGTAGCCCACGTGATAGGCTGACTCGACAGCTACGATATTACTACTGAAGCAAGGGAGCTGTAATTGCGTCGGTGAGACCTCGGCACGGTTCAAACAGCAGCGACGGCGGAGAAGCACCCAGTACGTATGTAAGACTTTGGCTATTTACTGTTACCAGGTTTCGCTTTGAAAAAAAATTGCTACGAGGCTATGAAAGACTTTAGTTGGCTAGCGCTACACTCTGGCGTAAAATAAAATCACAACCAGATTTCAAAGCTCCAACATAGCTACACAACAACAAACAAGTTGTAGTAACAAGCTCCTGAGCTGAGAGTACTTCGCGGCTACTTCGCGGTCTTCACGTGAGTGACGTTTCAGGTTATTTAATAGTTAGTGCAAAGTCGTCTTGCCGCGATATCACGTGCGAATCGGTACCAGGCAACGGTTTCGAACCGGGTGAACTTAGTCTATCCCCTCTCCGCCTCCGTTTTTACTTTTTGTCGGGGCGAGGGGAGAGCCTGGGAACGAGGCTAACTCCGTTACTAGGGGTCGACCGGAAAATTCTCTCCATCAGGAAAGAACCCATGCTGAGTGCTTTTCTCGCTCTAAATGCTCAGAGCATCTTGCCTCAAGCTGGAAATAAAGGAATTTAGATGTTATGAGGCGAAAATAGAGGAAAGTGAATTGTGGGGGCTGGTGGTTGTCCGGTTGCCATAGCTCAGTGGCAGAGCACTGGCGGCACAAGCCAGGTGTCCTGGGTTCGACTCCCGGTAGCTGCCGGCCTTTTTCACTTTCCTCTATTTTCGCCTCATAACATCTAAATTCCTTTATCATGGGAAATATCCCCACTGGCAACTGGTTGTCAGCTGTACTAGCTGGACTGTTTTTGTTCAGACTGTGATGTATAAGGTATACTGGACTCCATAGAAATCTAGGCAGTGGTACAGTCAGTAGGAGAGCGTGGGTGGTGTACTGTAATGGATCTAGCTAGAGTATTGGAGTGGCTAGCTACCAACTGGCATAGAGTCAAACACAACAACAGTCTGAATAGAGAACTCAACTCAGACAATGCACAATTGTTCTCAAAGACAATGTGTCCCTACAGAGCACACCGCTACACAAATTATGAATAACACAGATGTATATATAATGAGTCAGTCATTATACCACAGGCAGGTATTCTCTAACTCAGAGACCAGGGTACAGCTGCGGGTTGATGTATTGCTAGGGCTGCTGTAAATGAAAATGTATGTGAGGACTCCACACAACTGAGCATGTGTAGTTTGCAAGGGCAGCAGTTTCTACGTCCATATGGAAGTTTGATGGTAGTTTTACAACTTCACTTGAAAGCGTGAGTTTACAATGACTTTTTTGTTCTTCATGGACAACCAAGTTCTATATATACTTTCATACTTTACAGACCAGGCGTCTTCTGCTTGGCCTCCACTCCCACATTTCTTCCCTCTTACCATTCCTAAGAAAAAAAATCCACCCCAAGTGGAAAGAAAAAAAAGCTGAGGGAAGAAAGTAAAGGCCACACAAGTTCAATGTACACAGTTGCATGTCGCATTGACTTGTGTAAACTTTATGTAACCACAATGTTTGCCAACTCATCTTAGTGGCTTCAAGACAAATACTTCTATGCTCTGGGTTCTGTACATGCTTGGATGAGCAATTACATATGTGAAAATTGTACATTCCACTTGGCGTGTAGTTAGCCTCGAAAACTACACCCCAAGTGGAAAGAAAAAATATAATAGTAATGAATGAATGAAAAGCCACAAAAGTGCACGGCATGCCCAAAGTTTTCCAAGCCTGTGAGGACTTACTGAAGTTTGACACCACAGCTTGCATGAAACAGTTATCGTTGAAGTATCTACTGTGAAAGCGCTAAGGTCGAGAGCTAATCCATGGTGATTGCACGGGGCCATACATTTGCCATCAATTATTAATTGGACATATAGTGACATAGGATTTTACAAACTAGCTATCTTAATATGAAGGTACTTACATTTGCTAAAGATGAAAAATTAGATTTTTTTAAAACCACTGCTAACCTGAGTTATGATCAGAAATGTTGACACTTCAGTGACCACACAAACTTCATCCCGACTTGCAACTCTGGAGCCAGGTACATTGTTAACAAGCTAAGCCCATTAGCTACAACTTTCTGGTAGCAGACTACCGATACAGCACAGCCACACTGATCTACAAGTCACTTTGATACTTAAGTGAAGTGCACACTTAGCTACTGGCTTGCTGCACTACAGCACATCCCGTGCGTCCACGGCGCTTTTGATGGCAATGGCACTTC
Source organism: Agelas oroides (assembly GCA_949130485.1). Classification (NCBI taxonomy): domain Eukaryota; kingdom Metazoa; phylum Porifera; class Demospongiae; order Agelasida; family Agelasidae; genus Agelas; species Agelas oroides. Next base: position 10,123,735 of record OX422183.1, on the reverse strand, counting down.
TTTACAACATCGACCAATGTCTCTCAAAACCTTTGTGTGGTGTTTTAGCTCCTACACAACTCAGATATAGATACACAAATTAGCAGTGTGGCTATCTTCTGCCCAGCTGGTCAACACTAAATGGGGACTGCGCTTATAGCCATATATAGAAGTTGACTGGCTTTGTTTATCATCTCACCTCTACATGGCTTCAATCACCACCAATTAGCACTGCTGGAATACTTAGACAGTAGTTTGTGGAGTGACATACAGTGTACATGCAATAACAAGCCATGTTACTTTCACTTCACTCTAGCTATGCTTATCATTAGGAGCTGGATTGTGCACCTAACTCCGATTCTCGGTTCCAGTTTTCCCCTAATCTAGCTATGCTTCCACATTATGTGTACCTAGTGGGTTAGCTTAATGACTCATTTATGGCAGGACCAGCTGATTTATTTACCTGCATTCAAGCCACCTGTCACTGTTTTCTTTGGTGCTGGATTTTATCCATACCTCAGGATGTGCATAGGTGTGTGTGTACATACTACTGTGCATGTCACATGCTCAGTGTACACCTAAGTGCAGTTTTAATACCCAGCTAGTGTATATCACAATAGATGTGAAAACCACATTTAGCATGTAACCACTTGTTACTAAATAACATCTAACGATGTACCAGCTCAGCAGCTGATTTCACCAGTTGGTACAACCTTTGTTGTCAGTAGGACAATGTCTTCTTTTAACCCTCTGTCTTTCACCCTTGCTTACCACACTTTTCATACCTATGGTCTTTCTTTTAGCCAAAGTTTGTGCTCTTGCTGCTTGCTCACCACCTGGAAGTGTGTGCCTCTAGTGGGTCTGCTTAACCCATTATACACTGAGTTGCATTTTCCAGAAGTCTTTCTGAAGCTGTGGATACCTTGTGTGATCCGTATTTCCACTTCTGCTGCGAGCTAGCACTAGACACTTGAGCCATGGGTTTTTTCATCAGTGCTCTTGGGGTTCATGACCTCGACCGCACCCTGCACTCCGATTAGCGAGCTTACAATGGTCAGGGCTCTCCGACCAGCAAACACTTCGCCCAACTTGAAAACTGTCTACAGTGACAGAAATGGAGCCCCTACAATGGCAGAGGAGTGGTTTATACACCTGTTTGTACTAAAAACTAAAAAAGGAGAGAAATGGCCCAGCCAGTGCCGACCAAGGCCTTTCTACAGCCAGCCAAGACAGCCGCCATATGTACGGCATGGGGATCACATAGCTCCATGAGGTTACGTCATAAAACTACATAATTATGGGAATTCCCCATGCCCACCCGCGCATAGTCTCATGACCAGCCGGAAAAACCTACGGAAAATCCGTCTGGTAACGTAAGGCAATATTCTCGGGGGGGGCCAGGGGGAACAGACTACATCTCGGGGATAGTCCTCCATGAGAGGCATGTTGAATCATAAAAGTGTGACCATCTGAAAGTACGATCTGTTCTTGAGGCCTACGCATGTTGGAAAGCAAGGGCACATAAAAGATTTAGTTTGCTGCATGAATGGGACTTTTGATCAGGCCAAGATCATTTTTGTGCATTGTTCCATAGCAAACCAGGTAGTGAGCTTTGTGCATTCATGGGTATGTACCTTTAATTCTCCACTGACTACTTATACTGGAGTTATTACACTTGATATGCTGCATTCTCATGCAATGTGTTGTAACTATCATACACAGCAAGTCTTGCTTCATGAGACACAAAGTACATCATTAGCCTCTTCCCAGGCCCTCACCCAGCTTCCTATCACTTACAGTATGGACAAGTGGTACTGTAAGTGATGGGAAATTGGACGAGGGCCTGGGAACGAGGACATAAAAGTAAGAAATGGAAGAGAAAGTGCACTGTAAAAACATTTGGGTTACTTCAACCATATTATGGTCATCTCAGTTGCATGCCTGTTGTGTATGTGACATGTTACAAACTTCAAGGGATGCTTTCAATTTGATTGAAAGCTTAAGTTAGTTGAGATGCTTCTCCGTTTTGTTAACTTTGGATCTTCTTGCAGAAAGCCTAGCTATTTGGCTACATTCCTGGATAACCATGCAACCAAGGAACTCCTCCAGGGGCGGATGTGTAGGATCTAAGAAGCACCAAACCTTACCAGAAATGCTGATTTATAGGCTTTCTGCAAGATGATCCTAATTTAACAAAAGGGAGAAGCTTCTCCACTACACTTTGATTCAAATTGTAAGCATCCCTTGATGAAGTTCATAGCTAATGTTTCACTTACACAACAGGCATGCAACTGAGATGACCAAAATATGGTTGAAGTAACCCAAATGTTTTTACAGTGTGGAGAGAAGTTCTAGGGGATAGGTTGGCATTGTACAATCCAACACTCTCATAGTCAGTGCGGAAAGTACCATATTCCATGATTTAAGTGCATACATAGCTAATTCACAATGCATGCAGTAACTGTACCCACTGCCATCAGTGGGTTTGCCATGGTACTAACAAATTATGCACACAAACACTTGTGACCTTGGTTCGTACATGCCGGGGTTTTGCTGTCCAAGCAATACAAATTCAGGCTTCAAGCCTTTCAGATGGTCATCTTTTGTTATAAGATCATACTGTAACTCTTTCTATGAAAATTAAAGGGATCTAGCTCTGAGTAGTCTCTCGTAGCCAGGCTCTTGAGAGTCTGGCTATGGGAGACTATAAGCTCTGAGCTGTATAGTAACTGTGCAGCTCAGAGCTAGTGTGAGTTATGTATATACTGCTACATACAGTGTAAGATGTAAAGTGGGGCCACAAACCTAAAGTCGTAGTATACCTAGCTAGACAGAGACTAAGCTCAGAGCTTAGACAGAGACCAGACACCCAGCACGGGGAGTCTGGACCGCGAGACTACATTTCCTCCTCCACAGCAGCCACAAACATACCTTCCGCCCTGACTACTTTACCACACTGCTTACTTGTTCTCCTTTACCTGCCTATATACATGCCAGTACAGATTTTCATCTAAGTTAAATACATTTACGTAGAGAGGGTTAAGATATAAATTTGCGAGATCACAGAATCGCGCATGCGTGTACCGGGAATTCCCTTGTGTATTTTATGACGTAACCTCATGGAGCTGTGCATGTGTGTGACGATCCCGTATCCCGGCATGTGGCCGAAGTTGCATGACGAGTACATTCGTCATCCGTTGTTAAAGGGTTAACAGTCTGTTACCAGCAGGACAAATTATAATGGCCTGCCACCTACATCCGTACTTGGGGTGCATTTACCTCCTGCACCCCAGTCATTGTTTTCTTTTCACTTGGGGTGCGGTTAGACGCTTTACACCCCAAGTAGAAAGAAAAAAACTGTATAGTAATGAATGAATTAATGCAAAGCCACAAAAGTGCACGTGTATGTCCAATGCTTTAGCCTTTCTTTCCAAGCCTGAGGGGACTTACTGAAGTTTGACCCCACAGCTGGATACAGTTATCATAGAAGTATCTTTGGAGCGCTAAGAGAGAGAGGTAATCTATGGAGACTATATAGGGCCAAACATTTGCCATCACAAAATGCCTATGGTGACACAGGATTTTACAGTGGCCAAACCAGCTATCATAGCATGAAGGTACTTACATTTGCTAAAGATGAGAAAATTAGATTTTTTAAACCACCGAGTTATGATCAAACATGTTGACACTTCAGTGACCACACAAACTTCATCCTGACTTGCAGCTCTGAAGCCTTGTATAAAGCCTAAGGTAGGTAACATTCAGGTTAACAAGCTAGATCTATTAGCTACAACTTTCTGGCAACAGACTACCGATACAGTGCAGCCTCACTGAGCTACAAGTTGGCAAAGTGGCACAGGATGTAGGGATGGTATATGAAAGTATTGTGGTGTCATTCCCATCTGGTTTGGCTGGTTTCTGAGGGTTCCATCCCTAGATGCGCTTGTTTTCGCTTAGAAAACTTTTCTTGTGACTTGTTTAAATATGTTTGTGTACCCGTGAATACGGAAACTCCCATATTCCGTATAGCATGCAGACAGGTTTTTTGGCCCCACAAGTACCTGGACTGTACAAAATTCACTCGATATTAAAATGCGAACGCTCGCTTGCCTCTTACGCAAGATTTTCCGCCACCGCTGATTATTCCAACAGCTGGACGTTAGAATAGCACTGGTACGCATAGTACTAATCTTTGGTCAGCATTTCTCGCCAGCGTACAGCAAGTGAGAGCTCTGGAGCGCCGCTTCGTAGCGCTCAACAGCACTGTGAGAAGTACGCATTGCCACGCCTACCGGAAATATACCGGAAGCTTCCGAAATACGGACGCCCTTTTTTCCGGACACGCAGCAGTGGTCTTTTAATACGGTGTCCGCATTAGAGGCGTTCCACACTCCGTCGAAATTTTTGCTGACCTGACGAAACCCGCGAATACCCTCCCTCTACTCGGCGCCACTCACAGCGAATGGTGAAACCGAGTGCGTCCTTGTTTTATGCAAGACCTGCTCAGCGGATACAGCCAGGTGAGTATTATAATTATGGCCAGTTGATGGTTTGCCGGGCATTTGATTGGTTTCTCAATTTGCCCAGCCTGGCATATGTTCGCTGACAACTGTGATCAAGATATCAGGATCATGCTAATGTCATCCTGTGTCATCTGCGTGTGACACTTTCCACAACCTGACCAACTACAGGGGCGGAGATATAGGGGGGGCAGGGGGGGCTTAGGCCCTCCCACTTTTCAGATTGGGGGGGCTCAGCCACCCCAATTTTTTTCTACTAGTTGTACAGAGAAATACAATATCATCTCGTTTCCACACCCCCACAGCTTAACATTTAGAACATGAGCCCCCCCCCCCCCCACTTCTTGGTAGCTGTCTCCGCCTCTGAACTATCTCATTCATTACAATTTTGATTCTACCTGAGGTCTATCTTGTTATAGGGACTTTTACATGATGTAATCACTTTTAAGAAAAGAAAACATACCAAAGTAAATGGAAAACAGCCATCATGTTGGATAACAGTGAGATGACAGCCTCTATGGTGATCTTGGCAAATACGATGTGACACTTAGAATGCTTCTAGTATGTGTTGAATCGGGTGAAATATCACTGCTCTGTAAGTTAAAAAAGCTAAATTAAGCTTATCTGTGAGGCCAGTTTGTTTTCGATCAATTCCGCATATACTGCCATGTATACTCCAAGATGGCAGCGCAAGATTTAGTGTATGGATGTGTACTGTTTTGATGACGGTGGTGAATACCCTCTAGTGATACTCATTAGTTTTGTGTATCAAAACCTGAACATAGCACAGAATTGAGAGTAAAGTTACTTCCCAAGGCACCATAATTATAGTTGTGGGATGCTCTCAAGTTTCTTTACACCTTCTTGTTACGTACAGCTCACATAGGAGACGACTAATATTTTATGAATTCATTCTGCTTTCATATGTGAAAAATTAGAACTAAGAGCAAGTTTGCGCAACTAGTAAGCTTCAAAATGATACTAACATTATTTGCCTACTACCTTTTCTCACTTGGCTGATTGGCCAAGAAGTGGAGGCATTCGGTCATCAATGAAGAGGTCAACTACTTTTCGCCTGGTGGTGCTCCACTATAATGCATCTAATCACAAATTAGTACATACTGCTGTGTAGATCATAGTGCGAGGATTCCAAAAGTGTGTGGTTTGTGTGGGTTTGTTGTCCCAGTTTTCAGCCAGTTCAAAATGTTCCCATACAACATCAATGGACTTCCTTGTAACTACAGGGTTGAAGGTATGATTCACACCTGTTTTATGGAATTGTGCTAAAATCCGTTTGCTTTGTTGACATGAAGTGTCTTGTGTCTCATATTTCCTAATATGTGTAGCTGGGTGAGGTGTACTTTTGGTTCTGCATGCTGCGCAGAAAAGATAGTCTCTGTGTGTTTGCACACAGGTTCCGTGTCAGCAGAAAGGGTGGGACAGGAGGAAGTGGGTGGGTTCACCCACAGGGTGCAGTGCACATGGCAGCTGCTAGGCTTGGCTATAAAGGGGCCATGGTTGCCACTGGGTGGGCCAATTCTCACCCTGGCTGCACGAATAAGCTTAGAAACACTGCTGTCACCTTGTAGAGGGTTCATTCACAGAAAGGACTATACCAAGAGTAATCTTTGATATTGGGTATCAAAGAACAATGTTAACTTGGTTTTACTGAGTAGGCAAATTGGTCTTAGTAGGCCAATTCATTCTTTGCAGCTGTTTGGGTTCTGATGAGGTGTTTGCTAGCCGAAAATACTGTCTATTACATCATAGATAATAGAGCTACGAACAGGGATTGGAGACGGCAATAATTTTACAGCGAATCCTCATTTTGGTCACGTGATGCTTATGCACACTGCGTTGGCAGTATGAGAGCTGCGGTTATGTGCGTTTCTTTCTCCCAACGGCGAGTGGTTTCTGGCAGACTGCTATTGCGATGGAGGGATGTGCACGAGTCTTGAAAATCATCAGCAGGCCCGAAGACAACTAGGACAGATTGATGTCTCGGGCCTCTGCATGAGCCTTCTGGAGGCACATGTTCAGAAAGCTAGAGAAAAGTGCACACAATCACTGCAGCTCTATTGTTTTGTCAGCATTACATTGACCAATGTACTGCTAATACTCTACCAGCAGACTTTACAAGAACCTCTAGTGCGATGACCTGCACGGGAGATAAACGATCGTACACCGGTTAGTGGGCACTGCCTTCTAACCGAAACACCCGAACAAGGATTTGACGTGATGTCATCGACGTTTTGCCCGAGTTTGCCCGTTCCGTTTCCAATCCCGTTTCAGTGCTTTATTATCTATGATAACATGCTCATTAATGGGTGGGCATGGTTAAAGTCGCGAGTCAGCTTGTTATGGCTGAAAGTACACTTATGTTCAGTTTTGGAGTCAGGGCTCGGACAAAAATGAAAATAAAGGTCCATTAAAGGCATGTATATGCTAAAAATAGTCTCAAGTGGAAGTGTTAAAGGGTCAACTTCTGCCATATGGTTGTCCTCATCCAAAAAAGCCTCAAACAGAAGCTTAACCAGCAACTAAATTCATTAGCTACTCCTGATTATGATGTCCCCAGTTCCAAAATACTTCCCAATACAGCAAACATTTAGTTTCAGTAGCTTTTAGGTGTTGCTTTAGTTTGTACCGTATTTAAAACGCATGCAAATTAAATAATTTGAGAGGGCATGCGTTAAGTTAGATCCACCCATAAATTCCAGGAATTGAATTTGTTACGTTAGATCATGCGTTGCAATGGTTCAAACACGAAAAAAATTTGGGGTCAAACAGAAAATTATGCAAAGAGTTCCTGGCCTTCAGTTCTCCAGAAGTTAGGTTCTTGGCAGACAGTAGCAGCTGCAACAACAAAAAGTCTTACAATCGCCAAAGTAGAACGGTTATGGGATAGCTCTTTCTCCTGGAAATTGTTCTTGACCACCCTTTGTTGTTACAAAATAAACTGACTGGGACAACTGAGAGGCTTCATTCCTGGTATTGCGCTAAATTGGATCATGAGTTTTATTTGAATAAATATGGTCGTTTAGTATACACAACATCAAGTGTTTACTAAATTATGCTTGGTTTTAGTTTCAATAATGAGTGCATGTTCAACCATGATGATTTACATTCCCTTCTTGTCCTGGTGTAGCTTGGGTGAGTTGAACCATTGGATGTGGTTTCACTTCCACTATGTTACTCTGTTGTTGTAAGTTGCATGCAACAAGCCATCGTGCCAGCAGGGCCACACCCCTGTCCACACCCCTGTGTAACAGGAAATTACCCGAGACTGAGAAATGAGTAATGTGACATGGATGTTTTCATCATTCATAGTACTCATATCATTGTTGAGGCGTACTAACACACCCCCTTCAAGTATGTAATCCTGCTCCTTTCATTAAGGTGGTGGGATATGTGTGGTCGATCATGCAGCAGTCCTAATCGCAGTTATGTGCACTAGACTACAATTACAAAATGAATGAACAGAGAGGCGTACCAATGAACTGATGAGTGATCTCGAATGATTGGTCAAACTTTTCAGACTATATCCAAATCTCATTTCATACAAGAAACTAGTCCCACAAAGCCAGAATCTCACCTGCAAAGATGGAAACTGACAAACTGACAAAATACTATTCGCGAAACCTAACATAAACTGCCTGTACAGCACAGTTTACTTGGCCTCTGTAAATGTAAACTTACACAGAACCCAATAAAAACTTCTAGTCAGTCCTTCCATTGTCCATTTTAACCCTTTAACTACCAATGACAACTATAGTCATCATTGAAATTCGGCTGCATGTTATCAGTTGGCGCAATCTGTTTTGAAGATAGGTTCTGCGCTAGCAGAAAGGGTGGGACAGGGGGAGGTGGGTGGGTGCACCCCTCTGGGTGACAGTGCATGGTAGCTGTTGCAGCTGGCTGTAGAAAAGCCCTTGTCAGTGCCGGGTGGGCCATTTGTCTGCTTTCTTGCACAAACAGGCGTAGAAAATGCTCCTTTCACCTTGTAGGGACTCCATTCTGGCATTTTAGGTAGCTTTTAGTCTGGAGGAGCGTTCTCTGGTCGGAGGGCCCTGACTATTGAACGCTCGCGAATGAGTGGGTGTGGTCAAGGTCATGAACCAGCAAAGGACATATGAAGCAAGCTGTAGTTCAAGTTTCTAGGACTAACTTCCAGCAGAAGTCAAAATACAGGTGAAAGAAGGTGGGACTAGTCCAAACAAGACCTATAGCAAATACAATTTGGTATTTAAAGGACTAACCCCGTGCATCCTTGTATACTTTCAACAAACTGACAGCGCTAACTGTTCTACTGAACACTCTCATATGTCCACAAAGGTCGAAGCAAGCTCTTTCTTTCTGTGGAGGTACAGAATCTACATACTGTTGTAGTGGATGTTGGTTTAGTTGGAGGTGTTGGTTGTGTGGCACGAGTTTCAAGTATGGCCCAGCTTTGATAGCTCAGTCCTCAACTAACAACTAGCCTTGTCCCAGGCTCTCCTGCACCCTTGGTAACAGCAGCCAGATGCACCATACCATTACTTACATCCTAAAACTAGTCTTGCCTGCCAGACCATGGCTTCTCTCAGCACCGATACGCTTACATTATCACATACAGACTCTGCTTTTGCTTCTACACACACAACAGTGTAGCACTCAAAAGTCTTATCACGCAAGATTATTCCCAAGACAAATCTAACCTCGTCACCAGAATTTGATGTTCGTGCATGTTGGTGAAACCACATTAATTTTGAGTACATGGTTCACGACTTACAGTGGGAAGAATTTCATGCAAAAATGTGTAAATTTTATCTCAAGCCCTTCCATCTGCAACGTACGACTTCCACTTGCAAATAAAACCTTCCATATAAGGGACTTATGCTATGCTAGGTGAACCACTGCATCTACAATTGAGTTTTGGTATTCCTATAGCAGTTCAGGAATCTTCATCCAGGAAGCTACAACTTGCTCACACTTCTGAACTCAAGTGCAACTTGAATCCAGCAAATGGTTGGTAGGCTTAGTTCTAACCGAGCATCATCAGAATCTCCCATGACGTACCAATCATATACCATTACTAAGGGCATATTAAGCCGCCATTGACTTCTTTGTAGAACTAGAGCATAGGTCTGTTGCCTTATGACACACAATCTTACATAATGAACTGAGTCAAAGCAACAAAACATCAATCATATTAAAGGAATTGAGGCAAGATGCTCTGAGCATCAATCATATTAATACACAAGACACTCTGAGGTGGAAGCAAGCTCTTTAGAGGTACATATGCCATAGTGCGTGTTTGAAGTGTTAGTATACTTCCAAGTTGACTTAGTTGAGTATAAATAAAGTGTCCCAGAGCAGTTACTCTGCCATGGAAAACACCAGGTTCAGAGGAACCAGTAAGACTTTCATAACTATTTCAATGTACATCTCTTTCGTTTAAAATAGGACCATCCTCAATGTCAACATTGCTAGCCGTAGATGCCATAGCTACTTCAACTGCTATTTGTAAATTACGTGCCATGTTACCAGTAAGCCTGACACAACATAGTACATGGAATGTACAAGAAAATGTTCATAAGGTTGCAGACACGAAGCCATTAGGAAAATATTAGGATGCAGATTGATAGCACTTAGTACTTTGCTACTGTTCAAGTTATGATTTCTGACTCGAAGCTTACTGTGGCGTAAAAAGACGGCAATGGACAGAGTAACTGCATGAGCGATTTGCTTCAGCAGGGTGTATCTATCCAAAAGTAATTAATCTGACAGGCCACATTCAAAGTCTAACATAGCTCACGAAAACATACCAAACATTAGTCTCACGCCTAACCTGCATGTGTCTGAGGAACAGTCTGGTGAACAAAGACAAATTTCTTGGGCCTATATTCCCAAAATGTTGTAAGGACCAATGAAATCAAAACTTAATGCATCTATCATACCAATAATATAACCATTACTAATGGCATATCAAGCTGCCATCGACTTGTGCACCCTTGGTAATGTTTATGTCACATTCAGCAGCTCGATGCAACGTTGCTATTACTTACATCCTAAAACTAGTCTTGCCTGCCAGACCATGGCTTCTCCCAGCACTGATTACTTGCATTATCACAAGTGCAGACTTGTTGCAGTCTGTGAAACTGCGCATACACAACACTGTAGCACTCAAAAGTCTGTCAGGCAAGACTACTCCGAAGACAAATCTAACCTCGTCACCAGAATGTTTGTGCAGGAGAGCCTGGGGATGAGGCTAGTTGTTTAGTTGAAGTATATCACAGAGCTACCAATAGACATATTAATTGGAACTTGTGCCATACAACCAACACTTTCAACTGTGCCAACATCCACTGAAAGAGTATTGAAGTTTTGTTACCTCCACATGGAGAAAGAGCTTGCTGCTGCAACAGGCTACTGGCTCAAGTGGGATATTTATGGGCTTCCTAGAGGTTGTCTTGACCATGCTTTCTTGTCACAAAATAAACTGACCATGGCAACTGACTTTGGACCATCCCAAGATTAATTAGTACTGGCTTGTGCTGAATTAGATCGTGCCATAAATTTTAACTCTCCGATTCCTGCGCTAGTTGAACCATGTCTTCTAATGCAGTGCATTGTGGGGTGAGGATGATCCAGTTGTATGGAGTATTTGTGTTGCATAGGCAGTTAAATATCCATTTCAAAAATGCATATTTAGAGAAGAAAACTTTGCCCTTCCAAACTGCAGATATTCTCTAGAGGCTGAAAAGTACATACAAAATGTATGATAAAAATATTTAAATGAGTAAGTGCATTTAGCCTTTCACATCCATTCTTTACTGTGTCAATCAAAAGCCCTGGGGACCAACGCAAATCTTTCCTGTCTTTGCTCGGCAGTCTCTGCCGCACGTCGAGCCCTCAGGCTCGACCCCTAACAGAGTTCTGACGGCACATACTGGGTGGCTGCCGGGTGTGCGACTGAGGCATTCAGTACAACCTGTGCAGTACATATAGAGGATTGTGAGGGCTTGTGGTTGTCCGGTTGCCGTAGCTCAGTGGCAGAGCACTGGCGGCTCAAACTGGCGGCTCAACCAGGTGTCCTGGGTTCGACTCCCGGTGGCTGCCGGCCTTTTTGACTTTCCTCTATTTTTGCCTCATAACATCTAAAATTCCTTTACACCTCAGGCTCTCGTTACCTCTTCTCATCGGCAGTCTAGGTGCCTAGCCCTATCTATCTCCCTCCGCTTCATCAATCTTTCCTGTCTTTGCTCAGTTGCCTCTCCTGCGCCGTGGCCTGTCTTTTTTTGTCTTCCGATGGTTTCGAGGCTAAGCATCCATGCTCACAACAAGTAGCAAAAAACAACTCAAGCTGAAGGATTCTGAACTGAAGGCCTTTCAACTATAAACTGAGCATCTAGCTGTGCGCATATTGTTAGATCACGTGCATATTGTCCGTACGCAGCGCGCATACGTGTACATTACAGTAGATATACTAGGAGAATGTAGAACATTGTTGGGCGAGCGTGAGCAAGCAATACACCGCTTTAACTTATATCAAAGGCTTTTCAGTGAAGTGTCAGAGCACAGCACACACAGGTGGCGTGGCATGTAGCTGAACAAAGCTTGTGACTCTACTCTCTATAAAAGTGCTTAACAGCTTAGAGGAGACGGCTGCAGAGACTAGCTTCTCATGGGGTGGTACCATACAATGCCATTAGTGCAACCTAAGCATCTACTCTGGCTAACTGTAGGCTAAGTCTAAACACAGCCTGGCTTGTCGCGCATAGTCCTTACTTGAGTCTCAGGTAAGGACTATGCTAAGAAGCCTTAAGTTGAGGCATCTTAGAGATATAGCAGAGAGGGTTCGCCATCCATCAGCCATGGATAGAAGGAGGGTCTCTGCCGCTTTCTGCTTTAAACCTCTCTACACAACTGTTTACATACAGTAGACACTCACGCTCGATCCAGCTACCTATCCTGGGTGTCGCTGCAAACACAACTTCTATAGGCTATCCTTTCTTCAATAAGTGCGCACACTCCGCCTGCAATCCCTGGCTATCTTTCATAAGCGTCATCTTTACAACTCACCTTGGAGCTAGCTGGCTGCCAAGTTGTACGAAAATCTTACTTAAGGTCCGCACGCGGCCCGCGGCTATCGCGTTAAATTACAGCGTCAAGAATATACGGAACGACGTACGACAGATAATAATAATAATAATAATAATAATAATAATATTCGATGAAAAATCTCGATTCAACTCACTAGTGTGGGGCTCGCTCACGCTCGCCCAACTATACGTATACAGTGGAACCCCGCTTAACGGACACCCCTGAACAGCGGACACCCACGATACTAGGAGAATGTAGAACATTGTGGGGCGAGCGTGAGCAAGCAATACACAGCTTTAACTTATATCAAAGGCTGAATCAGTGAAGTGTCACGTCACAGCACACAGGTGGCGTGGCATGTAGCTGAACAAAGCTTGTCACTCTACTCTCTACAAAAGTGCTTAACAGCTTAGAGAAGATGGTTGCAGACACTAGCTTGTCATGGGTGGTACCATACAATGCAGCAATTAGTGCAACCTAAGCATCTACTCTGGCTAACTGTAGGCTAAGTCTAAACACAGCCCGGCTTGTCGCGCATAGTCCTTACTTGAGGCATCTAAGAGATATGGCAGATGGGGTTCGCCATCCATCAGCCATGGGTAGAAGGAGGGTCTCTGCCGCTTTCTGCTTTCAGCCTCTCTACACAACTGGTTAATAGCCCTCATACATATAGTAGACAGAAGAGGTGGGACATGGTTGAACTTTACTAATTAAAATGGCTGAGGTCACACTAATTGATTTTTTGTATCTCAACAGACTAGCTCCCTCGACTTTCACTGAGGTGGGCCCCAGTTTTCAAATCAGGATTCAAGGCTGGATCCAGTCATAGAAAAAGCTAAAAAAACTTTCTACCTTGCAATATCCAAGATCAATTAGTGTGACCTCAGTTGTTTCAATTAGCAAAGGTCAACCATGTCCGACCTCCTCTGTATAGTAGATACTCACGCTCCAGCCATCTATCCTGGATGTCGATGCAAACACAACTTCTATAGGCTATCCTTTGTTCAATATGTGCACACGCTCCGGCTGCAATTCCTGGCTGCCTTCGTAAGTGCCATCTTTCAAAGTCACCTTGGAGCTAGCTGGCTGCCAAGTTGTACGAAAATCTTACTTGGTCCGCACGCGGCCCGCGGCTATCGCGTTAAATTACAGCGTCAAGAATATACGGAACGACGTACGACAGATAATAATAATAATAATAATCAGAGAGTCGGTAGACTCTCTATGTAGGGATGGCGCCGACGCGCAATATATGCAATACTTAAGCAAAAGCCGTATAACTTCACCACAAATGCGCTAAAAGCTTATTTAAGAGCCCAGACATCCTCTTTGAGTGCCTTTGTGATCAGCAAGACTCATATAAGTGGCCAAAAGCCACGCGGAAGACAGCTAAACGCAAAAGTGTGCGGTAGCAAAAGTACCATTTTTCGTATTCTTTCTTTCTTTGTTCAGACCACTTGTCAAACGACGATAACTCGAAAACGGCTCAAGTACTCACCTTGATTTTAGCACGAAACAGATGCTCATCACAGCGCTCAGCTTCCCAACCACTCAGCGTCTTCATAGCTTCAAATTCACCCTGGTCAACAAAAGCCATTCACAACACTCTGAGGCTGCTGTCCGTTGCGAAGGACGCCATTTTCTAATTTTGTACGCATGCGCACACAAGTCTCGTTCCCAGACCGAAGACCACGGTCATTGGTCTGGAAGCGAGAGTACACAAGCGAGCGGGCGGGCAGTACGCCATGGTTTTTTTCCCCCGCGGCATTGGGCAAGGCTTATGAACACCACGTAGGTAAGGCGCTGCATTCAGCTGCCTACTTGTAGCTACACTAAAACTAGCCTACTCACAGCTTCAGTGAACTGTAAAGCTAGGATGGTCTGTTGTCAGTAGCTATGATAGTTTTCTGTGCTGCAGCTGGTCAGTCGTCATGTGATTGACAACTGAATCATGAAATTGGTTTCACAAAGTTTGGTACGGAGAGTGGTTGGCCCTTCATCAGGTTCTAGCTGGCTATATTGCACATAATTATTACACTTTTCTCCAGGGAGGGCAGATGTCACACTGGAATCACTACTAAACTGTCAACGCCGCTTCAAGTTCTGGTGTTGTGGTTCCACTTGAAATATTCTTAGGCTTAGTAACTGTAACTGAGATTAACATCAAAAAAAGGGCAGAAACAAGACTTAAAAAACATTAAAAATGTAAAAAGATGTAGGGATGGCATGCCAAAAAGTATGCAAACAAGGTAGAGATGATGCATGAAAGCAAAGGTCTACATATTGGCAAAGCCCCATCCCTACATCTTTTTCACACTGCAGTTAGACAGCGTGCTCAAGAGCTGAATCTGCACCCATCCATGCAGTTATTAACGCTGTGCATGAGTGCTTGAGTTTTACACACTGATTACTATGACCAGTCTGCAGCCCACTCAAGCTCACTGTCTAGGTTATACCAGAGGCATATAACAAGGGTACCACTGTCACCACAAGTAGTATGTTGGCAATAAAACTACTAACCTTGGTAGCCACCTACAAGGCACACATATCTATACGCTCATATTAGCCTCGTTCCCAGGCCATGTGGGAGGAGCTAGAAAGTGCATGGCCTGAGAATGAGACTACAGCCATGAACTGCTACCCATGCACTGTCTAACTGCAGTGTGAAAAGATGTAGGGATGGGGCTTTGCCAATATGTAGACCTTTGCTTTCATGCATCATCTCTACCTTGTTTGCATACTTTTTGGCATGCCATCCCTACATCTTTTTACATTTTTAATGTTTTTTAAGTCTTTAATAATAATATTCGATGAAAAATCTCGATTCAACTCACTAGTGTGGGGCTCGCTCACGCTCGCCCAATAATGGACAATTCTGAAAGTCCCGACTGTCCTTCCATTCACTTCAATACTTAAGCAACCCCTGAATAGCGGACACCCGTATAACGGACAGTTTTCGCGGTCCCGATTGTACGCAAGCAATACTCAACGACCCCAATTTAGCGGACACTCGTTGACCTTGTCAGCAAGATTGTCCACCATCGCTGCTGTAGTTAACAACTTGACATTAGATTAGTGCTGTTACTGGTAGTACTAGCCTCTGCTTAGCCTTCCCTGCCAGCGTACAGCAAAGGAAAGCTCTGAAAATGCAGCCACGTAGCCGGATTACGCAGTACCATGCCTACCGGAAATATACAGGAAGCCCCTGAGTTAGGGACACCTCGCTATAAGGGACAAAATGTTGGTTCCCAATGGTGTCCGTTATAGAGGGGTTCCACTGTATACATATATCAGAGAAATTCCACCTTTCAACTCACTAGTGTGTGGCTCGCTCACGCTCGCCCCAAGTAAGTCATTGGATTAACTTACACTATAGAACTGTGTATGCACATGGCATTGTGTGAAACCATTAAGAAAGTTTTTGAGTACCACTCCAATCATATAGTTGCATTTTTGTCATACATGGCAACTTTGTTCGTGAATTCTGTGAAGGCTAGACTAGTCATAGTAGTGTGCCTATGAAAGACTGCTCTAAACAGACAATCCATGGATGTTTGCAGACAACAAAGGTTGGTGTCAGCTGCCCCAAGTGAGCCCCACACAAGCGTGACTGCATTGCGCACGCATGTGTGTGTGCTCATGGACCGACCACTTACCGGAAATTTCAAATGAGCGCATTCAAATATTACAAATGTCCATGCGTAGAGTCTTAGTATGGGATCGTCTAAGTTCACATAGCTCCATGAGGTTACGTCATAAAACCTCACATGGGAGTTCCCCGTGCCCACCGCATAATCGCGATAACCCTCTTTCTACGTAATTTAACTTAACTAAAAAACTAGCATGCATTCAGAGAGTATGCAGCATATCAAGATAAAAGAGACCAAGTAAGCATAACGTCAGTAAGATAAAGTAGTCAGGATGAAGGTATATATTCATGGCAGTTGTTGAGGGGGGAAATCGACTGTACAGGACAGAGCTAGCCTCCATAAAACATGCATATAAGACTGAGTACTGCATACTTGGTAAAGATGATCACGTGAGAGTACAGTCAGTCCATGAGGCCTAAATTTGGGCAGTGAAAGCATGTACATGGTAACTTCTTGTCACACACAAGTCGATCAAGGTTTCAAGTGTTTGGGTGCATCATTTGTTAGTACCATGGCAAACCTGCTGTAGCTGTGTGCATTGTGAGCTTGCACTCAAACTATCCATGAAATTTCTACCTTCTCCACTGACTACTTATATTGCTTACTTGATTCTATTACACTTGATATGCTAAATTCTCAATGATACTGTCTGTGTCACTGCATACACAGCCAGCCTCATACTACAAGCCCAAGACCGTGTCACACAAGTATACCAATCATTACTTTAGCATACTTGTATGTTTGAAAACAGCCTTTGTTCCCAAGTTCCCACCCAGCTTTCTGTCGGCACTGCAAGTGATGGAAAGCGAAGTAAGGAAGGCCTGGAAATGAGGCTATGATCAACTTGTGTATGCACTCCCCTCTCTTTACCAACAAAACAACTACACAAATGGAGACAAGTTCTAATACCACTATCAGATCACCAAGAAATAGACTAGGGGAAGCTTCTCCCCCACCCCTGAGCCCTGGAGGAGTACTAGGAAATGCTTTGTTAAAGACCAGCTAAAAAATTAAAAATACAGTTATAGGTGTGATTTTACCTCTCAGATTACATCACAAACAATCTCAGAGCACCTAAAACCCAAATGTTTGTTGAGGAGCATGCCCCCAGAGCTCCTAGACAATGCTTCAAACAGCTTCCCCCCAAAACTCAAAAGAACCCTCTCCTTCTCTCGGAGAAAAAGGAGACATGCTATATTTGAAGACAAGCATCCTGCATGTATGTTCCAACTCTCACTTCCAGTGTCAGGCATCCGATGACCCATTTGCTGCCTTGTGATCTCTATCTGTGCTGTTCTACCTGGATGGGGCTTAACAGATACTTCCATCACTTCTTCACTTGATGGAATTGTCTGAGTCTGTATTTATGTACTCTGTCTGTTGGGAAAAGGTTGTTGTAGTGATTTCATGATTAGAAATCAGAAGTCTGGCTGAAGTCGTCATTGAATCTTGCATCCTCGTGCAAATTTATTCAGTGATCAGTCCCTCACGGTGCATGGATCATATATTTATAGGTTTACCTTAGCCTTGTACACAGGCTCTCTCAATACAAGGCTATGTTCGCATATTTGAGACAGTCTCAGACTTCACAATGCAAAACCATCCCCTACCATTTCTCTCGGAGCATCTCCCCTCCTCATTTACATTTTTGTTGATGTAATTTGTAAATCAAGACTTGTTGTGTATGCTACAGTGATATGATGGTCATCACGAGACCAGCATTTATTATTTTTTTGCTGTTGCTGGTGGTTGCTTTATACAGGTCATTTTGCACAACATTAGTACAAGTGGGACCAGGAGTAGTGCCCGTAACAAAAAAGAGGTGGCTGTCTGTAACATGCAGTGACCACTATGGACAGATTTCACTCTAGTGACAATACATTGAGTGAGAATGCTCAACTTATTCACACATTTAATACTACTTCCTTTACTTTGTACAAGATCTCAACTCACAGTTTTTATCCAGTTCTTGAGATTAACAAGGCCATATGCAGCTGGATTCTTGGGCAAGAACTCTTCTTAGCGCTTCAGCGACAAAGCCACACCCATCACATTATGACAATACTGGCGTTTGCAAGGCCCTGCTGTGACGACGGTGCCACCGATCACGTGAGAAATCCGTCCAGGCTTTCCCTCCCGATTTTTCTCCAAAGCTGCGAGACAAAATCCGGAACGGAAAGCCTGGGTTCGAGGGTAACATGGCCGTATCAAAAACAACCGTAATTTCTTGACTAATGGAAGTTTGTGTTCACTATCCAACAGACACAGTGCGAAAACCCCTTCACCAACAAAATGACTACACAAATGCAGACAAACTCTAATACCACTATCAGATCACCAAGAAAGAAGCTTCTCTCCCACCCCCTCACCCCCAACCTACTACACTGAACCCTGGAGGAGTACTAGGAAAAGGCTTGTATTGAAGACTACTGAAAAATACAGTTATATAGGCTGCATCGCAAACAATCTCAGAGCACCTAAAACCCAAATTTTTGTTGAGGAGCATGCCCCCAGAGACCCTAGACAACGCTTCAAACAGCTTCCCCAAAAAAATTAAAAAAACCCTCTCCTCTCAAAACATGAGGGGACAGACTGCACACAGCAAACCTTCCTCTAGCAACCCTCTTGGAGAAAAAGGAGACATCCTATATTTGAAGACAAGCATCCTGGGTGTATGTTCAAACTCTCACTTCCAGTGTCAGGCATCCCATGACCCATTTACTGCCCTGTGATTTCTATCTGTGCTGTTTTACCCAAAGTGAGCATATGTACATTATAATTTTGCATAATTTATGCAAAACTTTTATTTTATACAAGGGAAATGTATACAGTATTGTGGAGCAAGCCTTAGCAAGCAATGAGAGAAGCATTGAAGTAGTGATCACTAGCGCATTACCAGATGATGAAGAATTTAAAACATTTTCCCTCTCTGTGCAACTAGTAACAAGTATGGCTGAGTTTTCCATACGCATACAGGCTAAGTCCAGCATCATGCTAACCCCTGCTGTCTGTTTGCATCCAGCCTGACCTGTCAAGCAGGATTGTTGGGATTCTCAACCGTGCCAGACCACCACCGACTAACCTACTCCCGGATGAGACAAGAGCAATTAGGGATCTGAAGAATGATGACTCCATCATCATTGTCCCAGCTGATAAAGGCAGAGCCACTGTGGTTATGGATCGCTCAGAGTATGATGACAAAATCAGATCTATGCTCTCAGACCCCAACACTTACAAGAAATTGCCTCGGGATCCTGCACCAGCCCTTGAGAGACAAATGAATAGCCTTCTCCTTTCCCTCAAGAACTCCAGATCTCTACCTCGATCAGTCTATGAGCGGCTTCGCAGTTCTGCTGGAAAGACCCCCCTTCTGTATGGCCTCCCGAAAATCCATAAACCTGACACCCCCCTCAGACCCATAGTCTCCTTCATTCATTCCCCAACATATCAACTCTCCAAACACCTAGTGTCCATCCTCTCCCCTCTGGTTGGAAGGTCATTGTCGAATGTCACCAACTCCTCAGACTTTGCAGACTTCATCTGCAGACAAACTCTCCCCCTGAACACGCTCCTAGTTTCCTTCGATGTGACGTCCCTCTTTACAAATGTCCCAGTAGACCTTGCTGTCAAGATAGCTGGTGACCGCCTCACAAATGATCCATCACTCGCAGACCGCTCTTCACTCTCACCCACAGAGATCCAGACCCTCTTATCCTTCTGCCTCAACGCAACATACCTGGCGTACAGAGGAGAGTTTTTCCAACAGACATTTGGTACAGCCATGGGATCCCCTGTATCTGTGACAGTTGCAGACCTTGTCATGGAGGACGTAGAACAGAGAGCACTCTCTACCTACCATTCCCCCCCTCCTTTTTGGAAAAGGTACGTTGATGACACTTGCACTGCCCTCCCAGCTGACCAAATCCAGTGTTTCCATGACCACCTGAACTCAGTTGAACCAACCATCCAGTTCACCTTTGAAACTGAGTCAGAGGGAAAGCTCTCTTTCTTGGACACTCAGATTACCCACCATCCTGATGGAGACCTGTCCACCACGGTCTATCGGAAAGCGACCCACACTGATAAATATCTGGACTTCCAGTCCCATCACCCACTCGCTCACAAAGCTGCAGTAGTGCGGACCTTGTTCTCCAGAGCAGACAACATATGTTCCTCCCTGCTGGAGAAGGGCACGGAAGAAGAGCATGTTACCCGTGCCTTGAAGAGTAATGGATACCCGGCCCAGTTCATCAGAAGCCAGTCCAAGCCCACCAGAAGACCTGACACAGTGAACAGGCCCAAGGCCACTGTAGTCCTCCCATATGTGCGACACATATCTGAAACAATACGGAGAATTCTGACGCCACTTGAGATCCGCAGCTGTTTCAAGCCACACCAGACACTGAGACAGCTGCTAGTCCACCCAAAAGACCCCATCCCCCCCATGCAGAGGCCAGGAGTTGTGAACCAAGTACCTTGTGCATCATGCCCAGAGGTGTACGTTGGCCAGACTGGCCGTACCTTGGAACATCGCCTCAAGGAACACAAAAGGGCACTGACTTCAGGCACCACCATCTCTGCAATTGCTGAACATGCGCTGAACACCAACCATGACATTGACTCTGCTGGGCAAATGCATTGGTTGTTGACAGTCACCCGCGCCTTCACCCAAGATGTGCCTTGGAAGCTTGGCACATCAGATCACAAGAACACCCCATGAACAGAGAGCAAGGACTCTTACCCCAAACCTATAACTCCCTCATATACTCTACATCATTTTCCTGTACTAGTGATTCTAATTAGTCCCCACTTCCTGTTTTCCGCACGTATAAATTGTCATTTCTAACACTTGTCTGTACCACTGATGATGATCTCTACATAGTGATCGAAACGTTTGGTGATCAATACTTTCCTTGAAAGTGTATCGGCTAGTGTAGTCCTCTAGAATCCGCACGCATAGATTTATTGTTTCGCATCAGCCACTTTCTCGATTTGCATGCGGGCGGGTGGTCATTATTCATTATTTATTACTAGCAAATGCTATATACACTCAGCAAATCTACGGCGCTACGGCCATTAAAGGTGGGCGTGTCATTGCTTGGAAGGCACTAATGACAGTTGAGGCGGCAGGTCTCAGAGGAAGCGGGATCCACTTTGTTCACCGCGCTTCATGCCCGATGACGTCATACTGACGTGTGACATCGACAATGCAGGCCATGCGCCAGGAGAGCACAACAAATGATGTCCACCACATTTACAAAGAAGAAAAAAAAAAAGAAGGAAAGGATTCCATTCCCTGGCCCTAGCCCTAACCCTAACCCTAACTGTAACACTAAGCCCTAACCATTCGGCTACGAAGCACTGCTGACGAATCCCTGCACTGCACCGCCGCCTAATGTGTACCGCGCTAATGCACCTACCAATATTATTACCGCTACAGCTAGCGCTACAGGGCAGACGACAGACGTCACATGACGTCATCGGGCATGAAGCGCGGTGAACAAAGTAAATACCCAGAGGAAGCGGGCGCTGATGCGAAACAATAAATCTAGTTTGCCTGGCCTAAGGTACAGAAATGAAAATCTGTATAACAATATCGCAGTGTCTTTTGACACTAATTTTTGGTGTCAATGATTGCCATAAACAGGCTGTTATCGATTTCCATTAACGACAGTACGTTAGCATCCGTATGCAATACAGTGATTTATATGGTTAGGGTGTGGTTAGGGTTGGGTTAGGGCTGGTATAAATACAGTATAACATACGGATGCTAACGTACTGTCGTTAACGGCTTGTCTGTTATCACCAATTGCTGTTGGTGACAATAATTAACATTTGTGTGGTACACATTTGAAAGTACAGTGTACAGGTCATCCGAACTGGCTAGAGGTCAAGTGGTTGTAGTGGGCTAACTTAGTGTTAGGATTGGGGTTAGGGTCAGGGAATAAACTCCTTTTGTTTTTTATTTTGGTGTCTAGCCTTTAGCAAACACCTTTGCTCTAGTCTCCTAGTCTGGTTGATCAGTGTGAATAGCTACTTTATGACAATATTTCACACTGACAACCAGTGCCAAATAGCCTTGGTCTAGCAATATACGTCATATCAATGAGGGTGGGAGCAGTAATGGTACAAATCTATTTATGCTTTGATTGTTTGATACATGGCATTCCTCTTATGAATCTTCACATGCATAGGATACGTATCTGAAACAATGAAACACCACCTCACTGCTGCTATCATTGCACTGTTGATTATGCTGGATGGAGCTGTGGCTTGTAAGTAATACTGTACGAGTGTTAATATTAACCTGTTCACAATTTACAGCAACTGGAAAACCAGGGAATGGGAAATGGGACGGGAACAGGAAATGGGACGGGAACAGGAACAGGAATTATACACGAAAAAAATTACAGGTGCAGAGATGAGATGATTTGAAGCTCGTACGTAGAGATCCTATTTATACAAGCATCACCAGGGATGACTCGGGGCAACGGCAATCTTGTTCACGAACTAAGAAGCACAACAATCGACTTGAGTTGCTTTCAAGTTTCACATACCTTTTGGTCCTTTGACACAGCTGTCTACATTCTCTGGGATCATGCAGTTATTTGGAATGGGTACACATCAATGAACTATGCCATAATTTCATGACATTCCCGCACTGATGCTGTGATCATTCATCATTGCATTGGCCCTACGACTCTTACTAATTCAAGCCCTACAAATACTAGACAGACTGTGAAATCTGGCATCTCCCATGCATGCATGCAGCTTTACTGTGAGAGATTTTGTGAATGAAAAGATATAAGAGGCTAGTAAAAAGGCAGGCCTAGCTGTTATGTAGAATCACCCACTGTGCTGGAATAAAGTTATAAACTTATATTATTGTGTCTCAGTTCGTAGTCAAGGATTCGGATGCTAGCTTTATTGTGTTTTCATTAATTTGTATTTCATTATTTTGTATTTCATTATTTTGTATTTCAGCTTTTGTCAGCACCCCCACATCAGTCAATGCCACACTGGGATCTACTGCTACCTTCAACTGCAGTGCTAATGCAGGGATAATTGTATGGATAGTTAATGGGTCAACAGAGCTGAACACACCAGATATAAGAACTACTGGTATTGGAAATACACTGTCCATACATGTACCAGTTACAAAAGAGTATAATAACACAGTCGTGGTATGTGCAGTTGACCTTCTTGGTGGAGGTGACCTGTATAGTGATCCAGTTGTGCTAAGAGTACAAGGTATGTTTTGCAGTATGTGACAGCATATTCTAGCTGCTTCCCAAAGTGCATGTTTCACTGCACTACAAACTGGTAAGAGAAATCTTATTAACATAATTATTCTCAGGAATGGTATACAAATATTTTTGACTACGTACATCATCATGATTGCTATCATGCACTGATACTTTTATTTAATAAAAACAAGGAAATAAAAACATTTGAAATGTAAAAGATATTGGGATGGCATGCCAAAAAGTAGGTAGGGATGCTACAGAAGTTATATGAAGCCCTATCTCTGCATCTTTGTGTTAAATT
Organism: Agelas oroides; assembly: GCA_949130485.1. Classification (NCBI taxonomy): domain Eukaryota; kingdom Metazoa; phylum Porifera; class Demospongiae; order Agelasida; family Agelasidae; genus Agelas; species Agelas oroides. The sequence continues at coordinate 10,099,953 of OX422183.1, read as the reverse complement.
GCAGTGCTGTACAACATACAGAACAATGTACAATAGCTCGCTAGCTAGCTAGCCAGATAGGTGGATGGATGGATGGATGGATGGATAGGTAGATGGGTAGATAGATAAAGAGATATAGAACAATTCAAGCATTTAGTTTGCTAGTATGAGGTTCGCTCAGGCTCACCCCAAAACACAATTGCCCAGCCAATTTTTAAACACCAGCACTACGGTATGATGCATAGGTTAAACTAACTAACTAACTAACATGCAATCAGAGATTGCACAAAGTGAGCATATGTACATTATAATTTTGCATAATTTATGCAAAACTTTTATTTTATACAAGGGAAATGTACAATATTGTGGAGCAAGCCTTAGCAAGCAATGAGAGAAGCATTGAAGTAGTGATCACTAGCGCATTACCAGATCATGAAGAATTTAAAACATTTTCCCTCTCTGTGCAACTAGTAACAAGTATGGCTGAGTTTTCCATACGCATACAGGCTAAGTCTAGCATCATGCTAACCCCTGCTGTCTGTTTGCATCCAGCCTGACCTGTCAAGCATGGTCCTTGGTTGAAGCAGCTTGCAGAAAACGGGTAAGTTGCAATGTTGATATTAAAATATGCAGCAAAGAACTTGAACACTTGAAGCACAAAGCTAGCAGAAGAATCTTGCTGCCTACTGCATTCTGTGACCAGTCTGGCTTGTCTACACTATACAGCTACTAGCCCTCACAGGGTAGGTGCTCACACTTGGCTGTCTTTTCCAGATGTTTTCATAGCCATCATCATTTAAGCTCACCTGGAAACTATAGTTTGCTGCATGAACAATCAAGTTGTATAAAAAAAATTTGGTCTGCTTATGGCACATAACTGCCCCATTAAATTATAGTGAGAGACATAGGTAATAACATCAGCAGTTCAACTCACTAGTGTGGGGCTCGCTCAGGCTTGCCCCAATTATCATTGAATTTGAAGTATTGTAAAAGTAATTAGTAATGGTATTTTGGAAATTAGCTATGCAAAAATCATACTATTATGATAGTTTGATGTATTCAGGTGTGCTTTTAATTAACGGTAACTGTGATCTCCTTTTCTACTACTTTTTGCTTTTACATTGCTCCATAGGCCAACTTGATGCTGTTACCAACCTCACAAATCAATCTCTGGGTCAAGTTATCCACCTCACTTGGAATGCTCCATTTAGTTTGGACATAAGTGGAGTTGATCCTGATATCTGGTATCGTGTTGACATCACTGTTGGTAACACTCTATTCAACACCTATTTTGTCAACATCCCTGAGTTAAACTTTATGATGGATAACAAAACCACCACTAGTGTGATATATGAGTTTAGAGTCACTCCAATAAATGGTGCTGGGAATGGAACAACAAGTGCTCCTGTCACTGGGTACTTCAGTGGAGGTGAGTTGTCAGTATAAAGAATTGATGTGGAAAGCTCACACTCACCCAACCCACACATGTATATATACACATACACATGTGTATATGCATAATTTATACAAACACATTATTCACACCCATTATACATATGCACATACATTATACACACACATAAGCACCAAGCAGTATGACTCAAGACATGGTAGTGATAAGTGGCAGTGCTGATCCACTGATTGTGAACATCATGATTACATATGTGAGTAGAGCACAAATCATCTGTACTCAGAGTATTGCCTTACAGTGTATAATTGGCCAAACTGCTCACATAGGGGTGGACTCCAAATGTGATATGATATCCTTACTATTAAAGAAGACCATACATTGTGTCAGCATCTAGTTCAGCAATTTATAATATGAGTTCATTATAAGTATGTTTATACTAGAGCTAAATGAAGTACTGCAATCTGATTGGTCAATTGGAAATAGTATAAATCACTTGTACCCCTGTGATTTAACTTATACCACCTGTGATTTAACTTATACCACCTGTGATTTAACTTGTACCACTGTGATTTAACGTATACCACCTGTGATTTAACTTACACCACCTGTAACTGAAATTGCATTTTAATACCATGAAGCACTACAAATATTGCAACCAGTTCTCATACAGTTTGTGTATGCAAAGTGCTTAGCTCATTAGCAGATGTACTAGGAGAATGTAGAACATTGTTGGGTGAGCGTGAGCAAGCAATACACAGCTTTAACTTATATCAAAGGCTTTTCAGTGAAGTGTCAGATCACAGCACACACAGGTGGCGTGGCATGTAGCTGAACAAAGCTTGTCACTCTACTCTCTATAATAGTGCTTAACAGCTTAGAGGAGACGGCTGCAGAGACTAGCTTCTCATGGGGTGGTACCATACAATGCCATTAGTGCAACCTAAGCATCTACTCTGGCTAACTGTAAGCTAAGTCTAAACACGGCCTGGCTTGTCACGCATAGTCCTTACTTGAGTCTCAAGTAAGGGCTATGCTAAGAAGCTTCAAGTTGAGGCATCTTAGAGATATAGCAGAGAGGGTTCGCCATCCATCAGTCATGGATAGAAGGAGGGTCTCTGCCGATTTTTGCTTTAAACCTCTCTACACAACTGTTTACATACAGTAGACACTCACGCTCGATCCAGCTACCTATCCTGGGTGTCGCTGCAAACACAACTTCTATAGGCTATCCTTTCTTCAATAAGTGCACACGCTCCACCTGCAATCCCTGGCTATCTTTCATAAGCGTCATCTTTCCAAGTCACCTTGGAGCTAGCTGGCTGCCAAGTTGTACGAAAATCTTACTTAAGGTCCACACGCGGCCCGCAGCTATCGCGTTAAATTACAGCGTCAAGAATGTACGGAACGACGTACGACAGATAATAATAATAATAATAATAATAATATTCGATGAAAAATCTCGATTCAACTCACTAGTGTGGGGCTCGCTCACGCTCGCCCATAGACAGTGGCTGCAGCCTTAAGACATAGAAGTGAAGATGCTTGGATCAATAGCGGTGGTCTCAAACTTGACTGGTTTGTAGTTTGCCTACAGTTTCAGTCAGAGCCATAGGCAGTTACCATTCAAGAAAGCAATAGTACTCGCTCAACACACCTGGTAGTTCATGATGAAAATGGGGTGGGACATTTTGATCTCATTCTTAGGCGCTCTAAATTTAAATTCCAATCACTAGCAAGCATCGCCAAGCAAGTAGAACGAGGTAAACCATCAGCAAACAGCTTGAAAAAGCTAGAGCTCACTAACTGAGAATTTGAACTGTAGCCATTGCCAGGCAGTTTTGTTGCTAAGGAGAGAAATGATTTGATTGGCTATAGTATAAATACTTTATACGATAAAGCCCTCTGGGCCTACGGGATTTAGATCCCCTTGGAATTGGAAACCATGAACACTCTTGCGCTTCATGCACGAGTGTTTATATAGGTTTCTGTGGGTATCTAAATCCTGTAGATCCCTCGGTTTCATCATACAACCTATATTTGTTTGTTGTGTGTGACTGATGCTGTGTAACTGGGATTGACCATATTATTCCCATTAAAGATGAGATACTGTCCATATACATAAGCATAAACACCCGGGGGATGGGAGGAGGCTCTGAGGGGTGAAGCCTCCTCCTACCAAATTTTGAGCTCCTGAACCTACCATCAACATTTAGCCAACTGGAATCAAGGAGTTGGCTGACATAGGCTGTCAGTCTGTGATTGCTGCACTATCTTGGACTCAGTGTACTCTGCCTGATTAGTACTGTTGTTAGCAAAGTTGTACCACTATAACACTAATACAATCACGGGTCGAGAATTCTGGGACAGGGGTTTCTGATGACTGGGCGCATAAGTGTACATGCATAAGCAAGTATGAGCTGGGTCTGGGGACATGCTCCCCCCAGAAACGTTTACTACTTAGATGTTTTGAGATAGCTTCTGAGGCCAAGCTGGTATCACCATGTAAGCTGGCATCATGATTGCTAGAATAACAGCCCGTTTACACTAGTGCTCTGGGTCGTAACGGTTTGACTCCCCGCGCTCTATTATCCATGGTATCACAAATGCCGCTTGTGTCTGAAGAGTGTGTAAGGGTATCTTTGCAGCACTGAGCCTGAGGTAAGTCACGCACCTCATGGTACACGCTAGTTCTATAGTAGTACATATGAGTGATGCTATACATAGCTTGAGATAAGGTGTTTGAGTAATTTGTTGATGAGTTGACGCCATGCATAAATTTAGCTGGAGCAATAGAAGCAGCAAGGGAACTTCCACAAGTTGTCTTGGTCTTTTTTGCTAGTGTGCACCCAATCGATAAGTGCGTGCGGCCAATCGATAAAGTGATAAGTGCAGATATATTCCGCGCAAAGTGTGAAGATTTTTTTATCTGTGCTATTTTTTGCTTGCTTACCAGGGTAAGTCTGTACGACTACAAGCAACTCACCCATAAGTAAAACTGTGCTGGCACTGGCATACAAAAAGATTTTCCGCAGCAACCATGAACCCCCCCTGGATTCGCCACTGCTAATAGCAACACTGCATGAATAAACAATTGCGATTAACATGTGAAAATTTTCAGGCACATTTACATGCACATCAACCATAATCTCTCGAAAATAGGCCCACGCTCAAAAATAAGTCCACCTTCCTTTTTTGAATGAAGTTATTGCAATGGGTGCTTTTCTCCCAAAAGTATGCCCACCTGTTTATGCGGTTATGTTAGGCAAGAAGCACCAAAGTAGCAATACAAGAGGAGGGACTAACAAATGAAGGCGAGTACCATTTGTTGTATTGTGCATGCCAAGAGCTGCAATGCAGAATCACTGCTTGTGTGTGCGTACATCTATAGGGCTAGACCATGCAACTGCGTGTGAGGTGGGCATATTTTTTTCAAGAGAAATATCACAACTCTTGAAAATGTGCCCACCCTCCTCTTTGAGGAGCCACTTAAGCTCATCACCCATGCAAGGGCGTACTTTTGGAGATTATGGTATTACCTCCCCTATTGCTTATTTTGTGTCTATGTCCTTTGTTCCCAAGCTCTCCCCACATGCAAAGCGATGGAAAGGTGGGTGGAGCCTGGGAATGCGGCTACCTGATATGTTACATCTATCTTAACTAAAATACCCAAATATCACAGTCTGAAGTGTTCTTGCAAAGCAAATGACATACCTTAATAACTTTTTTCACTAACAGGGAGCTATTCCTCATTGTGTGGTGCCTGACCTACTTCAAGTTCATGCAGAGACAATTGATAATGGAGACAAAGCTTTTTATTGCACAGATGACATTCCAGTAATTCTAGATCCAGATGGGGGGATGTTCATTCAGTTGAACGCAAGTACTCCTACATGTACAACTGACAGTAGCAGCCTTGAATCCCATCGGAGGTACAAGGTCATATTTACTGCAAAAAATGAAGCTGGAGGAACGAACTCAACAGGGGACATATGGTTCAGTAAGCATGTTTGTGATTTGTGTATGATGCGCCTTATATTGCCAAGCACAAAACATGTAACCGCATATGCTGTAAGCTCGCAATAGTACGCCCCCTGTGAGCAAATGCCCTCCCCATTTTTACCAACCAAGTTTTTACGCAGATAATTTTCACTTGTTTTAAAGTTTAAATGCCTCGTAGGCACACTTTTAGTGAGCTTTTAGCTTAACTCAGTCATCGAGTGTTTTCGTATACAATGTATGTATACACACAAAACCACCAGCCTCGTTTGCAGGCCACCGTTTTTGTCGCTCACAGTATGAACTTACATGGATTGTCCCCTGTCACCACTACTAAAGTTATTTTGATACCTCTCGGCTTAGTACCAACACAGGCACTGCTAATATCCCATAGTACACGACCAGCAATGCTGCTGTTCTTCAGGAAAGCCAAGGCAGACATCATGAATGTGTTCTTGACATTGCATGTAACATCACCTTGAACAGGGGGCATATGGTTGAGACAAACTGTCTGAGTAAAATTTCTCTTCCAGTTTAGACTTAAAGTATAGTGCACAAAAGGGAGGTATATTATTACGAGCTTACTGTGTAGTGAATTCAATGTATGTTCATCAATTGTCCAGGAGTAGCCAAAAAGTGCCAGATGAGGATAAAATCTATGGCCATTGTTGTTTTACTTTCTACAGGGCAGTTGAACAATTTCATAGTGCCATGGTATATCAATCACAATCTAAGAAAATTTTGTCAGTATCTAGCTCATCATATAGGCATGCTGGAACCAGTCTGGCTGGTCCAACTGTAGCTGGACCATTTTTTTCACCCACATTCACCTTATGTGCATTCTCATTCCCTGACTGGATTCAGGACCAGTTGTGGATGTGAAGAAACACATACAGCAACCTTTCAGGTTGAAAATACATTGCAATGTAGCTACCTGCTTGGAGCTGGAGTTCAAACAGAGCATTTCCTGACTGCTGAAAAAATCTTGCCACACACTTTGCGTGCAAATGGCCTGACTATTTTTTAACTTGCTTCTAGCCACCCTGCTCATCCATGAACAATCAATAAGCTACATCTCCCTGAAAACGCAGCCTATAATTTATGTTATGCAAAGTCAGACACCCACTGTGCAAGATGCATTCATGCATGGTGTCCATTGTCAAGTGAGCATATGCAGTGTCTATGCTACATGGTGGTATGTAGGCACATATGGTCAATGTCCAGGAAAAGCTAAGTGTGGAATGCTAAATGAGATGGTATGCAATGGTGCAGGAAATGACACTACATCACTACCCTTGTGACAGATACTCTTTGCCATCTTGTCAGTTTCACTCGCAACATTGCACACATGCCATGCCTGCCAATTTTGCTCATATTCACACTCTGTGTATACGTACAATTATTTCATCAATTCCCTGAATACCTCTATGAGTAGTAAGCTCTACACTTGAACTAAATAGTACCATAATTTATTGCGCATTGACTTCCAATTCAATCCATAGGTGATCAAGACAAAAGTTCCTTATCATATTAGTTTGACTAAAACCTTAACTCCCAAGTCTTCATTCAAGGAGACTAGTGAAACCCATATGAAATCTTCACCTCTTTCAATTAAGGTACACATGAAGTTCAAAGTTGTGCTTTTACACTGGGAATGGTCGATATTAGTTGTACTTTTGCTGAGAAGTCTAAAGCTGCAGGATACCTGTCGATCTTATACTCTGAAGCAGTATCTCTGGTGATGTTTGTTGCTGCTAATAGACTTGACACATTCTGTTCTGATTTGAATGTCTCTGTTCCTGAGCTTCCTCCTAATAACTACACTGTGGTTGTCTTTGATCTTGGAAGGGATGGTCTACCAGTCTTGTCAGATGACACCACCAATTCTTATGTGCTGGCTGCTGAAGAAGAAACCATCACTGTCACACTTCCAGGAAAAGCTCGAGGTTAGGAGCACCTTAGTTTAAAATTTATGTTAGAGATTTGTGTTTAAAGTGAAATGATAGTATGCATGCAATGAGCTATTATCACATATAGAATCCACAGTGGCACATAATAGTTATGATTATTTCAAGAACTGGCATTTAGATAGTGCTATCATGTGTCTACTAGCCAACAATGACTACCGGACTGAACTAGTCCTTTTATACTTACTGTGTGCTGCTGGTAACCTCACAGTAAATATCGTGATTATATAAATACTCCAATTGGTACAGCTAAAATTGGCAATTTTGGAATAGAACTACTGATCATTATACTTCTATTTTAGATTGTGTGTTTGCAGATGAAGAAGTTGTTTCTGTGAGTGGCACATTCCTGCAAGTTCCTGACATTGCAAACACAGAAGTGAAGCTGTGTGTCTCCTTTGAATCCAGCACTAGTAGTGACCGGATCATTGTTCTTGCACATCATATTGATGACACTGAAAAACTGTCGGCATACTTTCTGAACACAACCAACTGTACTTCAGCACCAGCTGCAGGAGGTTACGTTGTTGGTGTATTCACTCAAAATGGTGACAGTACCCTGAAAGTACCAGCCACACCTCCTACCATTTCAGTTGGTACTGTGCCCATCAGTGAGTAATACATGATTTTTAAAGCAGGTATTCTCATAGCTAAAAGCTCAAAGATCTAGTAGAGAGTTGGGATCTTCACACTGTTCAGTCATCCAGCTAAACTAGTATCCATCCATGAACTATAGTATTTTTTCCACCAAGCACATAGTCAACCAGACTTAGCTCCATGTGATTTTTGACACATGGACTGTGGTATGAAGCAGATCCTGACTGTTGTTGTACTGTGAGCTTATGAGCACTGCAAGTTTTTGCAGCACATGTAAGTTTCTGGTAGTGCTATTCTTATAGAAATTCTGCACACTTTTAGAATCTCTTAAGCCATCTGTTACTCCAACAACTGCTTATGATCCAGCACCAGTATCATTGGTTGTTGTAGCAGTTACTGTTGCAGTTTCTACATTGCTAGCTACAGGTAAGTAACATTAAATGGTCTGTGGTTGCCAACCGTGTTTGATGTGATCACTTTTTTTACTGCACTTTGCATGTGTTCCTCCTACAGTACTGGTTGTCACTGTTATAGTTACTGTACGTGTGAAGACCTTAACAAAAAAAAGTAAGATTTTAGATACATGCATATGATGTGTGGAAAAGCACTAGAAAATTGGTGGGAGGACATCTCTGAAGTTCCATAAGTAGGTAGGTACTGTACTGAGTGACCAGACTATGTCTCAGGTATGAGCCACTTACAAGTTAGAGCAGAATTGAAGTATGAAATTATGCATGAGTGTGTTACCAAATTTGAGTACAAGGGCAACACCCATACATGCACCCTGTCAATGACTTTGTGATCTGCCCACAAACTGACAGGCTACAAGTGCAGTTTACAGAGTACGTTGTTTATATACTGGTCCACATTCACAAAAGCTTCCTCCATAATATTATCCAGAATCAGCTTCCAGCTTTCTGCCAACCTTCAAATCCTCATACAATACAGACACATCATAAGACTTTTTTTTTTCAATACATTTTTCCTAGGAACCTCTGAAATATTATATATAAAGCATATCCTTAGTTTTTGCAGTTATAGGTACACATGAATGGAAGCTGTTATTTGTGAAGACCCTCGAACATAAAGACGTTTTTGGATTAGGACTTGACATTGACTTTCTTTGCAGCATGCAAATGTGCATAATATGATCTGCCCTCCATGTTTCAAGAAGTACCTTGTGTAGTAAGGTTTCAAGGCCGAACTGTTGAATTTCAGTCTCAAAACCTTGTTGCCTGCATTGTTGTCCGTAGGTAGATTAAAACTTGTCCCACATTTTCAACTGAACTTAAATATTCATATCAACAGTCACAATAGAAATTGATTACAAATATCTTACACCATCACTATTTTTGCCAGTTAGAGTACTACCCAATATACTCTTGCATTACAAAATGTGCACTAAAGACTTCATAGGTGGTGTTGAAAGCACACTTGCACTATTATGTGTGCTACACCCACTGTGGTGGTGTAAGCATGAACAATCAACGAACCACATCTCCCTTATAAAACAGGCCTAGATGTTATGCAAAGTCACCCGCTGCGCAGGACGCGTTTCGGCCAATACCAGGCCTCATCAGCTGCGCTGGGGTGACCGGGAGATGGGGACTGCTATCTCATGCACAGAATGCAGTCAGGTGGCTGGCCTTATTCAAAAGTCGGTAGAGACTCCTCGAAAGCACCGTCTCTTCGTGCAGCTGTTCTTCGTGCAGCTGTCTTTCGTTCGAAGGTCTTACGTAGCGATTGATCGTCACGTGTTATTTTGCGTGCGCGCGCGCGCATACAGAGGCACTGGAGGTACCGGAAGTATTGTTAATAAGGCACAAGGCAAACAGTGTAAGGCAAACAGTGCGTGTTTAAAGGCTGTGTGTGCATAAATGTGCCAAGCCAAGTAAACTGCATGTTCAGGCTGCGTTAAACAGTAGCTATGGCAATGCATTCAGTAATAATGTTTTTCAGGCACCTCCCGTACTTCTGTAAAGTCCTGGGGTAGCGATGCACAAAGGTCTTGTAGGTGCTACAGAGTTTTTGGTATACGTATCCCTGTCTAAGTAATCTGGTTGTGAGTAGTTTAGATCTGTAAACAAAATCTTGGTAATTACAACATATCCTCAAATATCGAACTAACTGTGAAATTACTACTCCGTATGCTGGTTTTGAGGGTATGTTGCTATCCATGTGTGGAAAATTGACTATTGAAAAGTTGAAGGCATCCCTCTTATCATACAAGTCTGTGCAAAACTTACCATTCAGGACATTAATGTTAAGATCCAGGTAGGAACAGCTGTCATGGCTCTCTGTAGTTTTCTTAAGCTCTAATTCTGGGGGGTAAATTTGGCCTATGCATGCTTGAAAATCAGGGTTGTTAAGTGTAAGCAAGTCATCAATATATCTGCAAGTATTACTAAATTTAGCTGCTACAGAGAGGTCAGTCCGGATTAGTAGGCCCTCGTGCTTTGACGTCACGCAGTGCCAGGCATGCACACCTGCAACGTGAAGTGTGCACTGGCCACTTTCTGTATGGTGGTCAATGTACACCTGCATTATCAAGTGTGCTACAGCCACTTGATGAATGGTGGTCAATGTACACCTCCATTATCAAGTGTGCTACAGCCACTTGATAAATGGTGGTTGCTGCACACCTGCATTATCAGGTGTGCTGCAGCCACTTGATGAATGGTAGTTGGTGCACAGCTGTATTATAAAGTGTGCTACAGCCACTTGAAAAATGGTAGTTGGTGCATTGCAACTAGTACACTGCTGTGCACACAGACAATGAAGTCACTGCCAGGTGTGCTAAGAGTTTAGTGTGCACCAGCCACTTAATTGTATAAACATTTCTAAGTGTGTATTACATAGTACACTTGTGAAGCTTTGTACATACAAGAGTGCATTCAAAATAAGCTACTTTACACCTCACATTCCTACTTTTGTTTGTATTTTTGCTTCCTTTGCCTCCAGACAATCTAAAGAAACATGAAATTGAGATAAAACCAAACCAGGCATATGAAACTGTCACTAAAGCAAGTTTTTCCAGGTCTGCAAGACAAGTTCGTATTGAACCATGCCCAGCATATGGAGTTGTTGCCCAGACTTGTCACTGAAGTTGAAAGTAAAGACACCAGATTTGCAAGCATGATTTTATTATTCTTGAAATTAACTTTCTTTAATGGTGTATGGCCTTGAAGTATTGCTGTCTACCATTTTCTGAATGTCCCTATATGTTCAACAGGTGGTGTTGGTAGATTTCTCAAGCATAATTTTTGTATGCCCCTCTGTGTTTATCTTTCATTGTAATTTTGTGAGGACTCTTTCAAGAGAAATTATTTGATTTCTGTCTGCATTGCACATTACATTCTGATGTATTCTTAGCAACTTTGAGGGGAAAGATACACTTTCAAGCCACACTATATCATAATGGTAGTGTGTGACAATGTTGTGGTTAAATGTAAGTAGCTATAATATATACAAGCAAATATAAACATTAAAAAAGTAATACAGGGATGGCATGCCAAAAAGCAAACAAGGTAGGGATGATGCATGAAGGCAAAGGTCAACATATTGGTAAAGCCCCATCCCTACATCTTTTTCACACTGGGGCTATACCAATATGTTGACTTTTGCTTTCGTGCATCATCCCTACCTTGTTTGCATACTTTTGGCATGCCATCCCTACATCTTTTTACATTTTTAATGTTTTTATTTTCTTGTTTCCGTCCTTTTTTGATCACATGACAACTGACCAGCACAGAAATCTGTTCCCACAGAACATAAAAACTGACCATCCCAGCTTTACTGGTATAACTCTAAGTAAGCAACTGAATTCACCACCTTACCTACGTGGTGTCCATGAGCCTTTCCCACTACCACGGGAAGAGACCGCACTAGCCGTGCTTTGTACGTGCTTACAGGTCAACGCGCGCGCGTGTGCACTAGTCTCGCTCCCAGACCAATGACCGTGGTCTTTGGTCTGGGAACGAGACTGTGTTTGCGCATGCGTACAAGATTAGAAAATGGCGTCCTACGCAACGGATAGCAGCCGGGCAGTGCTGTGAACAGCTTTGACCACGGCAAATTTGAAGCTATGAAGACGCTGAGTGATTGTGAAGCTGCGCGCTGTGATGATCATCAGTTTCGTGCTAAACTCAAGGTGAGTACTTGAACCGTTTTCGAGCTATCGTTGTTTGACAAAGTAGTCTGAACCCTAGATAATTGGGGCGAGCGCAGCGAGCCCCACACTTGTGGTGAAATCGGAAAATTGTCTATATATATATATATCAGAGAGTCGGTAGACTCTCTATGTAGGGATGGCGCCGACGCGCAATATATGCAATACTTAAGCAAAAGCCGTATAACTTCACCACAAACACGCTGAAAGCTTATTTAAGCGCCCAGGCCTCCTCTTTAAGTACCTTTGTGATCAGCAAGACTCATATAAGTGGCCAAAAGCTACGCGGAAGACAGCTAAACGCAAAAGTGTGCGGTCATGAAAGTGCCATTTTTCGTATTCTTTCTTTCTTTCTTGTTAAGACCACTAAGTTCAACAACGATATCTCGCAAACGGCTCAAGTACTCACCGTCATTTTAGCACAACCGATGCTTATCACAGCGCGGAGGTCTGCGACCACTCAGCGTCTTCGTAGCTTCAAATTCACCCTGGTCAATAACAGCCATTCACAACACTCTGTTGCTGCTGTCCGTTGCGAAGGACGCCACTTTCAAATTTTGTACGCATGCGTACACGTAGTCTCGATCCCAGACCAAAGACCGCTGTCATTGGTTTGGGAGCGAGACTAGTGCTAAGACAATTATGTTCAACAGTGATATCTCGAGAATGGCTTAAGCACCCACCATGACTTTAGGACAAAAATGATGCTGATCACAGCGCGCAGTTTTCGACAAATCAACCTCCTCATATCGTCAAGCGAACCCATACTAGCTATTCACAGCCACTGCTAGTCGACCATTGCGCATGACGCCATTTTGTACGACTGTGCGCATGCGTATGTTTACGTTGCCTTGGAGATCGTTCGACTTCGTTCAGACGTTCTTGGAGATTGTCTTTCGTTTACTGTCGATGACAAAGGCTGTTTTGACTGCCAATAACCTTAAAACCCGATAGCGCCCGTATGCGCCCGAGTTAGCTTCCGGCTATTTATCGCCACAGCTGCGCGTTTTTGAGTTAGTACATAGTTATTATAAGTCACAGGAAGTCGACCGAAGCATAATTAGCCGGGGTGACCCATAGGGACTTTCCCCGGAAATCGCGTTCGAAGTTTGCCTACCGATCGTGTTGAACTTAGCATTGTCACAGAACAGCTTGTATCCCACGGGCAACTGGTTCTACAGAATTGTTTCTAGCTAATAATCTAAACAACAATGAAAACGTACCTTCGCTGGAAGTTTGGCCATGGATTTCCAGTCATTTTCATTGGATATCAAATACCCGTTCTTCATCCGTTGTAGCTTACTCGAACTTCACCGTCAACTCCTATGACTACTTCCTGAGTGAAGCAGGTTTGTTTTTGATTAAGCTAAGCCTAACTACCAACTTGTGAACTCAACTGGTTTATAAGATATAACGCTATGAATCATCATGATACAAAATCGCCATTTTTTCAATATCTTGTCTCGTGGCTACGAGATTGATTTCTGCGCATGCGCGTCGGGGGCAAAGGGTTAAAAAGAGTTATATTGCAGTTCAAACCACTTAACTATATTTTACTGACAGTTGCACGATATACTTACTGTGGTGTTTTACATAGAGCTAAGTGAATTTTTAAAAAGGATATCTAGAATTATTGCACTATCCAGTGTATTCAGTGAAACCACTTCATACTGTAAATTGCCATATAATTATTTATTACTCGGGTGTACTATAATAGCCCGTACACTTTGTTTTAGTGATATATAGTTGGATGATATACTTACTGTAGTCCTTCTTACATAGAGCTAACCAATACCATTCCTATCGTGATGCATTTTTTGCTCACGTGTTTGTGGGTATGGCTCATCATTTTACGCCTGTCTCCAACCCACTACCATGATCCATCAATGACCACCATCACTGGAGAATCCCCTGAGACGGTCAGATTTGCCTGCCGTGTAATGCTTGATAGCTATGCAGTAGTTGCTGTTGACTGGAAAAATTCAAACCGGCTTAGGCTTAAAACACGAGGTATATACAGGGTTCATCCACGAAGGCTGTACAGGGTTCATCGGCCAGTAGCAGTTATTGTGACTCTGTTGCTGGCCTCTGGGGACATAGAAAGTAACCCTGGTCCTGTACAGTACCCGTATACTGTATGTGAAAAACCTGTAAAGAGGAACCAGCATGGCATTATGTGTGATGGCTGTAGTCAGTGGACACACGCTCGTTGTGGCGGTGTGGAAGAGGCTGAATACCTGCTGCTTACTGCTCAGGAAAGTTGTGAATGGTTTTGTCCATCCTGTGTACAAACAAAGCTTCCAATTGCTAGCTTGAGCCTGTTGGGTATTAATACCTCATCAATGTTACTGCAATCCAAAATAGATGAAGTTAGTAGCACCCTATCCGATACTGAACTCCCTGGTGTGAGCAACACAAGTCTTCAGCATTCAGGATCACATAGTGAAGATGGTGCCAAGAAGCGGAGTGCTAAAAATAGAAAGTACTATGAAACACATAAAGCAAGGATACTGGCAAATCGAAAACAGAAATATAAGGAAAATGCTGAGGTAGAAAAAGCTGCCTCACATTTACGATATGATGCTGATCAGGAACCCCAAAAGATGGCTGCACGTACATGGTCTAAAACCAAATACCAAGCTAATCCGGAACCCCAAAAGATGGCAGCTCGTGCAACGTCTAAAGCCAAATACCAAGCTAATCCGGAACCCCAAAAGATGGCTGCACGTACATGGTCTAAAGCCAAATACCAAGCTAATCTGGAACCCCAAAAGATGGCTGCACGTACATGGTCTAAAGCCAAATACCAAGCTAATCCGGAACCCCAAAAGATGGCAGCTCGTCCAAGGTCTAAAGCCAAACATAAAAATGATCCACAACCCCAAAAACTAGCTGCACGTGTATCATCTAAGACCAGATATGCCAAAAACCCAAAAATGAAAATAGGGCACTCAAAAAAATATTATGCAAAGAACAAACAAAGCATTGGTGCAAGAAAAAGGGACAAATATTCACTGTGTGAGCCAAAGCTTTCTAAAATAGATATGTATCTGCAGGAAATAGAAGCCAATCTGTTGGAAAATTCTAAAGCAAGGCTAAAGAAACAGCACAAAACACTAGCAGAGCAAGCACACAGGGTTTTGGGTAAAACTGTGTGTCGATTAGCCGCTAAACGGCTACTCAACAAAGCTTTGCAAGTGCGCAAGGAGCATGCTGGGTGTTTGCTGAAGATGGCTAGATCAATTCAGAGTCTGGAGATCAAAGGACAAAAAGATTTTGGTGAAATTGGCCATACAGCTTCTACTGAGCCTTACTTTTATGATGCTGCTTACCAGCTTGTGAAAAGGCCCTATGCCATACCAATTGATGAGAATGGGAAGTGCATAATTGCCAAGCAAGTTAAGAAGGACAGTGCATGGAAGCAATGGCAGTGTACCCATGAATGCAAAGGTATAACCCCAAGCGAAGAGCTCTCCATTATAACTTTCAAACAGTCATTTGAGTCCTCCATACAAGAGGTGCGTCGTACTCTAGATAAATGTGATGAGTGTCCTCATACACATTACACTAAAACCTAAGGGGGTTTCACTATAGACCGTAAAGGTCACCCATTGATTTGTTCCATTGGTACTGGATGCAAAAGTAAACTTAGGATTTTGAGAGCAGCCGCTACTCGCTATCCTTTGTTGCGAAAATTCTTACACGATGTACACACTGCTATCAGAAGTCATGCGTTTGTCCATGACATTGATCAAGCTCTGTGTGCTGGTGACTTCCGTGCACTGATGGAACTCACCGAGATGACCGACTTTGAAACTATGTTGACAAATGATGTGGAATCAACGTACGAGCAGTGCACTGATTCCACTGTTGAGGCAGTGCTTCCACAACTAGAGTCACAGCTTGTGGTTACTCATGCAAAGCTAATCACTCAGCTAGAGAAAGAAATCAATGATTATCCAGAGCATGTTTGCTGCAGCTGTGAACAACTGCACCAAAGGAAATCTGTCACACGAGTGAACATTTCTGACAACCTTGGCAGTGAGGTTTGGGAAAGATTGAAGAGGTTTATTTTACAACAGAACCCAAGTGCGTGCTCAGTGCAGTTAAGGTGGCACAGTACCCTGGATTTTTAAGGTCAACAAACCTGGAATCCAAGCTGATAGACTTCTTTGTCTTGTTAAAATTTTAGCGCACAGTCCGTTTTGAGAGTCTCAAACCGTTCACGGTCCGTAAAATTGGGGATTTTCCCCGTTTCCTGTCGGCATTGCCATCCAATAATCAGTTTATAATTAAGTTAGTTAAGATGTGGCCTGGCGGCACCCTTCATGTGGTGGTCGGAACTTTGAAAATAAGCTTAGATCGACTTAAAAAAAATTTTTTTTTTTAAAATAAATAAAAAAAGAAGGAGTTTAGTAGAGTGCTGTAGTGTCAGTAGCTGTGAGTAGTGCGTAATGTCTGCTTGTGAAAGCAAGCTTGCGTCTAGAAGAAGCAGAAAGGCCACAGTGGCCAAGACTGTGTTTGTTGAGTAGGCCCAGGTCTCGCGGCCGTATGCCTAGCCTAGTTGGTGACCGTGGCCAGGTGCTTCAAGTGCTGGGATGGGCTTTAACTAGAATACGCAATTTATCGTTGGTGCTACAGTCTGACAGCCAAGGGAGCTGAACGGTGGCTGTGTGTGGAACAGAGCCGTGAGTTGTTTAGCGACATAAGGGAGAGAGGTGGGGCTAGTAATGCTTGCTTCCACTCGTGAATGAGCCCCTCCTGTAGACAAGCTGTGAATTTTTTAAAAATAATGTGCATTCATTTTGGTGCAGTCATAGTTGTCCATTCCAAGAGTAGTGACAAACATGAGTCTAGCCTGACTTTGAGAGTAGCTTTGAACAAAAGCTGGCATAGATTGTTTTTAGATACATTGGTGGTTGGGACGCTACCTACAGTGAGCGTGTAGATGCGTCCATCGAGTGGCAATTTGGGGTTCATGAATATATTAATGAGCTACTAAAACCCTTTTTAAAATTAGGCAAAGCAAGATTGCCCTAAAGCAAACCCTAATCCTGGAACTAGGAGTAACCCTGGTCCTGACTGTAACCCAGGTTTGTTTTCGTTAACCTCCGCTGAGTGACGACCGTGCCACCTTAAGGTGGCAGGGAACCCTGTGTTTTCAAGGTCAACAAACCTGGAATCCAAGCTGATAGAATTCTTTGTCTTTGTAAACTTTAAGCGCACAGTCCGTTTTGGAAGTCTTCATCCGCTCACGGTCCGTAAAATTGGGGATTTTCCCCATTTCCTGTCGGCATTGACATCCAATAATCAGTTTATAATTAAGTTAGTTAAGATGTGGCCTGGCGGTACCGTTCATGTGGTGGTCGGAACTTTGAAGATAAGCTTAGATCGACTTAAAAAAATAAATAAATAAATAAAAAATAAAAAAAGAAGGAGTTTAGTAGAGTGCTGTAGTGTCGCAATTTATCGTTGGTGCTACACTCTGGTACCCAAGGGAGCTGAACGGTGGTTGTGTGTGGAACAGAGCCGTGAGTTGTTTAGCGACATAAGGGGGAGAGGTGGGGCTAGTAATGCTTGCTTGCACTCGTGAATGAGCCCCTCCCGTAGACAAGCTGTGAATTTTTTGAAACGTGCATTCATTTTGGTGCAGTCAAAGTTGTCCATTCCGAGAGTAGTGACAAACATGAGTCTAGCCTGACTTTGGGAGTAGCTCTGAACAAAAGCTGGCACAGACTGATTTGAGATACATTGGTGGTTAGGACGCTACCTACAGTGAGCGTGTAGATGCGTCCATCGAGTGGCAATTTTGGTTCATGAATATATTAATGAGCTACTAAAACCCTTTTTTAAAATTAGGGAAAGCAAGATTGCCCTAAACCAAACCCTAACCCTGAAACTAGGAGTAACACTGGTCCTGACTGTAACCCAGGTTTATGTTTCCGTTAACCTCCGCCGAGTGACTTCCCCCGCCACCTTAAGGCTGGCTCAGTTTTTTTTTGGCGAATCTGTACAAGTGTACGCACGTCTCTACTTGCGCCTCTGCGTTTATCTAATTACCTAACGGCTTAATTCGATTACATTAGCAATTAGTGTAGAAGCCTTTAGGTGTGGTTCTGTGTTTGCCACGTAGGTCGTACGAAGTAGGCTGCCCAGTGTAAGCTGAGGCGTCGCCATAGCTAGCCTCAGCGAGTGTCTCGTGTGTAAATCTGAATGCTTGGAGTACAGTGGAAAGTATGACATGCACGTGGCGGTAGCTTTTTTTTGTTTGTTTGTTTGTTTGTGCTACTATCTCTACGCTAGCGATGGTACAGAGTCCAATTACTATCCTGTAACAGGTCTGACAGCCTGAAGATCGACGAGCTGACCTTTAACCCTCTCTTTCGGCTTGATCCAGCACTGAATTTCCTGAAGTGGACCTGAGGGCTCGCTAATAGTTTGCTATTGGCGTACTCGGGCAGCTTTAGGCATAAGTAGATTCATATACGAGCCGTACAGAGCCGGCTGGTAGTGAACAGTGTAACTTTGTGCCATTTTGCGGATTGTTGAATAAAGCTATTTTGAGCTGAAATTTTCAACGATTTCTCTGCAGTAGGGTAGATGCTGGTATTATGAGACAGCTAAACTGAATCACTACTCATTAGTGTAATGTATTTTTTCAGCCCCATCTAAAGGTTTGAAACATTTCTCCTGAGAATGTACCACTTATAAAATAAAATTCGTATTTTTCCTCCTAGGCAGTGGTTCTAAAAGTAAGAGCCTATGAAAATCACTCTTGCATGTATTATGAGTCGACTGCTGGTATTATGAGTCACCTGGTGCGTTGTTGATTGAAACATTTTCAGTTGGAGTTCAAACTGTATCCTAGCATTTAATAACCTCTCTTTGTGCTGATAGTAATTTTTCTTCACTAGAGCACCTTCCATTCTAACATGGTATTAATGTTAACATACACTGTTCAGGGTTCATAGTTTGGGATCCCTAAAATCATCAAACCTTGAAAAATACTACAGAGTAAACACATTTTGATGGGAAAGTTGCTATATAATGGCACCCGTATGTACTCTAAATGGACGTCGAGTTTGGAAATTTTTGGAGTAAAAGTTACATGTGAACCCATAATACCCTCTGACTCATAATACCTGCATCTACCCTAGTTGTTGTACTAGGATCCGGTTGGAAACAGCGCATAGCTAAATCGTACAAGCCAAGGTAAGTGGCAATGAGCAAGTGTTAGTCCGTTTTAGCCTAATAATCGGCACTTTTCGGCTATTATTTAGTTTATGATGGATGCTGTACCCAGTTTCCAGGCACATTCGTGTTCTTCAGATGGTAAGCTTTCCAACGGTGCCAAAATTGCTGCAATTTACTTGGTATTTACAATCCGCATTTTGAGAAATAGTTGCAAACGGTGTGCAATAATTATTGTTTTGTTTACAGTGGGCGGGATCGTAACCATGGAAACGGAGTGTTTGTGGTTACTCTTTGGAGTATGTAGGACGCAAATATTACCTTTGCTAGGCCCAGGGGTGTAGTTGTTAGCAATCAGAATAGCTTCAAAACACCATGCATGCACACTTTTCAAACTAGAAAAAAAAGTTGAGCCAGCCTTAACTACACTGAGTGTGACATGTTTCTGTGCAAGTATTGTAAACCTCTCATTAGGAACAACAAGTTACCAGCACGTTGTGTCCTAAATGGTTTGCAGTTAGACCCAGTACCCCCAGAGCTAGCTAAGCTCGACTCTTTGAGTAAGCAGCTCATTCAGCGAGCAAAATGTTATCAGACAGTTGTTAGGCTGGGAACATACAGAGGTAAAGTACCTGTGTATAATTCCCTTAAAGCCTGTAAGGGTACCATGTTTTTTCTTCCACTGCTATTGAATAAAACACTTGAGACCCTTGACCAGGTACAGCCTACTAGCAATGTGAAGACTGCTCTGCCAAATCCAGAGTTGTTTATCATAGTAAATGGGAAGCCCACAAAAAGTAACACCGTTTGGCGGACCTTAGTGGATGTAAATGCTGTAAAGAGTGCACTACAAACACTGAAAAAAACAAACTGGCTATACGTAGATGTTGATGATGCATCTGTTGATGAGGCAGCTACAAAGGTTATAGAAGTTGTGAGGAATGCTAGTAGCACTATGCTGGAGAAGGCAAGTGTAGACAATATCCAAGGCTTTCAAGCTTTCACCATCTGAAACTTAAACAACAAATTGTCTATGGATTCTGACACGGAGCAATACAAATTGCTCAATGTCAAGGAAGACCCCATAGACAATCGTCAACAATACCTTGATGTCATATGCTTCCCAACACTCTTTCCCACTGGAAAGTTTGGTGAACATCACCCACGTGCAGTCAAGCTGTCCCACAGTGAGCACATAAAATCACGGCTGCTTAATAAGGACTCTAGGTTCCGTAAGGAGCCACAGTACGTCTTCTACCTGCTATGGCAGAAAGAAATGCGAGAGCTTTCAGCTGGCATATATAATCTTCTAAAGTGCACAAGAAGCCAGCCCATGACTGTCAGTACACTACTAAATCAGGTAAAAACATCTGATGACGCTCTTGAAGCAAATTTATGCACAATGCTTCAGAGTGTCCGCAGCACTAAACGGTACTGGTTCATAAGGCAAAGTGAACTGCGGTGCATGATTCGTGAGTGGGGTTCACCTACCTTCTTTCTCACGTTTTCATGTGCCGAGTATGAGGCACAAGATATCACAAACTATCTAAGAAGGGTAAACAATCTGCCTTCCAGCTATGACATAGGGAGGCTTTGTACTGAGGATCCGATATCAGTTTCGAGACAGTTTTCTTTGAAGTTCCATGCTTTCTTCCAGAAAGTTTTGGTCAAAGGTGAGGTTCTTGGTAAAATAGATCACTTTTACTGGAAGAAAGAGTATCAAAACAGGGGAGCACTGCATTATCATGTGCTCCTTTGGATCAGAGACGCACCAGTTATTGATCAGGATGAGCCTGGCAAAGTGCTAGCATGGATTCAGGAGAGGATTACGTGTCAGATTCCTGACAACAAGTCCAACCCTGACTTACATAGACTGGTTACTAGGTACCAAATGCACAAATGTAGTGCATATTGTAAACGAAGACGTAAGTGCAGTAGCAACACGTTTATTACCAGGTGCAGGTTTGGATTTCCTCGCCAAGTGTGTGAAAATCCAAAACTGAATTCCGTACAAGAGAGTCTCAAGTCTAGAAGGCGGATATATGCGCTACCACGCTCAGATTCAGAGGTCAGAGTAAACGACTACAACCCGCTCTTGCTAATGCTCTGGAAAGCTAACATGGACATTCAGTTTGTGGCAGAGTCATCACTTGTTCTTGCCCACTATGTTAGTGGTTATGTTACAAAAGCTGAAAGAAGTAACATGCAAGAGATCTGGGAAGAAGTTAGCGAAAGTAAGAGCATTTATGGCCGTCTTTGGAGCTTTGGCATCAGAAGTCTACGCTTTCGAGAATGTGGACTGTATGAGGCCAGCGATCTGTTGCTTGGTGACCACCTCAATGAAAAATCTGACACTGTCAAGTGGATAGATGTTTCAATGCCTCACAAACGAAATAGGCGCCTCATAAACCACAAGGTGTTGCAAGAAATTGCCAAGCATAATCCAGATAGTGAAGAGATCTTTGAGGACAATCTAATAGACACATTCTACCCTCAGAGGCCAGCAAATTTGGAAAATGCTTGTCTCTATGACTTTGTGGCTTACTACGATTGGCAAGGTAAAGATGATAATGGAAATAGGAAGTACAGAAAACTCACAAAGCCTCGGCTTCCCAATCATAAGCTGTTTGATCCCGAAAATGAAGCACAGAGGGAAGACTGCTATTACTCTCTACTACTTCTCTTTACTCCATTTAGAGAGGAAAGTGGTCTTCTCCTCGAGAATGAAACAGCTGAGGAAGCATTCCATAGGTTATAAAACGAGGACAGCTTAGCTCACCATGCCAAACTAAACAAGATGTTGGAAGCGCAGTCCAGCATTAGGAAAATCAATGAAGCCAGACAGGCTGATGGGGAACAAGAAATGGTAAGCAAAGAGGATGATGACCCACAGTGGATAGGTGAAGCTAAGAATGCCATGAATGAGGTCTTTGACATGAATGTCAATTCAGGTGATGATCTGTCCTTAGAAGATAGAATCAATATGTTAAACGCAGATCAAAGACGCGTGTTTGACAAAATACATAACCATCTCCTTCACCAACAGCAGCACGAAGCCAATGAATGTATAGTTGTGAATTCAAACCACTTCATATGTTTCTCAGTGGTGTTGCAGGGACTGGCAAATCATTTCTTATTGAAACGATAAAAGCTTTAATCAGCAGTATGTGGGCGTCAGATGATCTAACGTGTGCTATTACAGCACCCACAGGTTTAGCTGCTTTCAATGTAGGTGGTAATACCATTCATAGAGTATTTCAATTGCCCATTGAGCATGAAGGTAAATCAGCTAACTATTGGTCACTACCAAAAGCTTCTCAAAAGGTTATGAGAACCACTCTTCTTAACGTAAATTCATAATTGTAGATGAGGTTTCAATGGTGTCCAGCCTCAACTTAGCATACATGCACCTGAGGTTGGAAGAACTTTTTGGCACTAATGAGTGGTTTGGCTCTAAAAATATGCTCTTTGTTGGTGATCTTCTCCAACTACCACCTGTCAATGGAAATAATGTCTTTGAGAAGATTACCAAAAAATCCCTGTCATTCAAACTGGGATGTGCAACATCAGTCAACATTTGGAGAGATACTGTTGTTTATGAGGAACTAACCATTAATGAACGACAGAAAAAAGACAAACAATATTCAGTAATGTTGGATGGTGTAAGACGTGGCTGCCCAACTGATGAAACTCTGCGTACTCTGGAAGAGAGAGTAATAGACATGTCTGTAGCTGACAAATTTGATGAGCTTCAGAAATCTGGTCACACGCCTGTGTGTCTATTTCCAACAAGAAAAGCCTGTAATGATTTTAACACACAGATGCTAAGCTATCTCCCTTCTGAAGTACACGAGTTGGTGTGTACTGATGAAGTGGATGAAACTGCAGGTACACGTAAGTGGAACAAGAAAGCAGCTGAACAGTTAGAAAAGCTGAACAATGACTGTAATAGGACGGCAGGGTTGGAAGCCAAGCTTTCACTGGCTGTAGGTGCACGGGTCATGCTGCGTCGCAACAGTAACACAAAACGTGGTTTAGTCAATGGTGCTATTGGAACTGTTATTTCCATTGTGCCAAACCATGTGACTGTTCAGTTTGATCACGTAAGTGAGCCTTTCAATGTACGAATGGTCAAGAGTAGATTTATGGTAATGAAAAATTTCTTTGTATACAGGAGGCAGTTCCCACTCATCCTGGCATATGCTGTGACAATCCACAAATGCCAGGGTTTGTCATTAGATTGTGCAATTGTAGACCTCTCTGACCAAATATTTAGTGATGGAATGGCCTATGTAGCACTCTCCAGGGTCAGATCACTCTCGGGGCTATACCTGACTGCATTTGATCCTAAGTCCATTATGGTAAGTAAAAGCTGTCTGAAAGAAATTAACTGATTAAGGGAATTGTACAGGAAGGATCTTCCACTGTACATATTGCCACCAGCACCTAGTACTGCCACTAAGCGTAAGCTTAGTGGCAGTACTGTGCCTGATCAGCCTAAAGCTAAAAAGCATATCATTTCCAAGCCTAAAACCAGCACTAATTGTGCAAAACCACCAAAGTCAGATAGCCAACCGCATGTCACACTCTCACCCTCAAAGAGATGCAATACCAGAAAACAACCCACAAAGCGTACAGCACCAGAAAGCAAACCAACCTCCCTATCTCCACCACCATCACCAAAAAGACCCAGAGTCTCAACTAACCCACCTTCAGGGACACCAGATGTTCAGTAGTAGGAACCACATATGTAGAGTTTGGTGCGGATATTGATCTGCCACTCCCTCCAGATGAGTGGAAACTTAGTGCAATTCAGATTCTGGCTGCATACAGTGGTATGAGTGTTCACAACAACCTTTCCACACCAGCTCGGGTGAGACGTGTACTCTGTGGTGAGATTGCACCACATTCGTGACAGGGTCCTGGGTGATGGAAACTGTCTCTTCAGGGCAATCTCAAAAGAGATAACTGGAACAGAAGAAAACCACACCGTCGTCCGCCTTGCCGCATTGGGGTATTTGCGTGAAAACCCCTCCCTGATAAGCTATGGTGCCCCCACCTTCAATATTGACCCGTCCACTGATCCTATGAGGCGAGCTCAGCTTCTCAGTGCAGTTAAGGCTGGCTCAGTTTCTTTTGGGCGAATCTGTACAAGTGTGCGCACGCCTCTACGCGCGCGTCTGCGTTTATCTAATTACCTAACCGCTTAATTCGATTACATTTGCAATTAGTGTAGAAGCCTTAGGTGTGGTTCTGTGTTTCCCACGTAGATCGTGCGAAGTAGGCTGTATAACTTACCAGTGTAAGCTGTGGCGTCGCCATAGCTAGCCTCAGCGAGTGTATCGTGTGTAAATCTAAATGCCTGGAGTACAGTGGAAAGGATGACATGCACGTGGTAGCTATTTTTTTTCGAAGTGGCTAGAGAGCCGGTAGTGGAAATTAAATTCTAGGGTCGATAACTTCTGATAGCAAACTCCAATTTTAACGAAACTAGTATCAGTAGATAGAGCTTTAAAAGAGTTACAAAATGATACCCTTTTCGTTAGGCTGTGCCTTATATTGTCGTAAATACAAATACAAACGCTTAAAGAACTGGTACCGGTACTTTAAGATTATGCGAAGTGAATTTTACTAGGTACGGCGGCTGTACTAAACAGCTTGCTGGAAAAAAGGATATCATTTTGTAGCTCTTTTAAAGTTTGCTATCAGAAGTTATCGACCCTAGAATTAAAATTCCACTACCGGCTCTCTAGCCACTTCGATTTTTTTTAGTGCTACTATCTATATGCTATATAGCGATGGTACAGAGTCCAAGTACTATCCTGTAACAGGTCTGACAGCCTGAAGATCGACGAGCTGACCTCGTACCCTCTCTCTCGGCTTGATCCAGCACTGAATTTCCTGAAGTGGACCTGAGAGCTCGCTAATAGTTCACTATTGGCGTACTCAGGCAGCTTTAGACATGATTAGATTCATATGCGAGCCGCACAGAGCCGGCTGGTAGTGAACAGTGTAACTTTGTGTCATTTTGCGGAAGGTAGAATAAAGCTATTTTGAGCTGAAATTTTCAACAATATCTCTCCAGTAGTTGTTGTACTAGGATCCGGTTGGAAACAGCGCATAGATAAATCGTACAAGCCAAGGTAAGTGGTAATGCGCAAGTGTTTGTCCGTTTTAGCCTATAAATCGGCACTTTTCGGCTTTTATTTAGTTTATGAAGGGTGCTGTACCCAGTTTCCAGGCACATTCGTGTTCTTCAGATGGTAAGCTTTCTAACGGTGCCAAAATTGCTGCAATTTACCTGGTGTTTACCTTCCGCATTTCGAGAAATAGTTGCAAACGGTGTGCAATAATTATTGTTTTGTTTACAGTGGGCGGGGTCGTTGCCATGGAAACGGAGTGTTTGCGGTTACTCTTTGGGGTATGTAGGACACAAATATTACCTTTGCTAGACCCAGGGATGTAGTTGTTAGCAATCAGAATGGTTTTAAAACACCATGCACGCACACTTTTTGAACTAGAAAAAAAAGTTGAGCCAGCCTTAACTGCACTGAGTTCAAGAAGAGGCTGTCTCCGGGTACATTAGCACCCATCACATGGACAGGTTTGGCTGGGGCACTGATTTCGAAATCATGCTCCTTGCCAGTCTCCTCACAATTCAGATCTTTAGCCGTTCAACTTGTGGAGAAAGCAGGCAATGGGTCTGTTTTGCACCAGGGTTTACTAGAAACAGGTCGGCATGTCCATATGGAATTTACGTGTACAACATTACCAACTACCATTATGATAGGGTCATTCCTGTCCTACGTCCACCACAGTAGACACCTAACTACATCTCAGAGTTTGCTACATGACAATGAAATTTTAGGTGACACAAAGTCCATGTACACCTTAGGAATCCATTGAGGTTGTTCATTTAGTACTACATGGAGTGAATGTGCAACCTCATGCTGGCACAATGTTTGGTGGTCACTGATGCTCTATTATCAGTTCTTTTCCACAGATGTTGGTGTGTGTGCTAGCAGCCAGCTTTGATGTGAGATGAACATCACCACCTGCGGAGGCAGCCACGTTCCCTTCACAGGGGACAGGGCGCCCACGGAGGCAGCCACGTTCCCTTCACAGGGGACAGGGCGCCCTTGGAGGCAGCCACGTTCCCTTCACGGGGGACAGGGCGCCCACGGAGGCAGCCATGTTCCCTTCACGGGGGACAGGGTGCCCATGTAAACACCCAAGTACAACCAGGGGTGGTGGAGTACACCTATGTAGTGAGTAACATCCTCTGACATCAAGACAACAAATTTTGCATCTGTAATTGTGTATGTAACAAAAATGTATTCTACTTTTCAGGCAATTTTTTCCTGCAGCATCACAGAAAGGCTACAGTCTGTATCCTTTGTTTTCATTCTCTGTTAACAAACAAAACCAGCCATGAGTGCTGAGTTTATTATCCAGCTTTTGGGTTACGCTGTACTCCGACATCCTCGTCGTGTAACCTGGGATCTAAGTTTCAATGTTGTTGAAACTCTGATGCTAACAGGAGTACAATTCAGTTCTTGAGTTTAGTGCAGTACTTTAAATCTAGGTTGGTCTAAGCAGTTGACATGCCTGAAGTCACTTTGTGGTCTGACCTGGTTGTTTTAGCAGCCACTTCAAGTACTTGACAAGTTACCAGAACAGCAGCTAATGACACTCTTTATCTTCACAGGCCCTCAACTCTGAGCAGCTAGGAATATCGAATGGAGGGCTTCACCCAAAATAGTAAGTAACTAGCGGGTGTTTGCTAGCTGTTCAGGATGTTGCCATGTTGGTGCATAAGAATAGTTGTTTGTAGCTAGCTTCAATGTATGTGTCTTGTGCATGTAGCTATGGTAACTAGATGTCCCATCCATTGGGATTTAGTAACCTATAGGCCCTTCATATAGTACTCTCACTGCACTTGAGAAAAAAAGCTAAGGTCGTAAGGTTTCCAAACAAGGCACACTTGGAGCCAGTAAGGCAGCTGCTGTAGGTCTGGTTGCCAGTAGTGATAGTTGTGGTTGTAACTTTGGTGTAGTGGGTCAGACTGTGTCTGAGACTACTTGTGTTTACTAACAACTAACCCACTGACCAAAGTTACAACCACAGAAGTTTTGTAATGACAGGAAACTCCCTGTAGCTATATGAGTTAGTAAAACTAGCTATGCACACACACACACACACACACACACACCATTACAGACCAGAAATTATACAGGAATCCAGAAAACATACTTCTATGGAGTGAGGCACTTAACATGAGTTGCAACCCTTCTTTCAAAGTTTTCTAAGAACACATTGTGTTTATTAATAACTAACTGGAGAAGTTATGTCCCTGTAGTAAACTATATATACAAATGCCATGCAAGCACACACACATACACGCACAGACACACACACACACACACACACACACACACACACACACACACACACAGACAGACAGACACACACACACACACACACACACACACACACACACACACACACACACACACACACACACACAGACAGACAGACACACACACACACACACACACACACACACACACACAGACCAGAAATTATACAGTGAGGGAATTCACTGAGGTTAGTGCAGTAATTGACATGTCAAAGCTGTTGTGAATAACATTCTTCTAATTGCCATTGTGGCCTAGAGTGCTATTTTAGCAGCCACTTTAAGTACTTGACTAGAACAGCTGATGAACATGTTTACACCACTTATCTTAATGTACCCACCGGCCCTCAACTATGAGCAGCTAGGAATGGCTTCACCCAAAACAGTAAGGAAGTAGCAGGTGTTTGCTGTTCAGGATGCTGTGTCAAGGGATCCTAAAAAACAGACTCGAGACTGAACAGTGCAAATATATAGTCGTATGAGTGATATCCACAGCTGTATGTAGTGCCTGATAATTTTTGTAAAAATGAATTCCCTGTTGTACTACAATTCCTCTGATGTGTGATTTGAGTTGTGAACTACAGAAGTTGTACCTGCACAAGTCCTTCTCAACCTAGTCCGGAATGAGGTAGTGTATGGAAGCAGCTAGGCTAGGAACCGTTCAGAAAACTTGAGTAAGAACGGACATTTTCCGGACACCCCAGTTTTTGACGCGCGCGCATCTCCGGCCGACTTTTGTGCGCGCGGGAATGTCAAACGCCGACATACGCGTCCACCTGCCGTCTAGGTTTATCTTGCAGCTTACTGCTTCAACATTTCATTTTATGAATTAAGTCTGGATCCTGCTTGCGTGCTCATGGCTAAGGGAGGCCACCTAGACGAATCGTTCGACAGCGGTATGTTTCAAAGCAAATTTATACATTGCTGCATAACATTTATATGTACGCGTACACTTAATACTCTACAACGATTGATTCTTGCCGTTTAGACTTCTTTGTGGACATGGAAGTCCACGAACAGCTCGTGAATGGTACGTACCTCATATTTCGCTTCATGTATGACAAAAAATGACTGTTCCCTACTTGTATTTATATCACAAAGGGTTTCTCAGACTGCAAACACCGGTAGTCACGAACACCGCTCATATATCCAGTAACTTTAATGTTTGACTATATCTTTTCGGACTATCCTTCATATTTTCTGTCACAGATCCTGCTCCTCCTGAGGTTCCCGCCCCTCCTGAGGTTGCCGCCCCTCCTGGGGTTCCCGCCCCCCTGCACGGTCCACCCGCCCCCCTGCACGGTCCACCTGGCCCCCTGCACGGTCCACCCGGCCCCCTGCACGGTCCACCCGTCCCAGCCCGTGCATGCATGCACTGAATTACATTTCTGTACTACTCGATTACATTGTGCATGTACAAGTATTGAGGCTTCAAGATTGTCCTCCTTCTTGTCCTGCAGTTCCTCCCCCACCCCCCTACACTGGGAGAAGGGGGCATTACCGCCCGAGGGGGAGGAGGGCTGGAAGGGGAAGGAGAGGAAGAGGTGCTCGCGGGTGTAGCACAAACGTAAGTTCCATCTTTGAGACATTTACAAAACACTGTAACAACTAAGTCACCATAAAATGTCTTTTATGCAGATCACACACTGCAAAGTTATTATGAACTTTAATATTTTTAGAGACAAGGACAAGGACAAGGACCTAATTATACAGAAACTTCTATCAATTCTCGAACCCCTCAACACTTTTGAAACTATACAAATCTCTGATTCGTCCTCACATAGAGTATGCCTGCGCGGTATGGGACCCTCATCTTGCGAAAGACGTCAAGTTGATAGAAGATGTACAGAAGTTTGCTGTGAGAGTTTGTTCAAAATCATGGAACTCAAATTATGAGTCTCTTCTCAGCTACTGCCGCGTACCCACCTTATCCAACAGAAGAAAAGTCCTAAAGCTCTGTTTATTGTTTAACATCATAACTGGCAGGGTTGTTTACCCAAACAAACCTTTTGAAAGGGCAATTGCCCACTATCCCAATCGTCATGCTAACGCCACCCAGCTGTCAGTACCGTTTGCAAGAACAAACAATTTTAAAAACTCTTACTTTCCCTCGACCACTGCTCTATGGAACTCTCTAAATTTTGACACCAGCTGCATCAGCTCATTGACATCATTCAAACATGCGCTTTTCAAAGAGTTTGAATCGCCTGACTCTTGACTCTTGTATTGTTAAGTAATTGTCTGTGTTTATACATATTCATATTGACATATTTATATGAGAGAGTCGGTAGACTCTCTATGTAGGGATGGCGCCGACGCGCAATATATGCAATACTTAAGCAAAAGCCGTATAACTTCACCACAAACACGCTAAAAGCTTATTTAAGCGCCCAGGCTTCCTCTTTGAGTGGCTTTGTGATCAGCAAGACTCATATAAGTGGCCAAAAGCCACGCGGAAGACAGCTAAACGCAAAAGTGTGCGGTCATGAAAGTGCCACTTTTCGTATTCTTCTTTCTTTCTTTGTTCCGACCACTTTGTAAATTATGATAACTCGAAAACGGCTCAAGTACTCACCTTGATTTTAGCACGAAACGGATGCTCATCACAGCGCTCAGCTTCCCAACCACTCAGCGTCTTCATAGCTTCAAATTCACCCTGGTCAACAAAAGCCATTCACAACACTCTGAGGCTGCTGTCCGTTGCGAAGGACGCCATTTTCTAATTTTGTACGCATGCGCACACGAAGTCTCGTTCCCAGACCGAAGACCACGGTCATTGGTCTGGAAGTGAGAGTACACAAGCGAGCGGGCGGGCATGGTTGGCACGGTTTTTTTCCCCCGCGGCATTGGGCAAGGCTTATGAACACCACGTAGTAGGTAAGGCGCTGCATTCAGCTGCCTACTTGTAGCTACACTAAAACTAGCCTACTCACAGCTTCAGTGAACTGTAAAGCTAGGATGGTCTGTTGTCAGTATGATAGTTTTCTGTGCTGCAGCTGGTCAGTCGTCATGTGATTGACAACTGAATCATGAAATTGTTTTCACAAAGTTTGGTTCGGAGAGTGGTTGGCCCTTCATCAGGTTCTAGCTGGCTATATTGCACATAATTATTACACTTTTCTACAGGGAGGGCAGACGTCACACTGGAATCACTACTAAACTGTCAACGCCGCTTCAAGTTCTGGTGTTGTTGTTACACTTGAAATATTCTTCTTAGGCTTAGGTCTAACTGTAACTGAGATTAACATAAAAAAAAAGAACAGAAACAAGACTTAAAAAAAACATTAAAAATGTAAAAAGATGTAGGGATGGCATGCCAAAAAGTATGCAAACAAGGTAGAAGGGTACCACTGTCACTACAAGTAGTATGTTGGCAACAAAACTACTAACCTTGGTAGCCACCGACAATATTAGCCTCGTTCCCAGGCCATGTGGGAGGAGCTAGAAAGTGCATGGCCTGAGAATGAGGCTACAGCCATGAACTGCTAGTAAAGACTACCCATGC
This sequence comes from Agelas oroides, assembly GCA_949130485.1. Taxonomy (NCBI): domain Eukaryota; kingdom Metazoa; phylum Porifera; class Demospongiae; order Agelasida; family Agelasidae; genus Agelas; species Agelas oroides. Next base: position 10,068,723 of record OX422183.1, on the reverse strand, counting down.
ACTGTCTAACTGTAGTGTGAAAAAGATGTAGGGATGGGGCTTTGCCAATATGTAGACCTTTGCTTTCATGCATCATCTCTACCTTGTTTGCATACTTTTTGGCATGCCATCCCTACATCTTTTTACATTTTTAATGTTTTTTTTAAAGTCTTTATATATATATAACTATTGTGTAGTGGGTTTTTTTGTCTCTGTACTGGGTCCAAGATTAATATTAGCTATTAGTCTCTTATGTATGTAGCTATCTTCTTGTGACCTTTGCTGTTGCATAAACCTGTTTCCATTAAAAAAAAAAATTTTTAAATTTAAAAAAATTATTATGATATTTACCAATATTTATTATTTATGTTGCATTATTATAAACACTTGTATGCGTTACGAAAATGTTTATCATGCTGCAAATGGGTTAAAAAACAAAACAGCCAACCAGATTAAGATACACAAACCAACCTGTTCTGCTCATAAGTATGGCATGTAATGTGAGGCACATGTTTTCGCAGTGTGTTGGGTTAAAGCCCTCATACCTAATCATTTCATATTTTGGGCTTTAAGCGACTAAAAAAGTACAGAAACAAGACTTAAAAGATGTAGGGATGGCATGCCAAAAAGTATGCAAACAAGGTAGAAGGGTACCACTGTCACTACAAGTAGTATGTTGGCAACAAAACTACTAACCTTGGTAGCCACCGACAATATTAGCCTCGTTCCCAGGCCATGTGGGAGGAGCTAGAAAGTGCATGGCCTGAGAATGAGGCTACAGCCATGAACTGCTAGTAAAGACTACCCATGCACTGTCTAACTGTAGTGTGAAAAAGATGTAGGGATGGGGCTTTGCCAATATGTTGACCTTTGCTTTCATGCATTATCCCTACTTTGTTTGCATACTTTTGGCATGCCATCCCTACATCTTTTTACATTTTTAATGTTTTTTAAGTCCTTATATATACGAACAAAGTAACCGCACCCCAAGATGCTTATAAGAGGTAAGGCAAGGCGGGGCTATTTCGACAGAAATTTGCGAAGTTACCCGTACTAGCTCTGCTTTGCAACGAACCCGCTTGCTCTCCCCACCAACGTTTAGAGGAACCTTCGACCTTTGCACGAATCACCGGTACCGCAGAACTAGCACCTTGCCTTTGCTACACCGCAGGTATATGTTATCCTACCCACAAAATTGCTGATGGGGCAATTCCAACAAGTTACACGAGACCGACATGGACGCCATACTTTCGGTGCAAACATCCTGAAAAGATTACCAGGACGAACGTTAAACGATACCAGGTGCAAAAGAAGGAAAACTATGTTATTATCACGCATAGTTACTTGAACCGTTCACATGCATTTAGTAGGCCTCTGCATGGCTAATAGAAAAAGGACAGTGCAGATACTATTTGCATCGATACAACACTAGTATACTCTTTTTCTGCTGTTATATTTACTTTAAACTCACACATCTGAAGTGGTATTACCTCCAACAGTTGTCACAACTGATCCAAGTGTTTGCAAAGAACACGGAAAGGGGTGGGGCTGGTCTGTCCACCCGCGTGCGACGCAGCAATGGCAACAGCCTTCAGCAAGCCTTTCAGATGCTTGTTAACGGCTCAGGGTAGCTTACAGGTTTGATTTGTGTACGTATTTTGATTACTGAGCCTATACCATTTTATTGATAAATTTTTATGGTTAGATTTTGCGATATTGGCTTGATAAAAGCGCTGCTCGCGGCTAAATTACTATGAGGACGTGAACTAAAAGTGGATGCTGCGCATAGTAAAGGGTCAGCCTACAGTGTGATACTAAAGAAAACTCAGTACCCTTTTCCTTGTACAGAGAGCAACGAGTTTAATTCCATTTTGTCGGAATTGCCCCACCCTCGAAATAGCCCCGCCTTACCTTAATGTTTGCTGGTAGGCCACTGCTACTTAGCTACAAGACCTGAAGTAGGTTTTAGAGATCTGGATTTTGTGCTGCAAATTTTCCTGAAGTGGAAAGCCTTAGAGTTCAGAGTTTTGTGGTTTCTTAAAAAAGCTTTACCCTCAAGGGAGGAGCCAGACATCAGTTTATCAATTGTGAATAGCGAGGCACGCCTTCACCTACTTTATACTCGCACATTACGCGCGAGTAATTGGGGCGAGCGCAGCGAGCCCCACACTTTTGGGTAAAACTGTCTATTTATATACTTATATGGTATGTGCGTATTCCGTATATGCATTCTGCCCTATTTGTGCGTGATGCAATATTTCCACATGTTAGCTACATGTCGAAAGATATAGCTAAGCTAGCTACGTTTGAAAGCCAGAAAGAAGTATGTACGACTCACTTATGAATCCGAAGAAAGAAGGAGAGAAAGGCTAAGGCGTAGAAATCAACGCGACAGGGATCGTCGCGCTGCTGAAAGCGCTCAACAAAGGGAGGCACGGTTAGCAAGACGGAGAGTAAGGGATAGAGCCCGTCGTGCGTCGCGGTCTGCTGCCTAGCGGGAGAGAGTTTTGGATTACAGGAGAGGGCTATTAGCGTCAGAGACTCCAGACCAGAGAACGAGTCGTCTCCAGCAAATGAGCTTTGCGCAACAAATGAGACTGACCCATGAGACTCCGGACCAGAGAGAGGCCCGTCTCGAGCAAATGAGCATTGCACAACAGGTGAGACTGACCCATGAGACTCCGGACCAGACAGAGGCCCGTCTCGAGCAAGTGAGCCTCGCGCAACAAATGAGACTGACCCATGAGACTCCGGACCAGAGAGAGGCCCGTCTCGAGCAAATGAGCATTGCACAACAGGTGAGACTGACCCATGAGACTCCGGACCAGACAGAGGCCCGTCTCGAGCAAGTGAGCCTCGCACAACAGATGAGACTGACCCATGAGACTCCGGACCAGAGAGAGGCTCGTCTCGAGCAAGTGAGCCTCGCACAACAGATGAGACTGACCCATGAGACTCCGGACCAGAGAGAGGCCCGTCTTGAGCAATTGAGCATTGAGCAACAATTGAGACTGACCCATGCCATGAGACTCCAGACCAGAGAGAGGCCCATCTCAAGCAAATGAGCATTGCGCAACAGAAGAGACTGACCCATGAGACTCCAGACCAGAGAGAGGCCCATCTCCAGCAAGTGAGCCTTGCGCAACAGAGGAGACTGACCCATGAGACTCCTGAGGAAACAGCAACAAGATGTGAGCAAGACAGAGAGAGTCACAGGATACAAAGAGAGCAACAGTCTGTTCGTACTAAAATTGTTAACTTGCGTTCTCATCTAGCAGCTCTACAGGTCTCCAAATGTATTACATGCTTAGGGAAGTTTCCTGGCCTGAATGTCAGAACAGTGTCACTTGACAGTAACGACACTGAGTGTGTGAGATGCATAACCATATCCATACTGCATAGTAATTGCTGAGCTAACATTTAAATGATACCCATACTTGGTTCATGGGGAACTATATAGTAGTTTCTGCTTGTGCAAAGTTTAATATTTTAATTGTGCCCATACCTTTTGGACTAACCCTTCATTTTGAACGAATTAATTACAGGTGACTTAACTGTTCCCCAATATATAAAGTATAGAGAAAGTTAATCACTGACTGTTTAAGTCTGACTTAATTGTTCCCCATGTGTTACACATGGGACAAGGGAGGGACAGGTGACTTATATGTCCCCCATGTGTTACACGTGGGACAGGTGACCTGAATGTGTTTTACATGGGAAATTTTGCTGTTTTAAGTATTATCCCCTTGGACCAAGGTAGCTGATAATTGAATAGCTGCGACTAGCTTTCCTGATTGTGTATGAACCAGTAAACATGAGAAGCCTTGCAGTGTCTTCAGAGCCAATAGAGGTCAGCAGGAGGCCAGACTTGACTTGGCATACTGCTTGCTCAGGCTCGCCCCACAATGCTCTGCATTCGTCTAGTATCAGCCCGAAGCGCGGTAGTGCGCTCAATACACGCAATGATTTTATACGTAGTATATATATATGTATGTATGTTTGGTACGTGCGTATTCCGTATATATACATCCTGCCCCATTTGTGCGCGATGCAATATTTCTACATTGTATGTTGGGTGATGTAACCACTGTTGTGCTCAAGACTACAAGAGACAAGGCTAGCAGAACAGAAAGGCTGAACAGTGGGAACCAACGTAACTGGGACTTGAAAACGGTGAGGAAAGGGAGGCGCGACTAGCAAGACGGAGACTGATTACTAATGTGCTGCGTGACACTGCCGCCAATGGGGAGTGCTCAGTGTATTAAAAAGGCAGAGCGATTAGCTTGTGAGGACCCGAACCAGAGAGGTCTGCGTGACTCGACGAAATAATTATCCCTCGTGAGCAACAGCTACAGAAGAGCTTCTAAACCCCATATCACAACTCTAGTAATTGTGCTCCGGATTAGGGCTGACAATATAATCTACACCACCCTGACTCCATACCCCATAGCTGAGAGAATCCTGATTCCACAGCTGTATGTGCTCAGCAAATATCAATGCACTATAGACCGTGACTGAGGAGACAGTGCCAAGATGTGAATAAGTTGGAGACACAGGAAACCAACGGAATATATTTGTTCGTACAAAGATGTTCACCCTCATCCTCAACTTGCAACCGTTCAGGCCGCCTCCAAATGCTTTGAGACCTTGTGCCTGCAGCAGTAGCTACCATTTCACAGTAATGACACAGAGTGTGTACAATGAACCCAAGATTAGCACACATTATATTGCTCCACAAACACTGGCATACATTTGATGTCCTACATAGCCTCTTCCCCAGGCGTTCTTCGCCTGTAGTTTTACAGGCTACAGTTGGAGGTGGGGAAGACCTGGGAATGAGACTATTGTTATGTGAGAGGAATGCAAGTGGGAAAAGGTAGTGCTATGGATTTCATAGCACTACCTTGGAACACTAATGCACCATACAACTCCCTCACGCTCGCCCCACAATGCACTGCATTCCACTAGTATATACCGTAGGTGGATGTGAAACAGCATGCGTTTACGGATAGTTTACGGAGATTTAATGATTTTTCGAGCATAACCGCACCCCAAGTGGAAAGAAAACAGTGATTGGAGTGCAGGTGGTAACTTCATCCCAAGTGCAAAGTATCGGATGTAGGTGGCAGGCCATTTCATCCTGCCCATAACAGACCGTTGAGCAGATCCATTCTAGAGGCACACACTTCCAGGTGCATGGTGAGCAAGCAGCAAGGGCACATACTTTGACTAAGAGAAACCCACTAACTACACATAGTGTGGAAGCCTGGCTAGATTAGGGAACAGGGACAAGGGATTGGAGTTAGGTGCACAATCCAGCTTCTAACATTAAGTAGTCATTGGGTGCAAATGTAGCCATGTAGAAGAGGGGTGCTAATAGGTGGTAATTAAAGCCATGTAGAGGCAAGATCATACAAAGGCAGCAACTTGCTGGGCAGAAGATGGCCATGCTACTGAGAGACATCAGTCGGTGTTGTAAAGAAGTGGCGTTGCCATCAAAAGCACTGTGGAGGCATGGGATGTGCTGTAGTGCAGCAAGTTTAGTGTGATCACTGAAGTGTCAACATTTTTGATCATGACTCAGGTTAGCAGTGGTTTAAAAACAATCATATATTCTCATTTTTAGCAAATGTAACTACCTTCACGCTAAGATAGCTAGTTTGGCCACTGTAAAATCCTGTGTTACCCTAGGTCCAATTTATTGATGGCAAATGTATGGCCCCGTGCAATCGCTGTGGACAATCTCTCGATCTCAGCGCTTGCACAGTAGATACTTCAATGATGTAGTGAGACTGAGACTTTGTATGGTTGTGTGTGTTGTAAGATTATTCATTGTGCATTGTTACGTCATTGGAATGTACTATATGTTCATGCATTTCTCAGTCAGTCTGTAAAGTCTGTAAGTCTGTCTGTCGAACTAATATTTCAGCCAGCCACGAACTAGACAGTAAATACTGTTACATGGTGGTAGCGGTGGGATGCCATGGTTGGCATCCATCTGAAACCTCCGGTACAGTTCGATTTCTTCAAACCGGACGAGTGGCCCAAATGGAAGAAGCGCTTGAACAGTATCGGAGCGCCTCCGGTCTCGATGCTGAGGCAGACCCTCGACAAGTAGATACGCTGCTCTACTGTATGGGCGAAGAGGCAGACAGCGTTCTAGCCTCAACTCACATCAGCGCAGAGGACCGGAAAAAGTACGACGCCGTAGTGGGGAACATTATTTTTGAAAGGGCCAAGTTTAACCGCCGGTCTCAGCGAGAGGGCGAGTCCGCTGAGCAGTACATTACCGAACTCTATGAATTGATCGATTTTTGTGAATACGGCGGGCTGAAGGAGGAAATGCTGCGCGACCGACTGGTGGTCGGCATACAGGATCTTACCTTGTCCGAGAAACTGCGGACAGACCCCGAACTTACCCTGGAGAAAGCGAAAACGATGATCCGGCAGAAGGCCGCGGCGAAAGAGCACCGTCGAGAGTTGCAAGGCGATAAAGAAGCTGCACTAAACAGGCTTCGGCGCGGCAACGGTCCCAGAAGTTCAAAGTGGAAACAAGGCGGGACCGGTGGGGCTTCGTCGGTCGATAACAGATCGCATCACAACAGAGGAGGAGCCAACAAATGTACGAGGTGTGGTCGTAACAAACACCATCCTGGAGAGGGGTGTCCAGCGCTGGGAGCAACTTGCCATCAGTGCAAGAAGAAAGGCCACTTTAGGGCTCAGTGTTTTTTCGAAAACAGTTGCAACTGTCTCCGCCGCTCCAGAGGAGAACAGAGACCAAGCAGGGTTTCTGGGTGCAGTGACGTCAAATGAAGAAGCCTCCTAGTCAGTGGACATACGACTAAAAAGACAGATTGTACCTTTTAAAATGGATACAGGGGCAGAATAACTGCCATTAGAAGGAACATAAGGAGAGCCAAGGCTGAGAGACCCTATAAAGGTCCTCTGGGGTCCAGCCCATCAGACATTGGATGTTATGGGCCAGTTTATGGGGTGGATGAAACACGGCAAGCGATCTGCACGGCAGAGCATTTATGTGGTGAAAGGGGTAAAGACAAACTTTCTAGGCCTGCAGGCCATCACTGCCCTACAATTGGCATGTCGGATAGATGTGGTCGGCACTGAAGAACCAGATGTGGTAAAGCGATTCCCCCAGGTCTTCCAAGGCCTCGGAACAATAGGGGAGGAGTATCAGATCAAACTCAAGGACAATGCAACCCCTTATTCTCTGTATCTACCTCGAAACGTACCAATACCAATTCGTCCGAAAGTTGAATCGAATGGAACGATTGGGCGTCATTTCCAGAGTCACCACACCAGCGCCATGGTGCGCAGGGATGGTTGTCATCCCCAAGAAGTCGGGAGAGGTGAGGATCTGCGTAGATCTCAAACCGCTAAACGAAAGTGTCCTGAGGGAGCCCTACCCGATGCCGAAAGTGGACGATACATTAGCATTACTATCAGGTGCCACACAAACTCAACGCAAACAGTGGGTTCTGGCAGATTCCCCTGTCGAAAGAGAGCCGTCCACTCACCACGTTCATCACTCCCTTTGGGAGGTTTCACTGTAACAAACTCCCCTTTGGTATCTCTTGCGCTCCGGAACTCTTCCAGAGAAGGATGAACCAGATGCTGGAAGGATTGGAGGGAGTGGTATGTTTGGTAGACGATGTGTTGGTGTTTGGATCAAACCGAGAGGAGCATGATGCACAGTTGTCCGCTGTCCTGCAACGATTGGAGAAAGCGGGAGCCACTCTCAACAAAGAGAAGTGTGTATTTCACAAGACGAGTGTCAAATTCCTTGGTCATGTGATTGACGAGGACGGTACACGTGCTGACCCTGAGAAGACATCGGCAATCTCCAATATGGAACCACCCCAGTCAGTATCAGATCTCCGGAGATTTATGGGGTTAGTGAATCAGCTAGGGAAGTTTTCCTCAAGAATTGCCGAAATCAGTCAGCCATTGAGAGGACTGATGTCCAACAAAACTGCATGGGTGTGGGGTCCAGATCAAGAGAGGTCGTTTGCCGAGATCAAGCAGGAACTCACTAAACCGACAGTACTGGTCTTGTATAACCCCCAGGCTGAGACAAAGGTGTCGGCTGATGCCTCGTCTTTCGGATTGGGTGCGGTGTTACTGCAGTTAGACGAACAGACATGGAAACCGGTTGCATACGCCTCGAGAGCACTCTCTGACACTGAGAGGCGATATGCCCAAATTGAGAAGGAGGGACTTGCGACAACATGGGCATGTGAGAAATTCAGTACCTATATACTTGGACGATCGTTCATAGTGGAATCAGACCACAAGCCTTTGGTACCTCTCCTCAATACGAAACACCTGGATAACCTTCCACCACGGATACTCCGATTTCGTTTGAGACTTGCGAAGTACGACTATATTGCTCAACATGTTCCTGGAAAACTGCTGTATGCACCAGATGCTTTCTCTTGTGCCCCTACACAGGGAGAAAGTGGAGAAGAGTTACAGGAAGAGGTGGAGGCTTATGTGGATCATGTCACTATGTCATCTATAGCTGCTACAGCTGATCGACTGCAGGCATACCGGCAGGCACAAATGGAGGATGCTGAGTGCTCAAAAGTGAGAGAGTACTGCCAGACGAACTGGCCAGCCAAACATTCCATTGAGAGCTCGTTGAAACCCTACTGGAAGGTCAGGGGTTCGCTCATCCTTTGTGATGACCTGCTGCTCTACAACAGTCACATAGTTGTGCCACCCTCTCTCAGAAGAGAAACCATGTTGAAAATCCATGAAGGCCACCAGGGTGTGGAGAGGTGCAGAGAGAGAGTCAGATCATCTGTGTGGTGGCCAGGGGTGACAAGTCAGGTCAAACAGTTTGTGGAGAACTGTAGGGAGTGTGCTAGGGTAGCGTGTCCACGGAAAGAACCTCTACTACCGACTCCACTGCCAGACTACCCATGGCAAGTAGTGGCATCAGATTTGTTCGAGCTGAAAGGAGAACACTACCTGCTGGTGGTAGATTACTTCTGTCGCTACCCGGAAGTGATCAAGTTATCGTCCACAACATCTAGCAATATCATTGCATTGTTGAAGACAATCTTTGCTAGACACGGGATACCAGAAGTTCTAAGGACTGACAATGGTCCTTAGTACGCAGCCAAAGAGTTTTCAGTGTTCGCAAAGACCTATGGGTTCCAACACATAACAAGTAGCCCGGGATTCCCGCAGAGCAACGGACAAGTGGAAAGAATGGTCCAGACTATAAAAGGGATTCTGAAGAACTCCACAGATCCACATCTAGCTGTGCTCGCATATCGTGCTACCCCGATGCCATGGTGTAGATTCAGTCCATCTGAGTTATTGATGGGTAGACGAATTCGAACGACCGTACCTCAAACCAAGAGACAACTTATTCCAAGTTGATCTTACCTCCCTCAATTCAAGCAAGATAACCTTCAGTTCAAAGAGAAGCAGAAGGAAAATTTTGACAAACATCACCGGGTCAAAGAACAGTTTGAGATACCGGATGGGTCGGAAGTAGTGATCACTACCGACAAGCAACCAGTTGAAGGCAGAGTGGTTGAACCTGCTGAAGCTCCACGTTCATATATCGTAGAAACACCCTCTGGTGAGGTGCGGAGGAATCGTAGCCAGTTGAACGTTGTTCCTGAACATTCCTCAACTGTTGAATTTGAGACGGGCTCAAGTCCTACAATTGCCTGTGAGCAACCTCGCAGAATTGTCACACGTTCGCAGACTGGAACTGCCATTAGACCCCCAGAGAGACTGTTTTAAAGGGGGAGATGTAGTGAGACTGAGACTTTGTATGGTTGTTTGTGTTGTAAGATTATTCATTGTGCATTGTTACATCATTGGAATGTACTATATAAATGTATGTTCATGCATTTCTCAGTCAGTCTGTACAGTCTGTAAGTCTGTCGAACTTACATTAAGAATATTTCAGCCAGCCACAAACTAGACAGTAAATACTGTTACAAATGATAACCGTTTCAAACTGTGGTGTCAAACTTCAGTAAGTCCTCTCAGGCACGGAAAGGCTAAAACATTGAACATACACATGCACTTTTGTGGCTTTTAATTCATTCATTCATTCCTATAATTGTTTTTTCTTTCCACTTGGGGTGTAATTTTTTTTCGTGGTTGAGAAAAACAATGTACGGAGTAATTGAAGTACATGTACAGGCATATTGTATGAGTGAGACATAATAAACGAAATAACCCACATTTGAAAAAAACGTATTTGAAAAAATGTATTTAAATGAAATGAAGTTCAGAGTTGACCAAGTCAATTGGTGGTGTCTGAGACTTGGCTGCATGTCCACAACTGGAGCGGGCACCTCTGATACACTGTATGGCACGGCGAAGTAGTGAAAAAGTGAGTCAGCAGCGTAGCCATGACATAGTTGAGCTATAGGACTGATCTCACTTGGTAGCTAGACAGGAGGCTAGCCTCTTGTAGAACACAGTAGCTTCATTGGCCATACCACCTGTAGCTGACAGGACAAGAGGAGTAAAGGAGGCATGCTCAATCTCTCTCACCCGTTGTTCATACTGACGCTTCTTCTGTAACTCGTGCTTTCTATAACATGAGGCTAAGGGAGAGTTCCTGTTGAAGGGGGCATGAGGGTTGAAAACCCGAACATCAAAGAACGTTTGCTCAAACCGACCACCCCAGAAACCAATGGCAGCAATATCAAGTCTTGCACCATCCTGGGTGTTGGAAGAAGAACCAGTGAGTACCTCACCATCAATGGGCTGAAGGTCCACTTCGATGCAAACATCACTGCAAACTTTTGTGAGCAAGTTTAGCAGTTAGGTCCCTGATCCCATTGTGCCGGATGGAAGGGAAGCCACCCTTTGAGCATGAGAGTGCATGTTCTACTGAAAACTTCACACCGCAAGCACAGTTGGAGGGGGTCCTCAGCGGAAGCCACTTGTAACGGAGGGTGAGGGCAACTTGAAAAGCGCCTTTATGTAAAGCAAATCCGGATTGGGAGAGAAGTGAGCCAGCTCGAAGCGCCGTACAGGACAATTTTGGCCGCTCAGCCACGGTCTGGCGCTGCAGGGACCGTGGCAGAGCGGCCAAAATTGTCTTGTACGCGCGACACTCTTTCAGTCTTGGGACACGCGAGCGCTGTGATGGCGGTCTGCATACTCTTTCAGAGGATTACTAAGTACATACTCTACAGATTCAAGGTTACAGGAAGTCTACACTTCGCTTGTAACTCAACGTATTCACCCTCGCATCCGTTAGAGCACTGTACTACAATCTTTGTGCGAGATTATCTCTGGAGATACTTTGCTTCGAACCAGATGTTGGCTTGATACAAATTAAATGTAGGTCGGTCTACTGGGAGAAAATATACTGATAATGCTGTGACACTTTTTGTTTTCCCCAGAATCAGGCAAAATTGAAATTTCAGGATACTTACTTTGTGTGAGATTATCTCCGGAAGTAGTTGTCTATAGACCAAGTAACTGCTACAACTGTGTACTGTGCTAGAACGCACACTGGGAGAAAATATAAATGTTCCATTGAAAGTGTCGTTCACCAGTTACAAAACGGTGTGAAATCTCGCATGATTCGCATATGACGGTACCGTGTCGCGTCTACATGGTAGCTGCATTCTCCACACGGAGCAGCACGAGCGCGAAGCAGCATGAAATTAAACTTCCTGTAACCTTCTAGCTGTAGAATATGTTCCTTGTCCATTCTATTCCCTGTTCCAGCACACCGCTCAACTGAGGTAAAATGACACGGACATCCGTATACTTCTCCGTTTCATCCGTGGCAAGGAGTGTTTCCGTAAAAATTTTAGTATGCGGACGTGTTTCATATCCACCTACGGGTATATATTATCTATGTCTGAACAAAGAAAGAATACGAAAAATGGCACTTCAGCTACTGTTGATTTCACCTCACTTCGAATGAGCGTGAGCATGAAGCGTAAGCGTTATCGCTCAGCGTACTAGTACAAGTACACGCCTGTACTTGTACAAACATACGCACGCTGATACGCTCACGCCACGCTCATTCGAAGTAAAGTGAAATCAACAGTACCGCACACTTTTGCGTTTAGCTGTCTTCCGCGTAACTTTGGGGCACTTATAGACCGTGTACCTGCGTGGGCGTGGTCCGTATATTATACTCGAAAGTATACGATTTTTCGCATAGTCACCGCCATTTTGTAGGGCAGTAGAATAGCAGTAATGTACACGTGGACCCCTTGTTGGCTCCCTATACCAGCAATACTAACAGCTGGATCGCTTAGTGGCCACGTATGTGGCTAATAGCGATGTATGTCATACTGCAGCGATTTTAGATGCGGCTCATGGTAACGTTCAGCAGCCAGCTGACAACCTTGTCGCTGTATAAACTTGCCGTCCACAGAGCCATTTTTGCCCTACATTACGTCATTAGAATACTGGCGCCACAGCCCGTGACGTCACTGCCACTTACCACGCCCATTTAGGCACACGGTCTATATGAGTCTTGCTGATCACAGTAGCACTCAAAAAGGAAGGCTGGGCGCTTAAATAAGCTTTTAGCGTGTTTGTGAAGTTATACGGCTTTTGCTTAATATATTGCGCGTCGGCGCCATCCCTACACGCTAGTAAAAGTTAGCCTCGTTCCCAGGCTCTCCCCCTCCGTTTTTATTTATCGTCTGGGCGAGGGGAGAGCCTGGGAAAGAGGCTAAGTAAAAGTAATATTCTGCAGCATTAGGCCCCAATTATTTTTAGTTTCTCATCAGGTGTTTTCAACATCCTATGTCGTTAGTATACGAAAATAAAAATAGTGGTAATAAACTCCATCGCAGAAATTCCATGCGGGCTGCCAATGAGAAACTAAAATGCATGCATTATGTATTTATCTATGGCCGGCAGATATTTCTCACGGAAGAACTCAACAAACAGGAGGATCAGCACTCGTCATACGCCATTGTAGAAGGGTTCTTTTGGATGCTGTGCTGCATGTAGTAGAGAGACACGTTTGTTGGTGTTGCGTTCAACATCCTACGTAGTTAGTATACGAAAATATAAACTAGGAATACGCATGCGCAGAGTATGCCTCGCGCAGAAGAATATCCGGAAATATGCAAATAGATATCCGTTGTAACCACGTGTAGCGTGTAGGTGCTAGGTGCTGGGGACGAGGTATAGCGGTGAAGATGGCAAAGCGGTCGTCTGAGGAGTTTCAGGAAGTGAGCGAAGTGTCGTGCGAGTCTCCAAACGCAAAGGTACATACTGTGGAGGAGTCATTGTCGCCGATGAAGTGTATTTCCAAGGGCATAGTAGTTATTAACATATCCTGGACGAAGACTAAACGTTTGTCCTACCTGTCTCCACTAGACTCTCCCTGTATACATCGCTTCTTCCTCAATCTGTCACTCTTTCTCATTTGCCTTACTCTCTTCTGATGCAGTGTCCCTTTGTTTCAGTTTTCGCTCTCTAGCACGATCACGCTTGGACTGCTCCTGCTCCTTTTCGGCTCTCACACGATCTTTTTCACACGTCGATCGCCTCCTGGTCGGACCAGTACCACGTGGCTAGTAGTCTGGGGACGAGACCACAGAAACCGCGCCCACGCAATTAAAGTGTGACGGATATATATACATACATACAAACGCGAACTGACTACACTGCACGATTAGTAGCCACGCGCTAAGGCGCTCGGCAATAATTGTCTATCGCAGAAATTCCATGCGGGCAGCCAATGAGAAACTAATAACTGAGAACTGGGGCCTTATCCTGCGTTGTGGGCATTTGCAAGACTTGTGAACGTTTTCAAGAATTGTGAGTGTTATATATCCAGTGTTGCGAGCGTTTCATAAGTTGTGAGTATTAATCCAGTGCTGTGAGCAATTTTAAGAGTTATGAGCATTTTTATAGAGATGTGAGCATTTTCAAGATTTGTGAACATTTCCAAGAGTTGTAAGCATTTTCAAGAGCTGTGAGCATTTTCTAGAGCTGTGAACATTTTCAAGAGTTGTGACCATTTTTAAGAGTTGTGACCATTTTCTAGAGCCAGGGTTTTCATACAGGATTTTGATTTGGGGGGGGGGGGGGGGGGGGGTAGTAGGATGATAGTAACGCATAAGTGTGCGTGCCTACTAGGGGTGTCTGGGGGCATGCCCCCCCCCCCAGGAAATTTTTGGATTTAGATCCTCTCGGATTGCTTCTGAAGCAATCTGGGACAAACTTTCCAAACAACATTTTGATGACACATACTTATGTCCAGTAATTAAACAGCTAATATTGATAGCACCACAATAATAACCATACTCAATTCCAAGATTTCTGGGGGGGGGAATTCCAGTACCCCCCCCCCCCCCCCCTTCTGTATGAAACCCTGAGAGCTGTGAGCATTTTCTAGAGCTGTGAGCATTTTCAAGAGTTGTGAACATTTTGTGGAACTGCGTGTGAGCATTTTGAACAGTTGTGAACATTATTCAGTGTAGCCTCGTTCCCAGGCCACTCCCAGATTTTATCTCGCAGCCGTGGAGAAAAATCGGGAGAAGGCCTGGGACCAATACAGTGGAACCCCGCTTAACGGACACCCCTCAACAACGGACACCCACGATATAACAGACAATTCTGAAAGTCCAGACTGTCCTTCCATTCACTTCAATACTTAAGCAACCCCTGAATAGTGGACACCCCGCTACTCCGTATAACGGACACTTTTTGCGGTCCCAATTGTACGCAAACAATATTCAACGACCCCGATTTAGCGGACACTCGTCGACCTTTTCAGCAAGATTGTCCACCATCGCTGCTGTAGTTAACAACTTGACATTACATTAGTGCTGTTACTCGTAGTACTAGCCTCTGCTTAGCCTTCTTTGCCAGCGTACAGCAAAGGAAAGCTCTGAAAACGCTGCCACGTTGTGCTCAACAGCCCGATTACGCATACCACGCCTACCGGAAATATACCGGAAGCCCCTGAGTTAGGGACACCTCGCTATAATGGACCCAATGGTGTCCATCATTCCACTGGACCGGAAATGGTGGACTCGGTTAGTACGTAATGTGGACTCGGTTTCGTAATGATGGCAACGCGCCCACGAAATATGCGGCAAGCGATCGAATAGTGAAGTTTGCCTAGGCGTTTTGCTAATAGCTACAGACTTCGCAAGTACCGAGTCGCTAACGAAGGGTGTGTAGACGTAAGTGGAAGGCGTTATGCGTGTCCTCAAGGACGGAGAAACAGATTGCAAGGCTACTTGTAGGTATGTACAAGTTATCTACGCCGTTTAGCCCTAGCTCTGAGCCTCCTTGAGGGCAGTGGTCCGAGTGCAGACAATTTAATACTTTGACACGGAGCGACGCACTTGCCCTCAACCTGCTGCTTTCTTCAGTCGACGTACACGCATAACGCCTTCCACTTACGTCTACACATCCTTTGTTAGCAACTTAGGACTTGCAAAGTCCGTAGCTGTTGGAAAAATGCCTAGGCAAACTTTACTGTTCGATCGCTTGCTGTACTGTCCGCATATTGCGTGGGCACGTTGCCATCATTACGAAACCGAGTCCACCATTTCCGGTCCGTGACGTAGTATTGGTACCAGGCCTTCTCCCGATTTTTCTCCACGGCTGCGAGATAAAATCTAGGAGTGTCCTGGGAACGAGGCTAGCAATATACCTCATATCAATGAGGATGTGAGCAGTAATGGTACAAATCTATTTATGCTTTAATGGTTTGATACATGGCAGACATCCCCTCATTCCACTTATGAATCTTCACATGCATAGGATACGTATCTGAAACAATGAAACACCACCTCACTGCTGCTATCATTGCACTGTTGATTATGCTGGATGGAGCTGTGGCTTGTAAGTATTACTGTACGAGTGTTAATATTAACTTGTTCACAATTTACAGCAACTGGAAAAGCAGGGAATGGGAAATGGGACGGGAACAGGAAACGGGAACAGGAACAGGAATTATACAGGAAAAAAAATTGCAGGTGCAGAGACGAGATGATTTGAAGCTCGTACGTAGAGATCCTATTCACAAGCATCACCAGGGATGACTTGGGGCACACGGAAATCTTCTTCACAAACTAAGAAGCACAACAATCGACTTGAGTTGCTTTCAAGTTTCACCTACCTTTAGGTCCTTTGACACATTCTCTGGAATCATGCAGTTATTTGGAATGGGTACACATCAATGAACTATGCCATAGTTTCATGACATTCCCGCATTGATGCTGTGATCATTCATCATTGGCCCTACGACTCTTGCTAATTCAAGCCCTACAAATACTAGACAGACTGTGAAATCTGGCATGTCCCATCCATGCACGCAGCTTTACTGTGAGAGATTTTCTGAATGAAAAGATATACGAGGCTAGTAAAAAGGCAGGCCTAGCTTTTATGTAGAATCACCCACTGTGCTGGTAAACTTATATTATTGTGTCCCAGTTCATAGTCAAGGATTCTGATGCTAGCTTTATTGTGGTTTTGTTATTTTGTATTTCATTATTTTGTATTTCAGCTTTTGTCAGCACCCCCACATCAGTCAATGCCACACTGGGATCTACTGCTACCTTCAACTGCAGTGCTAATGCAGGGATAATTGTATGGATAGTTAATGGGTCAACAGAGCGAACTACTGGTATTGAAAATACACTGTCCATACATGTACCAGTTACAAAAGAGTATAATAACACAGTCGTGGTATGTGCAGTTGACCTTCTTGGTGGAGGTGACCTAGCCTCGTCCCCAGGCTCTCTCCTCAAAAACCGGGGGAGGAGAGAGCCTGGGGACGAGGCTAGAGGTGACCTGTATAGTGATCCAGTTGTGCTAAGAGTACAAGGTATGTTTTCCAGTATGTGACAGCATGTTCTAGCTGCTTCCAAAAGTGCATGTTTCACTGCACTACAGACTGGTAAGAGAAATCTTATTGACATAATTATTCTCAGGAATGGTATACAAATATTTTGGACTACATCATCTTGATTGCTATCATACACTGATACTTTTATTTAATAAAAATCTGGGAGTGGCCTGGGGACGAGGCTAATTCAGTGTAGTAAACATTTGCAGTATTGTGAGCATGGAGTACGTAATAGAATAGTCAGTGTTTGTCACGTGCCAATTCACAAGAGTCTTCTAATATAAATACAAATATTGGCCTAGCATCAATATACCTGAGCTTAGGCAGTACAGTATATGCTGGAACAGAAATGCTCACAAAATGTACACCCCGATTTCTCATTCACAAATTGCTGATCACTTGCTCAAGTAGCACCTTCACGAAGGGCACCCATGGGCCCTCATTGCAGCAATATCTAGAGGGCACTCACAAGCCCTTTTAGCAGCACCATCTGGAGGGCACTCCCTGTCAGCATTCCTCTCTGCATGCAGCCAGCCACTTATCACCTATCCGGTTCTACTCCATGCAGTAGTCCTTGAGGTGGTGATACCCCCAAAACCTGCCCCACGTTAATCATGGTTTCAACTCCATGCCATGATTCACCACTACCCAAGGACTGTTGCCCACCAACCTTCACACTCTGAACTTTCATGTTTGACGGTGCCAGGGTTCCTTTTGCATATGATGGTTTGGTGTCTGTTTGGTTAGTTACAGCCAACTTACGAGGACCATTTCAAGTAGCTACTTCCTAAGTCGTACCTACATGCAGCAGCAGCTGGTCTGGCTTCCCCACTTCACCTTACACTGGATGTGTGGAATATCACATTACCTGCCTCTATGACTTCATGTCAAAGTTGGCATTTCTCACCTTTCACACATTGTAAAAATAGGGAGAATACACATAGGAATCATCTAGTGCAACAGCCAGAACAAAAATAAAAACAAAACAAAGAAACACATGCAGAGGTGTGGCACAACCTCAGACACACGCAAGAGTAACTGTGTTCACTCACAGTGCCAACATGGCTATAACCGAGGCCAGTTGCTCCCTCGGGAGGCAGATGTAGACCTGGTATGCCTCGCTGGTCCACCAACCCTGGGCTTTTGTCAAGTTGTCCAGAATTCCTTTCACCGCTGCAGTCGTGGCTGCGCCAATCCGAAATGAGTGTCCAGTGTATCCTTCTGCCTGTACTCTGGCAGAGGAGAGGGCCCGGCGAAACTCCAACATGAACTTCAACCTCATCAGTGGGGACACATTGCTGAACTGGAAAAGGGAGCCCTCTCCAGAGGGGTGGCAGACCAAGTAGGACTGTAAATTATACTGTCTGGAGGAAACCATAGAACCCTTCGCAACATGCTGCCTACATCATGGCCTTGTCTACATCCACCCGAGCCAACAAGAAGCCCATGTACACGAACCAGTATCTCCGCTTTGAGTCACATCACCCAACCCACGTGAAGAGAGGTGTGGTGAGATGTCTCCATGACAGGGCCAGAGGGATCATCAACACGCAGGACAACCTTCAGAAGGAAGTTGACCACCTTGCTAGAGTCCTCATAGCAGAATGGTTACCCTGCGAACTTTCTCTGCAATGCTTCTGCTCTACTTTGGAGAGGTGGAGTGAAAAGAAAGCTCGCACAAAGAAAGACCTACTGTCACTGATTGGGCAGTTGGCCCATACCTGTTAGGTGGTCCCAGCAGGTAGGACATTGTTGCGACAGATGATTAACCTGTCAACAACAGCCCAGTCTGTGGAGCACTGGATACAACTCAATGTGAGTTTTGCTCTGACTTGGCATGGTGGACCCTGTTTGTGGAACGTTGGAATGGAGTGTCGATGTTGTCAACAAGGATTGTGCAAGTCCAAACACATTTTAGGGTGTTCACGGATGCATCAGGCTGGGGATGTGGTGGCCATTGGGACAGTGAATAGTTTCAGTTCAAGGGGAGTGGGGCAAGAAATCCATCACACTCAGGGAACTAGTCCCGGTGGTGATGGTTTGTGCCATCTGGGGACAGCAGTGGGGGCAACAATGGATACTTGTTTGCACAGACAATAGATCAGTAGTGGATGTCATGCAGAGTCGCTCCAGCCATGATCCTGACATCATGCACTTGCTGTGATGCATATTGTTTATGTCAGCTTTCAGTTTTCAGTGTCAAGAGAAAGTTGATCACATACCCGGAGTGCTGAACACTGCAGCTGATACTTTGTCTCATAATTCCCCACAGGTATTTCAGCAGTGCGTCCCAATGGCCCACAGTCAGCCTACACCAATCCCAAAGGCATGCAATGTCCCAGATGAAGCTAGACTGGCTCTCTCCTGTCTGGAGGAGGATGCTAACTTCTATCTGTCTAGGGGTGTACAGTAAAACCTCTGAACAAAGGACACATTGGGGACGGGCCATTTGTCCCTTGTAGAGAGGTTGTCCTCTTCTCGGAGGTTTTGTTTTATACCTATTGGAAATCACTTAAAGACAAAAATAACACAAGTCTTATATTCTGCTTCATATTCTGCTTCAATTTGATGGTTTCTTCAATAGCAAGATGGTAAGAGCAACACTACTAGAAAAAATATGTAGAATGATGCAATTAGTAACTAAAATAAACACTCGATTGTGTTTGTAACATTTGCGAGAACAGTGGAAAGGACCACCGCTGCGGGTCCAGAATACGGAGGTATCCCGCATTCGGTATACTTCCGGTAGGCGTGGTAACGCGTGATCGGCCGGCCTGTCGATGAGATCGCATTTTCGGACCTCTCTGTTGCTTTGGGATTCACTTTGTTCACCGACTCTGAGGACAGAAGGCACATGATTACCACGTGACAGAATATGCTGATGCGCGCATTCGCGCGCCGAACTGAACGTATGCTGGCACTAGCAGTGTACAGGCTACGCATGCCAATATGTAGGATTTGGCTTTGCAGAATGAAGTCTTCATGCAAGCTAAAACAAATGGAAATCACAGCCAATGTAGAAGAAAAGTACTAAACTCTCTGATAAAGTAAAATGTACACAAGATTCACTGAAATGAAATCATGCATCTAGTTGAAGATGAGAACAGTGACACAAGCAAAGTGCTACTGTGTCTAGAAATTTGGTAGAGATCTGTGACAGTCTCGGAAACTTGGATCTTTGTGTTTTGCATCTAAAGAGAACAATGGGAATAGTAAACATCACATTAATGGATTAGTGAGAATGAAATTCCTAGCATTCAGCAATGACATAATACGCACTGCCACACTGGCCCATGGTGATCATGTGGCATTGACAATGTGCTGTACGATATTCCAAGAGCAACAACCATGAATACAAGCTACAACTAGTGCTCTATGGATGAAGTCAATGTGGGCATATGGATTTTTCAACAAAACTGAAGCCGCCTGGCTAGACAAAATTGCTTCTCATGAACAACCGACCATTAAACTAGCAATGTACAGGTCTAGCCTGTCAGATGGCTTCAGCACAGTTGAAAACTGAATGCACTCATCATGACTTCATTCACAGAACCACTCTTGTTTGTAGCACTAATTCACAATTCTTGCCCTTGGAATGTCGTCACAGCACATTAATTGCCACTATGTGACGTCATGTCTCCCTCCTGTTCACTGATAAGGGTCTGGTGACTTGATGAGCTTTCGTGTGTTGAGTGTGGTCAATCAGACAGATGGCTGTAAATCACTTAGCTACTTAATTTTGTTGTCTACCAGTCTCGTGCCCAAAACCCAACCAACAGAGAAAGGGTCTTGTGACAAAAGCCAGAATCCTTGTGCTGAAGCTCTGTAGTTTTTAGATGAAGGATAAATAATTGCTTTGCGTTAAAGAATCGCAAGCTTTTAGCAACACAATTGAAGTACTTTTACTTGCTCCTGCATTATATTTAGTCTCACAAGCCAGACCCACTTCCGCAAAAAGGGAAGGGTCTGGTGAAATGCGTATACAAGCTGTGTCCTGCTGCACTGTACAGTGCGGTACAATCACATTGCAGTATTTTGTCACATGATGCATTACATGACTGTTTGAGTAGCAATAGCAGTCTTGAAAATGGTGAAAGAGAGCTAGGGCATCTTTTCCACTACTGCAGGAACTGTATATAAAAACACTTCGACAATACTTCTCAGGGAGCGTGATTACTCTGCAACAGGTAATTCAAGAGTGCTATCTGGTTACGTCATCCAGCTAATTGCATTGTTGATAAACAATTTGCTTGCTTCCATGTAGCTTCTTCTGATCTAAACTAAGGCCAAACTTCATTTGAACATCATCGCAAACAGCGACAAATGGTAGCGATTCCGGAAGATTGACATTTTTGAAAGAAACAGCTCGTTCTCAGGAATGGCTTGTGCTACGAGTGACCAACGCACATCAAACGATGTCCCGATGGTTGCTCTTTGCAAAAAATCGTGAATCGTCCCAAACTAATCCTCTACTACCTGCAATTTTTTAATTTTCGTTCAATTGAAGTTTGTATGGGAAAAATTAAAAACGCAAGTAACTTCCGCATCAGCGGAGTTCGCAACGACCAACGGTGATCGTTCGACAGAGCTCACTGAGAGCATTCTTCTGGTGTACAGATATTTGGATTTTGATAACAGCTATTGCCTGCAGTTTTTGACGGATGTTTTGACCGTCCGGAATCGCTACAAATGGTAAAATCGCTTCAATTCTGCTGATCTGTTGTCATCAAAGTTTGCAAGGCCAAGATGCTTGAGCACTTCAAGCTGGGGTGTCATCAAGAGTATGTAGCCTGCCAGTCTGAGCACACGTCATACATGTGTGCCACTGGCAGGCACAGATCCCATATTTATACCTCAACGTATCAGACTATCACTTTGCAGGGGCATTTTAGACTAGCTTTACATAAATTTCGCCCTCACCTTGTGTTTCGGACACGCCAACTTTCCCTCTTACGTACACTCGAGTAATGCATTACGTATTCACAGCGCACGTGCCTGACCTCAGAATCGGTGAACAAAGTGAATCCCCCTGTCGGTTGCTTTACGCTGGCGAGAAAGGCTAGCACGATGAGCAACAGTGCTAATATAGTGCTCGGTCTTTGAATCCAGCGACGGTGGGGTTACGAAAGCGGTCGACAAGTGTCCGCATTATGTGGGTGTAGCTTCACTGTCCGTTTTCGGAGGTAATTTTGTATTGGCTAAGGTACGTCGGGGGCTGGTCAGTGTCCGTTGTTCGGAGTTGAGAGGTGTCCGCTTCTCGGAGGTTCGAAATGTATTAGTTCTATGATAAAATCAATCGGGGTCAAGTGAGCCGTCCGCTGTACAGAACCTGGTTGTCCGCTTTTCGGAGGGTCCGTTATTAGAGGTTTTACTGTAGCCCCAAACACAGCCAGGGCCGCATACAAATCAACCCAGTCCAGATATTGGGCCTTTTGTGTACGGTTCAGTTTGCTACCCCTCCCAGCATCAGAGCAAACCCTCATACTGTTTGTGGTCGAATTGGTTCAGGACCTTGCCCACAGCACTATTCACTCATATCTCTCCAGGGTGCGAAACTTACACATCATGAATGGGCATCCTGATCCCCTTCCTGGTTCTCTTCGGCTCAACCTAGTATTAGGGTTCGCAACTTGGAATACGAAAGCACTGCAATGAACGATTTCATGCGCTCGGTGAAACACTGTATTCAAGTCCTAATCGTGGGTGCACATTGCATTGACTGGAGCCGTAAGTTTTCCGACAGTGACGTAATGAAAAATGTTCGTTTCCGGTCAAATTTTAGTCACGAAACATTTCAAGGCTCACATGTTTCTCTAAGCCGTAGCTAGTCAAAGCGTAGAAAGTTGCTGTTGTTTAGTCAACTTTAGGGAACATTTGTGATGATATTTCAAGAGTGAAAGTGACTGCCGACCTACTGCGCCAATTTCCGGAGCTGTGGTGGTTCCTACGGGATTCCAAGTCCAAGTGAGTTTGATCCTGCGCTACTTTGATATAAACTGTAGCCAGCCTAAGCTTACTTTTGAGCGTAGTTGATTTTGTGTGTCACTTGAAAAGTCACCTGAACCGGATGCCCTATATTTTCTGTACTTAGGCCATACCAAATTGATTTTATGTTTCACGGATTGCTTAGGTCAGAAACATGACCCGGTAGGCAGGCAAAAAAATAAAAATAAAAATGACGAAACTTCTCATGAAGTTAATTAGATACGCTCAGCTACACAAAACTGCTTGCCATCCTCCATCCTTGCCACGTTGTGAGTACTTAGCCTCGTTTCCAGGCCTTCGCGCGTTCGTCGCGTTCAGCGACGAACGCGCGAAGGCCTGAGAACGAGGCTAGTGAGCACTGGATTACGTGTACATATTTTTATTTTTTTTCAATTTCAAAAAAAAAAGACCCGGCCGGATCCGTGAAACATTAAATCAATTTGGTATGGCCTTAATGCATGGGAAAAGGGGCGGGGACGCCGCTTGTACACGAGTTCTGCATAGATTCACTTGCGCGCGGTATCAGCAGTTTCAGTCCGTAGGGATCTTTAAAACAAGGGTAGTTTGATGCCTCTACTATTACAAAAGTCACCTACATTTTCATACCTTTGATTCCTGAATGCGTATGCCCTTCACTGAAGTCAGTGAAGGGTTATTTTGTATGATAGCGGCACTCCTGTGAAGCTCAACGGTAAAAAAAAAGTATTATTAGATGTACTTTTGATGTTTGTAGCATGTTTCCAGTAGCCAAAGGTTGGATATTGCTCAAGTGCTTTGAGTACATGGATGGACGAGATTGTAGACATTCCAGCCTGTTTGATATGACTAGCTTGTACAAGTTTCCAGTAAAGTGCATGACTGGGGGATTCAATAGAATAGCTGACTGTATATGCTGGTCATCCATCTGGTTAGACTGTATACATACATCCAGGTAGTAGAAAATAAAGAGTAATATGCAGTTCATAAGACTTGCTATCTTATTTATACCTTGTAGGTGGCTACAGCAAGAATACTGGTTCCTGGAGTTCTGTTGCAGCAGGCACTCTTTCCTGATCTTGAATGCTCAGGCGCATTAAGGACTGGGTCCAGGTGTTTTGCGCGCGCTGCCTAAATTACCCCTGGGGCGGGCGTTATCACACCACAAACAGGAAGCCGGTTGTATCTATGTAAACAATGCGGGACCTTGGAATGCAATTATGCACCTTGGCTGTACGGTACCGAAGGATCGGCTTAGGCTTGTACTGGTCCTTACAACAACGCTCAGTCTTGTCCTTACTTTTTTCGGCTAAAGCGTGATGTGAGACGCACGTCTGTAACACTAGAAGTCGTTCTGCCAAGCGCTTTCAGCAACTTTCAAAGCGCACATAGTGGAGTCACGTGCACCGTGTAGTGTAGCACGTGCCTGCTACCTCTGAATAAGCCGCATAATGGCCGCTTAGCAGCTCTTTTTCCGGAAGTAACTCACGAGGAGTTTTTGCGAAGAGAACTGGAGTATACTGTTGGGTTAGATCGAGATGAAATCCAATTGTCTTTGATTTCACCGTGGGAAAAGTTCGTAGCTTACCGCTAAAGGTGCGAAGTGGAAGTTTAAATGCCTGGTGGGTGTGGCATATTTGCCAGTTCCAGCGCTTTGGAAAGAGATATCCACTATTCCCACGGATAAAAAGTTGAGCCAGCTGAAATAGAACGTAATGGTGCAGAAACAATCGTGAAATTTTGTTCGCAAAAAGTCCTCATACGAAGTTTATTGTACTGATATACCCCGAGGGAGGGGCTTGGTACAGCTAAGCTGTTTATGGGCGTGGCCTGAAATGACGTCACAGTAAACATTAAGGGTGGGGTTACACGTAACAACAGTAAACAACTATGTCAAGCTTCTTCCCTTGTCATAAAGTTGATCCAAATTTTGCCATAATGTAGCCTCAAAAGCCACAGACCCAGTCCTTAATGCCCCTGAGTGTGCTGTTCAAAATACTCTTCATGCCTAAATCAACATATTGTGTTTATTTATGCAGGCACTGTTCATGCATAGATTATATAGCTCTTACCGGGATGGGTGACGGCGTGATTTTCGCACCCCACTCCGCGTTGGCCCGGAACTGGATTTACTTCCTGTGTGCTACATTTGGAACTATAGCTGTGACAGTTTCTGATGACTGCGCTGCGTTACTTGCCTACGAGCATAGATAAAAGAGTTGTAACGACTCTATCTATGCTACGAGTGAGAAACGCTAGTGCCGAGTGTCATCTTCTTTCCAAGTGCCGTGGCAATAGTGTCAACTGCTTTCCAATGGCCTTCCTGGAGCTACCCAGAGCCTATTGAAAATGGTGATTGAACTATGGGTAACAATCCGTGGTTTTGCATTTGCCAGCTCCTTCTGGATTGAATTATATTAGCAAGCCTCCAAGAAAACAATCCAGAGATCAAAGGCTTTACGTAAGGAATGTACAGTACAGTACTCTAGTTCTGCCACTGACTGACCCTGCATTATTGTTGTACTTGCATGCACTGTGATTGTTGTAGTTGTATCAATATTAGTCTTTTTCAAGTGACATACATGCAATAATAGATCAAACGTGCAGTTAATTTGAGTTGTTCGACTTGTATATTTTCTCCGAGGCTGAGGTCTGTTCTCTTTCTCCATGGTTAGGGGCTCTGTGCTTTTTTTTCCCCTCGACAGTTGCCCTTCACACTGTCAAGGCAGACAGAATTAATCACTCGAAGCTTTTGAGTGTTCTTACAGAACTCAGTCACAGTAGGATTCTCATTCACACGGCCTCTCTGACGTTGACAGCCAAAGAATTTCTCATGGGGATCTTGACTGATTCTCTCACTTAAAAAGACCTCAACTCCGGGGACACAGACATGTCACTTTATATCTCTTTCTCTCCTCATTCTTCTTGTGTACACTTAGTCTAAACTTCCTCCCCATCCTGATTGAGAAAAAAAATGGTACCATGAACAGATGTAGTACAATCATTGTATTCTGTAGCTTCTTTCAGGGACAAACGTCACATGCACAAGAGTAGGTAATTCCCAGGGTCAAAACTGGTGAGCAAAGCAATGATTTCAATACTGAGATGCATGATGCAAAAGTTCACACACAGAACAGTGGCTCAAAGATACTGCTGGAGTTAGTGCAGTAATAGTATGTTACTAGAAGGTCCACAAAACCTGTGGCTACAAGTCAGCTAGCTCATCAAGTGTCAAAGTTTGGTAAAAGGACTGTACACAACCACATATAAAGAAACAGCTCATGCAAAACTTTAGCTCAAATGCTACCAAATGCCAGGGTTGGATGACTTATAGGGCGTACCCACTCTGAAATACAGGTCCACAAAATTTATGAGCCACCTTTAACACCCCGATGTTCCTAATGAAAGCGGCAAACTCTGGTGCACAAACGTACCAGAACGCTCCCCAAATAATGCCCACATCAAACTTAGCTCACCTGTCCCGTCCATCTCTACCTCGATCAGTCTATGAGCGGCTTCACAGTTCTGCTGGAAAGACCCCCCTTCTGTATGGCCTCCCGAAAATCCATAAACCTGACACCCCCCTCAGACCCATAGTCTCCTTCATTCATTCCCCAACATATCAACTCTCCAAACACCTAGTGTCCATCCTCTCCCCTCTGGTTGGAAGGTCATTGTCGAATGTCACCAACTCCTCAGACTTTGCAGACTTCATCTGCAGACAAACTCTCCCCCCGAACACGCTCCTAGTTTCCTTCGATGTGACGTCCCTCTTTACAAATGTCCCAGTAGACCTTGCTGTCAAGATAGCTGGTGACCGCCTCACAAATGATCCATCACTCGCAGACCGCTCTTCACTCTCACCCACAGAGATCCAGACCCTCTTATCCTTCTGCCTCAACGCAACATACCTGGCGTACAGAGGAGAGTTTTTCCAACAGACATTTGGTACAGCCATGGGATCCCCTGTATCTGTGACAGTTGCAGACCTTGTCATGGAGGACGTAGAACAGAGAGCACTCTCTACCTACCATTCCCCCCCTCCTTTTTGGAAAAGGTACGTTGATGACACTTGCACTGCCCTCCCAGCTGACCAAATCCAGTGTTTCCATGACCACCTGAACTCAGTTGAACCAACCATCCAGTTCACCTTTGAAACTGAGTCAGAGGGAAAGCTCTCTTTCCTGGACACTCAGATTGCCCACCATCCTGATGGAGACCTGTCCACCACGGTCTATCGGAAAGCGACCCACACTGATAAATATCTGGACTTCCAGTCCCATCACCCACTCGCTCACAAAGCTGCAGTAGTGCGGACCTTGTTCTCCAGAGCAGACAACATATGTTCCTCCCTGCTGGAGAAGGGCACGGAAGAAGAGCATGTTACCCGTGCCTTGAAGAGTAATGGATACCCGGCCCAGTTCATCAGAAGCCAGTCCAAGCCCACCAGAAGACCTGACACAGTGAACAGGCCCAAGGCCACTGTAGTCCTCCCATATGTGCGACACATATCTGAAACAATACGGAGAATTCTGACGCCACTTGAGATCCGCACCTGTTTCAAGCCACACCAGACACTGAGACAGCTGCTAGTCCACCCAAAAGACCCCATCCCCCCCATGCAGAGGCCAGGAGTTGTGAACCAAGTACCTTGTGCATCATTCCCAGAGGTGTACGTTGGCCAGACTGGCCGTACCTTGGAACATCGCCTCAAGGAACACAAAAGGGCACTAACTTCAGGCACCACCATCTCTGCAATTGCTGAACATGCGCTGAACACCAACCATGACATTGACTGGGCAAATGCATTGGTTGTTGACAGTCACCCGCGCCTTCACCCAAGATGTGCCTTGGAAGCTTGGCACATCAGATCACAGGAACACCCCATGAACAGAGAGCAAGGACTTACCCCAAACCTATAACTCCCTCATATACTCTACATCATTTTCCTGTACTAGTGATTCTAATTAGTCCCCACTTCCTGTTTTCCGCACGTATAAATTGTCATTTCTAACACTTGTCTGTACCACTGATGATGATCTCTGCATAGTGATCGAAACGTTTGGTGATCAATACTTTCCTTGAAAGTGTATCGGCTAGTGTAGTCCTCTAGAATCCGCACGCATAGATTTATTGTTTCGCATCAGCCACTTTCTCGATTTGCATGCGGGCGGGTGGTCATTATTCGTTATTTATTACTAGCAAATGCTATATACACTCAGCAAATCTACGGCGCTACGGCCATTAAAGGTGGGCGTGTCATTGCTTGGAAGGCACTAATGACAGTTGAGGCGGCAGGTCTCAGAGGAAGTGGGCGCTGATGCGAAACAATAAATCTCAGTAGTTTGCCTGGCCTAAGGTTAGCGATCTCCAACCTGTATGATTTTACGCTCTGTAGTGTAAAAATTTTAATGCAAAAACTGATAATGAAGATGTCTTCGTTGGTTGATCATGAGAAAGCCCAGTCACTGCCCTTCCAAACAATATTTGTTTCGTGCAAATTGGGTGAGTATTTCCGGAGTTACGCGTTAACGATTTTTCTTACGTAAATCTACAATGGTTAACTAATGCGGAATAGAAATTGATAATAATTTGTATTGGATTTGTGGCACCGCCTACTGTTCATTTTGCGATGTGTTTCCGCAACTGGATAAGCTGTTTCTGAGCCGTTTGACTGCTCCAAGGTAAATCCAGGACACTGATTTCAGATCTGGGAGTTGTTTTACGTCAAAAAACATGGATCTGTCGGTAAGCGAGTTAAAAGCAGCCCAAAATTCAGCACAAAATGTTTAACGGTGCATTACTCCCCATATTACAAGTAGATACAGGTTCGTTAGCACGAGCTTGATATACCTAGGACTGCATGCAGTTAATACATGTCCCTTGTTACTCCGGATTGTTATTTAGATCCTGCTGACACTGAATTGCTGAGATAAGTCTGTGCAAACAATAATTTCCACGTGCCTATCTTGTCCCTAGGCCCTAGCTGCACAGCTGGGCACTATGCAGGTCCCTGGAATCCGTGTTGAGACGGAAAAAGTAGTTGAGAGAGAAAATAGTGCAGTATTGACTATGCCAGATGCATGATGGTGTCAGAAATAAACAAAGGTCAATGTCTGCAAATATGAAGACTCTCAAGCCTCGGATTGACCTTAGAAAGCAAGTATACTAGGGCTAAATTACCCAGACAAAGAAGTCTTTCTGAATCACAAGCAATTTTCAGTGGCTGAGCTACTCACTCACTTTGAGAACTTGAATTAAGACAACTCCAGCTCCACTTGATGGTCATGGTGAACCTCAATTGGGCCCAAGTGGTGTAATAAAGAGGGTGTACAATACTGGTATACAGCTCATATCTGGAATACAGCTTCAGAAAGTGCACAATGTACGAATGTACAATATGAGAAAGGCGTTCTTACACTAGGACTTTCATGAAGATATAGCAAGAAAATAGGGAGTCGAATGTTTATAATCTTATTCCACTGTGTGGTGTAAATGTTGTGTCAAAAATAGCGAACAAAAAATAAGTTTGTGACATTCGGTAAAACTTCTGTACTGCGAGATAATTTTATTATATA
Source organism: Agelas oroides (assembly GCA_949130485.1). Classification (NCBI taxonomy): domain Eukaryota; kingdom Metazoa; phylum Porifera; class Demospongiae; order Agelasida; family Agelasidae; genus Agelas; species Agelas oroides. The sequence continues at coordinate 10,039,359 of OX422183.1, read as the reverse complement.
GTGAGAATTAGTGGATAATATCCAGGTATTCAATTGAAGCCATACAAGTTTGCACACTTCAAATTAAAAATTTGATTTATATTAGCCTGTTTGGTGCAAGTTTCATGTTGATAGCTTGTTCAGAAGTGAAGATATTGAAAAAGAGAAAGGAGTGCTATTGCATGGTTACGGTGCCATGTTTTCTATGGAAAATCTGGACAACCAGACTTTTACTTCTAACAATCATAACTTAGGCCACGAATGAGATACAAACGTCAAACTTGCACTGATATCAATCACTCTGGCTGCAAAAATTTTCTAAGCACATTTCTTGTTGCATTTGTAAGGTTTCAATTTTAGTTGGAGATCGCTAGTCTCAGTTGTTACATCTAATATATGTATCATCCACTCGATGGAGGATGGAAGTTTGTGAAGACAAAAGCGTTATTGAAAGTAGAATATAGAGTAACCGTGGATTATCACCTTTCTCTTCCCCCTCCTTCTCACTACACCGAAATTAGCACTAAATACTCATTTCTGTACTGCGCATCACAGGAAACACGTAATCCCAATTTTCTGCGTAGGTGGGCATTTTTGCCAACATTTGCATGCGTGTTTATCGCGAAGTGAAGAAGACTTGGAAAAAGTTACTGTACGATCTGAAATCAGTACCTGGCGGGTAGTGCTGGCAGTTACTTTTGGAACATTATATGAAGAAAAATTTTTTTCGATTGTGAACCCTACTAGTATTGAACGGCTTCTGGCTGGTCAAAGCCAACCCACCAAAGTTCAAGCTACCTTGACCCCCCTTGTGTTACACAGAGCTGCCAAGTTGAGTGAGGGTGAATGCTGGGAGAGACGCTGTGAGATCACTTCTGAGGCCATTTGTGGAACAAAACCTTTATAGCGGAAAATTTTGCGGGCACAAAAAGATTGGCGAGAGATGAATATGGTCAACCCATCGTTAGCTGCCATAGAATTGACGGCAGTTGCTTGGGTCTGCGATAAAATGACATTTTACTCCTGTTGTTGACAGGTTATATATATATAACCTGTCAACAACAGCTGTTGCAACAGCGTATAGGAAATGTATTGTGTAGGTATAACTTCCAGTCAGAGAGCTATATACACAACTCTGCAAATCTGATTAGCTAATTTCCAACTTGAACTAACAATATGGCCTTTCCAGTTGAACTGCAATCGTACGCAGAAAAACTACTTTTAACTTCTACCCCACTCACCCTGCACACAAACATCAAAACTTGTACTGTAAGCGACAAATTAGAAACCTGGGCAGGGAGGGAGGGCTCAGGTCAAACAGATTTTTGCATGTACGTACCAAAAAATTTCTTGAGTTATACTCAACTGTGCCGGGAAGCAGTAATGCAAACCTTACCTTGAGTTACTTATGGTGAGGAAGTATATTCTACTTGCATTGCTTTGAAGAAGCCACATTATTTACGACTTCTGCTCACACAGAAATACCTTTATAAATCTCATCATTATCTACAAAAACATCTGCTTGTAAAAGAACAATGAGCTGGGATGATGATTACATGAACTTCTAGGATGCTGCAAGAAGTTAAAAGAAAAGACAAGTGCTTTGTCTGCAGCTAGAAACCACCAAAACTGAAAATACACATTACATTTGTTGTGTTTCATTTGAACTATGACCCTTGGGCATCCATCTGACCATTTGCACACATCCCAATGGTAAGGTATTAAATAACCTCTGATTAACTTCTCAGCTATGTGTCTATATTGTCACGAATTTACTATATGCCTATAGTATACCACAGCTACTGAAAATAAGTCTACCAGCTAGTGATGAACTGTCATATCATTGATCAACATCAATGTACTGTAAACACAAGGATGATAATTTTACTTCAATTTGTAACGCCTCCCTGCATAATTATGCACTATATCTTCCATTGCCTTGATAGATACAAAATACTTCGCGTTGCTTCTGAGATTTTGATATCCATTCTGGAGTAACAATGACCAAGTTAACATCGATCACACTCATGTGAAGAGGATGATTTTCAACACTAATCCACAGCAAATGGAAACAAACATTACATAAAAAATATGACTAGCTATAGTCAGCAAATCCTATATATGGCACAATAAAACATTTTATGAATAGTGCATTTGAGGCACTCAATCAGTTGCAAGCCCGCACAATAACATCTTCATAAGCTACACATCGCTCAGTATGAATTTGTGTTGCAGACTTGGAGGGACATGGTCTAGAGACAGTCTCATATGCCCGGTTAGGTTGCATCTCAATTTCTTTCTTCAGCTTTTCTGCAGACATGAGAAGCAAATACAGACTAACAGATGAAGTAAGGACAGATAACTTGTACCATGGAAACACAGCATGTGTTGTACTATGTATGGCTCCCATGATACACATCCAAGCCTCACTCCCAGGCCTTTGCCACTTCCATGCAGTATTCCAGTTTGCAAATATGAAGGAGATAGACATAGGAGATCTCATCACATGTAGTGATGTCAGGTAACGTACACACAAGGTTGACAGACAAGGGGGTCTGACAAAGGCAGATTACACCTTTACATGTAGCTAATGACATGCAGACCCATCTATAGTTTGTAGTATGGATTCTTCATAGCTTTGGCTTGGTGCATTCCAATAAAATGCTATATGTGGATAAGGCTACATGCCAGTGTATAGACAATGAGTGAACCACATCTCCTTGAAAGAAAGGCAGGCCTATATTATGTTACACAGAGTCATCAAACTGCACGCAACATGTTTTGGCAAATACCCTGGTATACCAGGCCTCATCAGGTAGACTGGAGTGACTTGGCGATGGGGACTGCTATTTCATGCAAAAAAAAGGCAGTCAGGTGGCCAGCCTTGACCACATAGTGGCATAGTTGTGCCTCTTAATGCAGTTGTTGTTCTCATTTTTGAAATGTTGCTACAGCAGTGGTAACCATAACATGCTCTATAAATAACTGCATCGAGAGAGGTAATTAAGTTCTTGATATGAAGTGACGCTATTATACAAAACAGTTCCATAGCTTTGATGGGTACTGTTGATTTACACCATCTGCTCACTGAATCCACTGTGCGATCAACTCAACTTTCAATTTTCACCCGCAGATGATTCTCCACTATGTATATAAAACTATACTGTTAAACTGATTGAAGCAGTTCTACAACAGCGAGAAGATTGCTCATGAGGAAAAACAGTCTGGTGAACCAAGTCAAGTTTTGGGGACTAACATGTAGCCTTGTTCCCACCTCCAGTTTGTGATTGCTTGCAGTATGCAAAAATGGAGGGGAAAGACATCAGGAAGACGTGAGGGTAGACATGAGGGGGGCGGTGCACAACGAAGAATCTTGAGGTCTTTCTTGTAATATCTTGTGAGTTACAACAATCGGGCACCACCCACCTCATGTCTACCCTCATGTCAACCTGACATCATGGGCACGTGACTCTTTCTCCCAGGCCTTCCCTTTCGCTTTTGCATACTGCAAGCGATCAAAAACTGGAGGTGGGAATGGCCTGGGAATGAGGTTAGCTAGCATACACTTCTGCGACTAGTTCAAAACATTTTGAAATACACCCACTCAAACAATGTCTGGATAGCTAAGTAGAGAGGCAAAATTTTAGTCCTTGTAAGGGAAGTGCTATGTACGTATGATCTCACAATATTGGTCCATACTACATTTAGTGAATAGACCCAAGAAATTCAACTTTGTTCACCAGACCGTTTCTTGCTGGAGAGGCACACATAAGCTGGGCATGAGAATAAGATCGATGGTGCATTCCAATCCACACAAATGAATAACAGCCAGTATCTACACACCAATTCTGAGTCTGGGGTATTTCTATGAAACTTTTATGTCAGAAAGAAACACTTTATGTACATAACAAAATGTAACTTTCTAGGACCCAAACTACATTCAGTGGAAGGTTCATTAAAAAGGGTGACCCCTGAATGACTTTCCTCCGGGTATATAAGGAACTTACGTATGTCTATAACTACAGCAGGCTTCAAATATCTTGCTCCTGCATGACCTAGAGTATTTTCAAATATCTTTCTAAATCATGCAGCATTTCCACAAGAACAGTATCTACCTTCTCTACATTGAATAAACATGACTTCTTGTATCCAAGTGAGATGGGAAAACATACCATTTTTCGATCTTTAAATCAGTTTCAAGTTCAGGGTAGTGGTAGGTATTTAAATCTTCCAGTAATAGTGCATGAGAAGCTTAATGTGGTTGTAAGTAGGAAATACTGAGTGATTGACTATGCCAGTAACTGAATTGCAATTTATCATGATTACAGACAGGTAATAGTATGTTATGGGGAAAGATTCAGTCTTAATGACAAAATTTCATGGATGGCATGATGACGAGTCATCAGACATAAGTATATTCCAGTGGTAATTAATTATTGATCCATCTACTAGTTAATGTAACTACATCAACAAATATTGAGTGCAGTGAAAGCTCACTAAGCAGGTTGTTTCATCCAAGAGTTTCTTGGTGTGCATACATGTTTAACTGTATGTTTCTCCTTATAACTGCAAAACAGCTATTCTAAACAGCATGTGGACCATTTTGCTGATAGCATGAAAGGTAGAGAGTATTAAAGGTAGAACTAGTGCAGCAACTAGTACCGTCATCAAGGTAAAGGGTGTTGCACATATATACTTAGTTTTGAAGTGCCAACGTATAGCTAAAGCCTGCCCACTGCCAATACGTGCTGCATGTATATACACACCAACAGTACAAAAGATGAATTCATTGTCCATATGGCCAGGTTGCTGTGCATTCACTAGCATGTAAGCTGTAGCCTATAATAACTTACATTGTGAACAGATCAGCCTCAATATGTAACTGAATTGCAAGTAGTTGGTAGCAAGTAGGTTGTGCCTACATGATCACTGGATTTGGCTGCCAGACTACATTTGTATGTTATAGTTATTAACCGCTCACGAGGGCTTTAGTAGATATATAAGCACACCAAGGGCGGTGTTGCTTATATATAAACTAAAGCCTGAGGGTGCGGTTAATAACTGGCTTCTAGCCCGTTTGCGCATGCGCTTCAATGTGTTGCTATGTCAGCGGTATGTTTATTTGTGAACGCAGCTGTTTTTTGAAGGTAGCACGAGTAGTCTAGCTAGCTTACAGGTACTCAGTTACTTGTAATAACAACCAGTGTTGTCGTAGCTGCGACTTTGAAACCGTTCAACACTGTGGATGGGCGACGACAGCCAGTCCGGAAACGGGCCCGAGTGGTGAAGCCTTATGAGAATCGACCAAGCGACGGCTATGCCGTGATGCTTTCTGCTGTTTTCCAACAGCGCTGTAACAGTTGAAAAACTGTGTTTCTCAAGGCATCCTAAGTCCACGAAACAAAGCCTCAAAGCTAGCTTCGTAGCCACCGTGAGCACACAGCGTTACCGGTTTGATTTTCGTCTCTTTGGGCTTGTGGGGCTTTTCCGCGTGGCTTGTTCTTGGACTGGCAATCGCTGTCGTCAACCCATTCTGTTACGTCGCAATGCTGAGCGTTTGAGAATGCACATAAAAATATATATATTTCTGCGTAACTCCAGGCAAATAAAGTTACCTGTACTTGATGCCCACGGGATACAAATTACAAGGCTTTATCTGAAATATAATGCACTCTATTACATAGCAACCACATAGTAACGGGCTAGAACACATATTAGAGGACTATATAATTCAGTTATAAACTTTTGTCAACTCACTGCATGCTAGCAAATGTGAATGCACATGCAGCTAACTGTAGTTACACAACACATTCATTAACAGGCAAAACATGTATAGCACCACCAAAAGTAAATATTCACTGACGGAGGACACTGCACTTACACTAACACAGCAAATACAGTCACCTATAATATGGCAGATGGAGTTCCCTCTTTGGGGCTCCCTTGGGCAAAAAAACTGCATATGCACATGGTGTTTTATTACATAGGATAGCTGTTATAACAGCTATCTAGCAGATATAGTGAGCCCGGAAGCCACAAACAGTGACCCACATAGATATCTGACTGGGTGCAAAGTAAGATGAACAAATCACAGTCTATTACAGTAATCCAGTCCAGTGATCCAGTCCAGTATTTAGAAATGACCTTGAAATAGAATTCTTGCCCAACTTTGGCCCTTGTCGAGAGAATCATGAATGTTCCTCTTCAAATCATTGCAGTGTACTTGCTACCTATATGTCTAAATTCATACCCTTCTTCACTTTGGTCTTCACACATACTGTAACTGTAACTACAACAGCAACTGTGTAAGAAATACACACACAGTGCAGTAAAGAATCAATGATCACTGAGTTGAGTTGGCAATTAGCAAAACAATCATGAATGGCTATTATTTACCTGTAACCAGCAATGCAGAAACTGCAACAGTAACCGTCACAACCACCAACAATAATGGTGAATCATATGTGTTTGTTGGGAGAACAGGTGGTATAGAAGATGCTGCAGGTGTGAAGAGTTTTTATCACAGTAATACTGCCAGGAGTTTATGAGTGTTGCAAAACCTAACTTCCTATAGGCTAGGCACCCATGAACCTCTGGTACTACGTACAGTGAAGTTGTAACAGGCCAAGAACCTACATCATGTCTTTACACCATGCAAATTAAACAAAAGGCTTGTGTTGAGAACAACTAGAAATCATGGATGTGAACAGAATTCTAGCTTCATGAAAAACCTATCCGTTACACAAGTGGATAACATGAATGCCTTGACTATGAAATCGTACTCACTGATGGACACAGTGTTAAAGAAAATGGTAGGAGGTGTGACTGGTTCTTTCATGATCTTGTCTTCATTTTGAACAAATACACCAAAAATGTAACTTCCTGGAGCTGGTGCTGTAGTACAATTGGTCACATCCAGGAAGTATGCCAACAGTTTTTCAGGGTCATCATTGTGGTATGCAAGAACAATAATTATGTCACTACTAGGGTCAGGTTCAATGGAGACGCAGAGCTTCACATCTGCATCTGCAATGTCAGGAACTTCCAGCATTGTGCCAGGCACTAAAAGAACTTCTGAACCTGCACACACAAACAATATAGCAATAGTCCTATGTAATAGTTATCTCTGTGTGGAGGGTACCTGTTTCGTCCAACTCTTAGGCAAAACTAAATCCTACTACAACACTGCGCAGGAGAACAACATTTCACTGTGCTGTGTTGTGTAAGTAAAAGGATATACATTTCCATGCAGTGAACCTGAATTCACTTAATCAAATTATCCATCCAAATTAGAAACTATGTTGCAAAATAAGACAGTCTTGGATATGCAAAGTTGCAGGCAGAAGTACAAACTGTGACAAATTTCAACACAGTGCAAGTGTGATCAACAGTACGTTTTTGCAGGTTGAAGTCACAGTCATTTTGTAGGAAAGCAACTTCAGAGCTTTCCTCCCCCCTTCCAAGAAACAAAATAGATGCAAGGTAACAATGTTATAAAACAGCGATCTTGAGGATAAACTTTAATCTCCCCATCCAACCATTGCCACATCTGTACAGTAAATGACAGCACGTTCACACCTTGCAGATGTGTTATCAAGTTGTTCGTATAAGACACATCATGCACAAACAGCACTAGCATGTCTCTTCATCACAAAATTAGACGAAGCCAGCAAAAACATACCCAGTAGTGATGCAAAATGGATTGACACAACATAGACAACTTTGATTTACTCTCATTTCGTCTACTCCCAATTTGTCTACATTTGCTTTTCAATACATTTAGAATAATGCTGCCAGTATGAATGACGGCAGAGTACACACTACATACTAAAACCCATCCACTTGCTAATACCATCTATATACTCTTCTATATACTTTATCCTATTTTCACAAGTCTCTTCTGCTTGTACAGTACTTCTTGTTTGTGTTTCTCACTGTCCCACCTGCTGCCAACTGTACTAGAGACACCCCTGTATTCGCCTGTTCTGTTTTGAATAGCTTCACCAGCTCAAAAATGTGAGGATGAGCTTTACCAGCAGCACGGTTTATCTTTTGTTTATCTTTGTTTATCTTATCCCCTCCACATGGTTGGTTGTTTTAGGGCCTTCCATCTGGTAGTAGTTCCAGGTTTTGAGAAGGTAAGGTCCATTCAACCAGTTGCTTGTGCAGTTTCTGGCAGATGATCATGATTATTGCTATGACCTCATTAGCATCTGTTGTTGCTCTTCCCTGACATGAGCGATTAATGCATCTCCAACAACTCTTTCTCCTGTTGATAGTGTACTGGAAACTGTTGTAATGTAGAGATCTTGCTCCTCGTTTGGTTTTTGAAAACTCAGCCATGATGATGACGACTGCTTTGAACGAGTACCCCTCTTATATACAGTGACTGACAGCAACTGATGATTCCTTATGGTACAATACTTAACAACTGATGATGGTAAAACCCTTAATTAATTAGCTTAACAGTAACAGTACACCAAATGGGAGTAGACGAAATGGGAACATATCGACAACTTTATGCAAAAATGGAAACCAAGGTACTAACCTCCAGCATTCCCTTCATCCATAACAGAAATGTTTTTGTTCTCACATGTAGACTCCGTGACAGTCACATTCTCTTTTCCAGAAGCTGGAACATATAGCCTGTCACCAGTACTGTCATCTGACGACATTGGTAGGCCAATACTTCTAAAGTCATAACGAAACACAGCATAGTTGTCATGAGGGACCATAGGGATACTAATTTTCCAGTTAGAATTAGACGTGTTCACTTTGCTAGCTATGACAAACATCTCTTGAGATGAGTTGGTTTGAGGAGAAAAGATTAAGAGGTAGCCCGTAGCTTCAGTAAATTTGCAACTGATATTCACTGCTTTTGGTCTAGAACCATCAATGACATTAGCTGTACAGATTTGAGTTTCACATGTACCTAAAATTGAAAGGAAACAAATATAGCTTTTATAATTTCACTTAACACTTAATAAGCAAGTTGATAATGCATTTAGGTTTGTATTATGGTAATAGTGATTTTATTGAGGCAGGTTGGTGGACATACAAGTAAAGTGCATGCAGTTCTTGCAAAAATACATGCTGTTGATCAGAAGAGAACAATGTCATAGTTATGTGCAATATGTGACTACAAAGAGTGGGGCTTGGCTGTGCTCCCCAGATGTCAATGGACTGCTGGCTGCTATCTACATACATTCGAAACAGTTACACTGCACTTCTACATTCAATTCCGGCTGTGTGTATTATCAATGTCATAATAAACTGACAGTGTTGTCTTAGTTACATTATTCTGTTGATGTGCAAATAATTGAATGAGTGCAGGGCTATATGTCTAACAGTGGTATCAAACCTAAGAGACACAGTCTCAACAGCAAAAGCCAATATTATAACAAGAACCATTTGGTTATTTCAACCATATTCTTACTTTCTTAGGTGTGACAACATAATCCTACCAAATAGATTTTCCTAAATAGGTTTCCTTAAAATCATGTTGAGCATGCAGCCTTTTAGCAATCTTTTTGGGCAATATGAAAACCTATTCAATCAATGACAATCCCCTTTCAGATATGCTGATTTGCAGGTGTTCTGAAAGGAAAGACTAATTTAACTAGTAGAGAGAAGCTTCTCAATTTAAATGCAATAACTATTATATGAGTATGTTGCTCAAATATACATCATTGGTTGCTAAGCTCTGACATGAAAAACAGATATTCTCCTAATTTTGCATTATCAATGAGTGATGACAGGGGTAGTAGCATAAAAAGTGGCCATAGTACAAAATAGTTCCTGTAGCTACATCACAGCAAACTCAAAACCTTCCTTAAACTTGGATAGGAAACAGTCACTAGCTACTGACTCGAATTTCTTCCCTTGGTAGTTGTTGATCAGTTGTGCCCAAATTCCTGATCACATATATTGAGTCCGGCTAGGTCAGAAGTTTCAAGCACTTTAAGAAGAACTCAAAATATTCCATAAGTTCATCATGAACAAAATTCAGTTTGGTTGATGCAAATAGGTACTGCTATATATTGGCCTGTGGTGCCTTTGAACTTTTAGGGTATCATGAGCTACTCCTACTCCTTCCTAACACAGGCTTACAGAAACAAATGTTCCCTGTTGAGTTGGTTTGTCCAGCTTGATTTTTTGCTGCAATTATGGCCCTGTAACTGCGACGGGGCCCAAGACTGCAACTGCCAGGTGTATATGTAGGGGTACTTGTGTTCAACTGAATCAACACCCTCCCATCTGAATCAGGCATCACTGGAATGTCATCTGTGCAATAATAAACTTTGTTTCCATCATCAACTGTCTCTGCGAAAATTTGAACTCGGTCGGGCATCTCACCAAGAGGAATATTTCCCTGTCACCAAGGATGCAAATACAATGTATACTTTTAATGTGCACTGTGACATCCAAACATGGTATCCATAAGTTGTACACAAAATGTTATAAAATGTTGTGGCAAATAACTTAATGAATGTATGACATTGTGGGGGTTAGCCTGAGTGGATGTCTACTCACCCTACAGGCTTTGAACACCTACGCTGTTTGTAAACAAGTCAGTGTCTGTAGCCCTTAATTAAGGAAAGCTGTCTGTGGGAATGTAGATGTCAGGTTGGCATTGCTGGCCACACCCAATGAGTGTATAAAACACAGGATAAGTAGTTAAAGGCAATCACATTTTCAAGTTTTAAGCACACTCCAGCTTCAAAATGCTTGCTACATCAGCTGCACTTCAACAAGTCAAATAACAGAGCAACCCTGGCGACATAAAGCCATACCCAACTTCAAGCACCATTACACTGGTTGTGAAACTAGAGGAGCTGCAGTAGCCTCATTTCCAGACCGCTACCACAAATATTGCTAACAGTTGCTACAAGGCCATGAAGTAAGACTTAGTCGGTTAGCAACACACTTTGGCGTACAAAATCAAATCTCAGATACCTTTGAAATCTTGGCTACACAACAAGAAACTATAGCCACATTAACAAACTCTTAACCCGAAAGTGCTTCGCAGCAAATTTGCGGTTTTCACATGAGTGACGTTTCAGGTATCGTGATAAAAAGTTAAGTTTTGTGCCGCGATATCACATGCAAATCGCTCTTCTCCACTTCTTGTCCGGGGCAGGGGAAAGCAGGGAAATGAGAGTAAACAAAAGTTATGGTATAGGACTGCGAACAATGCTATAAAAATGTAGGACATTGAAACTGCATAGAAATCTTAACAAAGTTTGTTCATTAGAAGACATAAACAATAAATCTTCAACAAAATTTTAATGCATCTTTTCAGGCAATATTCATTCCTAGTATACTAAAACTATACTGTGACTTCTTTCAATGCACATCTAGGAATGTTCATTCATGGTATTTGAAATAGTTAATCTATAGTAGAAACTTGTCTACTTATGCATTGCAAAAAAAAAACATTACTGGTACTAGTTAGCATATATGTGACAGTCCCGTGTAGAAATCGAAGATTATTCCGTCGCGTATTTCAATCGCATCGCTGTGTTTGAAGTGCCGTATCGCTGAACTTCCAGCTCATACGCGCTTCGTAGATGCATGAATTGCTAACGAGTCTACGAAGTGCATATATGAGCCCTGTCCTTGGAAGTTCAGCGGTATGGCGTTTTGAATGCAGCAATGCGATCAAAATACGCAACAGAATAATCTTCGATTTCTACACGGGACTGCCACATACAATGTATATAGAACATTCAGTTTCCCCAAATAAGAACCTCAACTTACATATGTAATAGTGAAATTTACAGTCAGTGGATCAGCACTGCCACTTGTTTCTACTATGTCTGGAGTGATGCTTCTTGGTACTGGTATGTGTGTGTGTGTGTGTGTGTGTACACAGTTGCATACTAGTTAATGCACTGCAGCAAGTGCACTACAGGCATTATTGCAAATGCAGCACAAGGCGAAGCTGAGTGCTGTATTTCCTTTGAGACCATATATCCTGTAGTGGACGAGACTTGTGGTACATTAACTGCTTAGTTAGCAGCTAACTATTGATCGCTATGGATTGTGAGGGCACTTTTGCTCTTTACCCAAAGACAAGGCTATCTAATGATTGACTGTTTTGGTAGCCCATAGTTCCCATGCTATATTATCTATGGACAGATAGCCAATGCCATGCTTGTTCTCAGGTTGTTGTATGTTGGCTAATAGCTACTATGGATTCATGGCAACTTCTGTCCACCTCAGTGGATGAGAAGAAACTTTCAAGCAGAACGTACACTAGTTTCAAAGGCCTACTGTTGACTATGTACTACCTAAGGGTTAGTCATTCGATCAAACCACACATATATAATACATCACAATGCACATGATCAGATCTTCCAGGTTCTCTTATATTTTCTCTGCCATAGTTATATATACAATAAATTTATTGATCTTGTGTCTCACAAGCCTGAGCATAGTGTTACTGAGTATGTATTGCTGTTGACAGTTAGCATTTTCTGGCTACAGAAGCGTGTGTTCTTGGGCTGAAGTCTGCTTCAGTTTGCATTCACAATACTATCTGGTGTCAACAACTAATATAATGTGAAGATTGGAGTATGCTATACATGCTACCGAGTCCAAAGCGAAAGAAGTGTCTTATTGTGAACACCAAAGAGCAAAAAACGGGGGAACAAGGCTACCTGACAATATAACATTGAAGTCGAAAAACTCAATGTGTGTGTGTACCTGATGGAGACCAAAGAAGGTCCATTCTGGCATTTCCAGTTATTCCATACTTACCATCAGTCCACTATACAGTCAACAGCTCGGGAATGGTGCATATTGGATATACCATATTGCCCCAAGCAAGCGCCTGAGTTATTCTGTGATTTCTGATGTACGTGATCTCAGCAACAATATATACCAACTGTGAAAAAGACTTACTCTTGAGTCATCACACGACAATTTTGCATGGTGGGTAGTTACATGGAGGACCTTGCAAAACCACAGAACTGTCAAAATTGGAGGGTGGGTGCTTACACAGAAATGGGGTGTCCTGAGAATCCCTAGTTAGCCTACATGCATCTATGGATCATCCCCAAATTGGTGTACATGTCCACACCTGGTGGCTATACACACTTCAACTCCAGAGGATTCCCTGTTGGCCCATTCGAATACTTCTTTGTCTTCTCTCTTGCTTGAATTTTGAACACTTTAGTAACACAAACTCCACCACTCCACTCCATTTAAAACTATAATTCTGCATACTGTGATTACAAAATTTTTATGCAATAGTTGCTTGGTTGGTTAAAAGGGTCAAGGCAAAAGGGGGTTTGTGTTGGCAAAAGAGTATGCTGTGGCTCTGTGTGCATACTATAGAGAGGGTAATGCTTCCTGAGGCTAGCCACTAGTCCACTCAAAATCTAATCCATTTTTTCTGAGTCATCCCTACAGATAGAGTACTGCCATGTCCGATCATAACAGTACTAGTTGCATGTACCACAGTCTTGCAAAAAAGCGCCCACCCTTGAAAGAGCACTCACCCCCTACTTTTGACCCAATTTCCCATACCGTAATGCGGGAAATTTTCGTGAGGTCCAAATTTTCACGATTTTTGCGACCCACAACCAAAACGCGAAAATAAAGACCACGAAATACGAACTGCGAAAATTTGACTTTTGAACTTGTGGAAAGTTTCACATGTGCATTTTGTGCGGTAGTCTCACTCAATCTGACGATGGCACTGTAGTGCTTTTTCAAACCGGCAGATGACGTCCTACCCTCTCCCACGGACAGCTTTCGTCCTCCATTACCCCAGCGACAATAAAGGGGCGTGGTCACAGCTTGTGCTAAACGCGAAAATTAAAATTGCAAAAATTTCTTCTGGAGGGGAAACAGGATTTTCACGAAAATTTGGACCAGCGAAAATTTCCCACTATACAGTATAGGGTCAAAGTTTACTTGAACAAGCGCTCACCCTGGAGCAAGCTTCACATGGATAATGAAGAACACTAGTGGAGTGTTGAGAAGCACAGCCTCAAGCGCTATACATACATGTATCTGAGGTAAGAACAAACTTTGCATTACAATTCATGGCTTTGCATAAAAGAATGTACATGTACGTAGCTAATGCAGCCGCACTCCCAACACTACCAGCTAAGCTGCCATTCAGAGTGTTGCATGCTATTAGAACTTGAGGTTCCAAGGGTGGTGGCTCCATTGTATTCAATCACAAAATAGCACTCATGTATGCTTACAGCAACTCATTGCCCTCACAGTACTGAATGAACAATAACATACAATGCAGAAACACTTGAAAGAGCACCCACTTCCCTCTTTGACAAGCTTGTAAGGTGCTCGGCCCATGGGCACTCCTTCACAAGACTAGAGTATAACAAAGTTTACAACTCACATCCAATGAAGTACCCATTGACAAAATAACTTCTTGTTCCATTCCCAGCAGCATTTATGGAAGTGACTCGGAACGCATATAGCACACTCGTGCTAGTGTCATTGTAATCATTCATTGTAAAGTTGAACTCTGGGATGTTCACTATCCTGCTGATGAAATATGTGCTCAAGGAATCATTGGTCACAGTAATCTCAACAAGGTACCAGATGTCAAGGTCAATTCCAGTTATGTCCAAACTAAATGGAGGATTCCAAGTGAGGTGGATAACCTGGCCCAGAGATTCACTTTCGAGGTTACTGACAGCATCAAGCAGGCCTGCAGAAGAACATGCACACAATGTAGGTTTGAACTGCATAATACAGTTAATCATGTTATATGAACATCTGTTCTAGGCAAGGAGATGAGAGTATTTTGGGGGCGGGAAGCATATATTTATGTTTATCATACGTCTAACTCACGCTAATGTATGGGAGTCAATGGGGAAGCCTTGCAGCTGCACGCAGTTTATAAAAAGTCGTATTTTTTACTACAAGTCACGCGAGAATCCGTATCAGTTACTACAAGTCACGTGCGCTGCGTCTGAACGTGCAATGAAATCGAAGGTTCGTATGATAAAATCATAGTACCAAGCTATACCGGAAAAAAATATCACTCGTTTGTTGCCGTTGGCATTGTTACTTGTGCTGCGCACTCGTAACAATACAGACGGCAACAAACTTGTGATATTTTCCGGTATAGCTTTGTACTATGGTGATACTTATATAACATGAACAATCAACAAACCACATCTCCCTTAAAAACAGGCCTAGTTGTTATGCAAAGTCACCCACTGCGCAGGACGCGTTTCGGCCAATACCAGGCCTCATCAACTGCGCTAGGGTGACTGGGAGATGAGGAATGCTATCTCATGCACAGAATGCAGTCAGGTGGCTGGCCTTATTCAAAAGTCGGTGGAGACTCCTCGAAAGCACCGTCTCTTCGTGCAGCTGTTCTTCGTGCAGCTGTCTTTTGTTAGAAGATCTTATGTAGCGATCTTAATCATTGATTGTCACGTGTTTTCGGCATGTAAACGCTTGTGTGCGTGCATGCGCATACAGAGACACCAGAGGTACCAGAAGTATTAATGGATAAGGTCTAATTTGAATAAGGCACAAGGCAAACAGTGTAAGGCAAACAGTGCATGTTTAAAGGCTGTGTGTGTATAAATGTGCCAAGCCAAGTGAAATGCACGTTCAGGCTGTGTTATACAGTAGGTAAGGCAATGCATTCAGTAATAATGTTTTTCAGGTACCTCCCGTACTTCTGTAAAGTCCAGGGGTAGCGATGCACAAAGGTCTTGTAGGTGCTACAGAGTTTTTGGTAAACGTATCCCTGTCTAAGTAATCTGGTTGTGAGTAGTTTAGATCTGTAAACAAAATCTTGGTAATTTCAACATATCCTCCAATAATGAACTACATAACTGTGAAATTACTACTCCGTATGCTGGTACTGAAAAGCTGAAGTATCCCCCTCTTATCATACAAGTCTGTGCAAAACTTACCATTCAGGACATTAATGTTAAGATCCAAGTAGGAACAGCTGTCATGGCTACCTGATGGTTTCTTAAGCTCTAATTCTTGGGGGGGGGGGGGGGGGGGGAGGGAATTTGGTCTATTCATGCTTGAAAATCAGGGTTGTTAAGTGTAAGCAAGTCATCAATATATCTGCAAGTATTGCTATATTTAGCTGCTACAGAGAGGTCAGTCCAGATAAGGGATTCCATAAACTCAAATTCATAGGAGAAAAGAAATAGATCCGCGACTAATGGAGCACAATCAGTACCCATAGGGATGCCAATTGTTTGTTGGTAGATAGCTGATCCTATCTGGATGTATATATTCCGTGCAATCTGAGAATTTGCACAATCTCGAGAGTGCGCAACTATAGCGCGCAATCTTTTACCCCGACGCGCATGTGCAGAAAACCTCTCGTGGTTACGAGATCGAGAGAAGCTACTAAAAAATGGCGACTTTGTGTATATCTTGTAAAATACGTACCAGAGTTCAGGCAATAGTTTGGTTGAAAACAACCTGCCTTAATCAGGACGTAGTCAGGAGGCCTGCTAGTAAAGTCTGAATAAGCTACAACGCTGGAAATGTGGGCACCTGCACTGTACCTGAAAATCACCAATAATGCACGGCAAAAGTTGGCCGACAGTTTCAGCAAAGGTATGTTTCAACTGTCGCTGCCACAATTAGATAGTATAAACTCGATTGAACCAGTAGCGTGTGGCATATAAGCTGACTGTGGCCAACTACGATCGACAGGTAAACTTCGAACTCGATCTGCTCCTCTTCCGTTGCTCATCAATACACAGCATTACTCACTCTTCCAGATTGCATTATGCCTCCTGTCCTATGGAGGCAAAGGCCACTTATCAAGGATGTCTTCCATCCTGCGAGCTACACAGTAGATCACTAGCTGGTCAGACGTACAGGCACATGCGATCTTGAGATTACGCACACGTGGTTTACGCATTCTCCAGATTGCGCACACGTGCTACGCAATCTCGGGATTCTGAGAATGCGCAACGCAATCACGAGATTGCGCAAATTCTCAGATTGCGCGGAACATATAATGTTATCTATCAAGAAATTGAACATCTCAACTAACTGGTTCACTGTTAAGTTACAGGTATTAGCTACAGGTCTGGAAGTCCAGTAAGCATAATCTTTTCCTAAGGCCATGTGGGAGGCATCTCTAGTATTGTATGCATTTCTAATTAACTCTGTCAAAAATTCGAAAAAGGCAGAATCTCCCATGTGTACTAAATATAGAACATACCTTCACAGTTCCACTGTCTAAGATGTTACACTTGTATTCAGTAGAATATGAGCACTCAAAGCTTATGGTTCTCGACTCTTCCAAACATGACAAACTAGTCCAGCCTAGTTACACACTATCTACACAAATCAGGCGACTGGTTATACCGAGGGCTTGCTAAGCAATACTTGACACTTTGACCTTAGAGTGGTAATGTTGCAACAGCTGTCATGGTTAATTAATGGCACATTCTGCACAGAAAGTTGAGCAGAGGAGAATAATAATTTTAAAAATCATACAAGCGATATGCACATGGAGCGTAGTCTCATTCATAGGCCATGTATGTAGCACATTTGTACTGTAAGTTAGGGCTAACCCTAACCTACAGTACAAATGTGCTATGTACTCTCATTTCGTCTACTCTCATTTTGTCTACTCTCACTTCGCCTGCTAAAGATCAATTGGTGTCATTTCACCTGCTCACTGAAATATGCACTGTAGGCAATTAGGAAGTCATACAGATAATATATTACATATCTATGTGTGCAGATAGACCTGACAAGAATTCGCAATGGAGTCTGATGAAAACTTCCACAGCATGGTCATAGTTGCAAGCCTTTCACAATCAAAACATACCTTGAACTCTTAGAACAGCTGGATCAGTAGTTTCAATAGAAGAATTAGAATCACGAATGACAACTTTACACCTCACAATTGTGTTATTGTACTCCTCTGTAGCTAGGATGGCCAAGAAAGAAGTTATTCCATCTTGTCGGGCTGTTATACCATTATTAACCTCTGTCAACGGTGACCCATTAACAAGCCAGACAAATGAGACTCTAGTAGCATTAGCACTGCAGTTGAAGGTAGCAGTAGATCCCAGTGTGGCATTGACTGACATGAGGGTGCTGACAAAAGCTGAAATACAAACAAAAATTCAAGTCAATGTGAGAGTACAGTATCAGTGACTCGCATGTATGTACTAGTAAAAAGGCATGAATGTGCACAGCTTGCTTGCTGTGGTGGTTGTTTAGGTAGCTAAGCTTCATCAATACAGGCCATGCATGTAGAGAACAGTGGCATTTGCTACTCTCTACTGTCTACGGGTAACCCTAGCTGCCCTAGCTGCCATGTGCGTAATTCCTTACATGAGGCAGCTTACTGTAGAATTTCAAATGATTAGAATAATAGTGCAGCACTGAAAAACAACAGTTGTAAACACAGTAATACAAGGTCAAACTATGTAGTCCAAATTAATACTGTATTTATTCGAATAAAACGCATGCAAATTAAATAATTTGAGTGGGCATGCGTTAAGTTAGAGCCACCCATAAATTCCAGGAATTGAATTTCTTGCATTAGATTAGATCATGCGTTACAAAGGATTCAAACGCGAAAATTTTTTGGGTCAAGAGAAATGCAGAGTTCCTGGCCTTCAGCTCTCTAGAAGTGAGGTTCTTGGTAAGAACTTAGACAGTAGCAGCGGCAGCAACAACAAAAGTCTTACAAACGCCAAAGTAGAACATTAATTTTATGGAATACCATATTTCTTCGACTAGACGCCTCCCTCGAATAGTAGCCGCAGCAACTATACGCGGCGCACGCACACGTACATGAATAATTCTGACGACAGTCACCGGGCTAGCGCTAGGGCTGTTCGTGTTGTACAACTCTTTTCTATGGCTGACAGCAGAACTAAGAGGTTGTGTGTACTACTGCCAGCATTTAATAGTCGTCGCTGTATCACTCGCACGTACCTTATCCAGCCATCATTGATGTCTGCAGGCTTTCCAATGAAATACACGCCGCCCTCATGATAGTAGCCTAGGTGTCTGATCAAAATACAGTATCTCTTTTTCCTGGAAATTGTTCTTGACCGCCCTTTGTTGTCACAATGTAGGGCCAACTGAGAGGCTTCATTCCTGATATTGTGGTAAATTGGATCAACTCAAAATTAATTAGTGGCAGCTTGCGCTAAGTTGGATCCACCCATAAATTCCCAGCTAGATTGGATCATGCGTTTTATTTGAATAAATACAGTAGGAAGTGTTTGTGAGAGTGTATGCTGTGTCTTTTCAAAGGAATGTGGGATGGGTATAACTACTGCTTGAGCAGACATGCCTGGGTTGTTAGGTAGTCCCAGATTAATCCCAGGACTGTTAGTGTAACTTGGGACAAAGCAATGGAGGTAGGGACTGAACATGGCACCATTGGTGAAGGTGGTCTAAACATACATAGCAGTGCGGATGTTTTGCTATGGGCCAGTTGCACGTAAGAATGAAAGAATTCAATCACCCGTTAACGACCCTGACGTCATATCCGGACTGCCCTAGTGCTGAAGCTTTTGTATTGTGTATGTACGGAGCTGCCTGGGGTGTGCTATAATAATGCCATGCCCTGGGCAGAGCTTACCGTATACAATATTTAAGCGAAGCGCCATAGACTTTTGAATGTCTGCCCTATGCATGAACCTTCGAATCACAAAAATTGACTGAGCCATTCACAAGATATAGCTACTATGACCGGTAAATCGTGCCTAGTGCGTGGCAACAGCTAGTCCAAGGATCCTAATGCCTCCTTTCATCAATTTCCAAGTGATCCAGGGAGGCAAGCCATCTGGCTTCGAGTGTTTGACTTACAGGAGAGTGACATCAAGCCTCACCATCGTGTTTGCTCGAGGCATTTTCCACAAGGCGACGTGAAGAACGACTCCACAACCACTCTGGGGAAAAGGTTTGCCTCACCAATCAAGAAAGGACCTCGAGCCAAGAGGGCAAAAGGCTGAGAAGCTAAAAAGCAGCTAAGTGAACTGTACAGTACAGTATCTCCAACACCACCAAGCAGCAGGTCGGTGACACCATCCACCTTTGAACAGCCTGCACTAACAGTTGCTGTTGGAGAGCAGCTACAGAGTGACTATCAAGTGCATGAGTTACCAGGTGGTGCTGATGATGCATCAGATTCTACCTCATTACCTGCTGGGCTTCAATCTTGCTCTCACCCTCGGACAGAATTGTTAGTCAATACTGCCCTGTTGGATCGTATAGAGTACCTAGAATCTGAAAATGCTCAATTAAAAAAAGAATGCTTGCCCGCAACTACCCACTTCAGGATTGAGCATGTCAAACATGACGATCGCCTGGTTAGATTTTACACTGGTTTCATAACTTACCACAGATTTTTGGCCTTCTTTAACTTTCTCGGTCCCCGTGTTGAAACTCATCTATCAATAATCGGATGGGCATGGATTCGGGTGCACATGTGTGCATGCACGTTGTGACGAGGCAAGTGAAATGGAAATGGCTGTTGAATCCTTCAAAAGTAGGTGAAACTCTGTCACTAGTTGCTGGTACAAATGTTGGAATCTCTGACCTTTGTAGCAGTAACTAGTGATAAATATGCTCAGCTGCTGTGTAATTGTAGATGTCATTGAAGCAGCGTGTTGCAAGAAATGCTCCTAAACCCTTGACCAATGCCAATTGTGTGCCTCTCAGATCTGGTCCAAGTAGGTAGGCATCATTACCTGGTTTGCTCCACGTTCATTACTTAATTCCTGTCATGAAGTGTGCATGGATGTATGGAGCATGGTATACCATGCTTCTCTGCAGCATGACAAGTAATACGACCTTGCTCTACAGCAGCTATGGCCTTTTACATACTCTCATCTTCCCATGACCTACATGGACCAGATTCGAGAGGCATGCAATTGGCAGGGATCATGGGTTTGGAGCACTTCTTACAACACACTGCTTCAACCGTGGTACCTATGCCTGAGTATCAAACTCTATATAGAGTTTGATACTCAGGCACTTCTACAAAAGAAAAGCATATGCAACCTATTGATCACTAGCTACTGGTACAAATGTCAGATTATTCACCTACTTTTGAAGGATTGTTAATTTTCAATCAACAGCCTTTTCTATTTTCACGAGCCTTGTCACAATTGTCCGTAGATTGGTGGTTTTGTCCGATGGTCACGACCATCAGACACCACCCTTTTCTGCGGTGCAGTGTCCACACTCACTGATGTAGAAAGCCCAAATTTGGGATGCACGTAGCAGTTGCATCAACCTACCTACTGGACCAAGAGCAGGAGCCGTTGTAACTTCTGTCAGTGCTGTGCTGCCGTCCGATAATGTGGGGTGTCCGATAATTGATTGGTTACTCTATTTCACTTCCAAAACATCTTTATTATAGTCTAGAGCAGACTTTTCACAAATGCACTTTTGATGTGGCAATTTCAAAACTGGGCACTACATATGGGCACTACTATACTTCATGATAAATAAACTAACACTCTGGCCTACTTAATTAAGATTCATCATAAATTTCTGGAATTGAGTTTTCTTAGGTAATTAATTACAAGAGTAATGATGTATCTACAAATGAGATTCATTTTCTAAATACATGTAGTATAGCTTCCTTGGACTGTACTGTGACAATTGATATTTTCAACGCTTTCAGCTCAGGTAATACATGTATGTACTGTACAGGCTTTGAACCCATGCAATTACTTACCAGCTGAAGTAATTATAGCTCCACCCAGTAGGAACAAGAGTGTGATGGTGGCAGTGAGGTGGTGCCCCATTGATAGATATCCTGTGCAGATAACGACAAAAGAAATGGTATCTATACTCCGTTATTGTATGCATGCTCATATGATGCCAGTTGTAATGAATCAGACACTGAAATGGCTGCATGAAGACAGTGAGAAGTTGTCATTGTTTAGAGACCAAACTTTCTGAGTACATGTAAGTCAGGAGTTGCTTCGTTGCATCAGAGACATCATATAGGCTAGTCTACAACGTTGCTGTTGAGAAGCAACAGGAAGAGTGCCCAAAGTTCTTTGTTCAACTCAGTTAGATATGATCCTGAGTGAGTTAGGCTTATCTACCTACTAGTGAGATGATTCATCATCATGGGGCGAGCCTGAGCAAGCAGCAAACTGCTGATTTACTACTTTGTCATGGCACACAGCAGGATTTGTCGTTGTCGACTGTTTAATAATTAGCTATCACATATGCCAGCCATTTCTCCAGCCAGGGCAGCTACGTGGCTACACATGCAACGAAACCATGAGCTAAATTTCTGGCGTTTATGAGTGCCGTTTATGCATGCCGTTTATGCATGCCATTTATGCATGGTCTGAAGCGGCCCAGTCAACCAACGTCCATATTAAATTCGTACCGCCTGTGAGCAGCTTGCCGTCGTCAGCAGAAACACAAACCAGTGCCACGCGTGCTTCAACTTCAGTCGTCTTCGCTCCGGGTTCTCGACGCTGCACTCTGACAGTACCCTCCACTGGCCTTCCATATCATGCACAATATCGATCATCGTAAAATATTTGAATGCACTCATTTAAAATTTACGGTAAGTGGTTGGTCCAAGCAAGCAAACATACACACACATGTGCGCAATGAAGTCACGCTAGTGTGGGGCTTGCTCAGGCTCGCCCCAATGAATAGTTAGAATTTTTACCAAAAGGGCTGGTTTGGGGTCCAGACTCAGACTTAGTCTCATTCCCAGATCCTCCTGAAAAGTGAAAAGAGTCTGGTGTTCTGAGCAACATTTCTTGCTACATGTGGTAGGACATACTGCATAAATAATGTCATATGGTAGACTCTCTATGTAGGGATGGCGCCGACGTGCAATATATGCAATACTTAAGCAAAAGCCGTATAACTTCACCACAAATACGCTAAAAGCACCCAGACGTCCTCTTTGAGTGCTTTGTGATCAGCAAGACTCATATAAGTGGCCAAAAGCCACGTGGAAGACAGCTAAACGCAAAAGTGTGCGTTTATGAAAGTGCCATTTTTCGTATTCTTCTTTCTTTCTTTCTTGTTAAGACCACTACGTATGTTCAACAACGATATCTCGCACACGGTTTAAGTACTCACCGTCATTTTAGCACGAAACTGATGCTTATCACAGCGCGGAGCTCTACGACCACTCAGCGTTTCCATAGCTTCAAATTCACCCTGGTCAATAAAAGCCATTCACAACACTCTGTACTTGCTTAGTCTCATGCCCAGACCCCACCCAGCTCACGTGAGGAGAAGGGGTCTGGTGTCACAAGTCCAAATCCTTGGGCTAGCTCCAGAAGTGTGGAGCGGCCAATCAAATCGCAGAGCAGCGTTTGTTGGAATAATGCGGAAGCGAGAACAAGTACTTCAATCGTACTGCTCAAAGCATGTTATGAGATTCATTATCCAACACTGAGCAATTTGTAATTCTACACTAACAATTACAAGGCTTCAACACTTCCGCAAGCCCAAGGATTCAGGCTTGTGACACCAGACCCTTTCCTCGTGAAAGGGTTGGGTCTGGGCACGAGACTAGTGGTTGCTGTCCGTTGTGAAGGACGCCATTTTCTAATTTTGTACGCATGTGCACACGAAGTCTCGTTCCCAGGCCAAATACCACGCTCATTGGTCTGGGAACGACACTCAAGCGAAATTAACCCCGCGTGCGGCTGGCAAGGTCTCTTCCCGTAGTAGTGGGCAAGGTTTATGAACACCACCATAGATTAATAACCCATACCGGGATTGGAAACGCAATATTTACGTTCCACCATCCGTGCAACGCTTTCTCCGCGTTCAATGTACTTCCGTTTGCGCATATGAGGCAGACCTTGCTCCACTGTCGTTGTGCCGATGATTAGATGCTACTGCACTGTACTGCTACACATTTATGCCATAGATACTACACCACTGTTTATCTATGCATTACAACTTGTTCACAATCAGCTGATTATACATGCAGAAATGTTTACATGTGACAAATGTCTGTTGTCAGCGTGCACATCACTGTCAACACACGTACATTCCTCTGAAACTGAGCAGCTTACAAGTTTGATAAAGATCTATTTTTCCATTCTCTCCAAACTATGATACTTTTGGTTTGGACTTCCACTATATATATATATAATGTTTGGTAGATCATTTATCACACAGACCTGAGTATGTTGACACAGTACATGCACTGTAAGCATTGGCAAACTAGGCCTGTGGGGGGGGACAAATTTGTGCAAGATGGCAAATGATTGTGATCACTCAATAATATTAGAATCTACAGGTTATAGCTTCTAGCTAACAAGTTAACACAACACAGCTGAGGTTGTGGATGCAGTGGCATGGTGAGTGCTGTAAGCTTCACCAAGACCAAATGTGAGTGATCATCAACTTAGTAGTGACCACCATGTAAGGGTAGGCATTGCTTGCTTCCTACAAGAAGCCTCTATGCTCAAGTGAGCTACACTCATGGCTGATGATAACACTGGCGGTTTTGTTGGACAGCAATGAAATGAGTGGAATACTGAACCAAAGGAATTCTCATGCAATTTAAACTTTCTTCCCTCCATTACGGTATCCTGCAACCTGTCTCCACGCAGTTCCCCACACTCTAAAGATGTCATTATAAGCAGTATCTTACTTTATATTGCCCTGATATATATGAATGCAACTGGGATTCACTAAACGTGTACTTACTATACACAATCTGCCAAAGCAAAGCTCGTGGTACCAGAAACAGAGTTTCAATTATGGCATGCAAAGCTTCAACCACTAACCAAGCCTAACATTACCACTTCTATTCTCAGTGGTAAGTGTGTACAATGTAACTCCCCCACAAAAATGCCATATTAATAGCTTCCACAAGCAACAGCTAATTTTTACCCACACCATGCAACACTTCATCACTAGTGCAAGCTAATGATGCAAATTTCAATGCCTACATGTAGCGGACTGGAAAGAAACTCCCCCACACACATCTAGACTTGTTGCTATGTGGATATAGGGATGGCATGCCAAAAAGTATGCAAACAAGGTAGGGATGATATAATAGTGAAGGTGAATTTACAAAGCCCTATCCCTACATCTTTTTACATTACAGTTGCAAACTAATGTGAAAATGATGCAGGGATGAGGCTTTGTAAATTTACCTTCACTATTATATTATCCCTACCTTGTTTGCATACTTTTTGGCATGCCATCCCTACATTCTTTTACATTTTTACTGTTTTTTTAAGTCTTGTAGCACTTTACATCTGAAACTTGAGTTTTTCTGACAACGTAGACTGCTGCATAGTATGGTTACCAGAAAGGTTTGATGAGGTCAACTTATGCAGAAATATATATATTTGTATGTGCATTGTAAACCACTCAGCATTGACAACAGCAATAGCTAGTCCGAGAACAAGCCAGTACAGAGAAGCCCCAAGAGGATGAAAACGCTCTCTTCTAGTCAATACGTCATTGAAGATTCCATTTCACACAGCGTGCCAAAGATGTGCTAGCAACATGAACATTGAACAGGCAATTCTAGCTCCTCATGTAGACCAGGCTGTTTTATCTTTTGAAAGAAGCAAGAGTAGGCTACCCCGAAGTTTGTTGTTTGAAACAACGTTTTTGATTCACAATCCAGTTTACATGACATACAGTGATCTCTAAATATTGGAAACAAAATTGTATTGACTGTAGAATAGGTGGGCTAACGTTTGATAATCAACATACTTCAACTCGAAACAGTCTTCTACCTGGGATTTAGCAACCAAGATATTATGTCTGTTCAAGCACCTGTCCTCACAAAAATGATTCTTCTAGTGGACAAGTCTGATAATTATGTATCAAGAACTATTGCCTTTCTTTTTTGGAGAGGTATATAGAAGAAAAGTTGCACGTAGTTTCATAATGTATTTTCAGGAGCTTATAAGCGGCAAAGCCGCGAAGGAGCGTGTAACTCCGGTTCCATCCAAATCCGGATTACTTACGTATTTCCGTTTTGGTGAGGCGCAATGCGCGTCATGCGGTCTATCACTTACTTGAGGCAACGTAAGAAAATAAACGATGGCAGAATTGCAAGTACAAGAAATAGTCAGACTCTAGACTCCACAAGACAACGAACAAGAGTACTTCTTGAACTTTGAATATCAGGCAGAAACACACTGAATGACACGGAAGCCGCTGTTATCGGCGTTTTAAAAAGTCGATTGAGCCATTGGAGATACCTGCTGCAACCATAGCCTCTGCTTCGCAAACTAAGCCGCCTCAGAACGGTTAGGGGTCCCGGCATCATCGAATCTTACGCGTTTTAGAGGCAGACCGCTTTTGCTGTCACCTGTTCGCTTGCCCATTCCTCCGCGGCTAGGTCAAGGGGCGTTCTGAGTGAGTGTAAAATTTCTCACATCGCTCTTACGGAAAACGTGGGTTTTTATGTTGTCACTATGATGCTTGATTTGAAGAGTGGTTTCCTTATTTGGAAGTTCGTTCGCTAATAATTTGGATTTGGATGGCACTCGGTAGTTACACGCTCCTTCGCCTGGTATTTTCAGATGTGGTTTTCTATCTCTGTGTACTACGATAGTTCCAAAAACTATCACAGTGCCACTGTGTATTGCTACCCTGATGATCTGGTGCAGCTGGTAACCGTGCTTAAACTTTTCGGTATGGGGTCCGAGAATAAATTTGTGCCTCTACATGTTGTAACTAATGCACCTATCAATGTTTGCCCCACTACCCCCAAATCGGGCTATAATGGGGCAAAGCGGGGATTTGACAAATTAATTGCCCCTATAGTAGGGGCAGACCCTGTAATCCAATTTCCTTGAAAAACGTGAGAGATTACTGGGGATTTGACACGATACGGTTTAACTATGCAGTCTGAGTAAATCAAATTCCTGATGAGTGGGGCACTGTCTTCAGTCAAAAACCCATATAATCCCCATCAACTGCCCAATAGGGATACCCTGGAGCATAACATTGATAGGCACATAACACACACAGTGCTTAAAAACGTTGCCTTTTAGCAGAGGCTTTCCACTTAATTAAAGTGACCCCCCTTACTTCTTGTTTTATGTATGAAACATGGGTTCAGTGCCATTTCGCCTACTCAACTAAAAATAGTTTCTAAGTAAAGCAACAAGTATTCTGGTGATCAGTTACAAGCTGAGCAATCAAAACGTTCGTTCCTGTATATAAATTTCAATCAGTTTATCAGAGAGCCGGTAGACTCTCTATGTAGGGATGGCGCCGACGCACAATATAGAAAGACTTAAAAAACATTAAAATGTAAAAAGATGTAGGGATGGCATGCTAAAAAGTATGCAAACAAGGTAGAGATGATGCATGAAAGCAAAGGTCTACATATTGGCAAAGCCCCATCCCTACATCTTTTTCACACTACAGTTAGACAGTGCATGGGTAGTCTTTACTAGCAGTTCATGGCTGTAGCCTCATTCTCAGGCCATGCACTTTCTAGCTCCTCCCACATGGCCTGGGAACGAGGCTAATATTGTAGGTGGCTACCAAGGTTAGTAGTTTTATTGCCAACATACTACTTGTAGTGACAGTGGTACCCTTGTTATATGCCTCTGGTATAACCTAGACAGTGAGCTCGAGTGGGCTGCAGACTGGTCATAGTAATCAGTGTGTAAAACTCAAGCACTCATGCACAGCGTTAATAAACGCATGGATGGGTGCAGATTCAGCTCTCGAGCACGCTGTCTAACTGCAGTGTGAAAAAGATGTAGGGATGGGGCTTTGCCAATATGTAGACCATTGCTTTCATGCATCATCTCTACCTTGTTTGCATACTTTTTGGCATGCCATCCCTACATCTTTTACATTTTAATGTTTTTTAAGTCTTGTTTCTGTACTTTTTTGATGTTAATCTCAGTTACAGTTAGACCTAAGCCTAAGAAGAAGTGTAACCACAACACCAGAACTTGAAGCTGCGTTGACAGTTTAGTAGTGAT
The DNA here is from genome assembly GCA_949130485.1 of Agelas oroides. Lineage (NCBI taxonomy): Eukaryota > Metazoa > Porifera > Demospongiae > Agelasida > Agelasidae > Agelas > Agelas oroides. The sequence goes on along the minus strand of OX422183.1, from coordinate 10,011,451 downwards.
TCCAGTGTGACATCTGCCCTCCCTGGAGAAAAGTGTAATAATTATGTGCAATATAGCAAGCTAGAACCTGATGAAGGGCCAACCACTCTCCGTACCAAACTTTGTGAAAACAATTTCATGATTCAGTTGTCAATCACATGACAACAGACCATCCTAGCTTTACAGTTCACTGAAGCTGTGAGTAGGCTAGTTTTAGTGTAGCTACAAGTAGGCAGCTGAATGCAGCGCCTTACCTACGTGGTGTTCATAAGCCTTGCCCAATGCCGCGGGGGAAAAAAACCGTGCCAACCATGCCCGCCCGCTCGCTTGTGTACTCTCGCTTCCAGACCAATGACCGTGGTCTTCGGTCTGGGAACGAGACTTCGTGTGCGCATGCGTACAAAATTAGAAAATGGCGTCCTTCGCAACGGACAGCAGCCTCAGAGTGTTGTGAATGGCTTTTGTTGACCAGGGTGAATTTGAAGCTATGAAGACGCTGAGTGGTTGGGAAGCTGAGCGCTGTGATGAGCATCCGTTTCGTGCTAAAATCAAGGTGAGTACTTGAGCCGTTTTCGAGTTATCATAATTTACAAAGTGGTCAGAACAAAGAAAGAAAGAAAGAAGAATACGAAAAATGGCACTTTTGCTAGCGCACACTTTTGTGTTTAGCTGTCTTCCGTGTGGTTTTTGGCCACTTATATGAGTCTTGCTGATCACAAAGGCACTCAAAGAGGACGTCTGGGCGCTTAAATAAGCTTTTAGCGTGTTTGTGGTGAAGTTATACGGCTTTTGCTTAAGTATTGCATATATTGCGCGTCGGCGCCATCCCTACATAGAGAGTCTACCGACTCTCTGATATAATACTTACGCAAAAGCTGTATAACTTCACCACAAACACGCTAAAAGCTCATTTAAGTGCACAGGCTTCCTCTTTGAGTGCCAATAGGATCAGCCAGACTCATATAAGCCACGCAGAAGACAGCTAAACGCAAAAGTGTGCGGTGGCAAAAGTGCCATTTTTCTTATTCTTTCTTCGTTACGACTTTTGTGTTCAAACAACGATAACTTGAAAACGGTTCAAGTACTCACCTTGACTTTAGCACGAAACGGATGCTCGTTACAGCGCGCAGCTTCACAATCACTCAGCATCTTCATAGCTTCAAATTTGTCGTGAGCTGTTTACAGCACAGCCCAGCTGCTATCCGTTGCGTAGGATACCATTTTCTGATCTTGTATGCATGCACAAATGCAGTCTCGTTCCCAGACCAATGACCGCGACCAAAGACCGCGGTCATTGGTCTGGGAGCGAGACTATTGCACACGCGAAGTAGTAGTGGGAAAGGCCCAATGATGGACACCACGTATGTAAGGCATTGAATTTAGTTGCTTACTTATAGTAGCTACACTAAAAGATACTCATAGCTTTAGTAAAGCTGGTATGGTCAGTTTTTATGTTCTGTGGGCACATTTTTTTCTGTGCTGGTCAGTTTTCATGTGATCAGGAAATCTGCTTCACAAAGGGCTGACAATCTGGTATGGAGAGTGGTTGGCTCTACATCAGATTCCAGCTTGCATATTACATGCTTGGAACCACTACTAAACTGCAAAATCATGCTGTTTCAAGTTCTAGGGTTAAGGTTACACTTGAAAGAAATATTCATATCTTAGGTCTAACTGTAACTGAGTCAAAACAGGAAAGAAACAAGAAAGTAAAAACATTAAAAGATGTAGGCGGATGGCATGCCAAAAAGTATGCAAACAAGGTAGGGATGATGCATGAAAGCAAAGGTCAACATATTGGTAAAGCCCTGTTTCTACATCTGGTGCAACTGTCTGGCATATGAAAAGAAGCCCAAGTGTGGATATCCTCCAATTTTAATAGGGCTAAGCAAAGTGGAAAAAAGCACCCCTTCACCTCTGTTGTAGAAAAGGCAAGCTCAGTTGCTTGGATGTTTGTCTTAGTGTCAAACAACTATTTTTGGGGCTGTCAATAATCACTGGACTGGACTACTGGAATGGACTACTGGAATGGACAACTGGACTGACCCTTTTTGCACCAAAAATCATTTTCTACTCTCTAACAAGAGTCAATTACCTGTAGAACCTGCATTCTATCCAGAATGGTACTACCTGGCTGCACAGACTCATTTAAATAGTAAAAGATGATGTAATGCTATGGGTTGTTTCCTCTGAAGTGATAAAAGAAGCAGCAGCCTAGGTTCTAGCATGGATAGTAGAGTAGTGGGATACAACTCCGGTCTGATTCTAGGAATCAAAGATGACATTTGCAGTGAAACAGTCTGTCCCGTAGCTGCCTACATGCTCATCACTCAAGGTATTGTGAATGTGTTGTGAAGATGGTATGGCTATGGTACCTACGTACCAGCAGTGGTTGAGCATTATCAGTCTCCTCAAGCAGGAGCTGAGCTACCATTCCAACCCAGTGAAGCTTAATTTGCAGCTCTATGTGCTACTGTCTCAGGTAAGACTCTCATCCATACCTACAGTACAAATGCTGAACTCACTTCAGTCTGCATCACGCTTTGTCACCTAAACTACATACTCAACAAACCCAAGAAAAGACAAGGCAACAAGAGAAACACACTAGGCTGTAGTCTCATGCCCAGCCCTCTACGCTTAACTAGGCTGGCAGGGGTCGCGTATTATCAGAAAAAATCTCATTAGAGGGCATGAAAATGATTTTTAGTGCAAAAAAGGGTCAGTCCAGTAGTCCATTCCAGTAGTCCATTCCACTATTCCAGTCCAGTGATTATTGACACCCTATTTTTGGCTGACTAGGCGAAATGGCAATTATAGAGCCCGCGAAACTAACACAAATATGCCAGTAAGACTTACCCAAATGTCCACTTCTGCACTAGGGGTACCAATAATCTCCTACAATTTCCAGCGTAGATCGTTTCACTTTCTCAAGGCAGCGGCTACACTGAATTAAAATTGGCACAACACTTCAAGTACGGAACACATTGTGCAAATGATCTCACTCCGCGAACGTCCGCGTTTGCCTTCGTATTTCCCAAGCACACTTTCTACGTTCCCAATCCACGTATCCTGGGAACCAGACCAGTCTTACCATGTAAAAATGGCTTCTGTTGTAAGCTTGAGTTGGTAGGAACAAAGAGCGTGTTTGTCTTATGTTACAGTCGCTATTTGTCTGCCGTTGGTTGCTCACAGGTGGAACTGTACCAGTAGGGTAAGGTCACCAATTATTGGACGCTCTAATTATTGGACACGTAGAAATCATTTCAATTTTTCTCCCGCGTCAGCTGCTTGGCGGTTCTCTACAGTACCGGAGTGCGTTTCAAAGCTCTAATCTGATTGGTTGGGTTAGGGTTTATTTAGGGTGTTGTCAGGGCAACGGCGCATACGCGTATAGTTATTGACCAATAGGATTGGAGTTTTGAAAAGGTACCCCGGGATGGCTCGCGGTTCTACAGTCGAAAGTCCCGGAGGCGAATTTCTATCTGACGCACCCTTTTCGAACTTAGTCTCTGCACGAAGTTGATGCTAACATATATAATATAACAGTATATTGACAGGAAATAATACAAATGGGTGAAGTAGAGAAAAGAAAAGAAACAAAAGCTTTAGATAATATAATTATGTGAAGTACAATAGGTCAGTCACTAATTGTTCTCTATGATGTGTGATTCGATAGTAACAAGGTCGATGGCAGTTGGTGACCTCACTGCATGTCCCTGAGAGGATCTGGCATCTCTGATTGCTTGGATAGATGAGCGAAGGAGGGAGTAGCTCAGGCGGCACCGTAGCCAACATAGGGTCGTGCTGTATGGGAAGTCCCATTTCTGGGCAAGCAGTGATGCCAGTCGCTTGTAAAAGATGGTAGCTTCATTGCCCATACCTCCTGTGGCTGAAAGAACAAGGGGAGTGAAGGAGGAGTGTTCCACCTCTTGTATCCGCTGCTGGTAACATACTCAGTCGTTACGCCAGCGTACCGGAAGTCATACATTTCCTATTGCCGTGCCCGGAATCCGTATACCATTCAGCCCCACCCCCTCAATTTTCGGCTGAAATATTACCAGAATTGTTGCTTCCTATTCTAAGAAATGACAAAGAGATAGGCCTACAAAAGTGCATGGAGAAATAGAGCCAACATTAACAACTTTGCAAAGCTATACTACTTCCACAATGACTATACTTGCATTACTTTTCCCTGCAGGTTGCCGACTCTGGTCAAAAGTGAGTGGAGCTAACATCACCTGAACTTCTTTGTTACAAATCGTTCCGCCGATTGCTTTTCTTTATTTCAGTCTACATAGAGATTGTAAATGAGCTAAATTTCATGCCCTTCTTTTTTGGTAACTGGCGTGAAGACATAAAGTGACTTGCTATGATCATAAAGTATTACATAAAAATTACACTAATTTTTACAGAAGTACAACTGTATACATACTGTAAGGCGCTAAAATCCGCACACAATCAGCTGTTGAGCGGCGATCAAGCAAGCGGCAAGCTACAGCAACGCAGTGTGTTGCAAATGCTGTCTCTGGCTTTCCAGCTCCACCTACTGGTGTATTAACAAGGTATTTCCTCCCCCTCCCTAACATTAATTGGCATATAAAATGAAGACGAATTTTGTTGTTGGTCTTCAGCACTCCATTCTCACTGTCTCGAGCTCTTCTTGTCTTGCTTGCCCTGGCCAGAGGAGGCAAAAATGATTAGCAACAGCAATCATATCAAGAATTTTGCACCTATTAGCACCTTTACACAATGGGGACAGTACAGGAATTACCATATAATTCGTAACAAAAATAGCTAATTTCAATTTAGCTGTATGATTTGATTAGAGTCTGAAAATTACCGAATATTCCGAGAAATGGGGGGTGTACGAATAAATAGAGCATTTGTACAAAGTGAATCGAAGAAAAACGTGTCTAAGTTTTCGACTCTTAGCCGACATTGAAGAATGAACTTATAGCATGCTGTACAGCATTCGCTTAACATTTAATAATAAACCTGCGGGAACACACGGACTGACCCTTATCCCGGCTTATTTCGACATCGTCTGTGCCTGTATGATCAGAACCAAGAGCCAAAAGAACTTGTTCATTCGCATTTGTGGACGTTGGAACGCTCTCATCATATTTGCGTAAACTCTGTGCTTGTGCTCAAACACGCTTCCGCTGTATGAATAATTTCATTTTTTTGTGTACGAATAAATTAGAGTACGTAAATTACCGTCCGGAAAAGGGGGATGTACGAATTAATAGGGTGTATGAATTATTAGAAATTCTACGGTAATACAGTGGCAAGATATTTAATGAAATAACTCTCTTCTGTGACAAGATATCAATTTTCCAAGTCACGACTAAATTCTTCTCACTAAAAGCTTTCATTCCATGTAAGTTTCATGCTACTGCTTCGCTCTATCTTTGGGCCGTTAACATCACTATACAATTGACTGTCACATACCGTAAAATCGGGATAATAGGCACCAGAAGATAATAAGCACCCCATGAATACAGCCACACATTTTGATTACAACAACCAGATCGTGTTGATAAGCACCCCTATAAAAATAGACACCCAATATGAAAAGGCACCCGTTACTACGCAAACGGAAGTGAATTTGCTGATTTGGCTTTTTGAATGTAGTGGCTAATTTTCACCAGTGTCTATCTCCGATTGTAAGCAAGCTATCAACACAGGATATGAGCCAAAATTTAGGCAAGGCCTCTTGATAAAACATATACAGAAATTAACAAAAACCTTTCACAGATTCGTTAGTTCCAAGCGCTTTATGTTGGTGGGCAGGGTTGGCAACAATTGATCGATTGATTGCTGAATGTATCTCTGGTTCTAAAAAGGCTATAAACACTGGACAGAAATTAGCACAAAAAGAACCTCGAGCCTAAAATACATCATAGCGATAACTATAATCTGTTCCCACACACTGTTTCTGATCGTGGCCAGCTTCCGTGAAGCAGCACCTCACCGTTGTTGCCTGAGCCCCAGTATTGCTGCTGCTGCTCCTGGGACAGCTAAAGTTAGCTACTGCTACCTTTGAAGCAACTCTGCCCCCAGACCCCGGTTAAGGGCTGATAGTACTAATATTCATAGGGTACTTGTAATTGATGGGTACTCCCGAGTTTACAGCATACCGGCAAAAATATCACTTGTTTGTTGCCATTGGCATTGCTATTCGTGCTGCACACTCGTAACAATACAGATGGCAACCTTGTGCAGCTGGATAAGTGAGGGTCCACTGTATGACATGCACAAGTTGGCTACAAGACAGTTATCAAACACACCCAGGGGCTTCTGTAGTCTTGGAGTTGCACCCACTAGTAGGCTTATGTACCTTCTACATGGCTAATAGCTGTAATATGATTATGTCATCTCCCTTGGTCCTCATCCAGGTCTATCGCAAGACGATGACAGCGAACTCATAGACTGCGCGGAGAAACGGAGAGTGAAAGTGAAGATTAAACACTGTAAGTTACAGCAGTTGTGCTACCTAACTCTATTGCCCACGATAGATCAAAGCTAAAGTGATACTTGTGCTCTTCTCTTTTACCTCACAGGTACTGAAACATTATAAACGAAAAATGAACATGTTGGTATCTATTATGTTGTTAAGTGAATTGGATGTTGTGTGACTATTTTTGACACTACTACAATCAAGTTTACCTGAGCTGGATAACTTTGTTACATTTCATTCCGCCTGCTCCAGTTGCAAAATGTCTTCAACAGTTGGACGAAGGAGGCATCACTGCACCTCCGAAAAGTGGAAATCAAACTGGCGTGGCTGATCTGTACACGGTATACACGATAACACTCGGACGATGCAAAAATCAAATAGTAGTTTTTCTCCGTAAACAGCCAGTACATTTCAACGGTCTTAGCTCAATTTTTTCTTCGATCAGCTAAAATCACTCTTTGATCCCTACTGCAACTCCCTGATACCGCCAACAACCAATAACTTACAACTTCACTGAGATCTTGCTGGACAAACCAACGGCGGCTGCTCTCCTTACACGTGGACAATTTGTACTTCCGGTAGGCGTGGCCGTAGTCTCGTGACCAGCCGGAAACAACCTACGGAAAATCCGTCTGGTAACGTTGGGCTCGATTCTGGGGCTTTTCTACTTACGACGGAGTTATTTGAACGTGCCAATCAAATTGTAGTATTTCCAATTACTCGGGCGGCCCACTAGCGCCCAAGCGCTTGTGCGGATGCTAATTGGTGATAATTGAAGCCATGTAGAGGTGAGAACGTCCATATATGGTCAGCGCCGGCCGTGTTCAAACCCTGCTGACGTGTGCAAAAGCCCAAGAAAGGCGCGCAATGTTACCAGACGGATTTTCCGTAGGTTGTTTCCGGCTGGTCACGAGACTAGCGTGGCCGTTGCAAAAGAAAACGCATATTTGGAACGCTGGCGAAACGACTGTACTGCGCATGCGTGGATGTGTGGAGTTAAACCCTTGAACTCTATAAAGCTGCATAGTGTGAACAGCGTATCTGCTACCAGCTAAGCCTGACAACCCGTGTGAAGGCGTCCATCAATGCCAGCAATAGTTAACCTGTACCTCTGACCGTGATACTTCAATGATCGTGAAGTTGCCATTATAATAGTACATATTCTTGCAGCCACACCCTTCACAAAGAGAGGAAGAGTCTTGTCACACTACAACTGATGAGTTGTCACCGAGGAACACATTGTACCGCACGGCTAAACCTGTCTTCCTATCGTGTCTACTGAGTGGGTACCGTCTACAAAAAGCATGTATCTGATTGATCATGGCAATATTCTGCTGTGGCAGTGACTTGATGGTTGCAGTTTGACCAGATTTTTTCCCATTTTGTGAAGGTGTGGTGTGCAAGACTAACTAGGGAATTGGGTTCATATATCAGTATATCCATCATAAATCAGAAAATGTCCTTGGTTGCAGTTTTTGCATAACATGGCTCTGCAGTTGATTCACCATTCCGTCTGTCTTCAGTCACCTGTGTTCACATCTTCAACACAAACAATGACTCTGGGAAGAAGGGACAATTTTCTCGTCTAATTGTTCCTGTGTGTCTCCAATTTAAGAGTCCAATAGAAAAGGACAGCAATTTGGTGTGACAATAGGAACTTGCGCAGGTTCATATCAGCAAAATTAAGACAGTTTTGTGGACACATTTCATCTGGAAAAGAAATGAATGCATGCCATTACACTAGCTTTAATTTTCCATCATCTTTTGATCACTTTGAGGGCGGCCTGGGAGATTTTCCCCATCAGGAAGGTACAAGGATTTGCCACACCCCTCCTCTTCCTAGTAAGACATTGATGTCTCTCATGCGGTAAATCTCCTGGACTTGTATACAAACTTCAAACTATCAAGTAGCCACAGTGCACCTGCATATACAGTGGGAGAAGGCGTGAGAGATCTCATCACATGTAGTGATGTCATGTAGCATCAAATGCTGTCACACAAGGGGCGGTACTCAAACATTATATATACTTGGGGTTGTATTGATCAGTTCCGAGTGTACCAAATTAGATGCACCGACACGGTCTTGCAAACGTTCAGGCTTCAAACAGAAATAGGATTTAGAAGCCGGAAGGGTCTCAAGATTGTTTGTCAAGCAGAGCCTTCCGTGTGTCTACCTTCTGTCTACCTAATGCTACATGAAATAATCACGTGTGACGACATTTTTCAGGTCTTATCCCACTGTATTTGGATAGAAATATTGCATGGAGACGGTGAAGATTGGCTACTTTCAAGGTCAATAGGTTAACTTGTACAGTGAAACGCTCCAGCTCTCAGTTTGCAGTGAAATCAAGCTATCAAGTACCCAAATGGTCGAACTTTTGAGACCTTTGTCTTTACTGTAACCGTAGAAGGGGTGGTTTCCCAGTCACTGGTAGCGATAGTTACAGTAACTCTGAGAAACCACCCCTTCGCACATTATAAGGTAGTGGTTGACCAACCAATTGCTTTTGTCAACCAAAACACTAGTTCAGTCACAGTCACAAACTCGAACTTTTACTATAGCTCACCTTGCTCGATATTGTAGGGCTCTGGTATTAGGGTTCCATGGGTACGACCGAACTCCACCCACTCACGCATGCGCAGTTCGTTTTCATGAACTTTGGTGCAGAGACTAAGTTCGAAAAGGGTGCGTCAGATAGAAATTCGCATCCGGGTTAGGTCTGGCCTGGTCAATGTAGCATAGAGATGCATGATGATAGGCATATACCTGTGTTTATGTAGGCTAGATACATACATTTGGTTCTTGATTTTCTCCAAATGAACCGACACAATGGTTTTTACATGTTTGGTGATGTATTATATATAGCCAGAGTTTTTTGCCTTCTGAAAGACTATCTAAAGTGTAAAAATGGTTATGACTTCTCCTTTTGTAACTCACATGGGACTCCTAGCCTAATCAAAATACTACTTGATGGTCACACAGTAATCACTACCGAACTGATTTAAGTGAAAAGTTTGGTCTCAAGCACCTTCTCTCAGCTGGTACAGGTACAGAACTGTACCCATTCCAAAGTCAGCTGTCGCAACCTATTAAGTCACAGACTATTGACAGAACAACCCAGAATCATAAGAAAATAGTCTAGGGGCATGGCACTGGCACTGTACAATGTCCTCCAAAAGTTTCTAGCATACAACTTATACCACTGAGGAACTAGAGGTACAGAAATGTCTACTATCAGTACAGCTAGCTCATTCGACCATAAATATTGGATGATTTAAGATTTCTGCTTCCTACTGGCTAAAAGCATTGGATTCTGCCATGCTTCAGAAAGTTAGCTCAACTTGTTGTAAGGCTAGAATCTGTTTACTTGCTTCACTGTGCCCTCTTTTATTGAAAAATTCATCCCCAAAGCTATGGCTACACCAGCACTTGACCAGTAGTTTGACACCCATTTGACACTTCCAAGGGCGTTAATAGCCTAACCCGGATGATTAACTATAGGCACTATATAGAATAGCACAAATACAAAGAGAGTGTTGATTGAGTTTCCAATCCCTGTCACTCTACTATCTATGGCTAAGATCAGTTCAGATATGGGTCTGGAACTCTTCAACGCCTTTAATATCTCACATCGCAAAAAAGGGAACATGTGTTCAGATACAGATCATGTGATGCAAAAAAATGTAATCAGAACAAATACCATAAGAGTTCAAAGTTCAGTCTGCATAATATAGTTCGCAACACTCCGGTTCGCATCGATCCTCAGACGCTAATCGCTCTGTCTTTAACACACTGAGCACTACCGTTGGTGCCAATGTCACGCGTTAATAATCAGTCTCCGTCTTGCTAGTTGTGCCTCCCTTTCCTCACCGTTTTCAAGTCCCTGTTACGTTGGTTCCCACTGTTCAGCTTTTCTGTCCTGCTAGTCTTGTCTCTTGAGCAACAGTGGTCCACATGCAATGTGGAAATATTGCATCGCGCACAAATGGGGCAGGATGTATATATACGGAATACGCAAGTACCATGTACCAAACGAACAAACATCATGGCTTCCCAGACCCTCCTCCAAAGAGGAAAGGAGGGTCTGGCGAATATAGTACATCCTCAGACCATGGGCTAGCCATTGCTATGGATTCCGCTAAAAGCTAAGCCTTTGAAGTCGCTTGCTGGCTTCAGCAAATTGGAGGTGTGCTAAGTAGGTCTGTAAAGGTGTGATGAGTAAAGCTAAGTGGTTTGCGGTAAGGAAGCCCAGTACAGGTGAGATAATTGCCAAATCAGCGAATCAGATTGTGCCGCCGAAATTCCGCGGAGGTACAAAAATGTTGTACTATATTCACCAGACCCCACTTTCCTCTGGGGACGAGACTAGGCATATGGTAGTACGCCATATGTAGGGATGACCCCGAAAAAAAATGGCGGCCACATTAAAAGTGCACATACTATATAGGGGAATGCAGTGCATTGTGGGGCGAGCGTGAGGGAGTTGTATGGTGCATTAGAGTTCTACATACACTACCTTTCCCACTTGTGTGACAATAGTCTTATTCCCAGGCCTTCCCCACCTCCAACTGTAGCCTGTAAAACTACAGGTGGAGAACACCTGGGGAAGAGGCTACGTAGGATAGGTGGAGAACGCCTGGGGAAGAGGCGACGTAGGATATCAAATGTATGCCAGTGTTCATGGAGCAATATAAATTGGGTATTTGCTAATCTTGGGTTCATTGTACACACTCTGTGTCATTATTACTGTGGAATGATAGCTACTGCTGCAGACAACAAGGTCTCAAAGCATTAGGAAGCGGCTTGAAGAGTTGCAAGTTAAGCGTGAGGGTTGAACATCTTGGTAGCTACAAACAAATACATTTTGTTGCTTTCCTGTGTCTCAAACTTGTTCACATCTTGGCACCTCTCCTCAAGTCACGGTCTATAGTGCATGGATATTTGCTGAGCACATACAGCTGTGGAATCAGAATTCTCTCAGCTTTGGGGCATGGAGTCAGGGTGGTGTAGACTATATTGTCAGCCCTTTTCACAGCACAGTTACTGGAGTTGTGGTAAGAGGTTTAAGAAGCTCTTCTGTAGCTGTTGCTCACAAAGGTTATTTGGTCCAGTCACGCAGACCTCTCTGGTTCGGGTCCCCACAAGCTAATCACTCTGTCTTTAATACACTGAGCACTCCCCGTTGGCGGCAGTGTCACGCAGCACGTTAATAATAAGCCTAGTCGAGCCTCCCTTTCCTCACCGTTTTCAAGTCCCTGTTATGTTGGTTCTCACTGTTCCGCCTTTCTGCCCTGCTAGTCTTCTCTCTTGAACAACAGTGGTCAACATGCATCAACATACAATGTGGAAATATTGCATCGCGCACAAATGGGGCATATTTGGCAACATTGATATATGTTCCCAGGGTTAACTGTCCCCCATGATAAAGGTAAGCTAAAGTAGCTTTATCCCAAGACAGGACATATATCATGCAGGGAGGGACAGTCTAATGTTCAGTAACCCTTTAGATATAATTGTACTCAGTATACAATGGTAAGAATGTGATATCAAGTGTTTCATTATAGGTATGAATTTAAAGACAGCAGAGTACATGCAGATACAAGGATACAGCAAGAGCCAGAAGTAGCAGGTTACTTTGAAATGCATGCAAGAGGTTGCTACATTGTGGAGGTATATTATCATGTCGACCAGCAAGAAGATGGCCCTAAAAATAACATCTGGTGAAGAGAGCCAGAACAGAAACTGATTCCTGTAACGTCCTTCTTCGTATCAAACATAGTGTATATAGTTGAGAAGTGCTTTGGTATTAGCCTTCATCCATTATTGAGGTGCTTGGATGAAGAACAAGCCCAGTATAAACCCTTCAGTCACTGTCAATATCATGCAGGCATAAGCTTTGAAGATGGAAACACATATCACTGATGTTTTTGCAAGGGGAGACTCCTGACCCTAGTGATATCTGTGGGGAACAGATATCACTAGGGAAATGTGTTTGGGGGCACACATTTCCCGGGGGAACACATATCACTGTAACACCGGAAGCTCAATTGAGCACGTGTTTAGATCTACCATGGCATGAACTTCGGACGGCAACAGCCAAAGTCAGGTATATAGTATAATGCAAAACATAGAGAGGGGATGTGCATATTTCCAGGAGAAGTATTATAAGGTATGTATTGCTAGAGCTTCGGTAAGTGAAAGTGTATGTGTCATAATGTGAGGACTCCCACACTAAGCACATGTAGTCTGCAAGTGCAGCAGTGTCTACTTCCACTTAGACCATAGCTGAAGTCATTTTGTAATCTAGTCAGTTGCTAGTCATATAATCCACCAGTCAGATACGAGGTATACTTGGTCTCTGCAGACTTCGTTAGCTCACCTGGTACTTCATGTGCTTGCCAGCTAGTGTTTTAACCATCAAGTACTTCGTATCTAGTTGGATTATATGACTTAGAACACTAAGCCACTGATATTCAATTTTTATTTTCTTCTTTCACATTTCAAATTTGCTTGTTATAGTCATTTACAACAAAAATGCATATAGTACACATACAATGTTTAGTTGAAGGTAGCATTTTGTCTGGTGTCTTCTTAACATCCTCCTGTTGTGTTGTGCCTGAGTCTTCATATTCTTCCAATGTAACAATTAGCAGCCTATTTGTAGCTTGGTCCTCGAACTGCTCTACTGCACAGAGTCAATGGTGGCTTCATTCAAAAATGTCCAAACGTTCAGCTCCCGCTCACTTCATGTGGACTACTATTTTGTTCACCGAAAAACTCTTTGCAGACTTTGTCCCCACAGAGCTCACATATATGTAGTATGAGTCGTAAGACACCATTACAACAACAGTTTTACAGTGAGTATGTTTTGGTTTGACACCACGGCATTGGGATCTATGGGATTTATAAGCCGTGTGCAAAGCCTCATAAAACTCGTGCTTTGCACGTGGGTTTTATGAGGCTTTGCTTGGGCTTCTAAACCCTGCAGATGAATTTACAATTTCACTTGGAAGCATTTGAATTTATGATGATTGTTTGTTCTTTGTGAACAACACAGTTCTATGCTTTCTTACTTTACAGACCATGCCTTCCTTTCCCACCTCTCTTCTCTCTTACTGTTTCTAAAAAAAAACAAAAACACAAAAAAAAAAAAAACAGCAGGAACAAGTCACAAAAAAGTTTTCTAAATGAAAACAAGCGCATGTAGGGATAGAACCCTCAAAAACCAGCCAAACAAGATGGGAACGACACCACAACACATTCACCATCCCTACATCTTGTGCCATTTTGCCAACTATGCACAACAAAAACCTCTCTACACACTCACCAAATGAACACGGTACTCAGTACTGCTCACTCCACAGCCTTCCACATAAAAGACAAGCCATATCTGCCACATTCAGCAGCAATAAAATTTCACAACATAACTTAAAACTCCCAACACACCATACAGACCCAGCACTGCTCACAGTTTCTGCATACAAGACAAACTATACCTGCCATGCTCAGTAGCAGCTACACTGCAGCCACCCACAACATAACACACTCTCCATGCACATCAACATGCACTACACACCCTCCATGCACATCAACATGCACTACACACCCAGCAATACCCTCCCAACTGCCTTTCACAACCTAGCTTCATACCCAGGCCGTTAATTAGGAAAAATGGGTACGAGGCTATTCACAACTCTGCTGAATGTGGCAGAATCTGATATGGATTGTCTTTTATGTGGAAGGCTGTGGAGTCAGCAGTGCTGAGTGCTTAGCCTCGTTCCCAGGCCCGCGCCCAGCTTCCCGTCGCTTGCAGTACGGTTAAGCGTACTGCAAGCGATGGGAAGCTGGGCGCGGGCCTGGGAACGAGGCTACTGAGTGCTGTGTTCATTTAGTGAGTGTGTAGAGAGTTAAGTACCAGACCTCTGATCCCTACATGTGGCGTACTACCATACGCCATGATATACATGTATATATATAGACAATTTTCCGTTTTCACCACAAGTGTGGGGCTCGCAGTGATACACGCAAGGTAGCAATTAGTCCTACGTGAATGACGTAATCATACGGGCTGCCGTAGAGGCGATGGGAAATAGGTTTCTTGGGGTGCAGATCTCAATTCTTTGGGTTGTATTTGCCGTCAAAACAGTCACACTACTGTGGCAACCAGCAAAAGCTCAGGACATTGCAAGCGAGTGTCACTCCAGTATAGTCATTTGCTGCTGAAACTTACTTTATTCCCGTTAGGATTACCAAAGGACCTCAGCTGATCACAGAAACAAACATCCCACTCCTGATACCTGAGTGGTGGAGGCTGTGTACTGACATAAGAACTGCATATGCTTGTGTGTGTGGCAACGATCGAGTCTTTTCATGTATAATAGAGCTAAAGAGTGTATGAAATCCACAGCTGTAGCTGCTGGGAGATACAGTGGGCCCACAGAATGATGAAGGAGAGAAGGGAGTGTTTGCAGTTGCAAAGAAGATGGACTATTAAGAGATGCACAAACAAGAATGTGATGGTGAATGACCAGTGACTGGGTTGAAGGGAATAGGTGGACAAGCCGTACTGCCCTGCCTAGAGACTCCAGGCACTAAAGTGCAGATTACGATGACCATGCATGTTGGTGACTCCTGTCTGCAGGTTTGGAGACTCACTGGTAGCTACACTTAGACTCATCAGCCAAAACAAATGTCATTTTCATCATCAGAGTCATCCCCATAGCCAGCTCTTGAAAGAAACAAACTTTTAAACATCTACCATAATATGTACTGATACCACTGCTATGAGCTGTTGTGCTCCAAAAAATGGCTAGGATATCATAGCACAGGACTCCTTTAGATCCTGAGAAAATTTAAAACTGGATGAGGTGTTGTATGCAAGTGATCTTTAAATGATGTGGCCCGGTGCCACCCTCTCCATTGAGTTTTGTTGTAAAAAGTGGGTACGGTACCATTTGACTTCGGAAAGCCATATCTTGGGGTAAAATATAGGTAAACCAGGCAATATGGATATCGTTCAATTGCTCTAAGGCTGGTCTTTAAGCCTGTGCTACTCACTTTTTTCGATTGCAAAATTTTATTTTTTGTTTGGACACGCTACTCGTAGTGAAAGGTGAAATCAATTTACACGAACAGCTTTCGTTTGTTTGGGACGAAACGCACTCAGTAGATGCTGCCAGGTGAGTGAGCTCTAGATCGATTGCTATAGCACTTGAGTGTTTCCTTGGGAATCCCAGTGGAAAATTTTGTGCGTCATAAAATGCCATAGCGGTCGATCTAGAGCTCACCTAGCAGTATCCACTGAGCGAGTTTTGTTCCTAACAAACAAGAGCTGTTTGTGTAAATCGATTTCACATTTTACTAGGCCTATGAGCCTCTACGCGCGCGCACGTACGCCAGCCCGTATGATTACGTCATCACGTAGCACTAATTGCTACCCCGCGCGCGTCGCCAATTACAAGCTCAATTCCGAACCAACATGCAATATCGAAAAATTGCATCGCACACAAATGGGGCAGTAGGTATATATACGGAATACGCACGTACCAAATGCATATAGAACAACTTTCCGTTTTCACCACAAGTGTGGGGCGAGCGCAGCGAGCCCCAGTTATCCCTGTGTTGAGCAAGAGCGCAGGAGAATGTGGGAAGTCAGATGTACTGACAGTTGGTGCGAGATGCCTGTGAAAATGCTCTCACCCCCAAGGCAAACAGATAAGCTGCGACCATAGATGGTAGAGATGGTAGATAGGACACTACAGCCGTAGAGGTATTATCTGCTGTGACTCAGCCAGCCGTATTGTATCACACCAGCTATAACGTATACGGGTGAGAAAGTTAATAGGCTTGCGAGACCACGTTCCACGTACATGCATATCGATGTCGCAGGTAATTTTGGTCGTGTAGCCGTCCGTACAACTTCCAATGCGGAAGTGACGTCATGACAAAATGGCGCTGAAAGTGTCTAGCCTCGTTCCCAGGCCCCACCCAAAAATCGGGAAAGGGGCCTGGTGTCACTTGCAAACTTTCTCGTGTGTGCTGAGTCAGCATATTATGTAAGGCCTTACGTGATCACGTGGTAGCCAGCTACTGTTGACGGCATTATAGAGTAGATGAACAGATCTTGCTACACAGACAAATCCTGTGAGGCAAGAGTAGTAGCCTAGCAAGCGTAACTACGCTCTAAGTTTCTGAAATCCGAGGTTTATGAAAAGTCTGCTTGCCTCGTTCCCATTTTCAAATGGTCTTGGAACGAGTCTACTACTTTCACGTGTCAAGAATTTAGTAATTGGTAATGGACGAACGTGATTCCTCTACTCCAAACGAAGACTGCTGACACAGCACATACGGGAATATTTGCAAGTGACACCAGGCTCCTTTCCTGATTTTTGGGTGGGGCCTGGGGACGAGGCTAGAAGAGTCTGGCGAGTTAGTCTCAGAATGTCAATTCCCAGAATGTCAAACTCCCAAAATGTCAACTTCCCAAAATGTCAACTCCCAAAATGTCAACTTAAATGATGTCATCAGTAGCATAATTATATATGTCATGTTTTGTTATTACCAATACTTATTTGTAACTAAAGTCCAATTAGATGTCCAATAGCATCAAGGTATTCGCTTATTGATACTTGTCCTGCTGACATTCTCTCTCTGATCTGCTCAACTCTTTGCTCCAGTTACCTGTACTTTTTCTTCTGCTTCGGGTTATTCTTTATGTACTGTTCCTTAGAATACATCATCTTTACGTCATGTAATTTACATCCTTTATGTTGTGTAATATTATACTGCAATGTTGGTTGGTGTGTTAAAGGCAGTGAAGTGCACCACAGTCGTCAGCAGTGCCTTGTAGCCGAATGGTTAGGGCTTAGTGTTATAGTTAGGGTTAGGGAATGGATTTTTTTGTCTGTGTTAAAAGTGACAAACACCTTTGTCTTGCACGTTAACAGTAGCTGCGACGTTCATAGCATAAGGACAACAATTAACAGTGCATGATGTAACGATGTATTGTAAGGAACGGTACATGGAGAATGTGCCGCTTTCTGTGTCTCAATAAATTCACAATCTGTGGTGCTAGTTGTGGTGTTTGTGGTGATTGAGTTCCTTTTTATTGACCAAACTTCCTGACACTTTGGGAGTTGATATTTTGGGAGTTGACATTCTGGGAGTCGACATTTTGGGAGATGACATTTTGGGAAGAACCCAGCCCGGCTAGTTGAGATCGTGTGCAGCTAGCATCACACCACCGATCCGAAGAACATCACCATTTCAAAAGAAAGTGGGATGATTGTAGTAAGCTATTTTGATGGTGCGTATATATGTAAAATTACGCTGCATGGAAATCTCACTTCGATGTTCGCTGACCTGATGGGGATGATGGAAAGGTGTGTCAACATTTTGGCTGTCTGGCTCCCAGGAAGAAAGGTTTGCAGTTAGAATATTCCATTTACAGATACTTCTAGTAGCGTAGAGCAGATCTATTTGACACAATAGACTGCATGTTGTGGCGGAATGAAATGTGCCAAATTGTTTGTGCTTCCGGTTAGCTTGAACTGTATGATTGTGTCCACTTGTGGAACCTCCTCTTCATTGGGCACCGGAATTTGAACACCATGAGGGTTTAGAAGTGACTAGGAGCAGATGTATGTAGTTTTGGAGGGTTACAACACTTTTGACAAGCCAAAATCCTAGGCTCTCCCAGGGGTGAGTCTGGGAACGAGGCTATTCTAGTCAGACATGGCACCTAATTGGTGGAATCCCAATTCTACACAGAAAGAATATAACACTAGATATAAACCATGACTGAGATATTCAATACCATCTGTGGTAGGCCCTGGCAAATTATTCCCAATGATTCACCCCATTATTCTATTTGCAAAATTTCACCCCTATTATTCTCTCAAACCAGCCCATTATTCTCAATTATTCCCAAAGCGTAACTAAAAAAAGGTGAAAACATCATACATTTAACTATAACCAAAAAGGTACATGTATTTAATAGTCTTTGTATATCTAATAGCATGGTTGCTGTAGTATTTGGGATTAATAGGGTAATGCAGAAATAATTGTATGTACCAAAAATGGTACATGTATTAATAGTCTATCATTACGATGTTGTATTGCATCATTACAGACAGTTGATATAGTCTTCTAAGGAAGATTCCTGTTGTTTGCCAAACGTTTAATTATGACATCATTGCATAAAGTCTATTGTTGTTGATTAAATTTAACCCTAAAACTACCTATTATTCTCAAGTATTAAACAATCAATGTCCATCATTCTCTTAGCAAAAACATGGCACCTGTTATTCTCAAATTATTCCGGAATGATTTGCCAAGGCCTAATCTGTGTAGTGCAAGTGTACATATAGAGAATTGTGAAGGCTAGTGGTGGAGTGATAAAACACTGGCTGTTTAAGCCAGAAGAGGCCTTTGGCCAAGGATTTGATTTCCAGCAACTGCCACTTTTTCCATACTAACATCAAACAAACCATGCTGACCATTTATGCATAACTATGACAGCTCTTTTCCGGTGCTTTTAACTGCATGTAATATGTCTGCTTTTTCTTTTCACAGGCTATAGACATTCACAACTCCACTTTTCTGTTTGAAATGGTTGTGCTGCTTATCCAGTTTAAGAACGATTATGATAGGCTGACAATAACAGCAGGGCCCACAGCATTAGCCAGGATGCTTGGCACAACACAGGTCCAAAAATGTGGCCGATATTAACTTTCACACAACAATTACCTGTATTCTGCATGCATTGTTGTTTGTTGATAATGTTATCACTTTGATAATTTATCAATTATGTGCACATACATTATTTTGCAGTTACCAAAATTGCAGGTATAAAACTTCTATCCATGTACTACAGTAGGTAGTAATGTCATAGCCTACAGTCGTGGCGGAATGAAATGTGCCAAACTGTTTGAGTACATGCAAACGTCAAATTCTCCTGTTTCTGCGTACTCGTGGCCGCGATCCACTCCCACACATGATCAACCATCTGTACCGCAGAACTGTGGTCGCTTTGCGCGCTCGTGTTGCTTCTTGTGGCTGCGCGAATGCTTTTTGCGGACCCACTCCAGCTCTCGGATCCAACTTTCATGACGTCATATAGGAAATGTATTGTGGAAATAGGACTTCTGGTCGGATGGCTACGCAACTGTAAAATGCGGAATACTGTATTCCGCATTTTACAGCGTCCCATTTGGCACCCCAGGAAGTCTGGTACTTCATGCAAAGGATTATTGGAATAGGTGTGCCGATTTCTTTGATGACACTGGTAACATGGGGGTAACTGGGGCTGTTTCACTTATGTACCTGGCCTGTTACTACATGTCACATGTCGACTTGTGTACATACAGAACACTGGTAAACAGCAGTCACAACTCCTTATGTAGCTGATTGCAGTTGTGACTGTCAAGTATCTGATCCTCTAGCTGCATGACTGTAACGTGCCTACACATGTGATGATACAAAGTGAAGACCTCCAGATACCATTCCCTTTGTCAATCTCCATGTAGGATACCTAGACTGGAGTACTACTTCACCACTGTTGCTATTGTTGCACTATTGGTCCTGCTGGGTGGAGTCACAACCACTCTAGCTTGTGAGTGATACATGTACTTAGGTCTCTTTGTACTTATAGTGGTTCACATAGCCTTGTACTTAAACCTTCAACCCGTCTTTGTTGCACTAGACACCTCCTGCATGATGTCCATGTGCTCACTGATGATTGTGTTTTACTATAGAGTTTCTTCCACTTTAATACTGCACATGAAAACAAATGGGTCGAAAAGCTTGAGTATGAGGTATTTCATATGTACAGTGGTCAGTGAATAAGTCAAAGTGCCAGTGATTGTAAATGTGCAATTTTATCAGATGTACATCAGTTGGAAGTAGGTACCCTTTGCAGTTAACTCACTTGTTTTTTTTTTGTTGTTGTGATATGTCTAAAGTACCAAAGCTATTGCTAAATCATTGTCTCTAGTCCATGTGATGCCAAAAGGGATTCCTTGTTGTACCGAACCAAAATAGACATTCCAAATAGTAGCTAAAAAGGAACTTGTGCTACACTTTCATCTTAAAATGTGCACGGTACTACTTCTAACTGCTACTGGTGGTGATTTTTAGCTTGATTCGGATACAATGAAGGTAGTCAATCACTGGACTGGACTGATGAACTGGACTGGTAGACTGGACTGGTGGACTGGACTGGTGGACTCACATTTTCATATGCTAAGTGCTGCCTTGTTCATTTAGTTAGTTGATATTCTTGCTAGTGCAAAAATTTCCAGTTCACCAGTCCAATCCAGTGATTGTAGACTACCGTTGTCTTGCGAAAGAGCGCCCATGGGGGGAGCACCTTACAAGTTCACCAAAGAAGGGGGGTGGACACTCTTTTGAGTGTTTCTACGTTTAACCACAAAAAAGTCCCCATCTCATGATTACAGCGACTCGATGACCTCGAAGCAAGTAATTGGACAAACAATAACGCACAACGAAACCATCAGCGGCTTCAAAGTTGAGTCCTCGCGGCACTGTGAGCATGGTGTAGCTCGTGGTGTGCACCGCATTAGCTACGTCCGTCTATGCAAAAGTATCACATGAAGTTTCATACCTCAGATATGCATAGTGCTCGAGGCTGTGCTTCTCATACTCCATGCGAAGCTCGCTCCAGGGTGGGTGCTCATTCGAGTAAACATTGACCCTATACAGGAGAATGGGCCAAAGTAGGGAGTGGGCGCTCTTTTGTGAGACTATACATACGGTATATACCTGCAATGAAACAGCAGACATCTACATGTAACACAGTAGTCTTATATCTAAAGGAAAGGCCTGAGGCCAAGACCAGTAACATAACACTCTTGGCTGAACACTTCACTTAGCCTTTTCTGTATGGAAGGCATATTTTAAGTAGAAAGATGTTTCACTTTCTGATTTGTATAACTTTATTCATGTGGTTATGGTTGGGAAAATGCTGATTTATGTACTGACTGGCTCTGAAGCCTGCTTTCACTCTTATGATCCCCACAAGAAGTATAACAGTGCATTGTCATGGCAGCAACCTTCTCGATGTAGCATGTCTGGGCCAGGCACTGATCACTATAGTGAGGTTCCTCAGAATCACAGCAAGGAAGATATCAACATTGATCACTTGTTGACAATGTTGACTTAGATGTTTGGAAAGCAATAAAAGCTTGTTATAACAACATTGAACCATAAAGGGTACAGACACATCCGCTATCTGTAAAGGCAGGTGCTTTCTTTGCACATGTGTTTTGCTTTACACTATTGTATAGGGAGTAGCTAACAGTGAAGAGTGAAGTTATGATGAATCTAATTCTAAACAAATTTAGCTAAGATAATCAGGGTTGTACCTATACCACAATTTGCCTATACTGCAGATACACAATAATATTAGCTATCAGATCGGCCGTACCGATACCGATACAGATATTCACAGCTGGTTGTATCAACTTGTATGGACATCATAATTAGTAGTAGTAATTATTGCATTCCGTACGTACCTCGGCAAGTCTGTGCATGCCTGCCACGTGTCAAACTAGACTTGTCTTTGTGGTTTGTCTGGTTGGAGGCCTGAGTGGGTATGGCAAACCGCTCTAGTGCTGTGTGGAGATACTTTAACATCGGTGCGTACCTTCGCTGGAAATCTCTGCCAACTTTTGCCACGTATTATCGGTTATTTTCAGGTACACAGCGGGTACCTACGTTTCCACCGTTGTAGCTTCTTCGGACTTCACTAGCAGGTCTTCTGACTACATTCTGAGTAAAGCAGGTTTGTTTTCAACTAAGCTAAGCCTAACTATCATTGCCTGAACTCAGCTATTTTGAAAGATATAACGCAATGAATCAACACTACACAAAATCGCCATTTTTTATTAGCTTCTCTCGTAACCACGCGATCGATTTCTGCGCATGCGCGTCGGGCTAAAAGGGTTAATTAAGTTGAGGAATGCAAAATCGGTATAGGTTATGAGCTTACCTATACCTGTACTGTGCCTATACCATGAGTATAGGCACCTATACCAATACCTATACCGGTATAGGTACAACCCTGAAGATAATGATTGAAGCCAAAAAGTTACACTCCCTAGAATGCACACTCAGTTTTCAGTTACGAAACTGCAATACAAATCACACTAAAAAGAGTCAAGCTAGAGTGCATAAAAGAAAGGGAGGGAGGAAAGCATCCATAGTTGCTGGATCAAAGTTCTTGCTATATGCCTCATTGTGGCTTTGCTAACTAAGTGTGAAATATTGATGAAAGCTCTCTTTCTATAGCACAATGGCTGAACACATGTGCAAAGCATACTTTGAAATGTTTCCACTACTGCTACATTCTATTTTTAGTACACAACAATTGCTGGTTTCACAAAAAGAGGAACTTACATGCTCTTCCCCACCTTTTTTCTTTTGCACTC
Organism: Agelas oroides; assembly: GCA_949130485.1. Taxonomy (NCBI): domain Eukaryota; kingdom Metazoa; phylum Porifera; class Demospongiae; order Agelasida; family Agelasidae; genus Agelas; species Agelas oroides. The sequence continues at coordinate 9,988,563 of OX422183.1, read as the reverse complement.
TTGAAAGAGTCAGGCGTCATCCACAGAATCTTCATAGTCACTATCAATGCTGTCAAAATGGTGTTCTTCATCCTCATCTTCAAGCGGTTGTGACATGAAACAACTGGCCTCGTTATGGTCTTTCTACAAGTCTCTCAACAGGTGGTACTGTCTTCATTGCTTGCAGGGTTGGACGAGGTCTGCACACAGTTATAGCTAGTGAAAGCATGCTTTCACATTTCCATGTACATCGTTACCCATAATTTATTGTGATTTTATTTTGCGACATCAAGTCTCAATCTTTTTTTTAGCATACATAGTAATAGGGTAATGATGGTATGTGCCATCTATATCTGTGGTGTCAAAGAGAAAAAGGTGATCAAGCCACAACCATGGTGATAATAATAGAGTATGGCAATGAATTACATTGGATGATTCCTACTAGGGTGAGATTTCTTCAGGAATCAGAATGTAGTGCATGGTTATTGACTAAATTCTATTGGCTTAAATGCACGACTTTTTACATTCATGGGAATCACTTTTGACATTCTGTAATCATTGTGTCACTTTCACTAGGGTTGGTGCCCTCAACTGTAATTAGGCCCCAATTTGTTAATTTTAAGGTGCTTCTCCTGCACACAATGTGGGCCGGCAGGTATTACCATTATGTATTTATCCACAGCCATTTTTCACGAAAGAAGTTGATAACATGATGGCAAGATCAGTGCTCATTATCTGCCATTGTAGAAGGATGCTATACACTAGACAGGCACGTTTGTTAGCGTTACGTTCTTTGTTATGCTCATGACGCCTACCACTTGTTCATTAACTCACAAATATTAATAATGGTTCTATCACAAAATATTGTGGCGCGTTACAATCAAACCAACACTTTGTGACAACTGGAGGATTCCAAGCCATACATCCACGTTCTTAGAATTTGATTCACTTCCTCAGCATGATAGCGGCTTGATGTGCAATGGTGAAAGGCTGAGTGTAGGATTTGGATACATGCTTTTAGTAAAGTTGTCTGGTGTACCAGATGTAATGTACTTGGTTATTCACTACACATGCGGTTGTTTTAACCACAGTGTGGTTACCCTTTTGCAGACAACCTGATGAGGCAGTGGGTATTTTGGCAATTGCACAAGGAAACCAGAAAGCAACCTAGTTTGACCATGTTACAACCCACAGATAGTATAAGTAATCACTAAAGTCCTTGAATATCCATGAGGGTATCATCCATGTATCAGGAGCAGGAAAAGCTCCATAGTCTTCATTGTAGTGACTACCTTACATGATGTTCTGAGAATTGTTGGTCTGCTCAGCTTCCTCTCAGGTTGCTTAGCAAGTTAGTTCATAACAACCTCTCACAATCACTGTCTCGACAGCTTGTCTGCAACCACCTGGGTTAAAACTGTTTTTAAGTCCAAATCAGCCGGACACCACAGCCCTTCATCTTGCACTTAGGCTTTATATGGGTTCACCTGGGCTTCTAAATCCTGTAGGCATCTATATATTTAGAGGCTAATTGCATAATCAGTCTGAGAGGAAGCTGTCCTTAAAACCACAAAATTACCTGTAACCCTCAGAACATCTGCAAGGGAATAACTCAATCCATAACCATTGTTCTATTTGCTTGTCTGCAACTAGGATAACCAAATGGTGGATAAACAAGCAACTTGATTTTATACACTGGTAGCTAGCTACTGTTGTAATGGTGTCATTCGACTCAATACTGTGGGGAATTCGCTGTGTCCACTTTGCACGTGCATAATTGTGTTATGTTTACAATATATTTAGCTGAAATTCTGGCATTTAGAGAGTATGTCAAGGTAAAAGAGAACAAGTAAGTAAGATATCAGTAGTTAAGTAGTCAGTATATAAAAGGTATTAGAACTATTTTCCTGGCAATTGTGGTGCGGGAATAGAATTATACAGCTCAGAGCAGCATATAGTAGGCCACCATGCAGCATCAAAGGTGACCATCTGAAAGTACATTCTGTCCTTGAGATCAAAATGCATGCTCTTTTGGGCAGCAAAGTTTATGTAGATGACAAGTTATCCTCAGTGTGCAAACCCATGCAAAACTATGCACACAGTAGAACTCAAAATAATATTTAGCAAAACCTCTTTAGTTTTGTGGGAAGTCAACTGCGTACATTTAATATGAAAAAGCTTACTAAATTTAACCAGTCTGGGTTAAAATTGTATGGGACTTCTGGTGTCTCGTGATTCAACTGCAACTATGTACATCCCACACATGAAATTTACCACCATTGTATTCTGTCTGATTTTGTGTCACGTCCCTATTCCAGCTTTTGTCCTCACCCCCACATCAGTGAATGCCACACTGGGAACTACTACTACCTTCACCTGCAGTGCTACTTCAGGCACAATTGGCTGGACAGTTAATGATTCATTAGTGACAGAGCTGTTAGCACAAACGAATGCAACTGATATAACAACTAGAAGTATTGGAGGTGTATTCTCCTTACATGTTCCAGCTAGAGAGAAGTACAATAACACAGTTATAAGGTGTGTGCTTGTCATTCCTGGTACTGACTGGAACTACAGTGATCCAGCTGTTCTAAGAGTGCAAGGTATGTTGTGCACATGAAAGGATGTTTTGTTGCCAAGATTATACTATTTCTTTTGTTCATAATCCCATTTACACTAGCACTTTAAACTGGTTTCAAAGCGGTTCCAAGTCAGTTTAGGCTGGCTTTGTAAACACCCCTAATGCACTTTGGAAACCACTTTATGTTTAAACGTAAACCAATTTGAAACCGGGTTAAGTGCTAGTGTAAACGGGCTATACTGGTAACTGCTTCAGGTCTCCAAGGTGAACATATAGATCCATAACCTCAAGCCATTTGCACACTTCAGAATGCTCCATGTAATACAGACAGTTGGCATCTGCAGATCTAGTGTAGAATACACTCACACAGAGTTGTTATTTGGGTTAACACACGATTCATACTTTCTTTGATGTAAGAACCCTCTTTGTTAGCTTGGAAGGATGTTGATGGTATGCCTATATAGTGTTTACATTTCTGAATATTGGACTGCTACTGTTTTACTCAGTTTGTTACATATACATGCTGTATGTTGGCAGAATCACATGACTTTTGTAGCAGAAAAGCTGTAATCATTGCACACAGATATGAATTTCGTATTGCATAAAATTGTACTGAGATTTACATGTGCTTCATGTCTCTGTTTCCATAATTTATATACCCTCTTGTATAATATTAAGTGTCGAACGATAGTAGTTTTTTCTCATCACTTTTTATTATTATTATTATTTTTTTGGGAGGGGGGGGGAAGGGGGAACCGCTCTTCTGACCACTATTGGTATCACTGTGTACGTTATTGACCTCATGCTCTGATTTCCATGTCAATTTGTAACTACTGCAAAACAGCTGAAAGATCCCTTCTTCCCTCAAACATCAGAGTGCTTATCTCCCAGATGCTACATTTTGTTCTTTTACAGAAAATGTAACCTTCAAGTCCAATTAATTAATTAAGAGCCAAACGTTTGAGGTCAATGGATAATGTTATAATGGTTACATGTCGCTACCTACTTGCGGGAAGTCCCTGATGAGAAATAATATTTGGCCTTAGTAGTGTGATGCTCTCATTTCCTTTCCTAATACATAATTATGTACTCTTGCTTCCACTAAAATACACAGTTAAAAGTTATTCTGTGTGCATGTATCGGTTGTATCTTCTGTAGGCCTACTTAATGCTGTGAACAACCTCAAAATTGAATTTCTGGGTCAAGTGATCCACCTCACTTGGGATGCTCCATTTAGTTTGGACATAACTGGAGTTGATCCTGACATCTGGTACCGTGTTGACGTCACTGTGGATAACAATTATTTCAGTACATATGATGACATCAATGTCACACAGTTCAACTTCACAATGGCTGATTACAATGACACCAACACTAGTGTGATATATGAGTTTAGAGTCACTCCCATCAACGGTGCTGGAAATGGAACAACAAATGCTTCTGTCACTGGATACTTCACTGGACGTGAGTTGATGTATGGAGGTCTCTGTTACAACTAGCAGTGTCAGTGGTATCTGTCAAGTTACTATATGTGGCCTCTTTCTTGGGTCTCCCACTCCCCAAAGGCCAGGTACATACAGTTTATCATGTGACAGCAATGTCTAACCAGGCAGAAGGATCTCAAGGCCTTTTGTTGTAGTGTTATTGTGTCTGGAATCCAGAAGATTTACCAAGCAGTAGAAGTGACTCTTGTTATTCAAGATGAAGAATGTGTTCGAAATGCATTTATTCTGTCCACCTTTACCAGTACACAGGTAGACAGTGATGTCACTCACATAATAAAATGACATAGTGCCAAGCCTTCTGCCTTCATGAGAAGGCCTGGGAATGAAGCTAACATGTTGGATAGCTAAAAAGTCTATCCTTTTAAAATAATTGTGGTTTGCCCCATGGTGAGCACTTTCAGAATCTCATGTAACCAGTTTGAACATAGCAGTCACACACACACACACACACACACACACACACACACACACACACAAACATACACACACACACATACCAGGAACAAGAAGCATCACTGACGAAATGGTAGAAACAAACGGCACTACTATACCACTGAATATGAATAATAGTGGGCCCACCAGTGAGTACATAGAATAGGCTATTGTTTCGAGGTAGTGGATTACTGGCACTAATTTATTTCTTCTTATAGGTGCAGTTTTATGATAAGAAAACTGTTTTAATTAATGATATACGTTACAAAAATGTGGGCAAGTCTAATCTTGTGGCCAGAAGGGAGGAGGGATTGTTCTGGGAATGAGACTGGTGCAAATCTTGACTTCAACTTCAATTGTTGTTGTACTTCTGGCGGTACTACACTTACAAAAACTCTACTCACCTACAGTACCTTCATTTACTCCAACACTGACGGCATATGATTCACCACCTTCATCAGTGGTTGTGGCAGTTTCTGTGGCAGTTTCTCTTGCAGTTTCTACGTTGCTGGTTGCAGGTAACTATACCATTCATGATTTATAGCTGCATGCCATCTTGATCATAGCTACACTGCACAATGGGAAGGAGTGCCTGGTATCTACTTTTCACACACAGCTCTCCAGATTTTTCTGGGGAATTTTCATAAGATGTACTACATTACAAAACACAATGGGAAGGAGTGCCTGGTATCTACTTTTCACACACACACACACAGCTCTCCAGATTTTTCTGGGGAACTTTCATAAGATGTACTACATTACAAAACACAGCCCTTCATAAATTATGATTGATTGTCCATTCCAGCTAAACAATATGATGGCATGACTGATGCAACGTTTCACTTTGAAGTTTAGTAGTTTACTGATTGCCACAGATAAAATGGTGCAGACTGTTGCCTTCACAGCAGGTGTGAACTAAAAAAAGCTACACTGTGTATAAAAACAGAATGGTTTAACTTACCCTGGTTGCATAGCTATTTTGGTATCAGAGGTAGTTTCCTCGTTTCCTCCTCTTTTCCTTACTTCAGAATGAAGAAAAGAGGAGGAAACTGGTTGTCTTATACAAATAGCCTCTAGTACCAAAGTAAACCATGCAACCAGGGTAACCACTCTGCAGTTAAAACAACTAATCTATTTTTACAGTGGCATACATGTAATGTAGTACCGTAAAATAGGCCCACCCTTGAAAATAAGCCCCGCCCCTTTTTTAAATGAAGTTGATGCAAAGGGTGCTTTTCTCTCGAAAGTACGCTCATTGCACCCATTTATGCCTCAGTAAATGCTTCAGTAAATGCAGTTATGTTGAAGAAGCAGCACTGTTCAAGGGAGGGACTAACAAATGAAGGCAGACACCATTTGCTGCCATTGCATGCATAAGTTTTAAGCAACCTCATGACAAAGAGGCATTGCCGAATCACTGCAGGCATACATAACTAGGGCTAGACTAACTGTGTGTGAGGTGGGCTTACTTTTGAGAGAAATATCACAACTCCCGAAAATACACCCACCCTCCTCTTTGAGGAGCCACTTGAGTTCATTGCCCATGGCATATTTTGAGAGATTATGGTATGTTGGTCATCAAGGGGACTTTGGCACTTTGCACATGTGCAAACAGTAGATACCAGCTAGGCACTCTTTCCCATTTGACCAAGTGTCTGGGAATGAGGTTAGTACATTTTTTCTACAGCAGTTGCTGCCACTGTTGTAGTTGCTGTACTTGTGAAAACCACGACAAAAAAATGTAAGTTAGACACATGATTAGCTGTGTTCCACACAGGCTCCTCCACAGCTTTTGTCGCATAATTGCCAATGTAGATTCACTTATCAAAGTTACTATGGCTTAGTTAACAACCCACTTATACTTCCTGTTACTCTAGCTATTATATATATGTTCTGTTTCTCATGTTTCCAGACAAATTGAAGAACAGTGAAGTTGAGATGAAACCCAACCAGGCATATGAGACTGTCTCAAGACCATGCCCTACAACACAAATTCCCACTGAGCCATGTCCAGCTTATGAAGATGTTGTTGTCCAGGCTTGCAACTGAAGTTGAGCTTGAATGTACCAGTCTTGGTCATGACATTTGTAATTAAACATTCATCACTTGAGATCAAGTTTGTAAAAAATGTGTGGATGCTTCATTTTGTACCAATCACTGCATAATGATAGTTGCTTTTATAAGGTACGTACCATTCCACTCTTGATCTTACGTTTGAACTGAGTAATGACCTTGGCATGTGAAGGATAATAAGTGATTGTATACATAACTTGGTGGACAGAGTACTGTCTGAAATGGATCACAAAATAATCAACAAGTTTACTTCTTCTCTTTGTGTTTATCAGCGTTCAGATCCTCCCCCTCCTCCCCCTTCCTCCTCCTCACTTTGATCGTGGCCTTTTGATGCTTTACAACCTTGACATGCTTCTGTGGAAACAAAAAATGCAACAAAAATACTTGTGCCAGGATAACAAGTACTTCATTCAATTCCCAAAATACAAGGATTCCTTTCACACTGGTATGACAAATAGAAATACTAGCCTGGTTCCCAGGCCTCCCCCAATTGCTTGTTCCTTGGTTTCCGTTCAATGTAACATATAACACATGGAAGCAAAATGCAAACTTGGGGGTGGGGGTGGGGGTGCTGTACATCGCAACTGCATGGGCAATGTTGGCTTTCAATTAACTTACAGACTAGTTTTCTTTTGCACTATAAATTGAACCCTGAACCTTTGAGGACTCATTCAAGGTTGATTTAGTTTGCATGTGAAAGTTGCCTATGTAGTGGAAGCAGTGAGCCCTGAATGATTTGGTGTTGACCATTTGAAAAGCTAACTGCATATAGACAGATCTGTGTTCAAGTCTGCTGTGTATAAGAGCTTCCTTGGGACATGTTGGACTGTGTAGTCAAATTTGGCCATGCATAGCCTGAATCAAAGAATGTGAGGAAGTAGATCATCCAAATGGTTCAAGTTGAGCAGCAAAATCAGGGGTTTATGGCCAGATTCTCTCTGGAAGGTTTGGCACAGGACATAGTTGGAGAATCTCTCGCAGGCCCACATTGTTGCCAACGTCTCCTGTTATAGCCCAAGATGCGTATGTCACTGGCCTCCAGGCAGAGTCCAAGTAATGTAGGCCATAGGAGGAAGCATCTGCTGACACTTTCATGAGAGTTTGTACCTTTTATTACCTATTGAGAGCTAATGGATACCATGGCACACATTCACTAGCCTGTATTCGACTCTTTTGAGTCTGCTTGGCTATACTAAAACTATCATAACTGGTATGTGCTTACACACATACAGTATCACACAGTTAGGAAATACTAGCCTACAAATCAAAATTTGAAGTCCAATACTTACAGAATGAAGGTCATGGTGGAGTTCATGCTGTTGACTCCATCATTCCTCTGAATTTTGTTTTAATCATCAATGATTAAAACAAAATTCAGAGGAATGATGCATTGCAATGCCCTCAATACAAAGGTCACACAATCATCAGAGCAGGTGTGGTCTCATAATTTTGAGTTCTAATTCTGAGATTTGTAGCATGTCCATTGTTACTGTTGACTTGATACATTTAGCTGACTTCTATAAGTAGATACCAGCAGGTTTCATTAAGGCAGTACTATATACATGGCAGGCTTGTGGTATCTTGTCGTCAATTCAATTATGTCCACTTATGGAAGTTGTTTCCTTCAGAGGAGGTTCAAACTCACAGTATTATTGAGTTATTGTAAGGCACTGTTAATGAGCTGGGCATGCCTTTAATGATGCTAAGTTAACTTCTGGAGTTACCATAAGTTCATTGTTAAATAGCATTGCAACCGACTTCTAGTTTCTCTAGGTTACATATAAGCTGCTCACAGACAGTTAGTAAGAGCCACACATGAATGACAAGCTAGACTGCTAATATCATGCACTTATACATTGAGAAAGTGTGACAATTACAGTTGCTTGTAGCGAATACAAAAGACAGGTGCACAAAGAGATGATACCTTTGAGATCTTCATGTACGATATGGATAAGATCAGACAGCCACCTAAATGTGTTTCCTGCATGCATGCATGCATGTGATAGCAGTATCTCCTGGTCACCCCAGCACAGCTGATGAGGCCTGGCCTAGTATTGGTTGAAACTCGTCTTATGCAGTGGGTGATTTGTATAACAATAGGCCTACTACTGACAGCGTCTAACAGTTGTCACTGTATCGCTTGTATGTACCTTATCCAGCCTGCGTTGATGTCGGCAGGCTTTCCAAAGTAAATATGCACTGCCCTCGAATAGCAGTCGCACAGAATGTGCAGCAAAAAATAGTAGCCACGGTGTCTGATCGAAGAAATACAGTATGTAGTATAGCTTAAAAAAAGGCCGTCTAACCAGACAACACATACCCTGGAAGGCAATGCAACAATTGGTCCTAGGGCTACATAAGGATGAGTTATGCTTCATGGCTACTCAAACCATCAGCTAGTAGGTGGATCTCTGCTGTGTATTAACAATCGATGAACCACAAGGCAAGGCAGCCTCTAAGTCCTGCTGTCAGGCGTAGAAACGAGTCGTACAACACAAACAGCTAGTGCTAGACCGGTGACTGTCGTCAGAAATTATTCACATACGCGTGCATGAGCCACGTATAGTAGCCATGGCTACTATTCAAGGGTGGCGTTTATTTTACTCAGAGCTCCTGATTGTGCATGCAGCTACTATTCGTCAGCAGTGACTTTCGAGGGTGGCGTCTATTTGAAGAAATACAGTAGGCTTTGAATTTCCCTGCTCAGGCAAATACTCACTCAGGCTTGGTCTACAATGATGTAGCATCTCCACTGTGTGTCTTGGGAAGTAATTCAGTTGAAGTGCAATGACCAACAATGCATGTGAAGTGTGGGAACATGCATAAGTAAATGTAGCTATTTATCTTCCCAAGGTGATCTACAAAAACACGTAGCTACTGTGTGGAAACTAAATTTGAACACAAGGATAAATTAATTTTAACCAAACAGAACCTATCCTAGTAAACTACATGGAAGCTAAAACAAGTTTTGGGCACAGTTGAACAACAAGTACAGTTCTGTCAAAACTCTATATGGTAATTAGATTCTTCTGCTGTTATTCATCACAATCTCACCTCTTTAGGTTGCATATCTTCACTTGTTTTTCTGCAGGTAAGAGAAAAAAGGGAGACCTTGAAAGTACAGCTAAAACATGACTCACTGCACTACACCATCCTGCTGTGCAAATTTGTATATGTGACAGTCCTGTGTAGAATCAAAGATTATTATGTCGTGTATTTTGATCACATCGCTGCATTCAAAGCACCATACCACCGAACTTCTGTTAAGGGCGGGGCTCATACATGCTTCATGGATGGATGAATATCTAATAAGTTTACGAAGCACTTATGAGCCCCGCCCTTAACGGAAGTTCGGTGATACAGCGTTTGGAACGCAGCTATGAGATCAAAATATGCGAAGGAATAATCTTAGATTTCTTCACGGGACTGTCACATACTATGGTTACACCATACAGTGGAACCCCGCTTAACGGACAACACTCACGATAAAACGGACAATTCTGAACGTCCCAATTGTTCTCCATAGACTTCAATACATTGGAACCCCCTGAATTGCAGACACCCCGCTACTCTGTATAACGGACACTTTTCGCGTTCCCAATTGTACACAAACAATACATAATAACCACGATTTAGAGGAGACTTGTTGATCTTTTCAGCAAGATTGTCCACCATCGCCACTAGAGTTAACAACTTGATATTAGGTTAGCGCTGTTACTCATAGTACTAGCCTCTGCTTAGCCTTCCCCGCCAGCATACAGCAAGGGAAAGCTCTGAAAACGTAGCCACGTTGTGCTCAACAGCCCAATAATGCAGGACCACGCCTACCACAAGTATACCGGAAGCCCCTGAGTTGGGGACAAAATTGTTGGTCCCAATGGTGTCTGCTTTAGAGGGGTTCCACTGTACTTCTTGAAGTTCATAAAAAGGATTTATACTCGGTTATGTACCTAACTATAACCTTCCACTATAATTATTTCGCAGTGAATGGAAATTGCGCTGATACACATTAGAAGCAGCATAGGTGACACATTGCCACTGAATATACAGGTCTGCGTTATCCAGTTGATGATATTTCTACAGCAGTTTCTTTTTCCTATTCCCATGCCGTGTGATATTGCACAGGCCCTGGGGCTATGCAACATCCTAGCAACCACAATGTGCTTTAATTAGAATCAATGCATTTGAATGGGGAGTTACTTAGTACTTTGTGTGAGAAGAGACAACGCTGTTATGATAATGGAAATTAATATTTTGTTACACTTAATTGTTAGCATGCATATCACAGTTAATTATTGCATAGTATCACAGTTTTGCACGGTATTTTCACTAGCTCACCTTCAGCTCGTGAAAATACTGCGCTCACTCATGCAATAACTTGTAATATTACATGTGATAAGGTATATTTACAGATCCTTTCCCCCTGATTGAATGTATGCTGTGTATCTATTTATGAAACACCGTGTACGTTCACAACTTCCTAGCAGGGTTTTCATTTGGGGGGGATGGAGGGGGAGGGGAGGCATGTGCCCAACCTTGAAAAGTCAGTTGCCCCCACTTGAAAGTCTATCTTATCCCTATAAGCTATTGGCCATTAAATGTTGTACAACATAGGAATGCAGTAAAGGCATAACTATTTCTCCAGTTCATGTAAACTGAAAGGCAATTCTATTACAATTTTCTTCAAGTTTGATAAGCTAAGCTCCCTAATATAAACCTACTAAACTAGTCACAGATGCTGCCTTATGAAGCCAAAATTTTCCTGGGGGAGCAGGTCTTCAGACCCTACTGCATATTGGTACTTCTACAAAGCACCATCTTGATCTGCTGGGAGTTAGCCCTGGAAACTTGAGCCACAGCTGTTTTCACTTGTTCTTTGCAAGTTCATGAACTTGACCACACCTACTCATCACCGAGCAATGAAAGGAGCATTTTCTACGCCCGTTTGTGCAAGAAAGCAGAAAAATTGGCCCACCTGGCACTGACAAGGGCTTTTCTACGGTCAGCTGCATACTAGCATGCATGATGACTTACCTCCTAGCTTCCTGAAGGTAGGACAATGCGTGAGACCAATAAAAGCAGGTAATGTGCTCACAAAAACACGGACGTTTGTGCTAGTCTCATGACTGCAGGTCATGTTGCCTACCTCTGTAGCAGCATGTTCAATGCTCAGACCCGCCCCACGATGGTGAAGCAGCTACGACGCTCACTAGCTGCTGCTCCAGCCGTACACTACCGCTCACTTACCATGCACTTTCCACAACTGGTTTGATGATGCTACAATGGCTGTTTATACTACAAATGGTATGTGCAGTGATTCAGCACTTTATGGGGGTAGAATGGACAAAATTAGTACAAAATTTAATTAGTTTATGGTCTAAATAAGTAACCACGCCCTCGGGTCTATGCATGTACACTGCCTCGCTATGCTTGGAAGTCTAAATCACACAGACCACTCAGTCTAGGTTACTAACCTACATTTGATTGGCTGAAGATCAGCACTATTTTTTAAAATAATTTACACCAAATGGAAGAAGGAGCGATACTGGAGAGAGTGCTAGTAAGATTAATAATGCATGCAAAATTCATTTCACCACAAAGCATGTACGTTACGCATATGTTGGCTTCCTACATGACTGTTGTACAAATCTCCCGCCTACTGAAGCCGCACGCGCACTTTGTCAACAGTAACAATGTAATTATCTCGAGTACAGTGGAACCAGCAAAGAGAGCAAAAAGTGCTTTTTTTGACTTTACAGGCTCATATTTTTAAAAGTAAACATGACACAAGAAATACAAACACATTTTCATGATCTCCAGGAAAAACTGAGTAAGACGGGTAGGTGCAAAGGCATCATGTGACAGTCATGTGACAGTACATGGCGGGGAAACAACCCTAGGTCAAAAAGTGACTTTTAGCATGGGATTTGTCAAGCGTTGCAATTTAAGGTCCCAAACTACTGCCATTGGAATCTCACCCAGGTAAGGTCCCTTGAACTGCACAAAGTATTCTTAACTGTCAGCACTTTCAGAGAGCAGGGCCAAAGTAGCCATTTTTGAGCCCTCCAAGCGTTTAGCATGGTATGCGTGCAAACATACGAGTTAAGGTCTGAACTTTCAGTTATCGAACACAAAGTCTTTATATTTTCAGGAACTAGTGACAGGGAACACTTCTCCGCGGCCAAATCCGAGAAACGCAGCCTTGTGAGCGCGAACGCGACTTTTTGACGGCCATTTTAGCGCTACTGCGTTACCACTGTACTTAAGATAATCGCGATTGTGACGTCACGACATACGATTACGTAATGCTAGATCTTTCGTGTTCGAGCGCTGGCTATCGATGAATACTTCGAATTCTTCACTACCCACCGGTTCTTTTCAGAAGCATCGGAGAAAGCCACTCTGCTGCTTCCTTAGCCGCATGCCCCAACTTCTGCCTCCTACCATCCTCACACAGCCACACTTCGACACAGTTGGTGTCATAGGGATTGCCAGGGTCCCTGACGAATCTGACTTTGCTCCCCTGCCTAGCGCCTACCTCTGCCAAGTCATAAAACTTTACCCCCCGGCAGTGACAGGTAAAGAACGCCAACAGCACACGGTTAGTCGCCATTGTTAATAACGATACACGTGACCTCGTTACGTTTAGTATTATTTCGCGTGACAAGCCCTACGTCACAAAACAGCAAGATGGCCGTCAAAAAGTCGCGTTCGCGCTCACAAGGCTGCGTTTCTCGGATTTGGCCGCGGAGAAGTGTTCCCTGTCACTAGTTCCTGAAAATATAAAGACTTTGTGTTCGATAACTGAAAGTTCAGACCTTAACTCGTATGTTTGCACGCATACCATGCTTAACGCTTGGAGGGCTCAAAAATGGCTACTTTGGCCCTGCTCTCTGAAAGTGCTGACAGTTAAGAATACTTTGTGCGGTTCAAGGGACCTTACCTGGGTGAGATTCCAATGGCAGTAGTCTGGGACCTTAAATTGCAATGCTTGACAAATCCCATGCTAAAAGTCACTTTTTGACCTAGGGTTGTTTCCCCCGCCATGTACTGTCACATGACTGTCACATGATGCCTTTGCACCTACCCGTCTTACTCAGTTTTTCCTGGAGATCATGAAAATGTGTTTGTATTTCTTGTGTCATGTTTACTTTTAAAAATATGAGCCTGTAAAGTCAAAAAAAGCACTTTTTGCTCTCTTTGCTGGTTCCACTGTAGCTAGCCTTGGCTGCCAGCACGCAGAGTTGCTTGCTCTTGCACAAAAAAATAACCTTCTGTGAGTGTTGGAATGAACTTTTACGGACTTATACGGCCTGTAACTCCTCCCCTGAGGGATTGACGGAAGTTTTTGGTGATTAGCTGACTTGGAATGAATATATGACCGGGTAAGTCCCTGGGCAGGGTTTTAAGCAGGCTATGATGCTCTATACTAGCAATTTGCTTCAATATTTAAACAAAAAGAGCTTCTGTAAGTGCTAATAATCATTCTTAGGATGCCACTGGGCCCTTCTACAGTTTCCTGGGCAATTTAACTGTGTGTTACCTTGTGTGAGAGTTGGTTAATATTTGAGCCACCATAACTTGTGAACTGTTTATATGTAGCTGATGATTTTTGCTGCACAAAGGCAGCCATGTGTGATGCTGGTGTGGTCCAAGTTTCATGTGCTAAGACTTTAGTATGCCTGTTTTAGTAGCATAAATGTATACATATATGAAGTCATATGAAGTCATTGTCCTTTGTCATACACATACGAAGTCATATAAGTATAGGATCTACTAGGTTGGCGCGGAGGTTACGCGATTTATCCTCCATGGGAAAATCTGGCTGAGGTGGAGCCAAGGCCAAACTTTCCCACGGAGGATAAATCGCGTAACCTCCGCGCCAACCTAGTAGATCCGGCTTCTACCACAGTAATGCAATTAATTTAGCTATTTACCTTGGCAACCACTAAAGAATGCAATCATTTATCGCGCCAAGTGAGATACTGTGCAGAGACGCTGTGCTGAGACGCTGTGCTGAGACGCTGTGCTGAGACGCTGTGCTGAGACGCTGTGCTGAGACGGAGCTGTAGCTCAGTGTAGGCTAGCATAGCTGTTATAGTTAGAAAAGGCATGAGCGTGCCACCCATCGATAAAATAGACGAAGTTCCCGAAGACGTGTGGGACGTACTTTTTCAAGGTTTTCTCAGCCCAGAACTTCTGCGCGGGCTGGATATACCTGTGATGGACGAAAGAGCTATTGAAGAGTTTGAGAAATGGAGCGACGATGAGAACGAAGTTGTTTCTAGTACTACTTCTACTAGTGAGGAAACAGCTCTGGTTCCTGTGACTCGGACTCGTTTTCGGACGGTGACTAACGATCAACTAGAAGCTGCCGTCAAGAAGCGGATCCCTAAGGGTACGCAAAAGAGTACCAATTGGGGAATGAACGTGTGGTGCGCGATGAGCGAAAGGTGGAGGAAGATATCGTGGAAATGAGTAGTGATCGAATGAATTCTCTGTTGAGTCGATTTGTTCAGGAAGCTACTAGGCAAGACGGAAAACCATATCCTCCTTCCTCCCTCTACAACATAGTTGCTGCTATCCAGCGTTTCCTTTGTGAGAAAGGTCGCCCAGATATCTCCTTTTTTGATGTAAAAGCCCCAGAATTTGATCTTTTATGAAAATCACTCGATGCCAGGATGAAAGAACTTACTTCTGAAGGGGTTGGTGTTGAAAAACAGTCAGCACAGCCTCTTACAAAGGAGATGGAGGAGATTCTGTGGGATAAAGAGATTTTCACGCCCGAAACTGGCATAGGCTTACGTAACATCACCTTCTGGTATAACTACAAGTTGTTTGGTCTTCAAGCCTGTGACGAGCACCGAAACCTTGAGGTCAGTCAGTACGAAATTGGAGAGGATGAGATAGGAACCTACTTGAGATTCAAAGGGCGGTCATCCAAAAACTACCAGGGAGGCTTGCAGCATAGGAGAGTCATCCCAAAGGATTTACGAATATATGCAAAGCCTGAACTTGGTGATAGATGTGTAGTTGGGTGCTTTCAGCTTTACCTCAGTTTGATTCCCAAGGAAGGAGGTTTCTATCGACGAGCGCTGTATGGGTCTCTTCCAAGGTTTTCATCCCAATTGGTTGGCATTCACACTCTAGAGAAAATTGTTCCTGAGTTCTGCAAACAGGCAGGTTTCATTTAATGGATGTTTTACCAATCATTCTGGAAAAGTTACCTGTGCAACACACTTGTTTGAAGAAAATGTTGATGAACAGTTAATCAAACTGCAGACAGGTCACCGCAGTGATGCTGTTCGTGCTTACAAGCGTCCCACTAAGTCACATGCATTGCAAGTATTGAATATTTTACAACCTCCCTTGTCCAAAAAGGCAGCTAAACCACTTGAAATGGAAGTTTTTGGTGGTTATCATGCAGAGAATAAGGAAAATAGCGTTGTGCCAGCCCAGAACTTTCAGAGTAACTCACAGCAGTCGTCTGTTATGCGTTCTAATGTAATGCACTTTACCAATAGTTATGGCTCTTCTCCCACTTTTGTATATAAAGTCACAAAAAGGTTTTCTCAATGAAAACAAGCACATGTAGGGATGGAACCCTCAAAAACCAACCAAACAAGATAGGAACAACACCACAATACTTTTACACCATCCCTACATCTTGTGCCATTTTGCCGACTATGCATTGTGTTTGTTACTTGTGTGCACAGAAGGGTTGTCTTGGGCATGGAAGCCTGTGGAACGAGCAGTACTGGGTGTGTAGTGCACGTTGTTGTGTATGGAGAGTGCGTTGTGTTGTGGGTGGCTGTAACTTTGTTACGGTTGAATGTGGCAGGCATGGTTAGCTAGTTTAATATGTACAAGCTGTGGGGTGCAAGATCAGTGCTGAGTTTGTGTGGCATGTTGGAGTGGGTTGCGTATGTTGTGGGCTTTTGTAGCTGCTGGGCATGGCAGGTAAGGGTTGTCTTGTAAGTGAAGGCTGTGGTGTGAGCAGTACTGGGTCGGTCCGTAGTTAACGACATGGTGGTGTGTTTGAAGGGTTTGTGGGGTAGGTAGCTAGTTGTAGGGAGAAAGGTTGTTTGTTGGTTTGTGGGTGTAGCTGGTGTGCAGTGTTGTTTTAGTTAACTATAACTTTAACTAAATATATTTTAGTACGGCCTTTTTAAAATTTAGTTAACCAAAAGTGCAACTTAAATTTCTTGCTAACTTGGGGGCTGTAACTAAAACGTCCAAGGACGTACAAGAAGAAACCGTAACTGTACTAAAACAGAATACAGCCTGTTTTCAACAATAAGTGTAACTAAATACCTTTTAGTAAGGGGTTTTAGAGTTTCAGTGGTTGAAACTATAACTAACTAAAAATTTTGTAAAACCGGGAAACTAGAACTAAACTAAACCAAAAGTATTTTCTAAATAAAAACTAACTATAACTAAACTAAAAGCACAAACCCTAAAAACTTAAATTTGAAGGGTTTTGTGGTGTACGTGGTTGGCAAAATGGCACAAGATGTAGGGATGGTGTAAAAGTATTGTGGTGTTGTTCCTATCTTGTTTGGTTGGTTTTTGAGGGTTCCATCCCTACATGTGCTTGTTTTCATTGAGAAAACCTTTTTGTGACTTGTTTGCTTTGTTTTTTTTTTGGTTTAGGAATGGTAAGAGAGAAGTGACATGGGAGGGTAGGCCGAGGGGAAGATGCATGGTGTGTACAGTATGATAGTAGAAAGAGCTAAGAATTGTCATAAATTCAAACGCTTTGAAGTGAAATCGTCAATCCAAACATCAAACTTCGGGGGGTTTAGAAGTACAGTCCAAGCAAAGCCTCATAAAAACCAAGTGAAAAGCAGATGAGTTTAATAAGGCTTTGCATGCAAGCTTATAAATCCTGTGCTCATTTCACGTGGACTACTAATGGGTTCACCGAAAAACTCTCCATAGACTGTCACCAGACTATTGAGTCGTAAGACCCCATTACAGAACTGTTTGATGGTGAGTAGCTATAGTCTAAATGGGTTTGAAATGAACGCATAGGGGTCTGTGGAGCTGAACAACCCCCAGTTCTGTGGCCACCTCTAGTGCAGAAGTTTGGAATGAAGCCATGCACTGTTGACTCGGTGCTACTAGAGTTTGAGTATACCAAGCTACCAATAGGCTGCCACTTGCTTCGTTGGAGGAATATGAAGACTCAGGCACAACACAAAAGGAAGATGTTAAGAAGACACCAGCCAAAGTGCTACCATCAACTCGCAGTAAACATTGTATGTGTACTATATGCATGTAAATGACTATAACAAGCAAATTTGAAATGTGAAAGTTGACAATAAAACCTGAAATTGAATATCAGTGGCTAGTGTTCTAAGTCATATGAAGTACTTGATGGTAAAAACACTAGCTGGCATAGTACCATCTATACCACTTGAGCTTGGCTTTTGCAGCCTTCAAATTAGTCATACGAGCAGCTGCCCTTTTTTTGTCAGGGTTCCTCCAATAACTACTATGGGAGGATACGCGGGAAGCTGCCCTTCCTTTCTCAGGGTCCTCCCAATAGCGGGTATGGGAGGATACGCGGGAAGCTGCCCTTCCTTTCTCAGGGTCCTCCCAATAACGGGTATGGGAGGATGCCCTGGAAGATGCCCTTTTGGTCTCAGGGTCCTCCCAATAACGGGTATGGGAGGACGCCCTTTTCGTCTCAGGGTCCTTCCAATAACAGGGATGGGAGGACACCCTTTACGTCTCAGGGTCCTTCCAATAACAGGCATGGGAGGACGCCTGGGAAGATGCCCTGTGTTTCTCCGGGTCCTTCCAGTAATTATTACGGGACGCTTGCCTTTTTTCCCCCTTTGTTTCGCAGGTAGTTCTGCTTGTACTGCGCTCGTTTCTTGCGGACATTACGCATATTGCGTTCGATGTAAAGTGCAGCACAACTACGTCAACTGATCCACGAAATCAGATTTGCAAACTGCAACGCTCAATTCTTACCTTCTCTACGAAGTACTGAACCACGTGCTCAGTTGAACCTGGTGACGTAATTATGAGTAATATTTAATTCGAGCAAAATGGCGTGTAGCAGCTAGCGTAAGTGTGAGATTACCTGAGAATCGCCGACAAGTTTGACTTCTTTCTTTTAGACCGATAAGTGGCAGGTGCAATACCTAGTGATTTATCCTGTTGTTTTGCGTTTGAATCGTTGTAAAAGCTCCAGCCGTTATCGTGCTATCGCGGTGAGAGGCAGAAGAAGAAGAAGAAGAAAGTCAGAAGATAGACGATTTGTCTGTTTTGGCGACTTGCCGGTCTGGTGCTTAGCGATACTTTCCAGCAAACTTAACAGTCTTTTTGCTCATGAAAACACTCAATAATGCCTGATATGGCTCACACAGGCCTTTGACTAATCTAACGAAGACATTTCGAGCGTGTTATTTGTGCACTTTTAATGTGGCGGCCATTTTTTTTCGGGGTCATCCCTACATATGGCGTACTACCGTACGCCATGATTTAACTTGTGATGTTTTGTATTTGCATTCTTGTAAGTGTACATATATGGCTTTCTCAGACTGTTACTCATAGCTTTATGTAAACTGTGATTCAATTATGGTAGTAGGGTTTCAGTTGCGGAGGATAACTGCTCTGCAGCACATCAAAGGAACACCCACGCACTGTGGTAGTATCCCGTAACCTTAACTGCCAGATACATACCTTGAAGCTTTTGTAGGATCACTGGTCTTATGTGCTACAAGGTAAAGAAATGTGATGTAAGTAGGTGACATTAATAGCACAAACCTATACTCTACCTTTCTTTGCTCTGGTTCTCATACCAAGTATACCTGTGACAGTGGCTACAATAGAAGGAAGGAATAATGTAAATACAGTAAATTAATACTGTAACAGTGAAACCTGTCTAAGCGACCACTTGTATACTCGACCACTCTACATAGGCCACAAATCATGGTCCCAAAAATACATTATGACTTTACATACACTGTTACATGTACAATGCAGCCACCTGCTTAATGTATATTACAGCCACTTTAGCCACACCTGCAGCATCATAATTGTATGGCAATAACACTGTCAATAATGACAACTAAGTCAGCAACAGATTTTTTGATTATATTAAGGCTAACCACACCCCAAGTGGAAAGAAAATGGTTATTTGAATGCAGGTGGGCAAACCAGCTTGTACAATGGTACCGCTATAATTGACTACAATGACATCAAATGCACCAATTAGTTTGTTATTCATTTTACTGCCTTTGAGTTTTGTTCGTAGCTGTGGCTGACGTAGTGCTGAGTTTGCTTGAGAAGCTTTAATATCAGCCATCTGCTGGCACCAGAAAGAGAACAAAATTTTCCCGAGAAACGGAACTCGGACAATAGTGATTTCCAACCGCTTACTAGGACGAAGCAAAAGTGCCACGGTGAAAGGCCTAAGCTGAGCCAAACAATTCTGAAGCCCTGGAGAGGATGTTGAAGGGTGTCGTAACTGTCGTTCCAAAGAAAACGCAAAACAGCGAGCAGTGGGCTCTGCGGGTTCTGACTCTGAGTGCCAGTGAGTGGATCACTGAAATTATGCAAAAAAACCTTGCAGCAAGAAATGTCCTAGGGACGTTTTGGAGACAGAAGACGCCAAAAGGCTTGCAAAGGATCCTTGTTTATTATCGAACTGCTCAGGAAAATGGACAGTAAGTACCCTCCTGCTACAATCTGTCAGATTTTGAGTGGTCCAAAATTTGCGTCCTAGTAAGCGGTTGGACCATCGTACTGGAGCTTGCAAACTCTGTGCTGCAACATTAGCCATCACTACGAACAAAACTCACTGGCAGTAAAGTGAATAACAAGCTAATTGTTGTTTTTCTGGTGAACTCTCTTAAAAATCATTTTATGAAATTAACCACAACCCAGGGTACATCCATGTACTCTAGGGTACATGGCAGTTGTACACTTAGGCAGCACCATGATACAAGTCAGCTGTACCATGGGCTTCTGTGGGTATATGGTTTGTACCCTTCATGCAGTTTTATGTATTCCCGAGGGCGATATCCTTGGGCTTCGCCCTCGGGAATACATAAAACTGCACTCAGGATACAAATTCCATACACCCTAGAAGCCCATGGTACAACTATTACTTGTCCTTCATAAATAAATCATTATGCTAGCCCACTATATACACATAGTGTGGAAGTTTAGCTAAATAGGAAATTGTGGAACAAGGATCAAATACAGTTGTCAAATAGGTACTTGTGCATGCAAGCCACTGAGTGCAGGTTGTGTTGAATGCTGAATACACAAATCATCCAACTGTGTACATTTAAACCTGTATGGCATGCAGTTACTTCTTCATCAGCTTTTTTTGCCTTAATTTCCACTTGGGTGTAAATAGCAAACAATTCTTTTCAAGTATTCATTCAGGGTACTTCAACACCAAGCCCAACACCATGGTTAGCCAGCTGCCATTTATCTCAAAATGCATGGTGATCATCACGGTTGAGAAAGAAGCAGTTCTGTTGACTGATTTTAAGATGTGCCCCACCACTTAGTTGTCGTTCAGAACAGCCACAGAAAAGCGACTGCACTCGTTGTCTAGCTCTCTCCTCAAGCATAACTCTTGGGGTCACATAATGGCGTGATGTGTCAAGTAGTGTCGTACCCTGACTGCTTTTCGCCGGGAGTGAAAATGCGGTCTTGGAACAAGACTATGTGCCACATGGCCAGCGGCTATGGTATATGAACTTCTATAATGTGACCAAATTCACCGTGGCCTTCTTATTTAGGTTCTTGCAGCCACTTCTATACTGAGGCCATGTTGGTGTGGCCCAATGTGGTGGCTGCATTAGACAGGTTTCACTGTAGCTACAATCCCTTGCAACATGAGGCAAAATTTTAGCAATAGCAATTAGGTTGCAAGTTACCTACAATTGCCATTATCACCTTCATGACCCTACATCTTAATGTTTTGGCTGCTAAGCAACAGACAACCAGTAAGAATCTGTGATTAGCTAAGAACAGAGTTGGCAACAAAACGTAAATAATGTAGCTACCTTACATTTACCTGCAACTAGCAACATAACGCCCAGTGAAATGCTCACAAGAATTGGTGTAACACCTGTTGGGATGAAGTAACAGATGACATAGGAAACACTGCGGGTGTGAGAGCTTTAGTAGTTAACGTGCAGAAGTTTGTATCATGGTGCATAGACGAACTAAAGCAGCCAATAGTGAAAGATAATTATAGTAGTTTGTATAGCGATGTCAAACATTTTGTAGTGTATCTTCTACTCTAAATAATAGGCAATCAGAAATACTGGAGTTGAGCTGTAGAAAGAACAGATTCAATAACTGCTATGGGATAACCTATAAGCTAAATCATTAACCCTCGGCGTGCATGCGCAGCGAGCGTTACGGTACTTGATCTGTGTGTCTGTGTGTGTGTCTGTTACTCAACATCTCACTTTTCATGTGATTATTCGTGCCACAAACGATACTAACCTTCTCAGCGGCGGATGAAGGTCGAAAATTTAAGCGATTTTCTCTGAAAATGCTTCGTTGCGAAGCTAGAGTGTTTCCTGTTGGTACAGCTACATGATAAGTCAGCCATTTTTTACTCCGCGGAAAACGCGCATGCGTATGAATCTGCACCACGTGGCTAGCGGTGATTTTGTTCTTGGGAGAGACGTTCTTTGCGAGTTCAATTATTGGCCATTGGCCGTAAGTATGCCTCCAACAAAGGTATGCCCGCAGTGTAAAGCTGCTGTACCTGTAATTTATCGTTACGGTTTTGGATGCTACAAATGAATTGATATCGAAAGGCATGCCATATCAACTCGAGAGCAAGAGACAGTGATCAATTCTAGTTAACACACAAGTACAATCACATGCACTGCTGTGCGGAGGGTTTGGCACTTCAGTGCCTTTCATTTGTTTGTTCTTGTTCTTGTTGCAAAGTTGATTGGTACAACACCACTCAATGGTTTACACAAGAACATAAGTCACTTAAACTCAATCAGCATAAAAAGTGGGTGGAAAAATCTTGTCTGTACATGAACTGAGCATTGCTGCTGCATTAAATTAGAGCGTTCAAAGACATACAAAGCAATGTACAACACACTGCCATTCAACTCTCACTAAGGGTTGGTAGGACAAGCTCATGTGCACAAAATCTATTCCATTAGACGATGGAAGCTTGCAAATAGATCTGTCATGACAAATAGAAATTGAACCTGGATTGATCCCAAAGCGAAAATCAACGTGGAAGATAAACGCAGTTTTAGTGTGCTTAATTGGCTCAGGTATGCAATTAATGACCTAGCAGTCGTGTGATACTCTGAGCTTGTCCTACCCCCCCCCAAACTTTAACATGGCAATTCATCATGGTTATCAATTTAGGATTTCAAGTGAGCTGTATGAAGTGAGTAACTAAATTTGCAATGAAATTGAATAAATCCAAATTATGTGCACCCAAGCATATTCACTCATTTCTACCCTCTGAGAAAGCTTTTCTGTTGATTACTTAGATACCACAACTCACGCCAAGTGAAGTAGCCAGTGACTGAAGCACTTGCAGTTCCATTCCCAGCACCATTCACAGGGGTGACTTGGAACTCATATATCACACTAGTGTTGCCCATTGTGAAGTTAAACTCTGTAATGTTGATGTCATCATATCTGTTGAAAGTAACATTATCCACAGTAACGTCAATACGGTACCAGATGTCAGGATCAACTCCAGTTATGTCCAAACTAAACGGAGCATCCCAAGTGAGGTGGACAACTCGATCAAGAGATTCATTTTTGAGGTTACCAACAGCTTCAAGCAAACCTGCAGAAGGGGTACATGTATGCACAAATATAGTGAGTGGTTCATAATAGAAAAAGAGATGAGTACATTGACTGTGGATGGTCAAGCCACTGCATGATTGTGGCTTTATTCTCACTTGGTATCAGGCCAGGATCAGCTTCTGTTTGAAAGCTTTCTTTGATCAATACACAGCAATCTACTCTTCTTCCTTGATTAACCACCACAGGCCATTTGCTAGAAGTGTTTTTAGGTTATGAATACATTCTTTGGCCCACATTTCCACTTTGCTTGGAAATAGCACTGGAAACTTGAGTCAAAGCTTCTTTGAGACATTCTCTTGGGGTTCATGACCTTGACCACACCTACACATTAGCGAGCTTTCAATGGACAGGGCTCACTCATCAGCAAATGCACCTCCTGACCTATAGAAATGGCACCCCTACAAGAGGAGAGGAGTGGTTTGTACGCCCGTTTGTGCCAATAAGGTGAGAAATAGTCCAGCCAGTGCTAACTAAGGTCGTTCTACAGCCAGCCAATGCAGCTGTCATGTGCACAGCACCCTGTGCCTAAACCCGTCCACCTCCCCCTATCCCACCCTTTTTGCTAGAGAAAACCTATCTTCAAAACCAGGAGCTTATTAATAACATATGGCCAAAGACAGACAACACCAAATGGGCAATATGGCATCATTGGCAGTTAAAAGGTTAATTTTATGGATGGTTCTATGTGACCAGGTGATGCTTTATGTTGGCAAACTAGGCTGACGCTGGTCAACTTGAGTTGACTATACAGTCACTACAAACTCTCAGACATAATGGTTATTAAGTCTAGGGCAACCAAACCCAACCTAGCCTGGTTAGTCTGAATAAAGCACTACCTGGTCACACAGAACTATCCACAGCCCTCCAGAGTGAAACAGCATTTGCGTGGAGGAAGGTGTTCATAGAGATAAACTTGTGGATGGGCTTCTTGGCTCAAAAGGTACAGCATCAGCGTACTAAGCTGAAGGTTGCAGGTTCAAGTCCTGCAGACGTCTACTTTGTTTCTCCTACCTAAAATGCTGCTCTATTCAGACAAACCAGGCTAAGCTGGGTTTAGTTACCCTAGACTTGTATATAGTAACCTTTATGTCTGAGGGTTAGATAGCCTCATACCCAGGCGTGGTCCAGCCACAGCTGGGTACAAAGCTAGGAGATAGAGGGCAGAGGTTTGAAGCTACATGTACAGTAATTGAACGAAACTCACTGAGTGGATATTGCCAGGTGAATTTTATAGGCCAGTTATGGCGGTCGTTATGGGCATTCCCAATGAATCATCACAATTTAAGTAACAACAATAGCTGTCCCCAACTCATCTGGCAGTATCCACAGAGCGAGTAAATTTTGTATGAGGGCTAGCTGCGGAAATTGAGTTCACCTTTCACTATATGGCAGTCTACAGCATTTACACAGCACTTTGTATTCAAATTTTTCACTTCCAGCTGAGCTGCAATGTCATCCAGTATGTGTATCAGAGGTGCGGTTTAAACTTATACTTGATTAACATACCATAGTAATTCATACACCCTATTGATTCGTACACCCCCCTTTTCCAGCTAATTTTTGTACTGTAATTCGTACACGTAAAAATGAAATTATTATTCTATTGTTCGTACAGCAAACATGTAGGCACGATGAGATGGCATGGTGAGATGGTGTTTCCAGAATTGCAAATCAATACATTCTATTGGCTCTTGGTGTGGATTGTACTCCCAGGGACATTGTGAAGGCAAAATTCACTGGGGTCCTCATCCGTGTTCTACAAAGGTCTAGTATCGCCAAGCCTCGCAAGACGTCAAGCAAATGCTGTAGAGCTTGCCACTAAAGTTTGTTTCTCACTCTTTGATGTTGACTTGACTCAGGGGTATTAGTACGACTGATGTTGTGTGCGAAGGCTAAATTGTGCAACTTGTGGCACCTCGGAGACTTGCGACTTGCTTAGCATACAGATATACATACGTAGATAGAAGCTAAGGCTACTTGCTACTAGTTGTTGTACACTATGGCAGCTACCTGAGGGTAGATACGTAGGTACTTGTACAAAGTTGTCAATTGGCCTTCCGACTTGCACACATTTTTTCTAATCACTTTATACAAATCCTCTATTTATTCGTACACCCCCTGTTTTATGGAATATTCAGTAATTTTTACGTACTCTAATCAATTCGTACAGCTAAACTTGAAATTACTTTATTTTGCATGAAATATTAGATAGGGAGTCCAAACAAATATTTCAGTCCAAGCAAGTTAGAGTACAGGCTTAAAGAGCAGCCTTAGATTTCCTCAAGATATGGTTTTCCAAAGTTAAATGCTACTATACCAACTTATCACAAAAAAATTCAATGGATAAGGCAGCACTACACAATATCAATTAAGTACATACAACATCTCCACCAGTTTTACATATCTGTAGATGTGGCAATAAAGCTCTAGCATAAAATGACTATATCAGAGCAGGATATGTCCTGAGCTTGTTGTTGGCTTCCACAGCAGTTTGACAGTTTTGATGGCAGATGCTACCCAAATTAATAAAATCTGTATACCAAGAAAATTGGTAAGGTTGCATATACACTAGAAGGCCAGTGAAACTTGTAAAAAGCAATGACACGGGAAGATTTTTCCAGCAGAACTGAAAAGAAAACCCTTACTTTAGTTTGATATGCATTGAGGACTATTGGGTAACAATTTGACTGTGTGCTTGTGAGATTTTGTAAGATACATATAACGATTTCACATTCAAAATGGCACTTTCACTTCAAAAATAGTGACACAATTTGCAGTTATGAACATCATTTGGACAGGCTAATAAAATGTAATACACAGGCCAAAGGAAGTGGTGGACATCATTCGGTATGGATGATACACTGTTCTGAGAGCATCTTGAGGTGTGGTGTAGACTTGCGATAATTAATGTTTCAACAAATAAAAATTTATGAAAGGTTCCTGAAATGGAATGATGCCAGTAACAGAACATCTACAGTAACAGACATATGCACAGCATACCTTGCACTCTTAGAACAGCTGGATCACTGTAGTTCCAGTCAGTACCAGGAATGACAAGCACACACCTTACAACTGTGTTATTGTACTTCTTTCTAGCTGGAACATATAAGGAGAATACCCTTCCAATACTTCTAGTTGTTATATCAGTTGTGTTCATTTGTGCTAACAGCTCTGTCACTAATGAATCATTAAGCGTCCAGCCAATTGTGCCCATAGTAGCACTGCAGTTGAAGATAGCAGTAGATCCCAGTGTGGCATTCACCGATGTGGGGGTGCTGACAAAAGCTGGAATAGGAACAAAATGCATAAAAATAATACAGCTATGTACATGTTCATGTACGAGGTTTACTACTACAGTGTGCAAAAAACTATACTCCAAGTGGAAAGAAAAACTTTCGGAGTATAGTATAATAAAGAATAGTACAGTATAGTATAGTATAGTATAGTAAAGCCATAAAAGTGCTTGAATTTTGCCAAGTATTTTTGGCTTTTGCTCCTACCCTAGGAGGACTGGATCAAGTTTTTACTACGTGTGGAACCAGTTGCTAGTCAAGTATTTAAGATTCATGTGACATGCGGCTGACAACCGATAGTGAATGTACTGGGGCAAATACTTAAACTGGAGCCACGAACATGCAGGATTTTGCAGTGGCCAAGCTACCTATTTGCTAAATCTGACTAACCTGAGTTATGACCAAAAGTGTTGACACTTTTGTGACCACACAAATCTCTTCCCAACTTGCAACTCTGGAGCCTTATATATGTTACAGCTGGATTTCAAACCTTTGACTGGTTTGTAAACTATTCAACCGAATTATAAGCGGGTCAGCTGGATTTCAAACCTTTGACTAGTTTGTAAACTATTCAACTGAATTATAAGCGGGTCAGCTGGATTTAAAACCGGTCCGGTGTACAGTAAGAAATAACAACAGGTCAATAAGCTGATGTGCGTGGTCAAAAAGTGGGCCCTTGTGGGAGACTTGTTTAGACACGGAGCGACGCGCTTGCCCTCAGCCTGCTGCTTTCCTCAGTCGATATACACGCATAACGCCTTCCACTTACGTCTACACATCCTTCGTTAGGGACTTGGTACTTGCGAAGTCTGTAGCTGTTGGCAAAACGCCTATAGGCAAGCTTTACTATTCGATAGCTTGATGTATTGGCCGCATATTGCGTGGGCATGTTGCCATCATTGCAAAACCGAGTCCACATTATGTACTAACCGAGTCCACCATTTCTGGTCCGTAATGTAGTATTGGTACCAGGCCTTCTCCTGATTTTTCTCCACGGCTGCGAGATAAAATCTGGGAGTGGCCTGGGGACGAGGCTACAGCTTTCATGCTGTTCGGACTGCTTGTAAATTCAGCCAGCTTTCAAACTGTTTGGCCTGGTTTATAATTGAATAGCGGACAACCACTTTAAAAACTGGATGACCGGTTTATAAACCGGTGGTCCATTTACAAACTGGTCAAGTTTGCAATTGGTTCGCAACATATAAATAGGCACACTGATAATAAGCTACTTTTATTTGCTGTGGAAAATCACGGTTCTATTCTATATGTAGGCTTATTGAATGCATGACATCAAGTAAATAGGTAAATCCCTTCTGGTGCCGCTGTGAGGGGTGAGGGTGGTGTAGTTGGTGAAGGGAAGCTTGCTGGTAAACCAAAGTTTCATTCTCAGGTAAGTGAACCATGATACTAACAAATATCATCCCAGACTGGATGTCCACTGCTTGCTCTGGCCTAGATGATTCATCATTCTTGGGTGAGCCTGAGAGAGCAATACACTGCTGATTTAATATTGTGTCATGGAACACAAACCATGCATACCTCGTTTCCAGGTCCTCACCCAGCTTCCAGTCGCTTGCAGTACGATACTGCAAGCGATGGGAAGCCGGGCAAGGGTCTGGGAACAAGGCTACATATTAACAGCAGGATTGTCACCGTCTGTTGTTACACAAATGTGATAAGCAAAACTTTGTAAGGCATAGCTAGGTAACCAAGTTCTTGTGCACCAATAGAGGTGATTATCGTGACATAAAATTTAATGCCAACAAACTGCAGCCATTTCACTGGTCAGGGCAGCTACCATAGCTACACAGGCATGGACTACCCTATTTATTCAAAATAAAAAGCAAGATCCAACCTAGAGCAAGAAATTCAATTCTGGGAATTTATGGGTGGATCCAACTTTGCACACAGGAATGAAGCCTCTCAGTTGTCCCAGTCAGTTTATTTTGTGACAAAAAAGGGCAGTCAAGAACAACTTCCAGGAGACTGGAAGAGCTATATCCCATAAATATTCTACTTTGGTGTTTGTAAGTCTTTCTGTTACTGCAGCTGCTACTGTCTGCATGTCAAGAACCTCACTTCTGGAGAACTGAAGGCCAGGAACTCTTTGCATTTCTGTTTGACCAAAAATGTTTCGGTGTTTGAATCCATTGCAACGCATGATCTAATCTAACACAAGATATTCAATTCCTGGAATTTATGGGTGGATCAAACTTAACGCATGCCCACTCAAATTATTTAATTTGCATTTTATTCTAATAAATAAGGTAAGCTTCACACCAAAGTCATCAGCTGAATCTCTAGCGCATATGAGTGTCGTTTATGCATGGCCCTTACCTGAAGTGACTTCAACTACTGTGCTTAATTTGTACTATCTGTGAGTAGCCTGCCCTTATCTTGCATGGTCGGCAGTTACACAAACCTAAAGTTTGTCATGAGTCGTCTTTGCTCCCGGGTCTCATTCATGCTGACACTATGCTCTGACAGTAGCCCTTCACCGACTGAACTCACAAATTACGCACGAGGACATTCAATCTTCATAAATATTTATATGCGCTCATTTAAAATTTGTGGTATATATGGCCACAAGCAAGCAAGCAATCCTGACATATCTAGGCCTTTAAGGAACTGCGTATAGCTGATGTTGAAGGCTGACTGTGTACTAGACATAAACACGTGCAAGTGTTAACTAATCATCAGCACATGTAGCAATGTTAACTACAACTATATAATGCTTTTGAGTAAGTAGATGATCTTAAAGTACTATCATGTGATTCGGGTTTGCAAAGCTGAGCAACAGTTACTGCATACAAATTTTGCATGCATAATTATATGTAGTTACAGGGTTACGTCTAAGATGCATTGGCCAAGGCCCAGGGCACTTAAAACAATAGTACGTTTCACTGAAACTGAGGGCACCAACAAGCACCACCTAGTGCAGTCACAGTCCAGTCCACAAGTCCAGTCCAGAGTTCAGAATTACCTCCATTTTAAAGTGAAGGGTAAGCATATCAACGCAAGTGCAATAATTGCTTCCAGTTTCTGTCCACCATTGTACCACAAGGCCACAGCTATCTCTGCTTCGAGAGTTAGTGACTGCAGCAGCTGCTTCAGTAGTTCATCGAAGGTCTATGTAGCCATACTGCAAGCGACAAAGGACATGAAGACCTGAGAAGTTTCTACGTCGTCGATCACTGTACACCATTGGCCACACCCACCCAGAAGGCCAAAATACCTTTTTTGTGACATTTTATGAATCAGGTAACAACTTTAGCAGCTAACTTTATGATAAACAGCTTCTCCAGTGGTTAGTTGAAGGAGTAACAGAACGTATTCTCGATTAACAAATGCTAGGGAGAGTTTGTACCACGAAATACTATAAATAAGCGGCAAAAATTGAGCTTGCAAAAACGCTTTCAACTTACCACCCATCAAGCTTTACAGCTTATGACTAAAACTTTGTGTAGCCCCCTCTAGTGACTGTTGAACTTTATCCACGGAGAGACTGGAGGATGCATACCATGCAAATGAAACGTCACAAAAAATTGTAAACCATGTTATTTTCTGTAGCAGAGTATTGTTACACAGACAGTACTCACCATGCAGTATCTAACTACCAAGTTTGGCTATAAGTGATAGCACAACTAGACATTTCACCCAATTTTTGTGAAATTCCTTACCTTAAACACTTTTGTAATCTATCTTAGCCCCTCCCTCAGTTTCTACAAGCACATAGCATCAAGAGTGCTACTGCAATATTACAAAGTTGTAAGCACAAAATGTATACCCAAAACATTGGTGGTAGTACAGTAACAAGAAGTGAGATGCTCAGGCTTACCAGCTAGACTAACTCCAGTGAACATGACAAACAGTATGATGCCAGTGAGGTGGTGTTCCACTGCTCTAGGTACCCTGTGTAAAGTATTACAAAAGAAATAATATTTTGAAGACTATCACTCCATCAAACTCTTTTGCCATGTACATCAAGAGTTTAATAAACTCTTTACCAAACTCATGCTAGTTTGTAGCAGATTGGAGACAATAACAATCAGCCCCTAAAATTGTTAGCTGCTTTGATCAAGCTCTGTCACCCTCTGCTGTTCATGACCAATCTGTCCTGCACAGGAGGTAGCTCAGCTAGAGCAGAAGCATGCACTGTAATATCCGCATTTGAATGTTTTCTTACATAAAGATGTAGGTAAAGAAGAGCACTGAAGTGCTTAACCCTCGGCACGTAGTATTAATGCAGAGTCACAGGACATAACTAAGTAGGTGAAGATAGCTAGCTGAGACTACACAAAGTCGTACAGGATAACAGTGTCCCAGGCCAAGTTGTCCTAGTAGCCCTTTATCTTGCCCCAACAAACCCCTCCCTAATGTAGTGAGCATGTGTAGTGAGTAGGGAATCTGTGGGACATTCCCCGGAAATCCTGGATATGTACCATGCCTGTACATACATATTGTACTATGCCTGTTACATACATATTGTAGCAGTATTGACCATATATGCTTCAAACCGAATGAGGACCGATTTCGTCAAGAATGTTTCGTTCAAGAGTTATGCTGCGATTCGTTTGCCACGGCGCTAGTCGGCCATATTCTAGTCTAGTCTGGGATCCCGGGAGTACTGTGGCGCTACGCTGTACTCCTGGGATCCCAGACCAGGGCGCGTGAACTCGTTTTCAGACTAGAATATGGCCGACTAGCGCTTGCCGTGGCAAACGAATCGCAGCATAACTCTTGAACAAAAAGGTTCTTGAACAAAAAGGTTCTTGGCAAAATCGGCTCAATTTAAACACATCCTCGTTCGGTTTGAAGCCTATCTGTGTCCAAACTTCAGAGATTTAGCCGCCAGGTGAGCCAAGCTAGTTGTAACAGACAGACAGACACACAGACAGACAGACAAACGAAGTACTGTAACCCTCGCATCGCATGCGCGCCGAGGGTTAATAATATTAGCAACATTGATGCAAGATGAGTTATAACACACATTCTAGCCCGTTACTATGTGGTTGCTATGTAATAGAGTGCATTATATTTCAGATAAAGCCTTGTAGTTTGTATCCCGCGGGCATCAAGTACAGGTAACTTTATTTGCCTGGATTTACGCAGAATTTTTTATGTGCATTCTGAACCGCTCAGCATTGCGATAACAGAATGGGTCGACTACAGCGATGGCCAGTCCGAGAACAAGCCGCGCGGACAAGCCCCAACGGGCCAAAAGAGACGAAAATCAAACCGGTAACGCTCTGTGCTCACGGTGGCTACAAAGCTAGCTTTGAGGCTTGTTTCGTGGACATAGGATGCCTTCAGAAACATAAATTGTCAACAACGCTGTTGGAAAACAGCAGAAAGCATCACGGCATAGCCGTCAATTCTCATAAGGCTTCGCCACTCGGGCCCGTTTCCGGACTGGCTGTCGTCGCCCATCGCAGTGTTGAACGGTTTCAAAGTCGCAGCTACGACAAAAATGGTTGTTACTACAAGTAACTGAGTACTACCGTACCTGTAAGCTAGCTAGACTACTAGTGCAACCTTCGAAAAACAGCTGCGTTCACAAATAAACACACCGCTGACATAGCAACACATTGAAGCGCATGCGCAAACGGGCTAGAAGCCAGTTATTAACCGCACCCTCGGGCTTTAGTTGATATATAAGCAACACCGCCCTCGGGCTGTGCCCTCGGGCGGTGTGCTTATATATCTACTAAAGCCCTCGTGAGCGGTTAATAACTATAACATAATGCATGGATGTTATTACACTGGCACTGGGTTATGTGATATCCTAACAACTATGATGTGCTTTAATTAGAATTGATGAGTTTGAAACTTATAGCAAAATGTATAATTCCACCAACACGAAGGATATTTATTCTTAAAATAATACAGGAGAAAATTAAGAGTAATATTGAGGACCTCTAATGTATGGGCATCGTATGAGATCCTCGAGATCTAGGTCTCACACACAATTGAGGCAGACCTGCATGGGATTCATGTGCCTCGCTAACTCTAGACCAAATTTAGTGTACAGGAACCACACGAAATTCCACAAGATCTTACAAACATGCATGCTAATGTTAAGGTCAGGGGTTAAATAACAAAGGGAAAAACTAGCTTCAGAAGTGTTGTTTCATAGTATAGTCATGCAATTAAATCAAAGTACATCACTCTGCTGGAATTAATGCTCGGTCATTATTCTGCAAGCAGCAACTATTTGTCTGTCATAGTCAAATTAAACTAAAAATAAATTTTGACCTGAAAAATTGAGTAGACGAAATGGCGGTAGACAAAACAGGAGTAGACGAACCAGGAAGATACCCTCTGGGAAAATTTACACGTTGCATGGAGTAAAGAAGCTAGGAGAGGGTTTGTTCATTTTAATTCAGCCTGGAGCTTGTCTACCATGTTAATCAGAGTGTTTGTGACATCAAGGGAAAACAGCAGCTGGTCAGCTACTTTGTGTTTGTATCATGCTTGTAATTTGAATCCAAATGCTGAGTGGACCCCAGAGACTTACATACTTTGTCAAGTGGAGGAGGAGGTGAGAAGTACATAAGTAAACAAGAAGAGAGAAGTGGTGAAGGTAAAGTGGGACATTGGTGAGAAGCGAAAGAGAATAGTACAGTAGCCACTTTAAGTGAGTTCACTGGATTTCCATGCTTCGTGGAATGCGGCTAAAGTCATTTGGAGGGCACTGTTCTAACAAATACTTGTCAACTTCCTTGGTAAATCTACCAGCACAAGATGTAGATCCAACCCAAATTGGAAGTACGTAATTGCTTTAATTGTACAACACCTTCCAACACACTGAACATATATGTAGTCTACTGGAACACCGTTCACTACCATAGTCCATGCAGATTTTCCTTCGATTCACTTCGTTATTTTCTTCAGCTTCCCTAGCAGCTAGCTTCATTGAATCACGTGTCTGAAGTGGATAGGTGCCGGGTAAGTAAACACGTGTACGACTGTACGTCCACACGTTTCACCAGGATGTAGACATGTTGGACAGCCATTGGATCCATTAAACTGATATGCAGGTGCTTTGGCCACTAGGTTGCATACACCAAACAATGGATGCAAATGCACGGTCTTTATTCCAGTTGGAGTTCTCCTGCTTAATTGAGAGGCTTCAGCAGAAGATGCATTTGTGGCTTTGATCCAACCCAAAAAGCAAGTGTAACGAGGTTATCTCTGTTCATTCGGATGTTTGGTGGAAGGCTAGCAAGACCTAGTTCACACTTCAAACTGTCGTTCAACTATACCAAGCCCAAGAAAATTTATTGAGACAAAGCAAGCTTTGCGTGACAGAGCGTGCTCGTGGAGTTTGAGAAGCAAAGCCTCAAGCACTATGCGTATCTGAGGTAAGAAACTTCGTGTTACACTTAAGCGAATGATATTACAAGGTTACTTTGTATAGACGGACAAAGCAGTGCATGACATGGTGCCGTTCAGAGTGTTGTGTGCCATCAGGACTTGACTTCAAAAGCCACTGGTGGCTAGCCTCGTTCCCAGGCCTTCCCCGTCTCCAGTTTTTGATCGCTTGCAGTATGCAAAAACGGAGGGAGAAGGCCTGGTGAATCTTACCACGTGATCTGCGGCACACATGACGTCACAGGTTCTAGACACGAAGGCATTTTCACATTTATATCTCCAGCTACAGAGAAGCTAGAGAAACAAGACAAGTTCCAGCCGAGAGACAAGTCCTACCTCTAGAACATAACCAAGTCCGAAGCAGAATCGCTGAAGGATTGTCCCGCTAGAAGCGTTGCAAATCCGAAAGTGGCTTCTTTTTCGCTACGTTAGCTACATTTTATCACTGCGGATATTTCACGCATGTCGTTCGGCAACCCTTCGGAGTTATTCCTTCTAGCTCGGATATGTTTTGTACGCTTGATGTTGTTCTCTGTCGGCGCTTGTCTCGTCTTCGTAGCTAGTACAGAACGCAAGATCGGTTTTCTAGCATGGCTATACATAAAGTCACAAAAAAGTTTTCTCAATGAAAACAAGCACATGTAGGGATGGAACCCTCAAAAACCAACCAAACAAGATAGGAACAACACCACAATACTTTTACACCATCCCTACATCTTGTGCCATTTTGCCGACTATGCATTGTGTTTGTTACTTGTGTGCACAGAAGGGTTGTCTTGGGCATGGAAGCCTGTGGAACGAGCAGTACTGGGTGTGTAGTGCACGTTGTTGTGTATGGAGAGTGCGTTGTGTTGTGGGTGGCTGTAACTTTGTTACGGTTGAGTGTGGCAGGCATGGTTAGCTAGTTTAATATGTACAAGCTGTGGGGTGCAAGATCAGTGCTGAGTCTGTGTGGCATGTTGGAGTGGGTTGCGTATGTTGTGGGCTTTTGTAGCTGCTGGGCATGGCAGGTAAGGGTTGTCTTGTAAGTGGAAGGCTGTGGTGTGAGCAGTACTGGGTCGGTCCGTAGCTAACGACATGGTGGTGTGTTTGAAGGGTTTGTGGGGTAGGTAGCTAGTTGTAGGGAGAAAGGTTGTTTGTTGGTTTGTGGGTGTAGCTGGTGTGCAGTGTTGTTTTAGTTAACTATAACTTTAACTAAATATATTTTAGTATGGCCTTTTTAAAATTTAGTTAACCAAAAGTGCAACTTAAATTTCTTGCTAACTTGGGGGCTGTAACTAAAACGTCCAAGGACGTACAAGAAGAAACCGTAACTGTACTAAAACAGAATACAGCCTGTTTTCAACAATAAGTGTAACTAAATACCTTTTAGTAAGGGGTTTTAGAGTTTCAGTGGTTGAAACTATAACTAACTAAAAATTTTGTAAAACCGGGAAACTAGAACTAAACTAAACCAAAAGTATTTTCTAAGTAAAAACTAACTATAACTAAACTAAAAGCACAAACCCTAAAAACTTAAATTTGAAGGGTTTTGTGGTGTACGTGGTTGGCAGAATGGCACAAGATGTAGGGATGGTGTAAAAGTATTGTGGTGTTGTTCCTATCTTGTTTGGTTGGTTTTTGAGGGTTCCATCCCTACAT
Organism: Agelas oroides; assembly: GCA_949130485.1. Taxonomy (NCBI): domain Eukaryota; kingdom Metazoa; phylum Porifera; class Demospongiae; order Agelasida; family Agelasidae; genus Agelas; species Agelas oroides. The sequence continues at coordinate 9,952,849 of OX422183.1, read as the reverse complement.
GTGCTTGTTTTCATTGAGAAAACTTTTTTGTGACTTGTTTGCTTTGTTTTTTTTTTGGTTTAGGAATGGTAAGAGAGAAGTGACATGGGAGGGTAGACCGAGGGGAAGATGCATGGTGTGTACAGTATGATAGTAGAAAGAGCTAAGAATTGTCATAAATTCAAACGCTTTGAAGTGAAATCGTCAATCCAAACATCAAACTTCGGGGGGTTTAGAAGTACAGTCCAAGCAAAGCCTCATAAAAACCAAGTGAAAAGCAGATGAGTTTAATAAGGCTTTGCATGCAAGCTTATAAATCCTGTGCTCATTTCACGTGGACTACTAATGGGTTCACCGAAAAACTCTCCATAGACTGTCACCAGAGTATTGAGTCGTAAGACCCCATTACAGAACTGTTTGATGGTGAGTAGCTATAGTCTAAATGGGTTTGAAACCAACGCATAGGGGTCTGTGGAGCTGAACAACCGCCAGTTCTGTGGCCACCTCTAGTGCAGAAGTTTGGAATGAAGCCATGCACTGTTGACTCGGTGCTACTAGAGTTTGAGTATACCAAGCTACCAATAGGCTGCCACTTGCTTCGTTGGAGGAATATGAAGACTCAGGCACAACACAAAAGGAGGATGTTAAGAAGACACCAGCCAAAGTGCTACCATCAACTCGCAGTAAACATTGTATGTGTACTATATGCATGTAAATGACTATAACAAGCAAATTTGAAATGTGAAAGTTGACAATAAAACTTGAAATTGAATATCAGTAGCTAGTGTTCTAAGTCATATGAAGTACTTGATGGTTAAAACACTAGCTGGCATAGTACCGTCTATACCACTTGAGCTTGGCTTTTGCAGCCTTCAAATTAGTCATACGAGCTGCTGCCCTTTTTTTGTCAGGGTTCCTCCAATAACTACTATGGGAGGATACACGGGAAGCTGCCCTTCCTTTCTCAGGGTCCTCCCAATAGCGGGTATGGGAGGATACGCGGGAAGCTGCCCTTCCTTTCTCAGGGTCCTCCCAATAACGGGTATGGGAGGATGCCCTGGAAGATGCCCTTTTGGTCTCAGGGTCCTCCCAATAACGGGTATGGGAGGACGCCCTTTTCGTCTCAGGGTCCTCATGGGAGGAGACCCTTTTCGTCTCAGGGTCCTTCCAATAACAGGCATGGGAGGACGCCCTTTTCGTCTCAGGGTCCTTCCAATAACAGGCATGGGAGGACGCCCGGGAAGATGCCCTGTGTTTCTCCGGGTCCTTCCAGTAATTATTACGGGACGCTTGCCTTTTTCCCCCTTTGTTTCGCAGGTAGTTCTGCTTGTACTTCGCTCGTTTCTTGCGGACATTACGCATATTGCGTTCGATGTAAAGTGCAGCACAACTACGTCAACTGATCCACGAAATCAGATTTGCAAACTGCAATGCACCTTCTCTACGAAGTACTGAACCACGTGCTCAGTTGAACCCTGGTGACGTAATTATGAGTAATATTTAATTCGAGCAAAATGGCGTGTAGCAGCTAGCGTAAGTGTGAGATTACCTGAGAATCGCCGACAAGTTTGAGTTCTTTCTTTTAGACCGATAAGTGGCAGGTGCAATACCTAGTGATTTATCCTGTTGTTTTGCGTTTGAATCGTTGTAAAAACTCCAGCCGTTATCGTGCTGTCGCGGTGAGAGGCAGAAGAAGAAGAAGAAAGAAAGTCAGAAGATAGACGATTTGTCCGTTTTGGCGACTTGCCGGTCTGGTGCTTAGCGATACTTTCCAGCAAACTTAACAGTCTCCTTGCTCATGAAAACACTCGATAATGCCTGATATGGCTCATACAGGCCTTTGACTAATCTAACGAAGACTTTTCGAGCGTGTTATTTGTGCACTTTTAATGTGGCGGCCATTTTTTTCGGGGTCATCCCTACATATGGCGTACTACCGTACGCCATGATAAGCGTGACGACATGTGACGCCTGTGCCGCAGATCATGTGGTAAGATTCACCAGGCCTTCTCCCTCCGTTTTTGCATACTGCAAGCTATCAAAAACTGGAGCCGGGGAAGGTCTGGGAACGAGGCTAACTGGTAGCTCCGTTGTATGTTATATATATATGCTTTGTCTAATTATTTGCTTCGAAGGCATCGAGTCGTTGTAAACATGACATGGGCGCTCTTCAAATTTGTCATTGCTGAAAGCTGAATGGGCCTAGCAGTGAGTATAAATAACGCTATACAGACTCAGCCATGGCAGCTAAGTTCGATTTGAATTGAAAAGCCGATAAAACACACTTGCATGGCAACAACTGTGTTTGATGTTATTTGCTTAGCTAAAACAGGTGGCAATTACCTACAAAAAAGCGTCCATAGCACAAAAACTGCCAGGTAGAAACAGCTAGTTTTTGCATATTTTAGAGCATTTTCTGCAGGCTATCCGGTGATATACATTTCGGCCTGGTTGCATGGGACAAAAAAACAAAATGTAATACCCACTTAGAGTAGTGCTGCTTATCATGATCGCTTAGTGGGTAGGTCGACAGATGCCACTCGTATGCCAGTCGTTCGTATATATCACTTATAAAAGGTAGATATTTGTGAATTATAAAGTCTCTTCTACATAATTAATCTGGTGCGTGTCTGTAAGAGAGAGTTGGTCTGTAGAAAAGACACAGAAAGTAATGTTAATTAGCCGCCAATTCCATACTCCGTAGACTTCCAGTTAAAATCCAATTATCTGGGCCGCTGGCCCAACGACTGCTTGTTTCTAATCCACCTAAGTAAAATGTGAGAGTAAAATCTGCATTATCGAGTGAATTTTGTACAGTCTGGGAACTAGAGGGACCGAAAAAACCCTTCCGCTTTATGGGATAGCGAGGTGTCTGCATTTGGGAGTATTCTTAAGTGTTGTAACAATGGCGCTTCAATCGGAACCGCATCAATTGGCTGCGTAAGCAAGGTGTCCATTAACCCTCTTGGCGCGGCTGTAATCTGATGTCACCATTAATTACAGAATGACTTCGCCCACGCAGCTATTCTGGAGTATATGAAGAAGGCTCAAGTCTCACATATCAACTGTGGTATTGGCCTCAATTTCCAGCTCTGCCACTTCTTGGTAACAAATTACATTTTCCTTGCATACATAGCAAGTCTTGCTTCACAAGACAAACTACATCATTAGCCTCGTTCCCAGGCGCTCACCCAGCTTCCTATCACTTAATCACTTAATTACAGTATGGATAAGTATAACTGCAAGTGACGGGAAATTGGGCAAAGGCCTGGGAACAAGGCTATAAATGTTATGAATTAAAGATAAAGTGGAGAGAAGTGCTCAGGGATACGTAGGTTGACATTTTACAATCCGAGGCCCTCATACCATTTAATACGTAAATATAGCCTCATGTGAGAGCTTGGGCACAAGGTTAAGGCAAATCCACAAAATGAATCAAACTGAGGCAATGGTTTATTACTGGGAAAGGCTTGTGTGTAGTCCATTTCTTGGTGATTTGATAGTGGTGCTCGAGATTAACTGCAAATATTGCTTTGCTGGTGAAGGAATGGGGAGTGCATACACAAGTTGACCAACAGAAAGCTGGGTGAGCACCTGGGAACAAGACTAATTTGAGCATGATTGGCATGCTTGCACGTGTAACATGGTGTTGGGCTTGCAGTATGAAGCTAGTTGTGTATGGAGTGACACATTCAGTGAGAATGCAGCACATCAAGAATCAAGTAAGCAGTAGAAGTAGTCGTGGAGAAAGTACCATATTTAATGATTTAAGTGCATACATAGCTACCCCACAATGCACGCAGAAACTGTACCCATTGCCATTGGGTAGTCTCATTCCCAGGCTCTCCCCGCGCACGAACGACGACGGAAAGCTGGGTGGGGGGTGGAAACGTGGCTAGCCATTGGGTGGGTTTGCCATGGTACTAAGAAATTATACACACAAACACGAGACTAAGCTGAGCTATATAGTCAGTGCAGCTCAGAGCTATATAGACAGAGACCAGACACTCAGCACGGGGAGTCTGGATCGTGAGACTAGATTCCTCCCTCTACAGCTGCCACTAACATATTCAGTGTACATGCTGGGTTGAGATCGCTTCAAGTAAGGGCTATCGGCACTCATAGACGCCAGAGATCCAGCTCATGATTTCAGCGTGAAGCTTAATCTATGTGTAGCCATAGAAGCTGCCTTGGCTAGAGAAATGTCACTGCATGCAATTTGTGACAACTTTGGTGAGCGCTTTAGCTAGCTATTTAATATGCATTATCAAGTTTGGCTTATATACAGCACAAACAGTAAACAGTAGACAGTGACAATCCTGCTGTGTGCCATGACAAAATAGAACATCAGCTGTGTGCTGCTTCCCCTAGCTTGCCCCACGATGATGAATCATCTGACTAGTACTATACGGATACCACGCTTTACGTGTACTCTTTTTCCTTGATGTGCTGCTACCATAATATTATTAATTCTCATGATCCAATCTAGCGCAAGAAATTCAATTCTGAGAATATATGGGTGGATCGAACTTAGCTCTAGTCTCGTTCCCAGGTGCTTGAAAAATCGGAGGGAGTGCCTGGTATACACTGTTTGTGCATGCATGGCTCCCCAGGCTTTTCTGGGGAACTTGAAAACTACTGTATACATGTACGTCTCCATGTTGCACGGTCATATATCATTGGATCACTACAGTTGTCACACGTATTGGCAGTGAGTTCCAGGAAAAAAGCTGTGTTCAACCATGCCGTATTGTACACCCTTGGTGGGGTCGGAAAGCCAGGAATGGTGCTGAAGGATGAACAAATGCTGGCATATGCTGGCAGCTGCGTTCAACCAAGACAACTGAGTCTTTCGTCACTGCTACCAGAACTGTCTGTCCAAGGCGACTTGGGAGATCTTCCAGCTCACCTTGAATGGTGAACAACTCGCTAGTGTGTCTTGCATCCACTTCGGAAAGGCAGAAATGGCACAGCAAAGCTGTTGCCAGCGTGTGTCGCCAACTATGTTCTACACTCGTACCAGTTGTATATTTACTGAATATTTCTCCGTGCTACTATCTGCAAGCTCAGCTTATGTGTCCCAATAAATTTTACGGAAAGTATTACGGAATTCTTTGCTCATGCACGAATGATGTTTCCCAGGCGCTCCTTCTGATTTTTCAAGCGTCTGGGAACGAAGCTAACTTAGCTCAAGCTGCCACTAATTAATTTTGGGCTGATCCAATTTAGCACAATACCAGGAATGAAGCCACTCAGTTGTCTGGGTAAGCAAGAAAGAAAATTGGAAACAGAAATCGAAACGTAACATCTCGGCTGTTGTACTCCTAGCAAGATTCATATGTTGTTGGCTTTCGTTCTTTAGCATCCCAGAGCTTTTTCCTGCCTCCAGTTTTTGCTTTGCTAGTGTAGCCTCATTCCCAGCCCTATACTACCCTCCAGTATTTCTGTATTTGCAAATACTGGGAGTGGCAATGGTTTGGAATGAGGCTATTGTATCCAAGCGCTTGTGTAAAATAGGGCCTGGGCATGAAGCCATCATTTGTTTACAGGTGTAGCAAGAGTAGAAATGCCAGCCTTGTTCCAAGACCAAGTGAAATTATTCTCGTGCTCAGATTGCAACCACAAGAGCACTAGTCAATCACACTAAGTAATCTCAAAGCAGTCAGTACAAGAGTAAGGCAAAGCACACGGTTCATAAAGCCAGTCATGTAACCATTGCTAAACAGAACAAGAAAATAAAGACATGTAAAAAAAGATGTAGAAATGGCATGCCAAAAAGTGTGCAAGCAAGATAGGATATCATAAAAGTGAAGGTAAATTTACAAAGCCCCATCTGTAAAGCTGTAAGTAGGCTATTTGTAGTGTAGCTATAAGTAGACAGCTGAATGCAGTGCCTTACCCATGTGGTGTTCATAAGTCGAGCCCACTACCATGGAAAAAACCGTGCCAACCGTGTGTACTGTCTGCTGGCTAACTCGCGAAAGAACAAGCTTGAGACTTTATCTTGTAGTTTCTGCCCCAAGCACTGGAGTTTGGAACGTTTGAGAAGCGAAAAATGTACCACTCCTGGTTCAAAATGAAGAACGTGTGCGCGAAATGCGTTCTTTCGATCGGGGACCCCTCCCCCCTGTCTACCAAGGTAGACAAAACATTATTCACATGATAAAATGGACCAGGCCTTCCCCCTCCGTTTTTGTATACTGCAAGCGATCAAAAAGTGGACAGTACATGTAGTCTACCAACTTTCTGATACAAGATTAATGACAAAGCATAGTACTCATGAGTCTGTGAAGAAAACAGTTCACCAGTGATAGGTTTATTTTTTGCTCCCATTTGCGTTTCCAATTTCCATTTTCTGTTATTTTTTCATATGTCCCAGTTGTCTGTCCTAGTCAGTTTATTTTGCAACAACAAAAGTGGTCATGAACAATTTCTATCGTTTTACTTTGGCAGTGGCGTTTGTAAGACTTTTTGTTGCTGCAGCTGTTACTATCTTTCAAGAGCCTCACTTCTGGACAAGATTGAGAGCTAAGGCCAAGAACCCTTTGCATTTCTCTTTTGACCAAAAATTTTTTTTATGTTTGAACCAATTGCAATGCATAATCTAATCTAATGCAACAAATTCAATTCCTGAAATTTATGGGTGGATCTAACTTAATGCATGCCCACTCAAATTATTTAATTTGCATGCGTTTTATTTGAATAAATACGAATGCAGAAATCCGGTGGTTAAATTTCGTAAAGAGAGGGTTAAAATGTAAAGCTTGCATTAACTGAGCACGTCTGTACATGTCTTGTGACCAGCCGGATATACTTACAGAAAATCCGTCTGGTAACGTACGCTCAATTCTAGGGCTTTTCTAATATTCGAACATGCCAATCAAATTGTAGTGTATCCAATTACTCGGGTGGCCCACTGGTGCCCTAACGTGTACAAAAGCCCAAGAAAGGCACGCAATGTCACCAGACGGATTTTCCCGTAGGTTATATCTGGCAGGGCACAAGACTAGTCTGTACATAACGAGATTTGCTCGACACGAAGTTCCATTTTGAAATCACATGACTTCGATTACGATTTCCGATTATAGCAACAATTTTGCACCGATTTCTAATTTTGCCAAAGCTGATTTTTGCTGTGATTTCAGCACATGGCGTACGAGATTTCTCCTCTGTCGTTTGAGACACGAGAGGCTTGTCACGTGAGCCGAAGTCCGCATATTCACATTAGCGGACATCAGCAAACATGATTTCTGATCATGATTTCTGCCGTAATTTCTTTGTGATTTCAGCGGAATGCGTACGAGATTTCTCCCGTATCGGACCCCTCGGGTACTGACGATTGCATATCCGTGTTTCTCCACTTTCTCATCAGATTGCTAGTCTCTGTCAATACAGAACAAGTAAAAAACAAAAAAAAAAAAAAAAAAAACAAAGCAAAACACAAGCTCACATTATCAATAGTTGAATTGCATCTCCATAACACCAGCACCGAACTTGGGCGAGCTAGCCTCAATCTTAGGGTGGCTTCACCATGGATTATCCCTGGCACGTGGCATTGGGTTGGTACATGTCCGCCGTCTCGTCCGTTTACTAGCTGGCATGACACAAAGTTAGTCTCGTTCCCAGACCGCATTTTTCTCAGGGGGGAAGAGTAGTCTGGGTACGAGACTTACAGTCATCATGTGATATATTAGTCTCGTGCCCAGACCCGGCCCCCTCCCACGAAAGCGAACGTGCGGATGGAAAAAGGTCAGCTATCTGATGACAACGATACTTTTCGCCATCAAATGGTGTCATTACACAATTTCTTTGACCACAAATAGGAACAGGAAACCATAGCTCTTGTACCAGCGGTTGTCCGAAGAAGCTGGCAGAACTCATTAGAGCTGGAAAGTATGATCCCTCCCAAGTGCACAGAATGACTACCACAGAGGTCAAGGATCTCTGTGCAGCAGCAGACATCTGTGTGTCAGCTCGTAGTACAAAGGTAATTAAAATATGGTATACACTCTGCATGAAACCTACAGCTATAACTACAAGTTCCAAGAGTACATGTACAGTGCAGTACGTATTACAAGAACACCAGTCTATATTAGTGTTTTTGTAGTGGATTGTTGTGTATGCTAAGCTATAGCAATCATGTATGTATACCTTGTTCTGATTAACTCAATAACAACATAGCAACACAGTAGGTTTCATTGATACACATTATCATCTCTGAAAATTGCAGCCACAGATGTTAGTCCAGCTAGAAGCTCTGCACTCCTACGTATTGCAGGGTAGAAGTGAATGCCATGTTTTTGAGGCAGCCCCTTCATGCACTGGAGGGAAAGTGTTTAAAAACTGCCATCATCAGGTTTGTTTTGCTATTAGCGTTATACCATCACAATTTATTGATATCTGCTGATTCTTTATCTGCAGGTCATATCTGCCACAAAATACATTGTAAAAAAGGAGAGTACAAGGGACCACGTGGATCTACTGTTGTCATGCAAGCATTGGCCCCTTGTTTATGCTGTTGATATGGCCTGTGATGTCGTTGCCCATGTAGAAGCACGCCTGCCACTTATGGCTGAAGCAATGTGGGGCAATCGCCGAGGGTGTTTTGAAAAGCCCTGTCCAGAAAGACCACCACGGGTACATGCAAGTAATGATCTTGAATTGTATACTCTGCAATATTCCATTGCATGCTTTAATTTATTCTGCAGACTTTTCATCTGCCAGAGCTTCAACACATACACAGTCTACCAGCCACCTCATCAAATGTTGTGTTGGAGCACAACTATGCCAAGAGTTTGGTGCACCCCCTCACTCTGACAACAGGCAGGTATGTGGTTGGTGACAGATTTCATGATGGCCCTACAAGCTCAAGCCACAAGCGTGACACATGCAAGTACCACAACATGAGACTGTGTCCAGAACTCACGCAATTCCAATCAGTGACCTCAGAAGTCATAAATGCCAAAATCAAAAGCACAAGGCTACAGAGCAGCTCCCAGCAGAATATATACCACTACTACTCCTACAACCGACTGATGGACCATTGGCATAATTTGAAAATAGTTAAAAAGCAGCTTGCACAGATGAAAGCTGGAATGAAACCAGGTGAAACGGTTGCAAGAGATGAACTGTATCGTTTTGTGTATGTATGTGCATTGTGCAAAAAGCAAGGGCATGACAGCACAAACTGTCCCCATGCCTAAGTTGTTGCGCTACTCTGTGTCATTATTGTGTCAGTTTCATGCAGTTACCTACCACAATCTGCACGTGCACCAAGCTCTACTACTTTTGTATATACCTAAACCACCATCTGGCATCACTCACCTTCTGAAGACCAAAGTAGCTGAAATTCAGCCACAGCAACATGCACTGCACTATCACCTCAACTATAGCCTGAACCTCTCACCCTCATATGCCCCCACCCCACCCACCTCACTACTGAATGAGTTAATTTAATCCACCTAACTTTCCTCCTTTGCACTACCAGCTTTTAGCAAGCTGCAGCCCACCCTCTTACCTCCATTGCATTCCAAACCCTAACCCTTACTCTTTACATTTATGCCCATAACTAAACTACCATCTGCCCCACCCTCCTCCCTACTGAAATTTCAAGATTTGTTCAATGCTTGAGACTTCAAACCTTTATACAACTTGCTTGCACTTTACTTTTTTTTTTTTTGGCACCCAAAAGCTGCAGCCCAGCTCCATTACAATCCAAACCTTGACCTAACCTAACCCTTACCCTAAACATATACACCCATAACTAAACCACCATCTGCCCCACCCTCCTCCCTACTGAAATTTCAAGATTTGTTCAATGCTTGAGACTTCAAACCTTTATATAACTTGCTTGCACTTTACTTTTTTTTTGGCACCCAAAAGCTGCAGCCCAGCTCCATTACAATCCAAACCTTGACCTAACCTAACCCTTACCCTAAACATATACACCCATAACTAAACCACCATCTGCCCCACCCTCCTCCCTACTGAAATTTCAAGATTTGTTCAATGCTTGAGACTTCAAACCTTTATATAACTTGCTTGCACTTTACTTTTTTTTTTGGCACCCAAAAGCTGCAGCCCAGCTCCATTACAATCCAAACCTTGACCTAACCTAACCTAACCCTTACCCTAAACATGAAGTTTCAAAATTTAATTGCACTTTTTTTGCCACTCAAAAGCTGCAGCCCCATCCTCTTAGCTCCATTACAATCCAAACCTTGACCTAACCCTTACCCTATGCCATCTATAACTAAACCACCATCTGCCCCACCCTCCTCCCAACTGAAGTCAGTGTCAAACAATGTAGTGAGCTTCAATCATATAAACTGCATTTTTTCCTTCTTCCCATGACCTACATACAGCCCTATCCATTTGTTGCCCTAAAAACACTCCTATCTCTGGCACATAATCCACCATCTGACCATGCAACCCTCCTCCACACTGGTTTCCAACGATGTCATTCTCAAACACACTAGTTTCTAGCCACCTCTCTCCTAACATTAAGTTATTTATATTTGTGAAACTAAACAACTATCTGCCCCACCCTCCTTCCTGGAGTTACGGGTTTATAACTAACAAGTCAACAAAGATTGACGGAATTGGTGCAGCTTGACAGTTCATAAACCAGATAAAATTGACATGTTTTAGAGTTGGCAAAGTTGGCAGAGTTGACAAGTTGACAGAGTTGGCAGAGTTGACAAGTTGACAGAGTTGGCAGAGTGATAAGTTGACAGAGTTGACAAGTTGCCGGAGTTGACAAGTTGACAGAGTTGGCAGAGTTGACAGAGTTGACAAGTTGACGGAGTTGGCAGAGTTGACAAGTTGACAGAGTTGGCAGAGTTGACAAGTTGACAGAGTTGGCAGAGTTGACAGAGTTGGCAGAGTTGACAAGTTGACGGAGTTGGCAGAGTTGACAAGTTGACAGAGTTGGCAGAGTTGACAGAGTTGGCAGAGTTGGCAGAGTTGACAAGTTGACAGAGTTGACAGAGTTGACAAGTTGACAGAGTTGACAGAGTTGACAGTGTTCGCAGCTCAGCGTGGCGATACTCCTTCAGGCTCCACCCTTTTCTCCTCCCACTCGTACTCGGCCCTTTTGTCACGTGGTATGATTGACCAATCAAATTGACTCTTTGAAACCCACTTCGGAACTGTAGCGTAGCCTCGTTCCCAGGCCGTTCCCGCCTCCAGTTACTGCAAGTGATCAAAAACTGGAGGCGGGAACGGCCTGAGAACGAGGCTACATGTTGTTGACTTTACAAAAAAGTTCAGCCGTTTCGCCAGCGACCGGAAGTGCAATAGGAGTGGTCATTTTTTAATTTTTGGCGTAAACACGAATACGTCATGAATTCACCGACACGTGGCAGACTCCATTTGGAGCACTTCGTTGGAGGGCAGCTGGAGTCGTGCGTGTGTGAGCACGCAGCAGTCGATCGAGTCTTGGAGGAAGAGCAAGGACTGTGCTATGTAACTGAACAAGTCCGGTATTCCTACGCCTTGGAACAGTAGAGAAATCGCGTCGTCTTCGAGGTATCCTCCGTTTTGCTGGTTCTGAATGAGGGACACGATTGCCTCCCCAATAGCGTTTCGCCAATAGCAGAGATGACGATTTTTGCTGTGGATGGTGTCCTTTGGTGCAACTTTCCACCAAGTGAATAGTAAGTTGTTCCTATACATACTTTTGTGTATTTTAGACTCCAAAAACTTGCAATAATTAAGCAGTCTGACCTGGCTAGGTTGTGCAGCACTCACCTTGCACCCCCCTATTTTATTAGACTATGGATGGTGCATGCTTCAAAACCTTCTGTAGGCCTTATGTCCAGACTTTCACCCCAGTTTTTGTTACTTGATATGCCAGGAGGGCCTTGTAAAACCGGTTATGTACAGTGACATATCTCTAGCCTCGTTCCCAGGCTCTCCCCGCTAAGGAGGGGGAAAGCCTGCTACATTTTATCACGTCAAGGGTAGACACAAGGTAGACAGACTTAATTGTGCGTGGGCATGCACGGAATCCAGCCCACATATGAAATATCTGTACTGATCGACCATTTTACAGCATGAGGACAATCCCATGACATCACGTGAGTATTACATAACAATATACTATAGTCTCCTCCTCACTTAGCTAAATACAGTTTCCTATAATTGTTCAATGAGTCTCTCTGGTGCTCGAATTGTCCGAGATGACTGACGACGTACTGGCTGTTCATGTGGCCCAACTGTGCCACAATCCCGAGGTGTCACTGGTTGATCTAGTGGTGTAACCGTGTCACAGTCTGAGGATTCTGACGTGTTCAATGGTTCCTCACCAGTGACCACTGGCACTGGTTCTGACGATACTGGGATACATCCTGGAGCTTGACGAATTAGGTGATCTACATGCACCTTCCGCTGATGACCACCCTCCAATTCCACATTGTAGCTCAAGGATCCCATGCATGACTGCACAACGCCTGGCTGCCACTTATCTGCATTAGGCCTGTAGTCCCGCACCCACACTCTGTCACCTTGAGCAAATACTCGTGGCGCGGAACTCTCTGGCTGTGCAAGACTATCCCTCATTCGGTCCACCATGCTGGGTACTACCATCGAGAGATGTGTGCGTGGAATTCGTCCAAATATAATTTCCGCCGGTGTCTTGCCAGTGCTGGTATGTGGAACATTCCGGTATGTTCTAAGGAATGCAGCAAGAGCACTGTTAATGTTGGTCACTCTCCCTTGTTTTTTTAGCCACTGCTTGACATTCTTCACCATGTTCTCGGCTAATCCATTGGTGGCAGGGTGATAAGGGGGCGACTTCCGGTGAGAAATTCGATTCCTCTTCAGAAAGTTCTCGAATTCCACAGCTGTGAACTGTGGCCCATTGTCTGACACTAGGAGTCTCGGAAACCCATGAGTTGCAAAAACATCCTCAAGAACTTCTATCGTGCGCCCCGCTGTTGTTGACAATGGCATATGTCGAACCTCAGGCCATTTACTAAAGGCATCCACCACAACTAGGAAGTGCTTCTGATTCCATTCCCCAAAGTCAACATGTATTCTGTCCCAGGGGGAATAGGGGTGTTGCCATGGGTGCCGGGGCGCTGTGGCTGGCATGGATGCTGTCAATTTGCACTTGTCACACTTCGCAGCTACCACTTCAATGTCTTGGTCCAGCCCAGGCCACCATACAAAACTTCTTGCTAAAGCCTTCATACGGCACACGCCCACATGACCCTCGTGCAGTTCTGCCAACAACTGGTCACGCAGTCGCTTTGGAATGATGACTCGTTGGCCCCACAGTAAGCAGCCATCACGACAACTCAACTCCATCCGTCTCCTGTAGAAGGGAACCAGGTCATCACTGGGCTGTACTGGCCAATGCCCAAGGCGCACTCGTTGGAGTGCTGCTGCTAAGGTGCTATCCCGCTTCGTTGCTCTTGCTATGTCTTCAGCTGACACAGGCAACATGGACACATCCATCTCTTGAATCATGCTTGTCTTCTCGGCGCTGTCTCTAGCTGTGGATGGGGCAGGCAATCGTGATAAGCAGTCAGCACACTGGTTCTGGCTCCCTGGTTTGTATTCAATCCTGTATGAGTATGCACTCAAAATAAGCGCCCACCGCTGCATCCGAGCTGCTGCCAGTGTTGGCACTCCTTGGTTGTGACCTAGGATCTTGCAGAGTGGTCGGTGGTCCGTGACCAGTGTGAAGGGCCTGCCACACAAGTACTGATGAAATTTCTTTACGGCAAATACAATTGCCAATGCTTCTCGTTCAACTTGTGCATAGTTGATTTCTGCTTGAGTCAACACCCGGGAAGCGTATGCCACAGGTTTTTCCTGCCCTCCGATGACATGCATCAGGCATGCTCCCAGCCCATATGATGACGCATCACAGTAAAGCTTGATTGGGGAGTCGACACTGTAGTGGGCCAAGACAGGTGCTTTACTGACTAGCTCTTTTGCCTTTTTGAAGGCATGCTTGTGCTTCTTCCCCCACGACCATCTTGCATTCTTCCTCAGCAAGCTGTACAGTGGGTGTAACACACTGGTTATTGCAGGTAGGAATTTCACATTGTAGGTCATCAAGCCTATGAATGACTTGAGCTCCATCTTGTTTCTTGGACTCTTTGCAGACAGTATATTGTCCACCCTTTCCTTTGTCGGCCTGACTCCTTCTCGTGAGATTGTGTGCCCCAAAAATTCCAGTTCATCCTGGAAGAATCGGCACTTGGACAGCTTCACTCGTAGACCGTACTGTTGCAGGCGTCGAAACACTTGACGAAGATTCTCCTTGTGTTCGCTGCTTGTCTTCCCTGTTACAAGGATGTCATCGATGTAGCATATAGTTCCTTGACACCCTTGCAGCACAATGGACATTGCCTTCTGCCAGATTGCAGGTGCGGAGGCAATTCCAAAGGGTAACCGACGATAGCGAAACAGTCCCAGGTGTGTGTTGATTGTCAGGTAAGGTCGGCTGCTCTCCTCAACTTCCATCTGTTTGTAAGCCCTGGCCAAATCCAGTTTGGAGAATGATTCACCATGTGCAAGTGTTGAGAAGACTTCATCTGGTGTTGGCAATGGAAATGTTTTCATCCGCAGGTGTGGGTTGACCGTTGTTTTGAAGTCCGCACATATCCTTATGCCTCCGTCCTTCTTCTTGACAACCACTATTGGAGCCGCCCACTCACTCTGGTCCACAGGCTCCAGTTCCCCGTCTTCCACTTGCTTCTGTATGGCTTCTCCAACTTGATCTCGCAATGCGAAAGGGACTGGTCTACTTCTGCAGAATCGTGCATCCGCTCCTGCCTTCAGTTCAACTTCTGCCTTGATACCCCTCAGCAGCCCTAGCCCTTCCTTTGTCACCTCTGGAAACTCATTCATCCATATGGCTGAGTGTAGTGTGTGTACTCGGGGGTCACCAACATCTCCCCGGTTGAGCATCTTGGGCCAGTCGAGGCGGAGCCGGTATAGCCAGTCCCGCCCTAGCAAGGGTAGCTGATTGTCAACCTTCTCCACAATAATGAATCGGCCTTTGACCAGCTGTTGACCGTGAAACACTTCCACAACTATCTCCCCCATGGTTGGCAGTGCGGTGCCATCATACTGGCGCAGGATGACAGATGAAGGCTCCAGCCCGACTTGTTTCAGCTTTGCTCGATATAATGCAGCCGGGATGGTTGACAGTTCAGCTCCAGTGTCTACTTCAAAGTCAATGTTCTTCCCTTTGATTTTCAGTGTCGTTATTAGTTTCCGGTACTTGCTGCCACCCTGTGCTACCTTGTGGACACCTGCCAGTGTGGCACCTAGCTCGTCACTCTCATCCCCAGATCCACTACTTCCGCTCTCAGCTTCCAG
Organism: Agelas oroides; assembly: GCA_949130485.1. NCBI lineage: Eukaryota > Metazoa > Porifera > Demospongiae > Agelasida > Agelasidae > Agelas > Agelas oroides. The sequence continues at coordinate 9,937,531 of OX422183.1, read as the reverse complement.
CACATGAGTGTTCCTTGATCTGGTCCCAACCTTTGCCTTGCTACTTTTGCAAACCCGGGCTAAGTGTCCAATTTTGTGGCATTTGTGGCAACGCTTGTCCTTATGAGCGCATTTTGCTGCCATGTGGTCAGTGCTTCCACATCTGTGGCACTTGAGTTTTTCGGTTCGTCTCATTTGGTGAGTGGGTGCCTCGTCTGCCTCTGTATTTCCTCCTTCGAACTGGAGGTGCTTTGCCTCCTTGGCCACCGCTTCCATCGCCCTCGCTCGCTCCAGCGCCTGGGCAACGGTGAGTTTCTGCACGCACAACAGCTCGCGCTGGATCCGTGGGTCCTTCAGCCCGCACACGAGTTGATCGCGTAGTGCTGTGTCCAGGTAACTGCCAAAGTTGCATGTTTTCGCGAGTTTGCGTAGTTCTGCCATATAGTCGGTGACCCCTTCTTCGTCACTTTGCTGGCGCTTGAAAAACTTGAACCGTTCTGCGATTTCCACTGTATCAGGGCGGTAATGTTCAGCCAACTTTTCGACTATTGTGTTCAGGTCCAGTTCGCCCAACGGGGTGGGACTCACCAGTGTCTTGAGCTTGGAGTACGCGGTCTGTCCTATCCGCGTTAAAAACAGAGCCTTCTGTTTGGCTTCCTCCACCCCGTGCGCCACACAGTAGAAGTCAAATCGCTCTTTGTAGTCTTCTATCCTTTCAGTTTTGGGGTCGAACGTGTCTGCAGCTCGACGGTCTTCCATGATTCAACGGATCCTCGTCGCCACTGAAATATCTGTACTGATCGACCATTTTACAGCATGAGGACAATCCCATGACATCACGTGAGTATTACATAACAATATACTATAACATAGTTTGGAGCTTGTGATCGAGGCAAGTACATGTGTAGCTACGATGGCAAAAAACGCTGGCTATAGTAGCCGTAAATCGCAAGGTAGACCGGTGTAGATTCTCAGAGTGTCAGACACGGCACCTGACAGGCTGAATGGCAAGAAATTTCGTGATTGTTGTGTGTTGTAAGCGTCTTTGTTGTTTGAGTTGTCACCACTGAGTCAAGATATCGACTTGTTCTATGTGGACAACTATATATAGCTGACTGCAAAGATGAAGGTAACACACAAAAGCCATATTTACCCGAAAAGAAGACTGTAGTAGTCTTGTAAACGCTTGTGCTTGATTTTTGAGTGCCTGGGAACAAGGCTGGGTACGATATAGCCTCGTTCCCAGGCCATGTGTTGTTCACCTCTATAGCAGACATCAAGAGCGCATAAGAACGGGCAGCTAGAGTAAGAGTGTGTAACTACATAAATTTGAAACCTGTCGGAATTATTGAACCGTACTAAAAATAGTAACATGTCTAGCTGCGCGTAGACATCAGCTGTTGTTGCTAAGCATGTGCCGGGTGTTCTATTTTTAGTAAGTTCAATAATTTTGACCGGACTGTGGGCTTCTATTGGAGTTACACGCTCTTACTCTAGCCACACGTTCTTATGTGCTCTTGCAGACACCATTTGGAACCAACATTTTGTCTCTTATAATGAGGTGTCCCTAACTCAGTGGCTTCTGGTATATTTCCGGTAGGCGTAGTATGCCTAATAGAGCACAATGTGGCTGGGTTTTCTGAGCTTTCTCTTGCTATATGCTGTCGGGGAAGGCTAAGCAGAGGCTAGTACTATGAGTAACAGCGCTAATCTAATGTCAAGTTGTTAGCTCCAGCAACGTGATGGACAATATTGCTGAAAAGGTCGACAAGTGTCCACTAAATCGGGGTCGTTAAGTAATGTTTGCATACGATTGGGAGCGCGAAAGCTGTCTGTTATACGGAGTAGCAGGGTGTCCACTGTTCAGGGGTTGCTTAAGTATTGACTTTCAGAATTGCCCGTTATATCGTGGGTGTCCGCTGTTGAGAGATGTCCGTTAAGCAGGGTTCCACTGTATACTAGTTGCATGCCCTCTTGCCACCATTCGTAGCGTGGCGAGGCTTTGATGATAAACCTTTGCAGGAAAAGTCATCTAGCCAAAACTGGACCAGCCAGAGTGGCAACACTGCCACTGATGCTTTGCAATATATAATGATGTATTTTAATCTTGCTTCTGTTCACTTACTTCTCTCTGTAGGGAGACTGCTTCTGTCTTTGATGAATAACCAGTGTGCACAGGCTTTGCATTGAATTGTTGTATACACTAGTATACTAGTTTGCATTACTGCTGAACTTCTGATACCCACAACAGCACACTATCTTATACCATAGATGTCACTCTACTGTCTGTGCTTATACAAATAGGTGGATTTTTGTTTGATTTTTGTTTTGCTTGTATTGATGTAGTAGCCTCATTCCCAGGCTCCTGTAACATTAATAACTGAAAAGCTGGGGGAGGAGGCTGGGAACAAGGCTATTTATGTGGTTCATGTGTGATAATTTTAGGGTCAACTTTGAGCGGACGAAACGACCCGAAGAATGGCCAGAACAACTTCTTTCTGAGGATGAGAATTGAGCTAACAATCTACTGTCAGTATGCAAAATTTTGACTTTAATGCAGCTGGCGAAACGCTGTTGGAGAGGACAGTTTACACTATGTTTTTTAGCTGTGATTCGTAGGAGCTGTACGAGATCGGCGGTGGTATCAACTATGAGGTGGGTAGCAAAATTGTACCTGCTTTGTTGGACTGTAGAAACCCACCTTCACATGCCCTGCGTGTAAAGCAGCAGTAAGTGGCGCCGTCACCGAGATATAGTACATCACAGTCGCACGAAGAATCTCGCTCATTTCAGGCGTTCGTTTGGTGACTCAAAACGAGTGGGCGTGGCTAAATTAAAATTGGCGGAAGTTGTACGCTGGCGAAACGGCTGTGTTTATCTGTGTACGAGTCACCGTTTCGCCAGCACAGCCGTTTCGCCAGCGTACAACTTCCGCCAATTTTAATTTAGCCACGCCCACTCGTTTTGAGTCACCAAACGAACGCCTGAAATGAGCGAGATTCTTCGTGCGACTGTGATGTACTATATCTCGGTGACGGCGCCATTGTGTTGGCTGTGTTGCTGCTGACTCTAGCTATCTCGCGATAAACTGTAGTTAGTAGTAGTAGGGAAGTAGTCGTCTGTAGCAGTGGTAAACTAGGTAGTGGTAGACGATAGGTACTACGTGTAGTCCTTTCAACCCGAAGGTGATCTGCCAGCTCTGTACACTGTCACTGGGCGAGGATGACCAGGTACTTTGTTGATTGAAACATTTTCAGTTGGAGTTGAAACTGTATCCTAGCATTTTATAACCTCTTTTTGTGCTGATATTGATTTTCTTCACTAGAGCACCTTCCATTCTACCATGGTATTAATGTTAACATATACTGTTCAGGGCTCATAATTTGGGATCCCTAAAACCATCGTACCTTGAATACTTACAGAGTAAACACATTTTGATGAGAAAGTTGCTAGATATTAAATGGCACCTGTATGTACTCTAAATGGACGTCGAGTTTGGAAATTTTAGGAGTAGAAGTTACATGTGAACCCATAATACCCTCTGACTCATAATACCAGCATATGGCCCTGGTTAAACCGGACCGACCGGAAGTGGTTGTTATTGCATCCACAGAGATGTGAGAGGCCTTAGCTACACACTGGTATTTATCCAGTGCTTACAGCTTACTTGTAGCTGGAGATCAATACATGTATCGAAAGACAACACACACGTGTAAATGGTGCTGCTGTAGTTCTCTCCAACAACGATGGCAAAGAAGTGTGGTCAGGCACTGGCTAGCTTGTTCGCACTGACCTTTGACCGTAGAAGTCAGAAAGCTACATACCTTGAGTCATTCCCATTCAGTTACAATGTATGAGTACCAATCATTCGGTTGCAACTCACTTGTATTCAGGGTTGTACCTATACCGGTATAGGTATTGGTATAGGTGCCTATACTCATGGTATAGGCACAGTATAGGTATAGGTAAGCTCATAACCTATAGATGGTTTTCATGGGGCGTGGCTTCACTTCCGGAGGGCAAAAGTCGGTGTCTGGGTTTAGTGCAGCTGCGTGCAAAATACAGGCTAGTAAGTGCTACATCGAGTCCTTACCATTAGTACCGACAGATAAAAGAAGCTGGTTCTCTCAAGGTGAAAGGTCCGCTGTACAGCTGCCTATCGATCGCGCGTTTGCCCTCCGGAAGTAGGGCGCTTAATTGACATTTGGAAACCATCTATACTGATTTTGCATTCTTCAACTTAAGGGGGCGGGTAAATAATTTCACAATAAATTATCTGCTATATATAAAATTTCTCATCTTACTAGTTGTGCAATCAATTACAGCCAAACTTGATATTCAAGTACTGTATGGCAAGTACAATCTCTGTAACAAATCTTGATACCATGCTACAGAAAACAGCGCGGAGAGCAGTGGTTGAGTTTTACAATTTTTCAGGACGTTTCACTCGCACGGTACGAGAGCCACATACTCCATTCTTGGCGAGTAGAAAGTTCAACAGTCGCTAGAGGGGGCTACGTAGAGTTTTGGTCATAAGCTGTAAAGCTTAACGGATGGCGAGTTGAAACTGTTATTGGAAAGTCACTTTTTGTAGCGTTTCGCGGTACGAACTCTCCCGGGCATTTGTTAGTCACGAATACTTTACGTTACCCCCTCGACTAACCACTGGAGAAGCTGTTTATAGTAAAGAGAGTTGCTAAAGTCATTCACCTGATTCACGAAGCGTCCCGAAAAAATGTACCCCTGGCCTTCTCGGTGGGTGTGGCCATTGATGTACGGCGATCGACGACGTAGAAACTTCTCAGGGTTTCCTTCATGCTTTTGTCGCTTGTAGTACGGCTGTACGGCTAGGTAGCTCTTCGATATTAAGCTACTGAAGCAGCTGCTACAGTGATTTGCTTCATTCAAAAAGAAAAACCAGCTGTACAATGGTGGGCGTAAACCGGAAACAATTATTGCGCTTGTGTGGTAGCTTACCCGCCACCTTAATTAACCCTTTTAGCCCGACGCGCATGCGCAGAAATCGATCGCGTGGTTACGAGAGAAGCTAATAAAAAATGGCGATTTTGTGTAGTGTTGATTCATTGCGTTATATCTTTCAAAATAGCTGAGTTCAGGCAATGATAGTTAGGCTTAGCTTAGTTGAAAACAAACCTGCTTTACTCAGAATGTAGTCAGAAGACCTGCTAGTGAAGTCCGAAGAAGCTACAACGGTGGAAACGTAGGTACCCGCTGTGTACCTGAAAATGACCGATAATACACGGCAAAAGTTGGCAGAGATTTCTAGCGAAGGTACGCACCGATGTTAAAGTATCTCAACACAGCACTAGAGCGGTTTGCCATACCCACTCAGGCCTCCAACCAGACAAACCACAAGGACAAGTCTAGTTTGGCACGTGGCAGGCATGCGCAGACTTGCCCAGGTACGTACGGAATGCAATAATTACTACTACTACTACTAATTATGATGTCCATACAAGTTGATACAACCAGCTGTGAATATCTGTATCGGTATCGGTACGGCCGATCTGATAGCTAATATTATTGTGTATCTGCAGTATAGGCAAATTGTGGTATAGGTACAACCCTGCTTGTATTGTAAATTATGTCAAGAGCAACACTCACAGTTCATGCACACGAGACAGGGATGACTTGAGGTAAAGCTAAGCGCTCAGAGAACTATTAGTGCTTGGCTCTCCTATCCTGCTAGCATTGTGTACGCAATAACTACTACTTCCGGTGCACTTCCGGTTGGTCTGGTCCGGGGGTTTAGCAAAAGGCCGATATTCATGTATGTTTGGACTTTCTCTGTGTAAATGTCTGAATTATGATACATGTATCAGCAATGAACCACATCAGAAGAGGTTGGAAGCTAGTAGTTAGCGATGTGTGCGGAACGTAATCATGCGGGCTGCCAAGCGCCGCGCCAGGCACCATGCGAGGCAGGCATAGACAGAGGAGGTCGGACACAGTTGAACTTTACAAAGTAAAATGGATCACACTAATTGACTTTTCGTATCTCAACAGACTAGCTCTCTCAACTTTACTGAGGTGGACCCCAGTTTTCAAATCAAGATTCAAGGCTGGGCCCAGTCATAGAAAAAGCTAAAAAGCTTTCTACCTTGCAATACCCACAGAAGTGTCCAGTACTGCCACAACTTATCCCGAGATGTTCTGGGATTGCCCAGTCTTCCTGACACAGTTGAGTCAACCACGGGATACTAGGGATAGTCCCGGGTTGTCCCAAGTCTTAGGGAGAACACTCACATTCCGCAATACTTAGTTTCCCAGGATACTCAGGATGTTCTCGGGGTACCCAGGACAGTCCCAGGAAGTCCCACCAGGAATGGGGTCCTATGGATCCTGAGATAATAAGTATCCCGGTATACCCAGGACAGTCCCGGATCCTGATATACTAAGTATCCCAGGATAATCCCGGGATACCCAGGATAATCCCAGGAAGTCCCATCAGGCATTAACCCCATGGTACTAAGTATCCCAGGATACCCAGGACAGTCCCGGGTAGTCCCATCAGGCATGGAGTCCCATGGATCCCGAGATACTAAGTATCCCGGGATACCCAGGACAATCCTGGGTAGTCCCGCTAGGCATAGAGTCGAATGGATCCCTAGTTACTAAGTATCCCGGGATACCCAGGACAGTCCTGGGTAGTCCCACCAGGCATGGAGTCCCATGGATCCCGAGATACTAAGTATCCCAGGATACCCAGGACAGTCCCCAGTAGTCCCGCCAGGGTTGTCCCAAGTTTTAATCAGGGAGAACACTCACGTTCCGCAATACTTAGTATCCCGGGATACTCTGGATGTTCCCGGGTTGTCCCAGGTATTAGTCAGGAAGAATACTCACATTCCCCAATACTTAGTATCCTGGGAAACCCGGGATGATCCTGAGTTGTCCCAGTCAGGTATCGAGAACAAACAATATTCTTGCTCTAATATTGGAGATACTTTGTGAGGCTCACCATCAAAGACAAATTCCTTCCACCTACCCCTTGGTCAGGCAGGATATGAGAAAGAAATTATTGTAGTATTTGGTCACAGCTAAGAATCGGCAGTAGATCATTATTTAAGCTTAGGTAATCAATGAATGACTGTAGACAATAATCAGAGTACATGTAGAAAGTATGGTGAATTGGTGAGAGCTGCAGCTTAGGTAATCAATGAATGACTATAGACGATGATCAGAGTACTTGTAGAAAGTATGGTGAATTGGTGAGAGCTGGGTGGTTAAGCTTAGGTGATCAATGAATGACTGTAGCAGCTAGATATAATGGTAAATAAATACAAACCCAAGGACGCAGAGTGTGAGCTACTTATAAGTTTACTGTGGACCAGCATCTGTTCAGTCGAGTTTCTGTGGTGGACGTCTAAGGGCTGCTGGTGGGGTAGAGTCACGTGGGCGCTTGCAACCAGCAGATAGTCTGGAAGGCAATAATCAAGTGAGTTAAGGCACATATTCCTTGATATTCAGTGGAGAAATGGAAACCGTAGGAGATCATTACTCTTTCTGTTTGATCTAAAACATGTATATACGTAGCTAGTACATGCCCAGGCGGGACAAGTAGGGATATGTATATTATGGCATCTACATAGGCATAGGAAGTTTGCTAACAACCCAGTGAGGAGCACACTAACTGATATAACTAAGAGGATTGCAGCCATGGAAATCGTCACTGGCAAAATGCATTTCAAGGGGCATATAGATCCGTGGTGCAGATGTTAAGTACTGTAAACCAAGCTGGCATGTTCCACACTCAGCACTCCAAATCGTTGTAGGTGTGGAGCACCCCCAGTCCTCATCCAGGCTTCATTGCCAAATTAACACTTCCTGATCAGCTAGCTACACTATCATGTGCACTTGACCTCACATGATTAATGAGTGTCCTTTAACTGACATCTCTGAGCATGGCCGACACATACTTATGTAATTTAGGCCTCATGATAACATTTAGTAACCAGACAATTTCTGGACAAATTTTACTACTATGCAGACAAAGTTCAGCTTGGGCAGTGGTTATGTCTGGATACACAAGACAACAGTGTAGAGTCTTGTTTGGATGAGCCTGAGTGAGCCCCACACTAGCGTGACTGCATTGCGCACACGTGTGTGTATCTAGCTACGTAGCTAGCTAGCTATGGACCGACCACTAATAGCTACAATCAAAAATACTGTTAGCTTTTGTCAGTTTTTATGGTGTCTGGATACAGCTTTCTGTGCTGGTCCGTACTTGTCATATATGATAATCAGGAAATCTGCTTCACACACTCAAAATTTGGTATGGAGAGTGATTTTGCCCTTCATCGGATTCCAGCTGGCATATTACATGCTTGGATCCACTACTAAGTTCTAGAGTTGTGGTTTAATACACTTGAAAGAAATATTATCTCAGGCTGAGGTCTAACTGTAACTGAAATTTTTACATCAAAATAGTACAGAAACAAGAAAATAACAACATTAGCAATGTAAAAAGATGTAGGGATGGCATGCCAAAAAGTATAAAAACAAGGTAGTGATAAAAGTGAAGGTAAAATGCATCTTTTCACACTAGTACTCTGGTGTGAAAAAGATGCAGGGATGGGGCTTCGTGCCATCCCTGCATCTTTTTACATTTCTTATTTTCTTGTAAATATGTGTCGTACATGTTCATACTCTTTTAACACGATAGCTGTCGGCCTCATGCGGACCATAAGTATCACAGATTACAGTTTCGTTTGAATGTTGCATAGTCCTTGGGTTTCACTGCACCGCATGTTCTGCAAGGGAGGACTGACACCAACTGTACGGCAGAGATTACGCTGAGATTCAAAAACCAAACAAGTTTGCATGAGCACGGTGTGAGTCCACTTTTAAGAAAAAAACCTATGGAATACATGCAACATTCAAACGGAACTGCAATCCACTGCATACAACTTGATTTCTCTGGCAGCTTCCAAGGTGACCTTGGGTGATGATGGTTTGAAAGACAGCCAGGAAGGACAGTTGGAGCATGAGCACCCATTGTACAAAGTACAGCAGTTGCGTCGGCGGCGACATTCAGGATAGGCAGTTGGAGCATGAGCATCTACTGTATTTGTATGCAAGGGACTAGCAGTTGTGTAAACAGGCTGCTTACAGAATGCATAAGGCAGCAGAGAATTATCTTCATTGCTGATGCGTAGGAACTTCCCTCTAACTATTTTTCTAAGATCTCTCAAGTAAGAACTATGCCTGACAAGCCCTGTGTTCAGGCGTGGCCTACAATTAGCCAGAGTAGCAGCTTAGGTAGGACAAATTGCTCCATTGTACGTGATAAAGCTCCATGACAAGCTATTCTCTGCAATCATGACAATTTTCTCTGAACTAAGTATTACTATGTACATGCACATGTATTAAGCATTTTTCCAGGCAGTAGAATGACAAACCTCATTTAGCTACATGCCATGGCCTGTGTCCTGTGATGTATTACTTCACTTGTAAAGCCTTTAATACCTGTAATATATATATATTATTTGATGGGTGAGAAGGCAGTATGGATGGCTGGATATTGCACGAGTATGCGGCCGTATTTTCACGAGCCGCAGGCGAGTGAAAATAGAGCACAAGAGTGCAATATCCAGCCGAGTGAAATTACTAACCTTCCGAGTGTAATTAATCCCAAATTGCACTGCTAGTCATGGTATCACATATTAATCATATAGAGCGGCTGCAAGGAGTGTGGCCTAAAATTATTCCTGTTGCTATGGAGATGCCAATTTTTTATGTCATTTATAGTAGCCTAAATTACCCGAATCTGAAAGATGAAAGTCTTGGACCTTATAAGCATGGAGTTTTATGGCGCATGGCAACTTCTTGCCATGCGCCATAGAACTCCATACATAAGGACCAAACATTGGACATTTTTATAAAATCAGTGGTAAGTCTCAAAATGTCCATACTGCAGATTTGGGTTACTTGGGCTTCCAAGATTACCTTTAAAAATTCGCAGCTCTGTAGCATCAAAATTAAGGGAAGCCACGCCCCTGTGACGTCACATGCAGCCGCTCTATAGGTTCTCTTTGTTTCTTCACCTATTACACTTTTACTTTTGACAGTGATAGTAACATGCACTACTGCATGAGAAAACGAACTGAAACAACTTTCCAGCGAGTACGAGAGGAGGGCGGAACGACTAGTTAGCGCTAGTGCAGTGGGAAGAGTAGAAGGCGTGGCAAATGACTGTTCGATCCACGAAGCGTATAGCCTCGTATTCAGCACGGGTACCAGGCCACGAAGCATGCGAAGCGGCATAGCAAACCTGAATGATGCTCTACTCGATCTCGTTCACCAAGAAACACAGAGCAATTGGCTAGGAGAACAGGCACAACCTTCAGCCACCTACCGGCAATACTCCGCCAGGCTCCGGTGACCCGAAAGATTCGAAGACGTGGTAATGGGCGTTTTATTTCAGCTTTGAAGTAGAAGGAGTAGCGATTTTCGTCGACAATTCACAAGGAGAGCAGCTAATACAACCTTCTGCCGTTGTTTTCTTTTGCGTTTGAATTGTTTACAACGCCGTTGCTACGTCTATCCAGGCGCCTGCAGTACTACTATTGACCAATCAGATGCGGATTGGGCTATTCCATTAAATAGACGTACACCCCCTCGAAAGAGTAATTTTCAGCTCCCCCCTAGGACAGCATAACCCCCCTATGACACAATCAAAACAGGCTATTCAACCCCTCTAGACACAATTAAAATGTGACTTTTTACCCTCTGGACACAATTATTTTAGCCTTTTAACCCCCTGGGACTTCATTACGTGACTGCACTCCCCTGGGACACGATTAACGCTCTTCCGAGGGGGTGTACGCCTATTTATTGGAATAGCCCATTTCACTTTTTGCATAGCTGAGCCGTGCAAAAAGTGAAATCCGCATCTGATTGGTCGATAGCCGTGCAATTGGGATATATCTGCACAGTTGGTATATAGCCTTACAATACATACTTTAAATACCTACATGATTATATGGGAAATACTGTTGGCACGTATACTAGGTATGTCAGAGAGTCGGTAGACTCTCTATATAGGGATGTCGCGGACACGCAATACCGGTATATACAATACTTAAGCAAAAGCCATGAAACTCAACCACGAACGCGTTTTAAGCTCAAAGAAGTGCCCAGCGTACATCTTCGAGTGATTTTACAACCAGCAAAACCCACAAGCTTTCCGAAAAGCATCGTGGAAGAGAGTTAACCACAAAAGTGCGTGGTAGCAAAAGTGCCATTTTCTTCGGCCATCACTATTCAGTGGACTGGACTACTGGACTGGACTACTGGACTCACGGAAACTGCCTCTGGCAGGAAATGAACACAAATATACCAAGATTCGACAGCGGCCTACAGGAAAGACGTGGTTATTTAGCGTCACTCCCAGGCCTTCTCCACATAGTCTCGCAGGCCAGACTCTCCGCACGTGAGAGTCTGGCCCGCGAGACTATTCTCTGACAGTTCGATCATGGTGTAAGTGCGCGCTTTTGTCTTTGTAGAAAACGATCAAAAATTGGAGCCAGTAATCCTGGGAACAAGGCTAAGTAAAACTAGCCTAGACCCCAAACTCTCTGTTCCAAAGACAAAATCCAGAACAGAAAATCTCGGTTCAAGGCTAACAACACCAAGGTCAAGCGTGCTTAGGAAATGAAGTGGAAGAAGACAGCAGTAACGACAAGTAATGAACACCCAGCCACTCTAGAATACCGCATCCTACACACACGCTCTCCACATGCAATTCATAGTGCGCATTCGCACTTGTTGGCGGGGTCGAGATGTAGCCACGCCCAGGTTCCCGCCCAGGTTCCCGTCCAGAAACGAAAAAAGCTGGGTGGCTGGGTACCAAGTGTGCAACTACAACACTGCTACAAGTCTTGTGGCTGAGTGTCTTAGCTCTGCGCATAGTTTGCTGTTCGTTCAGTCTCCCCCAGAGGCAGTTTCCATGAGTCCAGTAGTCCAGTCCAGTAGTCCAGTCCACTGAATAGTGACGGCCATTTTCTTCTCATCATGATTTTGTTCAACAATGATACCTCACAAACGGTTTAAGTACTCACCGTCATTTATACACGAAACGAATGCTCATCAAAGCACGCAGGTCCACGAACACTCAGCGTGTTGATAACTCGGACTGAAATCATACTAGCTGTTCACAGTCACACTAGCCTGCTGTTCGTTGCTGTGGGACGCCATTTTCTGTCCGTCTACGCATGCGCACACATAGTCTCATTCCCAAACCACCGACTGTTGGGAACGAGACTGGTACTCACCTTTGAACTTGGGCGTTAGTAGCTGGGTGCAAGTATTGAGCTGGGATAAAAGTGAAGGCAAATATACAAAGCCCCATCCCTACATCTTTTTTTACAGTTTTTTAGTGTAACAAAGATGTAGGGATAGATGGGGCTTTGTATTTGCCTTCACTTTTGTATCATCCCTATCTTGTTTCTATACTTTTTGGCATGCCACCCCTATATCCTTTTCTAAGTCTTGTAATAAAACAGTTTAATGCCGCAGTGCATTGCTTGCTCACGCTCACCCCCACAATGTTCTACATTTGCCAGGGGAGGCCCCAACCTAACTGCAGACTTGATACACGACTTGTAGCTATTTGCCTAGTGCCTTGATAAAACTTCGCTGTAGCCATGATGAAGAGTATAATTGGTTAACAGACTTCCATGAACATTATGATATATATATTTTTTTATTTGGTCAAATTTTGATTATTGTGAGCCCTGTAAGTACATACACAGCAACTTCCAGCATGAGTGTGAAAGTATTTTCAGCTTACCAGCCAGAAGAGTTGGTTTCCCACTTTCACGTCGATTTCCATGTGTAGTGTGAAGGTGGAAGGCCACAAGATCGCATTTGAAGTGGCAAAAGTGGCCTGTGCACCCAATAATTGTTTTGTGTACTTGTTGAAGTTTTGTGGGGCATTCAAGACAAATGAGAGTAAGCATAAGTTTTCCACTAAGATTGATATATACATGTAGCTCTCCGCAGCTGGCTGGTTAGAACTTGTGTCAGTATGTTAGTGCTTTGGCACAGGCTAGCGAAAATTATGACCACCCACACATCATAATTGCCACACGCCTTAGTGCGAGGCTATAGCTAATCTTCCAGTATAGGCTGTTCTCGGTTGGTGGGGTGTGGCTTGTATGCATACATCCGTTCCACTTAGGGATGCAATTTAAAACATCCTGTTCATGCAAGTTGTGTACACTTGTCCTAAAAGAAGGCTACATAAATAGCAGTACTTGCTAATGTGGTATGTGAGCCTTAAATTTACGCAAGTTTTTTGTTCCCAGTGCTATAGCAGCGCTAGCAGTCTCATCGTTTCACACCAGCACATGACAGTGACAACAAAATGAAGGCAGAGACCTAGGCAGAGTGGAACAAAAAAAAATGCAGAAGCCAATTCGACCGCAGCAGCGTAAACGGTCTAATTGTTTCATACCAGGGTTAGCACCAGCACATGATAGTGACAACAAAATGAAGGCAAAAAAGCTAACAGAGTGGAGTGAAAAACAGAAGTGGAGTCCAGCAGACTACAGTCAACTCTTTGCAACTCCAAGCGAGCGAAGAGAAGTGGAAAGATAGCAGTGAAGTTACTATGCCATATTGCCATTTTGGGCTAGCTAGGCAATGGCTGCAACACCTCACTAATGTCTGCGAACTTCTCAAAAGCACGCTTTTCGCCCTTCATTCGTGTCTCAGCATAACTTGAGATCTGTCCTTTTCAGTCATTGACCATGCCTATGATTATGCACCTTGCATATGCATGCATACACCTACGTAGTTATATATTATGGACAAGACTCTAGGATGACTGAGTGTACATGTTTATGTGTATGTGTGCTAGTGAAGAATGTACTGCATAGTTCCCAGGCTCCTTCCCTGCAGAAAAACGGGGAGAGAGTGGGGAAGATCTGATCACGTGACTTGTGACGTACTATGTGTGGTTTTAAGTGTGGTTTTGATGAGTTGCCCACGCAGTCCATATTCAGCATTAAAAGCACTGCACAGCCATTGTTGGAGCTCTGGGTGTCGCTGAGACTATAGATCAGTACTGGAAGGTTGTTTCACTGTTATTGGGGTGAGCCTGAACAAGCCCCACACTACCGGGACTGCATTGCACACGCATGTGTATGTATGCTTGGACTGACCGCTTACCGTATATTTCAAATGAATGCATTTGAACATTTCACGTGCATGTGCAGCTACAAGAGTGAAGGGCTACTGCCAGAGTAGCATTGGCGGGAAGGAGACATTCTGACTAGGAGCAAAGATGACTCCATGCATATGGCAACTTACTTCTGGTTTCTGTAAGCTATGTGAGCTATATACCATGACAGGCAAGGCAGGCTGTTCACAGACGGTAGTAATTCTACACGGTTATTGAACTCACTTCAAGTAAAGGCCATGCATGAACAATGTTCATACATGGCAGACTCGGATATCACCTCATGATTTGAGTGTGAAGCTTGAATTAGCCCATGACTGTGTAGCCATTGTAGCTGTCCTAGCTGGCTGCATGCATTGTCTGTATGTATTTGATGACAATGTGACATTAGATTACAGTTGTATGTAAAATCAGCAGTTTGCTGCTCCCTCAGGCTTGCCCCATAGCATCTGACTAGACTCAAACTGCCTGTTGTCATATGTCTGTCATGATTACATTAGGAAGAGCATCAGTACACAACTCTGTAAACTAATCACATCAGCGAACTGGCTTTCTCCATGTAGGATACCTGGATTAATGAGAGGTCTCTTCATTGCTGGTACATGTACCATCCTCAGCATCCTGCTGGGTGGAGATGCAGCCACCAGTAAGTTTACCTATCAACGACTGTGAAGCCATGTTGGTGAGAAGTCATACAGTATATTCTATGATTCATATATACCTATAGACTATTGACCGTTGACCTTTTGTAAGTATTAAACATCTTTCCTTCCTTTATTCTATGTCACCCTCCGGGTGATACCCACCCACCTCCCCTCGTCCCACTCTTTCTGCTAGCCTAGAACCTATCTTCAAAACAGATTGTGCCAACTGATAACATGCGGCCGAATTTCGATGATAACTATAGTCGTCATTAGTAGTTAAATGGTTAACTTAAAGAGTTAGAACCTATCTTCAAAACAGATTGTGCCAACTGATAACATGCGGCCGAATTTCGATGATAACTATAGTCGTCATTAGTAGTTAAATGGTTAACTTAAAGAGTTAGACTCTTTAAGTTAACCATTTAACTACTAATGACGACTATAGTTATCATCGAAATTCGGCCGCATGTTATCAGTTGGCACAATCTGTTTTGAAGATAGGTTCTAGGCTAGCAGAAAGAGTGGGACGAGGGGAGGTGGGTGGGTATCACCCGGAGGGTGACATTGCATGGCGGCTGTTGCAGCTAGCTGTAGGAAAGTCCTGGTCAATGCCAAGTGGGCCATTGTTCTGCTTTTTTGCACAAACGGGCCTAGAAAGCACTCCTTTCGCCTTGGTAGGGGCTCCATTTCTGACATTTTAGGCAGTTTTCAGTCCAGAGGAACGCTCTCGGGTCGGAGGGCCCTGACTATTGAATGCTTACTAATGAGTGGGTGTGGTCATGGTCATGGACTTGTAAAGGACATGTGGAAGAAGCTGTGGTTCAAGTTTGCAGGGCTAACTCGCAGCAGAATTAAGTGGAAATACAGCTGAAAAAAGATGTGACTAGTCTAAAGGACCACTAGAAAATACAATTCAGTAGTTAAAGGGTTAATTAACTTAAGTGAGGGTAGTACAAGCAATATAACTGCAAATACAGTAGGTGTCAATAGAACATTCACGCACCATAGTCGTACTACAGTCGTAGTGCGCTAGTGCAGAAGAAAAGGATGTACGCAATCATTATGCTCCGCCCGGAGCGTAGTAGGATGCATTGTAGTGTACAATACGAAAATTTACGCTTATAATTTTGGAATCTAAATAGCCATGTGTTGATCAAAGCCTGCCGTTTTACCTTTCTCGAAGCGAATTAGCGTAAGTATAGTGAAGAGTAGACCCCATCGAGCCCTTGAAGGACTGATGATTCTAAGAAAGATGACAGGTCAGAAAACCAATAGGTATTGTGTGGAAGTGAAATTATTATCACAATAGTACCGAGCTATACCGGAAAAATATCAACCGTTTGTTGCCGTTGGCATTGTTACTCGTGCTGCACACTCGTAACAATACAGACGATAACAAAGTCATGATATTTTCCGGTATAGCTTTGTAACTATGGTGATACTTATATATAATATTGGGTTGCCCTATATATGAAATGTGTGGATTTGATAGCAAACACTGAGGCTTGCATACAAGGCTAGTGTGGTCCCCAAAAGATACAACAACACAGTTGTAGTGTGTGGAGCGTTCTTTCGGTCTCCCTTTTCTAATGAAACCAGTGATATCCATAGGGATATTCCTGTATAAATGGTTTTTCAGTGTCTGTCCCAGGTGGTAGTGACATACTAGAAATTTTAGTAACTTTTCTCTAACCCTCCGTAAAGTACTGTCTGTCCTAGGGGCAAAATTTTTGTCCCAGGGTAGACAATTAGCACTGTCATCCATATGGGGTACCCTTATTAAACTGAAGCACTTTTGCCACGGCCTATGTGCTGTGATTTGGTACTTCACTGGTAAAGCCTTAGCTATATAGCAGCAGTTCAATGCTGCTTGCTCACATTCGCCCCACAATGTTCTACATTTGCCTAGTTATGTAATAATGGATAAAGGTCTATCAGAGCGTCTATTATGTTAGAGAGAATAATTATGGCTGGGTAATACAGAACACTTATATCACACAAACTTGGGATTGTTGAATTACATGTAGCTCCAACTTGATTTAAACTGGATGCATGCAGTGGGTGACTTTGCGTAACATCTAGGCCTGTTTTATAAGGGAGATGTGGTTCGTTGATTGTTCATGCATGGCTTGATGTACTCCTTGTAAAAGTCTAGGGATGCAGTTTCACTTGTACTAATGGCACAGTGCCAATAAATGCACACTGGTAGAACTGATATATAACCCATTTATTCAACACATAAACGTTTTTTCTAATTAAGTTCTGTGTATAGCCACTTTTTTTTGGCATCTATTGATAATTACAGCAAACCTGCTACGTGTACATAGTGTGCTGACTATTTATATCTAATCCAGGTTTTACCAGCACCCCCACATCAGTCAATGCCACTCTGGGGTCTACTGCTACCTTCAACTGCAGTGCTACTACAGGCATTGTTGACTGGATGGTTAATAGATCACTATTGACAGAGCTGGACTCACAAGATCTAACGACGACCAGTTTTGGAACAATATTCTCCTTACATGTTCCAGCTACAGAGAAGTACAACATGACGAGTGTGACATGTAAACTTGTCATTCGTGATTCGCCTTTTGTTGAAACCAGTGATCCAGCTGTTCTAAGAGTACAAGGTATGTTCACAAAGATTACATAATGTGCTTATACAAGTCCTGTACTCAGACCCTGTCCTGAAGGAGGGTATTGTACAGGTACCCAGTAACTTTGCAGCAAAAAGCAGAAAAATCTTTTGGGGGAAAAATTCTCCATGTGGCACTACAGCAATGGCCGACTTGCATAATGACGTCACGTACGAGGGCTGGGGTAAAACTTCGACGGCGTGCCATAGAGATTGTATGGGGATTTTGTATCCCACCTGATAAACACCGTTATAACTTGTGATCAATAGTAGCTGTTGCCGCTCTTTTCGCATGCATTGACCACAGCAGAATGTTTTATCCTCCGAATAGTTCCTATGCACTTCGGACGTTGCGCAACGTTTCGGCTAGCATGCAAAGCTACACACACGCTCAAGAGTCTCAATTACAATCGCTACAACTGCCCTCACAGCTACCTCAAGTTAGAGTCAGCGTCAGAGATAACTTACTTCACTTGAATAGATCCTGTAGAAGGCGCAAAACCCGCTGCCCCGCCCACATACATGCACACCTCCATGATTTAGCCATGGTTCAGCTACCATGTCATATTTTGGAGATATAATAAGACTAAAATGGTAGTACGTACAGAACAACAGTATAACACTGATCATGCAAGTTCAGTTGTGCTCCTTCTTGGACAGAAGCAGCTCTTCGAGGATTGTCTCTTGGGTCTGCACACTGCACAGTTCATGGTCGCCTTCATTGGCATCTAAGGAGAGCATCAATTTATGGTCCTGTGAAAGCGTATGGAGGGGAATGTGTAAATTGAACATCACTCATAGTGATGTGTTTTACCCATGCATGCGTTCTTTTGCCCAGAACAACAACAACAACAACAGACACTAACTACCAGAAAGACCTTGAGATCTCTTGACCCTTTTGCCTCCGTCACAAATTCATGTGAAACTCTCCCAGGCCTTCTCCATGCTGTAAATGATCAAAACGTTGACTTGGAGAAGGTCTGGGAACAGTGCTACATGTGATACCCTGCTGCAAACCTTCAGCTACACACAGTCTCAGTAGCCTCATTCCCATGCACGCCCCACCCAGCTTTCTGTCCCTTACCACCATACAGCAAGCAACAGAAAGCCAGGTGGGGGCCTGAGAAAGAGGCTACACAGTCTACTTTCTGGTTACTCTCTCCAAGAAAAAGTTGCATACCCACATGAAGTACAAGAGCATCCCAGCAGCTGCAACTAATTAAATTCAGCTGTAAATCTGACTTATTCATGCCTTCCCACCCTCCCCATTGCACAAAACAGAAATATTGTACACAATATATACTAAAAGGTGGCTTACAAATAGTTTCAAGACAGAGGTCTTAGCCGTTTTCCAGAAATAGCATATTGGTAGACATCATGAGCTGAACCATCGGCAGCTTTCCAGTCAATTAACGCCGCGCACTGCACGCAATACGGCCATTGGACTCACTTATGAATACACCAACTCTTTGGGTAGCAAATATTAGTGCATGGAGACGATCGCTCTTTCCGCGAAGCAAACTGATGGATCTTATCAACACACGTTTGGAATTCCCCATACATTCTCTATGGCCAGCTGCTGAAGTTTTACCCTAGCCCTCGTACGTGACGTCATTATGCAAGTCGGCCATTGGATAAAACTTTGGTATACGAAATTCTGAGTGCAATACATTCTGTGTTAGAAAGTTGGCAACTTTTTTTGGCAAATTTGTGGCATAACTACTTTTTTTTAAACGCATATATATATATCTGTATTACCTTAATGTCCATATCTTTGAACCAAAGGGTTGAAATTTGCAATGTAGCAATACCAGGGTATTGCCCATACTCTGTTCAAGTTAACTATATCAAAGTTTTTGCATGTGTTTTTTTTCGAGCATAACCACACCCCAAGTGGAAAGAAAACGGTGACTGGAGTGCAGGTGATAACTGCATCCCAAGTGCAAAGTATTGGGTGTAGGTAGCAGGCCCTTTTTGTCCTGCCCATAAGCAGATCCACTAGAGGCACACACTTCCAGGTGATGAGCAAGGGCACAAACTTTGACTAAGACAAACCCACTAACTACACATAGGGTGGAAGCCTGGCTAGATTAGGGTAAACATGAGATTGGAGTTAGATGCACAATCCAGCTTCTAACAATAAGCATAGTCAAAGTGAAGCTTACTTGATATTGCATATGAAGCCATGTATAAGGCAGGTACTAGTTGGTGGTAATCATGGCGTACGGTAGTACGCCATATGTAGGGATGACCCCGAAAAAAGATGGTGGCCACAATAAAAGTGCACAAATGACACGCTCGAAATGTCTACGTTAGATTAGTCAAAGGCCTCTATGAGCTATATCAGGCATTACCGAGTGCTTCCATGAGCAACAGGACCGTTAACTTTGCTGGAGAGCATCGCTGAAGTACCAGACTGGCGAGTCGCTAAAATGGGCAAATCACCAGATATTGCACTCACTACTTATCACTATCGTAGAACTCGAATTATTATTCAGTGATTTCCAAGCACTCCGATGTTAATTCTCAGTGCTATACGCCATTTTGCTAGAATGACATTATTCATAGAAACTACGCCCCCCCCCCCCCCCCCTCCGAAGCTCACCTGAGCACGTGTTCAGAGAACTAGCTTACCGTGAAAGATGAACAACAGCCAAAGTCAGGAATATAGTATAGCGCAAAACATAGAAAGGAGATGTGCTTGTTTTCAGGAGAAGTGTTATAAGGTATGTATTGCTAGAGCTGCTGTAAATGAAAGTGTGTCATAATATGAGGACTTCCACACTAAGCACATGTAGTTTGCAAGTGGAGTGGCTTCTACTTCCATTTAGACCATAGCTGAAGTCATTTTGTAATCTAGTCAGTTGCTAGTCGTATAACCCACCTAGATACGAAGTACTTGATGGTTAAAACACTATCTGGTCCTTGACAGCTAGTGTTTTAACCATTAAGTACTTCGTATCTAGGTGCATTATATGACTTAGAACCATATGTAGAACACTAGCCACTGATATTCAATTTTTTTATTTACATTTCATATTTTGCTTGTCATTTACAACAAAAATGCACATACAATGTTTACTTAGAGTTGATGGTAGCATTTTGGCTGATCTTCTTAACATCCTCCTTTTGTGTTGTGCCCGAGTCTTCATATTCCTCCAACACAGCAATTAGCAGCCTATTAGTAGTTTCTTCAAATCTATTGCAGCTAGTAGCACCGAGTCAATGGTGGCTTCATTCAAAAACTTCCACACTAAAGGAGGCGGGCACAGAAACTGGTGGTTGTTCAGCTCTAGCTCACTTCATGTGACATGTTATGCAAAGTCACCCATGGCACAGCACCTGTTTCGAACAATGCTAGGCCTCATCAGCTGTGCTGGAGTGACCAGGAGATGGAACTGCTATCTCATGCACAAAAGGCAGTCAAATGGCTGACCTTATCCAAAAGATTGGTAGAATCATCTCAAAGGTAGGTCTTTGTGCAGCTGTCCCTTGAAAATTGTTGCTACGAGCAATTATAATTGTAAAGTGTTATTAATCATGTACATGTACATGCATGCGTACATGCAGAAGCACTGGAGGTACCAGAAATATTAATTTGTAGTTTGTTACCCGTGCGTCTCCATAACTGTTTTGCATTATACTATATACCACGCTCAGTAGCAACTGCATTGCAGCCACCCACAACGTAACACACTCTCCATGTATATTAACATGCACTACACACCCAGCACTACCCTTCCCACTGCCTTCCACAACCCTGCTATGCACACAACTAACAAACACAAAACATAGTTGGCAAAATGGCAAAATGGCACAAGATGTACGTAGGGATGGTGTAAATGTGTTATGGTGTCGTTCCCATCTTGTTTGGCTGGTTTTTGAGGGTTCCATCCCTACATGTGCTTGTTTTCATTCGGAAAACTTTTTGTGACTTTAATAACTAGAGGTCTTTAGAGAAGACATACCCTGCGCAATTTCAATGGCATCAAACTGAACTGTTTGTTACCCATGCGTCTCCATAACTGTTGCATATTACACAGATTAAACGTTTGTGATATGCAGTGTACATCATATTACATGCTATAATATTAAAGCTGGTTGTAGGAGTGGAATATTTTATACTTTCCAACTGAACTTCTACTCTTATGCCCACACCCACTGACGGAATATTTGCTGACCAACTTCATAGAGTAATGACTCACCTCATGAAGCAACTGATCGACCTCATCAAACCCGGGTAGGAGCGTTTGGGTTTTTTGACACTAATAACACGCCATATTTCACTCACCTGTCAAATGGTAGTCGCGTGCCCAGCCATCTACGAGACTACATGTAGTCAAGTGAATGCGTAGCCTTGTTCCCAGGCCCCCGCCCAACTTTTTGCAATCCTGGGAACGAGGAGGCTGGTGAACATGAACACGTGCTTGGAGTCTGCATGTGCCTCGTCTCCACCGCATCCAAGTGGAAAAGAGCTGGAAATGCAGAGGAGTGGAACTGCTTTGGTCTCGATCAAGTACACATACATTAGATTGCCATGTCACTGCCACATACAGCAATTGTTTAACCTAGTAAATGTGCTGATTTCAACATTTTTCACCAGACAGACTGACTGACAGACGGACAAAACGGATTGCTTAACCCCTTCGCACATGCACGTGCGGGGTAATTATATGAATGAAGCCTAAAATGAAGCAGAAATATGTTTAAAAGCATTAACAGATATGAGACAGATAGTGTTAGTGTGTGTATGTTTAAAGGCTGTTCACATAACTATGTGTGGTAACTGTGCAAAACTGTGTTAATTGAACAGAAGGCAAGGCAATGCACTCATGCACTTAAGATATTCTTTAGACACCTCCTGTACTTTGTAAAGTCCAAAGATAAAGTCTTGTACGTAGGTATTTCAGAGTTTTGGTAGTTTTGTTTGTGTAGTCTAATTGTGAGTAGTTTGGATCTGTACACTAACTCTTGATAATTACAGCAAACCCTCATATATCAAGCTAACTGTGCACTGCATATGCTGGTTTTGAAGATATGTTGCTATTCATGTATGGAAAGTTGATAAGATTCAGGTAGGAACAGCTGTCTTGATTCCGTGTAGTTTTCTTAAGCTCTAATTCTGGGCCCTTTTTATACTTGGAAATTAGGGTTGTTAAATATAAACAAATATTGCTAAATTTAGTTGCTAGAGAAAAATTGCTGCTGATCTGTATGTATCTTCTGTATGTATCTTCTGTAGGCCTACCTGATGGTGTTAGCAACCTCGCAAGTGAATGGAAGAATGAATCTCTGAGTCAAGTCATCCGCCTCACTTGGGATGCTCCGTTTAGTTTGGACATAACTGGAGTTGATCCTGACATCTGGTACCGTGTTGACGTTACTGTGGATAACAATTATTTTAGTACCTATGATGACATCAATGTCACACAGTTCAACTTCACAATGGCTGATTACAATAACACAAGCACTAGAGTGATATATGAGTTTAGAGTCACTCCCATAAATAGTGCTGGAGATGGAATAACAAGTGATCCTGTCACTGGTTACTTCATTGGATGTAAGTTGTTGATGTGGTAAATTATTGCAAACAGAAGAAAAATTGCAAGCTATCAAAGTAGATACCTACACAAGTCTGATTTAGTTAAATGATTAACTGCAAAAGATTTTTTTTTCTACAAGTCACTTTAAAATTAGGTAGATTATGGACTGCTTGAATGTATGACTTCTGCTGAGATCTAGTTCTTTAAATGTGGCCCAGGGGTACACATACTTTCAACCATTCTGTGCAGATTTGTGACTCTAACCACCCCTACTCATTAGCAAACTTTCTCAATACTCAGGACTCTACCCATTACCCAGTGCCTAGTCTGCCTAGTACGTTGTGCTAAGTGACATCAAAATTTGAGTTTGGATGATGCCGATAGGCATCAGTAGCAATTACAGGGTTAAGTGGTACGTGCTAAAGGCCTCACCCTCAGAATTCAAGGGACGTGTTAGTGTTTTAGAGACACACAGCTCTGCCAACTCCACATCAACATATACACGCATGCAGTTACATGTGTATGGGTGAAGTTTTGTTTTGCAGAAGTCACAAACTGAAAAATTAAAATCTCCAAATGCCACTTGTGTTAATTTTGTATCATATCATATCATACACTTATATAACACATGCACATATGCATGTACGTGCATATATCACACACACACACACACACACACACACACACACACACACACACACACACACACACACACACACACACACACACACACACACACACACACACACACACACACACACACACACACACACACCAGCACCAAGAAGCATCACTGAAGATGTGGTGGAAACACGTGGAAGTGCTACACCACTGAATGTGAACTTCACAATTACATGTGTAAGTGATTCAAGAAATAAATTACCGGGGTAAATTGGATTGCATTCATTTTTGCACGTAGCATGGGTGCATAAAAGGCAAGCCTAACAGGTGTGCTTCCCGGTACACAGATACAGGGTAAAAGAAAAGTGACAACAGATACAAGCACAAAACAAATAGCAAAGCAGAAGGTTAGAAAGAGTGTCATGGCAAACTAAGTAAAGTAATACAACCAAATGAAGGGAGTGGGGGTTCTATAAGCCAAAGCACTAACAATAACTCACCTTTGAACACTTCAGTGCAAATTATATTTCTAGATTGTTTTACTTTGTTTATAGTCCAATTGCCAGCATGCAAACTTCCTGTAATTGCAGCCCATGACCACTCCCTATCTAAAATGGAATACGTGATAGCGTACTGTTTCAGTTTTTTCTCTTCTCAGAGGTAGTGAAAGAAAGAGATGCACTATTTTGAAGTAAATGGGGTGTATCTATAAGAAAATAGATCTAATTTTGGCTGTAAAATAGCATGTGTGAACGAATTAGCAGTTGTGTGAGTTGTAGCTGACATTTTATTCAAGGTCAGATGGGAGGTTCAGGTTTGTATCCACTTCCAAGGGGCTAGAACACAGTTGTTTTTGCTATTAGTAGTTTAATATGGGACTACTGAAAATGTTTTACCATAGTCTCGTGAAAGAGCACCCACCCTCTAAAGAGTGCCTACGCCCTACTTTTGGCCTAATTTCCTGTATAGGGTCAAAGTTTACTCGAATGAGCACCCACTCTGGAGTGAGCTTTGCGTAGCTAATGGAGTGTACTCATAACTTAACAATATCATTCCAGTTATCCGTACCCCTTTTGGTTCCATCGTGTTTGGATAAGTGACTTCCGCTAATTTATGTATGTGTGTTTTTCACTAATAGGGAAATATTCCTCCTGGGGAGTTGCCTGACCGTTTACAAGTTCATGCAGAAACAGTGGATGCTGAAAACAAACTTCGATATTGCTCTGATGACATTCCAGTAACTCCTGACTCAGATGGAAGGGTACTCATTCAGTTGAATGCAAGCACTCCTACATGTACACCTGACATTCTTAAACCCCATCGCAGATACAAGGTCATACTTACTGCAAAAAATCATGTTGGAGAAACCAACTCAACAGGAAACATACTTTTCAGTAAGTCCTGTGTGTAATTGGGCGAGCGTGAGCGAGCCCCACAGTAGTGAGTTGAATCGAGATTTTTCATCGAATATTATTATTATCTGTCGTACGTCGTTCCGTATATTCTTGACGCTGTAATTTAACGCGATAGCCGCGGGCCACATGCGGACCTTAAGTAAGATTTTCGTACAACTTGGGAGCCAGTTAGCTCCAAGGTGACTTCGATTATGAAAGACATGCAGGTACGAAATGCAGCTGAAGCGTGCGTACTTATTGAACAAAGGATAGCCTAGAAGTTGTGTTTGCAGTGACATCCAGGATAGGTAGCTGGAGCATGAGTATCTACTGTATGTATGTATACCAGGGCTATTAAACAATTGTGTAGAGAGGCTGAAAGCAGAAAACGGCAGAGACTCTCTTTAGATTCATGGCTGATGGACGGCGAACCCCATTTGCTATTTCTAAGATGCCTCAAGTAAGGACTATGCATGACAAGCCAGGCTGTGTTTAGACTTAGCATACAGTTAGCCAGACTGAGAGTAGATGCTTAGGTTGCACTAAGGGCTGCATTGTATGGTACCACCCAACGACAAGCTAGTCTCTGCAACCATCTTCTCTAAGCACTTTTGTAGAGTAACAAGCTCTGTTCAGCTACATGCCATGCCACCTGTGTGCTGTGATCTGATACTTCACTGAAAAGCCTTAGATATATAAGTTGAAGCAATGTATTGCTTGCTCACGCTCGCCCACAATGTTCTACATTCGCCTAGTTTAGTTAGGATATACATGCATATATAACTGTCCATCGTCGAATAGCAAAGTCTTTCTTGCAAAGCCAGTTTATGAAAGAAATTTGAAAATAGTAGGGCATTGGTATGAAAATAATAGGTTTAGTTGTCAAGAATATAATAGGAGAGGTTGTGTGAATATAGTTGGGGTAAGCGTGAGTGAACCACACACTAGTGACTTAAATGTTGCATTTTCTCTCTTTCTCTCTCTCTCTCTCTATATATATATATGTATTCATCGTACGTCGTGCCATATGTCATCACACACTCTAATTTCACGAATGAGTATCAGCATACATACATGCACCGCATATGGTCAAAAAGTAAACAACACATGGTCATATAGAATAAACCATTGAATATGACTACTCAGATGCCAGATGCCCTGCCACACTACTTTGGTTCAAGAAACTTCGGAACAGTGGGTGTGGAACATTATTATGTTTCCGTCTGTGTGCAAAGAATTTTCAGATGCATGTATATTCAGACAAGAGCATCTATTCCCGGATCCTGAAGCAAATCACTGCCGTTGACCATGAGGGCTTACACACTGCTATTATTCTCCTGTATGACTGTTCTCACACGCCTGTAAAGTATTAGTGTGATGGCCCCACTCTTAGGCCATTACTGGTCTTGTTCCTAAACCAGCGCATGCTCACAATGCAGACCTACTCTGGTCCGTCGCAACACTAACTGAATAAACATTCACACAAATGAAAAAGAAACTGTGCAAGCTATGTGGACATGTTATGAGTCCTGCAAGGTCTTCCTGTTAGTACTGAGTGCCTTTTTCTGCATACACCGTCACCTTTCCTGACACCACGTCAGTAGAACAAGGAATAGATTTTCAATTATTAATAATACAGCATTCAAAATTCTTCAGTAAAAACACATATCAGTCAAGGGACTCCTGCGTCTACATAGACGGCAAAGGCACTTGAGATTGGGGGGGGAGGCACATGACTACAACCAGGCAGCAACTAGGGGGGTCTGGGGGCATGCCCCCCCCCCCCCCCCCCCCCCCAAGAAAAATTTTCAGAATTAGATGCTGTATATAAGATTGCTTCTGAGACCATTGAGACAATTATTGGACCAGAACTAGCTACTATTCTGATGAGAACATCTATACGTAGTTCATACACACTTGATAACTTGGGGCATTGACTGGGTCAAGGTATCAGCCTTGTTCCTGGGGCTTCCGTTTCTTTCGTCCTCGCTCACCTCGCCAATATTGTCACAGTCCAAATCTGGACTAAAGACACAGACACTCGTTCATTTTGAGTTCACTTGCTGGCCGGTGCGGGCTTAGTGAAGCTGACTAGGCCACATACGTGACCTCCTCACTGATGGACGACCACAAACGCTGGAATAATGCACCTGCTGCTGTAAGATTTTGTGGGGGCACGTGCCCCCAGTGCCCCCCAAGTTCTGCCACCTATGCTCTAGTTTGAGCCCTCTTGATTGTCTTGGGAGGGTGGAGAAGAAGATTGCGCAACCCAGGATCCCCAGTTTAGAATACATCGCATCCATCACACACTAGTTTTAAGGTTTACCCAGAAAATGCTCCTACCAGGGTAGGACTTGACAGCCACATTTGTCAGAGCTGAGCCTGCTTTCCTGCCTCCAGTTGCAGCCCTCATGGTTGTCTTGGGGAAGGTGGAGAGGGAGATTGTAACCTAAGGTCCCAGAAGTCTTCAGTGAAGACATACCTCGCACTGTTTAATGGTATGATTGTGGAACAGAGTGACCCTGAGGTATTGTTTAACAGTTTTCAGTAAAGGGATATCATGTTTGATTTCACATGTTTTGCTTAGTGCATGGTTTGCATGGTGTCTGGTGTTCGTTTCAGGGAAACTGATACAGGTTGTATCTGCTGGTATTGGATTGTAGAAGTGGTGGTTTGTATGTCGTCTGTGCTAAGTCTGTGACTTACTCCTTTTGCCTCTGCATCACCAGTTGGTTCAGATTGCTGCTTCCTATAAGGTTTGGACAGGGAGATCATGACCAATAACGTCGTGTAAATGCTACTAATCAAACTTCTTAGTTAAGAACATACAATGTGTACCTTAATTTTCTTTGGCTTCTTTTGTCTCCTCTCTTCAGCATCCTGAGGTTGTGCATGTTCTTGGGCTTCTGGCATTTCCCTAAATTTAAGGGAGCGCTTTCTGTCTCTTCGAGGGTTGTCCAGCATTGCTAACAGCCGTCCCATGGGATTTTGGGATTCCCTTCATGTACCATAGAGTACACTGTGGTACATGGCACGATGTACCAGACTTCTTACTCCATCTCATACTAATGGTAGAGTATGGTACATCCCACGGTGTACCAGGCTCTAGCATGCCAGTCCCACTGTCCATCCTGTCCTCATGTACCATGGGACGGGTTGGTGCAGAATGGTACGTCCCGCAAGGTATCAGGCTCCTAGCATGCTAATCCCACTGTCATGGGACAGGTTGGCACAGTATAGTATGTCCCATGGTATGCTCCAAGCGTGTCAACCCTTGCTGACTAGTCCATCCTCATGTTACACGGGACGGAAGGGACAGCATGATAAGCCCCATAGCGTACCAGACTCTAGTGTGCTAATTCCACTGTCCTCACGTACTAATAAGATGATCCATCGTTGTGGGGTGAGCCTGAACGAACAGCACACTGCTGATGCAATATTTTGTTATGGCACACAAAACATCCATAGTAGCAAGATTTGTATCTGTCTGCTGTTAAATTAGTGTGATGAGGCAAGTTTAGGCAAAAGTTCATAACGCGTAAGTACCTTAGTTCTCACCAGAGTATGTGATCACACATGCAGACAAATTGCAGCCATTTATCAGTCAGGGCAGCTAGTATGACTACACAGACATGGACACTAAATCATAAGCTGAATCTCTGCCATTCATGTTTATGCATGCTAGATGCTTGGGTACATTGGGGACGTACCATGCTGTACTATTCTGTCCCATGGTATACATGAGGACAGGATGGACAGTGGGATTAGCATGCAAAGAGTCTAGTACACAGTGGGATGTGTTGTACCATTTTCTCTTATAGGACAACACAGGCAGCAGGACATTTTGGGACATTTTGGGATTGCTTTGGACATTTGTTGACATGTTTGGTCTCTTCTAAAGTCTACATGCTCACCCATTGCTGTCCCAGGGGCTATGTCCACTAGAGGACTGAATGGTGTGTTAGACAAAAACTTTGGATGGTACATGCTCACCCATTGCTGGTGGTACTCATCAGGAACATCACATCCCTCCTCAAAACATGCTTTATATCACTTAAAAATTTGATCAAAAAGTGACACTCTTGCTGAGGATTTACTCAGTTGCTGACAAGCAGGAGTATAAAGTGGAATATATATTATTTTTTTATCAACCAATGAAACATGTTTGGACTCCTTGGGAAGCAGAACAGAACAGTCAAAGGGATACACTCCTGTAATTTACAAACCTTCAATAATCTGCATTGGCATTCCCTTCACCAATGAATTGCGGCTGATACTTTGTGATAATAGCCTATTCCCAGGCTCTCTCCACTAAGGAGGGGGATCCTGGTACATTTTATCGTGTGTGGTGTCAAGAGTAGACACAACTTAATCACGCGGGGTGGACTAAGCTGGGCACCCACGCACATTCAAGCACAAATGTTTTCAAGACTACCACAGTCTTCTTTTCGGGCAGATATAACTTTAGTGTGCTACCATTGTCTTTGCAGTCAGTGATATATAGTTACGCACGTATGTAGAGCTAGTTGATTTCTTGAGTCAGTGTCGACACCTCTGTCAACAATGATGGGTTGTTGAGCAAAGGGTGGATTGATGGCAGGAGAACTGTTTGAGTTATAATGGTTCACTCACCGTTTTCTAGCCTACGCTCCACCTGTTTGACCTTTTCTTTTTCTGATGGATAGACACTCATCATCTCTTTCCACACGACTCACCTCACACAGCCCCTGGATAAAGGGTGCTTTTGACTGCTGAAGGCTTATTGCCGAGAAGAATGCTGGGCATACACCACTTCTAACACAGGTTGCATTATCACAATAGCCTCATTCCCAGGTTCTCCCCGCTCACATGTGTGATATCAAGGGTAGACAGAAGGTACACACAATTTAATTGTGCGTGGGCATGCACGAAAGTCTGCCCACGTAGTTTGGAGCTCGTGATTGAGGCAAGTACGTAGATGCACAGATACAATGGCACGAAAACTGCAGCCTTAAATCGCAAGATAGACTGGTGTAGCAGATTCTCAGCGTGTCAGCCACGGCACCTGACGAGCTGTATGGCAAGAAATTTCATGATTTCTTGTGTTGTAAGGCTAGCTACCATAGACCGTGAGCTCAGGCTTCAAGGACTTTTTGTTAAAAGGATAAATGGTGGGACACCATACCCTGCTGCACTACAACAAGGCAACACCATTATCTGTGTCTTGCTTCCAGATCCAACAGCTGAGGGGTGTTTCTGCCCACATCTTGCAATCACTGATGGATGAGAGGGAACGAGGGGCTTACCTGTTTCATCAGTGTTGAATATTGGGTTTGTTGAGTAGATCATTCTCAAAAAAAAGTGAGTTCAAGGACGTTACATTATAATCTCGGGGTCACTTGCCACTAATCTAGCATGGAGCTGCAGCTGTGTGCTTTGGGTGGCAACGCTTGAAAGATTCCCACCAGCCATGGGTCACATGGACAGGCAAGCCCTTGCAAATGTCAACATCTTGCATGAATTGAATTAACTTCT
This sequence comes from Agelas oroides, assembly GCA_949130485.1. NCBI lineage: Eukaryota > Metazoa > Porifera > Demospongiae > Agelasida > Agelasidae > Agelas > Agelas oroides. Next base: position 9,906,995 of record OX422183.1, on the reverse strand, counting down.
GATGAGATTGTGCATATACCACCAAAGCATAACCCACCAAAAATTCCTCCAGTTTATTCTCCTCCTCATCAGTGAGATATTTTGGTGGACCACTACATGCTCCTACCTGCACTCACCCACTTAACCTATCATGCAAGGTGGATTTAGGAATGCTGTATTCCTCAGCTGCTCGACAACCATGAGGCCTTGGTTTCTCACAGCATCTACTGCCCTCTCCATGGTCCATCAGTCCACTGTTTGTACTAGTCAGGCTGGTAGGAAACAGATGTCAGAGGTACAGAGAGGCTGCTGCCGGATGATTTCAGCACTCTGTCTTTCGGGGAAGATCAACACGCTCCATATCTGCTAATTGAAACAGGTTTTAATAAAAATTGCAGGAAAACATTCTAAAATTGGATGTGGAAAACTATGTACACATGAGGCCTTGAATATTTGTGAAAGAAGCCTTCTGCTACTACATAAAGGCCATTTGCTTCATGAGAAGTTTTTCTATTTCTGTCCTTGCAATTTGAAACAAAGCTGCACCACAATTGTATGTAAGAAGCCCGAGTGAACCCCACATAGAAGGCAAGGCATGTCACAAGTTTGTGTGTGTCTGCAACAGGATTCTGTCAAAATTTCGCTGTTAAAATAGTTTCACAGTCGGGACCAACCACGTAAATTTAACACGCAAAATGCAACAAAACTTTTTTGGGGTGATCAATGAATAAGCGTGCGTGCAAGTCCACACCCCCCGATGTAGATGTCCAATCAACGACTACAGCCAGCAATACCTGGCTCCCACAATACCTGGTAGTAGCTAGACTAAACACTTAGGAACACTCCAGGCATTTGTCCATATTATGACTGTCAACCATTAAAACAATTTCACAGATGGAACGAAACTGCGAAAATTTAACAACACAAAGAAATTTTTTTAACATGACAATTTCCTGATCTACACTATATTCTCTCAATTGTATGCAACAAACCAGTTGCATTTATGATACATACCTGAATGTTTATGTAGCACATGCACAATAGGCTCAACTTTGCACAGCTGTATACCTGAATGGTACGGGTAGCACAGCAATGTCACTAAAGAGTAACACTGTTGGACACACATGTCATAAAAATTGAGCTTGTTAACTTTAGTATCTAGCTATCTTGTTTTCCTGCATTTCAAGATTTGCAAGGCACATTTGTAAATCTTTTCTCTCAATTTACAAAGGTACACATGAAGCTCAAACTTGTGCAGTCAATAACTGTTCTCAACCAGGAACAGTCAACATCAGTTGTACCTTCACTGAGAATTCTAAAGCCAGGGGATACTTGTCAATCATATCTTCGAAAACCAATCCATTACAGGAGAGGTTTGTTGTTGCTAGTAGAAATAACATGTCCAGTCTTGGCTTGAATGTCAGTGTTGCTGGGCTCCCTCGTGATAACTATGCTGTGGTTGTCTATGACCTTGGAGGGAATGGCCTACCAGTGTTGTCAGATGTCACCAGCCCATATGTGTTGGCTGCTGATGAAGAAACTGTTAATGTTATGACAGATCCAGAAGATAAAGGAGGTAAGATACTTGAATGGGGGAATTTGTATTGACATTTGACTGCATGTAATGTGCTGTTGTAATAACTATGTCCCAAATGTGCTTGAACAAATGTCTAACAAGTGTGGCTTGAGGATCATCCACCCATACAGTGATTGCACTTTCACTTCTCATTTGTTCAGTAACAAGAATATTGTCTTCCAAATTTAATAGCCAGTATTTGTCTCTGCATGGTTACTAGTATGTGGCGATACAGCATAAAAACGTGTAGCTAAGGGTTTCAGTAAAGCATACCACAAACAGATCTTTTGGTGAGTGTCTAATAATTGCAAGATAGCAAATTTTCAATGGATTCTTTTTTTAGCTTCCAAAATTTGATGATTTAGCCAAAAATTCTCAAACTGGCAAACTGGGTGTCCTCAAACTGGGTATTCTCAATCTGCGTGTTCTCAAACTTTAGTATCTAGCTATATTAATTTTTTGAGCATTGTTTCTGATTCAGTATCACCATAGCTTTAACAACAACAATAAATTATTATTCACAAATGCTTGAATGGGCGTTATGATACTTTGCTTTCTCTTTTTGGCTACAGATAAATGTACTCTTGTTCATGTTATACTTTTAAGCTGTTATTGCCTCACGAGTCTGATAATCATGAAGTGTACGTACAGTAGTCAGGTTGTGTTTGTTTGTAAGTATGTATGTATGTATGTACCCTAAAATTTCTAATATAGACACCATCCCAATGTAAGCACCCCCTAAGGCGTATTGTACTTTTTTTCGTTTCAATTCTAAGCGCTCTTGGGCTTTAGAATTAATTTTAGGTGGCGCCTAAGTTGTTGGAGCGGAAGTTACACATCCACTTTAGGTGGCACGGTCGTCCCTCGGCGGAGGTTAACGAAAACATAAACTTGGGTTACAGTCAGGACCAGGGTTACTCCTAGTTTCAGGGTTAGGGTTTGGTTTAGGGCAATCTTGCTTTGCCTAATTTTAAAAAGGGTTTTAGTAGCTCATTAATATATTCATGAACCCAAAATTGCCACTCGATGGACGCATCTACACGCTCACTGTAGGTAGCGTCCCAACCACCAATGTATCTCAAATCAATCTATGCCAGCTTTTGTTCAAAGCTACTCTCAAAGTCAGGCTAGACTCATGTTTGTCACTACTCTTGGAATGGACAACTTTGACTGCACCAAAATGAATGCACATTTCGAAAAATTCACAGCTTGTCTACGGGAGGGGCTCATTCACGAGTGGAAGCAAGCATTACTAGCCCCACCTCTCCCCCTTATGTCGCTAAACAACTCACGGCTCTGTTCCACACACAGCCACCGTTCAGCTCCCTTGTCTGTCAGACTGTAGCACAAACGATAAATTGCGTATTCTAGTTAAAGCCCAGCCCAGCACTCGAAGCACCTGGCCACGGTCACCAACTAGACTAGGCATACGGCCGCGAGACCTGGGCCTACTCAACAAATACAGTCTTGGCCACTGTGGCCTTTCTGCTGCTTCTAGACACAAGCTTGCTTTCACAAGCAGGCATCACGCACTACTCACAGCTACTGACACTACAGCACTCTACTAAACTCCTTCTCTTTTTTTTTATTTATTTTTTTTATTTTTTTTTTAAGTCGATCTAAGCTTATCTTCAAAGTTCCGAGCACCACATGAAGGGTGCCGCCAGGCCACATCTTAACTAACTTAATTATAAACTGATTATTGGATGGCAATGCCGACAGGAAATGGGGAAAATCCCCAATTTTACGGACCGTGAACGGTTTGAGACTCCCAAAACGGACTGTGCGCTAAAATTTTAACAAGACAAAGAAGACTATCAACTTGGATTCCAGGTTTGTTGACCTTGAAAATACAGGGTACCGTGCCACCTTAACACGTGTGTGCTGAGTGCGAGTGAGATGGTGTTCCTGACAGACTACTTCAGTTGTGTTAGTACAGAGGACTAAGTTGCTGTTTCCTTCAGATCCACGGAACATGGGAAAAACGTACAGTCAAGTGGCCTGTGGAGTAGTCTCGCAAGCCAGACCCTTCCGTTCCGCAGCACCAATCGCTTTTAGTATGCGGCACGCGGCTTGCGAGACTACTTGTGGGGAGACTCAGAAAGTGACCGCTGGAAAGCGATGGCCAGATGCAGGCCGACAGGAGAAAGTCCATGTACAACAACTTCCACCTGCCTTCAGAGCCTGCCATTGACAACTTCAATCAGCAACTTCACACATGTGGCCCTACTGTCTTTTTCTGTTCTAATACATGTTGACAATTGCATAATTTTTCGCATTCAAATGAGAAGCGCCTTCTGGCACTGGAATTATTTTTGAGGGGCACCTATATTAGGAACTTTACGTTATGTGTATCTGTCACACTTTAATTGGCATAGGAACGCAGGCATTATATACACGTGGTCATGTTGACACTTGTGAGTACTGGTAATAAAACTGATCTGTCTCCACGCAATTGTGTAGAGGTGCTAAATCACAAGCAAAGGATGACTGCCTCAGTGCAAAGAAAAGAAAAGTGAGGAATTGCTGTAAATGGGAGAATCTAGCAGACACAGATAAGTTTAGCCCACCAAGGGTGCATTGCTTGATAGCTCAATGCACCCTTGGAAAAGTATTGCTTGGTTGGTACCAACCTGACTACTGCATGGACCTTTGCATTTGGTGAGGAATGCGTCTCCTTGCTGATGTATTTGTACATCCAAGTGAATGCTTTAATTGCTATCTTCTCACACATTTGTTTTTCCAAATTCAACTTTCACACAATACCATACCTACTATACTGAATATGTGTGCGTGGCAAATACTACTCATGTGTATTCCTAGTAATGTAACAGGTAAGTCATTGAAAGCAAAGGGGCATCATTAATAGGCATCAATGATAATCAAGATATTCTTGTGTGTCTTTACAGCCAATCAACTTATTTCTGTGAATGGCACATTCGTGAAAGTCAAAAGCACTGAGATACAAGTTTGTGTCTCCTTTGACTGCATCACTAGTAACAAGAGGATGGTTGTTCTTGCACATCACGTTGATGATGATGACCAGGAAGAACTCTCTGCATATACATCCAACTGTTTTACAGCACCAGCTGCAGGAAACTACATGGTTGGTGTATTCACTCAAAATGGTGACAATTCCTTGGAAGCACCAGGCACATTTCCTACTATTTCGAATCAGTTCTCTGCCCCTCCCACTCCTGCCTTTTGTACTCCTGGTAGGTACTATTTACTGTATTTCTTAGCTCATATACTGTATAAGTACAATAAAGTCAGGCTTCAAATTTGATGTTGAGAAATCTTTCCTGCATTTATTGTTGCACTTTGCAACATAATCTGAGATCACTACATGTATAGTGGTCTATCTTTACTACCTAGACCAGATAACCAAGGATTGATTTTCCTGTCTGCATAGTATTTTTTATTGTGTCTTGTAAGACTCACTCAAATATTCCTTTATTGATATGTAAACACTCCTATTCTGTGTGACAATACAAACCATGATCATGTATTGAAATTACTAGAAGCTTCATTATATTTGCCTGCCGATAGCAATTTGCACAGGCAGATAAGTACTAGTTTTGCAAATGCATTTGAGGGTAATCCAGAGATAGTTGTTAGCTTTCTACACAACAGGATTCTCTTTATCCATGGTGCTTACCATGCTAGTTAACCCTCGGCGCGCATGCGCAGCGAGGGTTACGGTAGTTGTCCTGTGTGTCTGTCTGTCCATTTTCTCTATTCTGCCTTCTCGCGCTTTTAGGCGTCCAACGAGAGGTATCAGCGGCTACAGCGCGGAAAATGCAGTAAAACTAAAAAGCCGTTTTCTCTAAAACTGTTTAGTTCAAAAGTTAGAAGCGTTAACTTATAAACTTACGGCGACTAAGTCAGCCATTTTCTTCACGTGCAATGTTTCCGTATACCTCTCCGTAACACGTACGTAGCAGTTATGTGTGATCACATGACTTGGAGCACGCAGTATAGCGGTATTGTCATTTTTCCGTCGAACTTGGACGTTTGTGACTGTCGAGAGGTTCTGAAAGGTATGCCCACAGTGTAATACCATAGTGCATGCAATGGAGTGCAATAGGTCTATGCGTTTGAGAAAGGTATGCACACAGTGTAATACCGTAGTGCACATGAAGAGGTCAGTTTGTGACTGTGGCCATGCCTTCGCATCGAAGAAAAGGAAAGCACAGTGTAGTCAACACACAAGTACAATCACATCCACTGCTGCGCCGAGGGTTTGGCACTTCAGTGCCTTTTCATTTGTAATTGTAACTTAAACCCAGCTATACAATTAGCTAAAACATTCAACCATAAACACTGCATGTAACAAAATGTAGGCACTATATGCCACAGTTGTATGACTTGCTTGTGTTTACTGTTTTTCTGGCTCTTTTGGAGCATACCGTATGGCCGGAAAATTTGGCGGGGAATTTAATTTGACGGATTGGCGGATTTTTAAGAGCACCGCCAAATTAAATCCCGCCAATATTTTTCCATGATGTCGTTTGGTGGGTGGGGTCTGGAAACTTCTCACCGGTCACGCCGTGTCGCGAGTGAAGCTAGCTTCGAAGATGGCATTGCACAAATACTTTACCAGAGAGCGCATGACATATGCTACGAAAGTCCCCTCACTTTCAGACAAACAAGTCGAAAAACAAACGCAGAAATGAAGCGTGCGCTAGAAGAGGATACCTCTGGCCGCGGCAAGTACAACGAATATACGGCAGAAGAAAGAGCACAGATTGGAAAGTTCGCCACTGAACATGGCAGCGGAAATCTTCCTTGGAACATGGCCGACGACGGTACCCCTTCGGATTACTGCTACAGCGTATGGGTCCTTGTTACCGCTTTCTCGCTTACATGAGAATTCTTCACCCACACATGGTGTCCATGTCCGCTTGTAAACGTGATGTTCTCGAACACAGCTTTCTATACACAGCTCAGCCTCCATATTTGCACTATCGACACATCGATCGAACGTTCGAACTGGGCGAAGCGTTCGGGTTACGTATACCTTAGCGATTACCGGTACATACGTATGACATCATTGCTCGAGCTCGCAAAAACAAAACCGCCAAATTAAACCCCGCCAACTGGAATCGGAGACCAATTCGCCAAATTAAATTCCCGCCGAACTTTCCGGCCATACGGTAACTTGACTGTTCAAATTTGATGACACACGTGTATGGTAACATGACAAAGAGATAATTATGAACACCTGCTGTGTGGTGTCTAGGCTAAGGGCAGATTGCTCACAAGGGGCCTAAACTAAACGTAGACTCACATACTTGCAGACTTGCATTGGAAATCATTTTATGGTTGTAATTAGTGCTGCACGATATTGAAATTTTGCATATCGATTATTGTGAACTCCATAGTAACAATATATCGATATATTGGGTTCCCAGAGTACGGTGACACGACCTTACTGAGACGACAAACAGCTTTCTTCTTGCAGTCCCGGGTAGAAGTTCATTATTTCGTTGCGTATTTCGACCGCGTTACCGCGTTCAAAGCACTGTAGCGCAGAACATTGCAATTATTGAGACGCACCACGCATTTCTCCAATCAGGTAGAAATCGAACATTATTGCGTTGCGCAATTCGACCGCATTACCGTGTTCGAAGAGCTGTAGCGCAAAACTTCCGATCCATTAAGGGCGGGGCTCATATGCGCAGCGAAGATGCATGAATACCTGATAAGTCTATGTAGCGTTATGAGGCCTGCCCTTCGCGATATATCGATACGCAAGCAAGCCGTATCGATATAGGTATCAAGTAAGTAGCTAGACCAATATATTGGAATATCGATATATCGTCCCAGCACTAGTTGTAATGCTTTGTTCTTTGCTGACACAGCATGTGCAACAGTTATTATTAGGTATAATACGTAGGCTCTGCTATCTGGAGCTATGAACATTATCAAGCCTTGTGGGAGACTTTGATGGTTGTCCTGATACTATAGCAAAGAAGCTGATGTAAAAGCCTTCAGGCACTGGAAGTACATGTGAGGTTGATCCACTCTCTGACAAGGGTCTGGACTATATATGCTCTAGCCTATTCTCACTGCATGAGTATGCAATAATGGGCTTTCAATCAATAAACCTTTGTTCAATCTCTAGAGATGCACATCTAAGCCCTGATAGTGGGTCAACTACTTACTGGACTACTGTACCTTGTGCATTTACTGTTGCCTGGTATATTGGCATTTCTTTAGAGCAGCAATTGACATCTCTCACAAAACTACCTTGGTGTTTTTAGCTTCTACACAACATTAACTCAGATACACATAGCAGTAGCACGGCTATCTTGTAGATAACAGTTGCATGCTGTGTTGGCAAAGAACAAAGCAATCCAGCTGTTAAATAATCTCCCGTGTAATCTGTGAGTTCATTAGTTGAGGATACATTAGACCCTCACAGGCAGCAGTGGGGTAGTAGTGATTCTTCTGCTAGTTTTGTGATTATTTAATTAACATGCATGTACGGTGAGCGATTGATAGTAGCTACTTGGGTACTCTTACAGCACCAAGTAAGCCCCTGATTATTTCACCACTGCTTTGTAAATGTAACTGCAAGCATTTGAGTATGCACATACTACTGTGTTCTATATGATATGCCACTGATCAAGATAGCATCCAGAAGACATTACATTATTCATAACAGTGTGAGTACTACTCTACTGATATACCTTCCACTTCTGAGGAAATTCACAAAGCACCTTGAGGTTTAGTTTGCATGTTGTGGAATTGTGAGGTCAACTACATAGTTCACATACTTTTGGTAGGCTAGCTAGTATGTACATGTAGCTATGAAACTATGTATGTCATAATGCACTACTGCTCTTTTATAATTATATAATAAATTCCGCTCACCTGCAGCATCTTCTGTGACTCGTCACACACCATCTTTATGGATTACTGTGGGGCTTGCATTGCTGGTTACAGGTAAATGACAGCAGTTGTAACTTGTTCACAACTCTTCTTTATAACTATCACTATACTAGTACCTTACCTCCTGAATGCCCTTCCCCTTCAACCCCCAACTTCTTGCATTGGTATTTTTCCCTTAATTGTGTCAATGCCGTGTAGTGAGCGTCTTCTGGGTATGATTTTAGTGAGCTTTTGGGTGTTCATATAATATTATGCAAACACATACACACTAAATCACTATAGCCTTGATCGCTGGCCACCGCCAAATTTTTGTTGCTCGCAGTATGAGCTTACGCCGAGTTATCTCCTGTCACCACTGATGATGCAAGAAAGCCATGGCAATCGTTGCATGTGATTGTCAACCTTGTGCGCAACATTGAGAGGAAACGCCTCCTCCCCACTTTTTCCTCAAGGTAGTGTGCAAAAAGGGGGGAGGCAAATTTTCGGGAGCTTACTGTAGGAATATCCTCTACCTGATGTGTTATATATTGCAATATTCTTATTCTTTCTATAGCATATGTGGTGTTATCTGAGAAAGATCTGAAAAGGTACATATGCTGTTTGTTTATTTATATGTATATCTTTTTTCCCATATGAAACAGCAAAGCCACTAAGTATATCATCCCTGTCCTCGTTAACCCTTTGAACGCGGAAGTAATTTTATTCATGACAGTTGATTAATGCAGAAGTTGTTCATAGTGACAGGAGTGCTAACAAGTTCTTGGCTGTGCCAATGGCTTGATTTGCATAGACAAAGTGTATAAATAGGCTGGAAATAAATGGCTGATAACTGCCTACGTATGTATGTTATAGTAAGCCATTTGAAGCCATTTGAAGCCATTTGAAGCCATTTTGTGCTCACTATCCATCACTGCTTCGAGTGGTTGGAAATGGTGCCAATTTTCTCACCTGATACCCATAGACCCAACAAAACCTGAAGTGACATATGACATATTTGGCAGCCCTTGCTCATTGACAATCACCTGTAAAGTAGTACCACCTCTTCCTGTCTTTCTAGCTGATTAAGGTGTGTCCTAGCCTCATTAGTACATAGCATGGAGGGGGCTACCTTCAAATCTTGTGAAGCTTTTTAGCTTCCCACTGAAAGTGCACGAAATTGTGGTGAGCATACATACACAGTCGCCATGACGATGGGAAGTTTTAATGTGACCATATATATACAGTCACGACATTCAGAGGGTTATGTAACTGACTTATGAGCTACCATTAGTAAACCTGTTACCATGGTGATACTCCTGCGCTGACCAATAGTTCTACCAACATCTTTCGTGAATGAGTAGTATTTGTAACTATATTTGGAGCCAATTTCCTTGTCTATGGGTCTGAGATCAACGTTGAGACTTGGTCGGAGTTCCTCATTGGGTTATGTGTGGGAGGTGGTCTTCCAGTATCGTGGAGATGGATTTTATTCTTGTGACATTTTCTAGATGTTGAGAGCAGTTTCTCAGGTAGAAGATGGAACCACGTACTTGACAGCTCATACTTAAAGGCCACATAGGCAGCATGAAGTGGCATGGTAGTAAGCTGTTTTAGCTCAAGTTTGACGACTGAAATCAGGAAGTTTGCTGCTCCTTTCACTAGCGACTGATGCTTTGATGACTAGGGAACATTGCTGACTACATGAAGGTAAGGCTACACAACAGATCGAGCAGCAAATAGAGAACAGGTCTGATAATTGCATTCTTGGTGGTGGACACACCTTCGTGACAAGAAATTTCAATCAAACCACCAGACAACCCACCTGTGATGTGCATACTAATCATGCTGTGAATCTTTAAAAAGGTGTTTTATTTTTATTTTAAAAGTGTTTAGATAAGTTCAGCCACAAAATGGTAAGTAATTGGGATTTACTGAAAGGATGGTTTAAGTTTCTCTTTAAGTACTTTTCTTGAAAGAAGAACCTTCCTGGAAGGTATAAGAACACTTTGTGTGGAAATTGTAGTTTTCTGCCATTTTAATGATGTGAAGATAACAGTATGGCTGCTGTGTGTGAAGCCTTACAGCTTGTCTTGGTGGCTGGCATGTACTAAAATTGTGCAGTGCTGTTTAACCTGAAGGGCTGGCTTCCTGGTTACAAGAGTTGTAAGTTGGCTCTGAGCAAAGCCACTTGTAGTTGACTCGCTACGTTATCCAGTGGAGGCTTGATACATATTGTAAGTTGGTGGAGCAGGTTTTGGTGATGACTGTATCTCTCCTTTTTAACAGCTACAACTACAGCAACAAGGACAGCCTCATTCACAGGCTCCCGCTTTTTTGTTGCTTGCAGTACGGAAAGGTGGAAGATGGGCTGGTACATCTAAATCATGACATAATTAACAACTGGATAAAATTTTCACAATGAAAATATGTATTGTTCAACAAACTATGTACTCATAACTTATGGTGTGTATGATAGTCACCCCCCACTAGCTATATTTTGTTCTTCATGGGCCCCAGTACGTCCACATAAAATTAAACGTTTTTTTACCGTTCTTTTTATTTTGATGTCACACACATAACATTATGTATCAGGCTCTTCCCAGTTTGGCTCTAGGCCTGAACTGTGCATGTGTGTATTTTGCCCGTCCAAAAACTGTTTAAATGGTGCATACTATGCTCCCATAATAAAAATGTCACACTCTTGTTTTGAAAAATGGTTGCACAGTAGAACAATCAAAGAGTGAATCATAACACTAGTACATACATGTACATGTATGTACTTGCATGTTGTATTACCCAGATTTGTCCACATGTACATGTATCTGTAATCCATCAAGTTAATATAACACCTAAATTCTTTTCACTTGAGATTAATCTTGGCATATGCATGCCTTTGACACACCATATTTTAATTTCTGTTGGATCCCTGACTCCAAAACTGAACCCAAGTGCACTTTCAGCCACAATAAGCAGACTTGTGACTTTAACCATGGCCACTCATTAACAAGCATGCAAATTATCAGCATTCTCACCTGGCATGCACCTGTTAAGGACCCAAACAGCCTACCCTGCCAGAAATGAATCCCCTTCAATGTGAAAGTAGTGTTTTCTAAGCCCATTCATGCAGCCGGGGCAAGAATTGACCCACCCGGTGCCAATCAAGCCCTCTTTACATCCAATCCTGCACAGCACCCTGTGGGTGAACCCACCCACCTCTGTCCCACCCTTTCTGTTGATGCAGAGCCCACGCACCACAGCGCACAGAGACTATCGTTTCTATGCACTGTGCAGTATGATGTAACCAAAGTGTACTATAAGGTTTAATGGGATATTGTTCCTAGGTTCTTCCCCCATTATTTCTAGCAGTACTGTACGGTTGGTATTTTTCACAGGTATAACTTTTGGCAAACTGTGCCCAAATCTAGCTTTCAGAAATTCTCGCAGTTTTAATTTTTGTGGTCAGTGAATCCGGAACCCGCATGTTAGCTAGCCGGACTGCTAAAAGCTGAATGAATGTCTGCAATTGTCTACAGAGAGAGATGGCAATCTTGGCTCTTTGCTCTTGGCTCTTCGTTTGTATATGTGGAAAAAAGATACACTGCCACAGCTAGACTAAGTATCATAGTAGCCTCGTACCCAGGTCCTTAATGTAGGGATTCGCTTTCACTCTCAGCCATGTGCCACCGTCTGGTTCGTTCATTTGTGCTTACTTAATTTCCCAATTGACTTGAGCAATAGCAGTTAGAGTGACCAGATAGTTTAAAGTATCGCCAGATTGAAATGTGATTTGCTTGCCATTGGCAGCGAAAATTTCATGGTTTTAATTTTCGCAAATAGCTTTCGAATCACTAAAAATGCGAACATAAATTCCTCGTGAAATATACCAACCATATGGTATATGCATTTGTCAAATGCTGGGGAGGTGCCTAAGAGCAATGCTAGCTGCTTTAGGAGGATTCCTGTATGTAATAGCTATAACTGTTTGTTTCATCCACTGCAACCATCACAGACTCCACAGGATACCTAGGGGAACGCACCTCCTTGTTGTCAGTGGTCTGATCCTGCTGAATCAAGTTACAACCACTCAAGCTGGTGAGTGATACTAATGTTACTGTACTCTTTTTTCAAGTACTTTGCACGAACCTTAATAAGTTATCCCTTTATACACAATGGTGCCCGTAAGCACCTGGAATTTCTACAACTGTTAAACCTGAGAGCTCCTATAAGCAACGCTTTTGTTCAAGCTGACTTGTGTGCAACTACTACAGTACCTGCAGACAAAATGGTTTCTTTATAATCAAGAGAAGCAGTATGGTACTAGTTAGTCAGTCATATTGACATTGGGTGAGCGAGAGCAAGTCTACTGCAAGCAGTGCGTCTACAATGACAAGTAAGACAGAAACCATCCAAATTATATAAGCCGATAAAAGATTCTTGCTGTAAAAACGTACTTGCACATTACGAACAGTCATGTGGCTACGATCAAATATGACATGAATTATCCAATATTCATGACTTGTACGGTTGAGCTGTAATCTCCTTGACATCATATCTGTATACAGTTTAAACCTAGGTAAGTTGCCCCGCCATTTCTCTGACAAATGGCCTGGCTATGTGGCTAATGAGCAACAGGACCGTTAACTTTGCTGGAAAGCATCGCTAAAGTACCAAACCAGCAAGTTACTAAAACGGGCAAATCGTCCTGACTTCTTCTCTCTACTTTCCACCGGGATAGCATGATAATGGCTGAAGCTATCAAATGTGAAGGAACAACATAAATCACCGGGTATTGCACTCACCACTTATTGTTCCCAAGGGAAGAACTCGAACTTGTAGGTGATTTTCAGGTAACCTCATGCTTGGCGCTATATGGCATTTTGTTTGATTATTCATAGCAAGAACACCCCCGGATAGATGTTTAGATAGCTTACCATGATATGAAGAAGGCAGCACCTGATATTGAGTACATGAAGACTACAACAGGCCAGGTAAGGGTGGTATAAACGCAAAACATAGAGAGGGGATATGTGCATGCTTCCAGGAAAAGTATGATGTGAGTGGTTCAAGTAAAATTCAAACCTTATGTCACATGACTTAAGCTCCATTAAACTTGAGGTTTACAACAATGGAAAGACTCACAGGTTATTAAAGTTGCTTTTCTTCATCTACAAATGTGCAGGTACATAACTAACTAGAATATATATTACCCAGTGGGTGTTAGCCACACCCACCTTAAGTGGCACGTGATTCTATGAATATCTTTAATATTTGAATTTTACTTGAACCACTCACATGTATTGCTGGGGCTGCTGTAAATGAGGACTCCATACAACTGAGCATGTGTAGTTAGCAAGGGCAGCAGTTTCTGCTTCTGTAAAGAAGTTTGATGGTTGGATTTACAGTTTCACTTGAAAGCATTTGAATTTACAACAACTGTTCTTTGTGAACAACAAAGTTCATACTTTACAGACCTCATAGGTGCCTCTACACAATGGCCAATTTGCATTATAGAATTGCGTAATTACTGCCATGGGATCAGCTTCTCAACGCTCCCCATAAAAAGTGGGTGGGAAATGGCTACCATGGCCAATTAGATAGTTTGGCACACTTGTACAGCCATCATTTTGACATTATTTGTGCATGCAGATACTGTTAGCTTTGCCACAGTGTATAGTCAACACCTTTGTACCCAGCAAAAACACAGCAAATTCTACCACTGTGATTGCAGAGCGATGATCAAAACTAATTTACACAACTTCTCCTTTGACAGTGAGCAAAGATAAGGTTATCAGTGCTTCACTGCAAAGCAGAACACTTACAGCATTCAATTTAAAAATGCTTTCATGGACCTTGGCCACCGTAGCCCCACTCTCAAATTTTAATGACTCACTCACATGCACAGTACTGTTGCTAGAGTCAAGCTGTGCACAGTACTGCCAAACAAGTATATACTACAGTGCCTGAAAATGATACATATACTTATTACATGAGTTAGCATGCAATAACCGTGATATGCATGCTAATGAGTGTAATAAAGTATTTATTATCCATTACCACAACAGCGTCGTGTCTCTTTTCACACAAAGTACTGAGGAATTTGCCGTTCGAATGCACTTGTTTTAACTAGAAAATGTAGAACATTGTGGGGGCGAGCCTGAGCAACCTGATACAGGAATACCACTGTCTGCTGTTCCATGAGCGTGGTAAGCAAAACTTCATGTAGCCAAGCAGTACAGTTCTCACCAGATAGCTATATATAGATAATCATGCATGCTGACAATTTCTCTGCTCTACTATGGCTACACACACGCTTGGACTAAACTTCACACTGAGTCATGAGCTGAATCTCTGGCGCTTATCAGTGTCGATTATGCTTGGCCCTTACCTGAAGCGACCTCAACTACTGTATGTAAGTTTGTACTGTCTGTAAGCAGCCTGCCCTTGTCTGTCACGGTCCGCAGTTACCATGTGTGCATTAACTTGAGTAGTCTTCGCTCCGAGTTTCTTTCACGCTGATGCTGTATTATGGCAGTAGTCTTTCACTGTTGATCTCATCAGCTCATCACCTACTGAGTGCACGAGCTCGATTTTCGTAATATTAAAATTTAAACGTGCTCATTTAAAATTTACGGTATATGGCCGCAAGCAAAAATACACACACACACTTCCACAATGCAGTTATGCTAAGTGTGGAGCTCGCTCAGGCTCGCCCCAATTAAAGCACACCTGGTTGTTAGGATGTCACATGCATATAGCCTCAGGACCCGTGCAATAACACCCGTGCAATATCGTGTGATATTGCACGGCAAAGGAATAGGAAAATACTGTTGTAGAAATATCAACTGGAGAAGTGGTTCATAGAAGCTGGAATGCCCTATCATAACGGGATTGTGGTCTTCATCACCACCTGGTTAGCTGTCTCACTGATCAGGGAATCAGTGTACCTGCATGGACACAATGACATCATTCTATAAAGTAGCATGCAGAGGGGAACTATTTTTTCTTGCATATGATTCTATAGAGAAACTCTATGCCAGCAGTATTTACGTAGCTAGATTTGAAGGGCTACTTGTGCAGCAGCTGGAACTGGCTTCATTCCCTCATACCTGCCCCTTGAAAATTGGTATATAAAGCTAGTTATCATGGCTTTTGGCTCACCTGAGTCACCTGGTGGTGTTCCAAGATTTCATCATACAGTATTCACAAACAAGGGTAAACCTTCATAGAACAGCCACATAACTTGAGTATGATTTCTATCCATTAATTGTCTCAATCACAAATGGCAGCTGAGTTTTGCTGTGCTGCAGTGATCTTCATACATTTTCTATGGCAATTTGGTGGACCCTATCCCCCAGCTGTAACACATAATCCCATAATGCACGTGTTCAGTTAGTTTCTGTCATTGCTAATTCAAGCTAACCTGTGAAAAGTCAGCAAATGTTGACTTCATGTTGGAATGTGCACTTCCGGTACCTAGTCTCGTCCCCAGACACCAAATTTTTTTGCACGCACCCTGCGGCCTTGTCAAAAAATAGGGTCTGGACACGCTCACTGGTAAAACTGGGGCGTAATCATACGAGCGTATCGGCATGTTGTCGCACCAATCAGATTGCTCAGGTAAAGTAAATTGCATTATGTGTCATCACAAATAGCCAGCTTGCAAATTTTTTGGCACCAAAGCAAACGCTGCTGGTAGCTGATAATGTAATTAACACCTACAATTACCCAATTTACTGACCGCTGTATGTAAACATGCCCCAGTTTTCATAGTGAAAGTGTCCAGACCCTAATTTTTGACGAGTCCGCAGGGCGCGTGCGAAAAATTTGGTCTGGGGACGAGACTACCGGTGGTACCTGGCCTAGCAACTGCTAAAGCAATTCCTTTTAGTATTTCATTCTTACACTGGAAACACTGATTAAGTAACTGTATCATTGTGGTTTCAACAATTTTTTGTTTATATCTCAGATTTTGTCAGCACCCCCACATCAGTCAATGCCACACTGGGATCTATTGCTACCTTCAACTGCAGTACTAATGCTAGTGGAGTAACATTTGACTGGCTTGTTAATGGTTCAGTGTTGACAGACCTGAATGGTGGTATAACAGCCCGTCAAGATGGAAAAGCTTATTTTTTGTGCATCCCAGCTAGAGAGAAGTACAACAACACATCTGTGGTGTGTGAACTTACCATTCGTGATTCTGTCCGGTCATTTGTATTAAGTGATCCAGCTGTTCTGAAAGTACAAGGTATGTGTATCCCTTCTTCAAGAATTGTTTGTGCTACTATGCTTTTACTGTGCCGCAAAGACAGCTTTTGATTTTATTAACCAAGTATCAGAGGGCTTAATGAGACTGTCCCTACACTATCAACAACTGGTTTTCCTTCTGCTTCTAGAACACTGGCACTCTCCAAAATCCTCTTAGCTCCAAATTCCTTCAGGGCAATTTATAGATATTGATGCATGGATGTAACATAGAACTAGAGCTAAAATTGGTGGTGGTGGGGGGGGGAGGATCTATTGGCATTTGGCCCTTAAAATACCTTAGAAGTATCAAATTTACTTTGAAGTGGGGAGGGGAATGACATCCTGAAGTATGTGCATGTGTCTGTATGCGTGAGTGTATGTGCCAATTATGACGTTTCTGTGAATAGTATATTGCTGGAAGATCCTGACATGAATGAGCAGTAGAACTCCTGATGGGTGTGGTGGAGTGAGGGGGAGGGAGATGAGTCAACAGTAATGCTTTCAAAGTTCCTCTTTTGTTATTCCAATAGAGGAAAATGAAAACAATGGTTGCGCAAGTTGTGACTGTGATGTAGAAGATGCGACTGAAGAAGAAGGGGATTTTTGATTTTATTAACCAAGTATCAGAGGGCTTAATGAGACTGTGGAAAACCAAAGCAAAGCACCATAAACTTCCTGTTTAGTTCAGTATGTGCATATGTACAAGGCCTTCTGCATCTTTTGAAGAAGTCTTCTCCACTTTGGAAAAGGTCATTTGTTTAGCAAAATAATTTTACAATTGCAAAAATGTATAAAAATTAATGTATCTAACAACAGTTTAAGACATGTCCATAGGGACAATTTTTTGGTTTGTTACATCAAAGCAACGATAGCTGTGGTGTAGGACTGGGAATGAGTCTAAGAGCATGTAACTTTGTAAAATTTGAAACCGGTCGGAATTTACCACCTGTATAGACATAAGCCATTGTTGCTAAGAACATGACCAAGTGTTCTATTTTTAGTACAGCTCAATAATTTTGACTTCTATAGAGGGCATGCATGTGACGTCATTGGTAGGCAATTTGTGCATGTTTCCGCATACTTCCATATATGCGCCGCCATCTTGAGAGGCAATGAATAGGAAAATTGTACGGTGAGGCCTACTCTACAAACTCGCTTCAAGGTACGGAGCATGCATTTAGCTTCAACTTTATACTATGCAGAGAGCTATATAATCATGACAGTTAACATACGTGTATAAGAAAGGAATGCTACTTGTAGGATCGTTTCTAGCATGGAGAGTTCAACATGCTAGTACGTAAGTCCCATTAAAAACTGTCCCTTTGCCTATCAAGATGGCAACGTAGCAGCGGTTGCTATGATGCAATGAGATACATGTACGCCCTCTATTGGAGTTATACACACTCTTACTCAAGCCGCCCATTCTTATGAGCTGTTGTCCCACTTGATACAGCCTTGACAAATTCAGTTGATTTTCAAGTTATTCGAAGGTAACACTTCCATCGTAAGTGAAAACTGGAGGCCGTTTGCTTCCTCCGTTCAAAAGAAAGCTTCATGTTTGGCAGTCTTGTCAAATCCACGATCACTCACGAACTAGTACCACCCCTTCCTGACTTTCCTGAATAGTGCAGTGGTGTAAGTGGAAAGGTGTGGCCTAGACCTACTGTATAGTGCTAAATTTTTTGCGTGTCTTTAATTTCGCGAATTTCGCAAATTTTCAACCATTC
Source organism: Agelas oroides (assembly GCA_949130485.1). Lineage (NCBI taxonomy): Eukaryota > Metazoa > Porifera > Demospongiae > Agelasida > Agelasidae > Agelas > Agelas oroides. The sequence continues at coordinate 9,888,590 of OX422183.1, read as the reverse complement.
GCGAAATTATTTCAATGCGAATTTTTGACACGTAAACTACAGTTTTCGCGTGCAAGAGCGTTGATGGACAACATCCCGGGGCTATGCTCCTGAATCTGCGAGGGACGCTCTCCAAAGAGATACCTTCCAAGTACACATTGCTGTACTGACAGGTACTGACAGGTGTGAGGTCGAGCGCGGATGACGGTGTGGACAGTGCATATTAGATAGAACTTGCTTGTATGCCACGCCCATACTATATATTACGTTGTGGCATGCGCGTGTGCATGGTTTAGACAGCGAATTCGTGAAATTATTTCAACGAAATCTTCAAAAACCACCATTCGCGATAATTTAGACCCTTGAAAATTTAGCACTATACAGTATTAGTCTAAACAGTCAGGGTAATTTTGTAAAATTTGAAACTGGTCTGAATTTCCCACAAGTTCTAAAAATATTAACACATACTGTGCAGCTGTGAGTATACATAAGTTGCTAAGTACGTGACCGGGTGTTCTATTTTTAGTACAGTTCAATAAATTTGACCAGACTATGGGGAGTTACACGCTCTTACTCCAGCCGCCCGTTCTTATGTGCTCTAGATATACTAAAGTGTGTGGGCAGATCAAAACCCAGACTCAGCAATACACTCCCTGCAGTTGCTACTTCAGGGAGTATATTGCGGAGTCAATGGTGTATACTTGGCAATTAGTGGTTGAGTGTGTGTATATAGGAGCACACAGTTAATTTGCTTGAAGTTGTCAACTGCAGCACAGAGAAACCAAAAAGTTTGTTCTTGCAATGTGGGAAGGACCAATTCCCCTCAGTCCTCACTACGAGAGCTACCACCAGCACTATAGAGCCCCTGTACTGTCTCAGTACTAGCACAACTTGACAGCCAAAGATGCAGCGGCACAGTGCTTACATGATGTGTGTAACCACATGCGGATAGACAGACGCTACTGCTTTCCGGCAGCTAGCCATTACCCTGACAGATGTCGATGATAAGTTCAGTTGCCAGGTGGTTGATCCAGCGCTAGGACCAGTTTGTATTCAAATACCAGCATCATGTGGCACTCTACTGCCAGCTTGAACCATTGTTTCACAATTGCTAGCTATTGAGAGTGGCTAGGTAGCAAGCTAGTTGCCCATTTGCATCATGGCTGAGCATCTTGGTTTCAAGTCAACGCGAGCGGAAGCCCCTTTGTCATGGATCCAACTCTGCCTTGACTGCAGAGATGTTTTGGACATGGATACTCAGAGTCATTTTGCACACTGGGTATACGTACGCTGAAAAGACAATAGTGGAGGACATTGGCAAGTAATTAGCCTTCAAAACGCTGCAGCACAGTAGGTAGTTCAATGCTGCTGTGTTACAGCTCACTAGACTAGCTAGGCCTCCATAAGCATATTTGCTGGCTGAAAATGCTTGCCAATTCACTGTCTTCCATTACATTCTCATATCTAGGATGCGCTATTTGTAAACAGCCGTATTGTACTTGTGCATCAAGTATGTTATTACATGAGTGTAAGTGCAATATCGTGTTATGTTGCACGAGGGGTTGATATTAACCCTCTGGCTTTGCCCTTGAGTCAACATCAATCCCTTGTGCAACATAAACATTATTGTACTTCTCATGTAATAACATATACCTGTTGCACTGGTGTTTACTGAAGCTAAGAGGTGCTAGACAATGCTAGTGAGAACTGACTTTAATAATGTAGACATGCTGTGAAGATCACAAAGGTTGTCCAGCATTGCCAAAAGCCATCCCATGGGATTTTGGGATCTTCTTCATGTACCATAGAGCACTCTATGGTACATGCCACTGTGTACTAAACTTCTAACTGCTTCTCACACTGAAGGATATAATGGTACAGCATGGTGAGTATGTGTAAAAGCTTGAATCATGAATTTGTAATGTTTGTTAGGGTGCAAAGGTTGACTAAGGGACAAAGTTGTGTTCTGAGAGCATATTTTGTAGTTATAGCTTCTTGAAAGTATACCCACTCAGAACATTTCTTTAAAACATGCAATGTCTTTCCTTAGGTCTTCTAGCTGCTGTGGAGAACCTTACAGTGCACTCTCACCGGTCATTCGTCCTCCTTACCTGGGTTCGTCCCTTCTCCCTGGATATCACTGGAGTGGACTCTGACCTCTGGTACTGTGTGTTTGTCTACAACATTAGCCGGGGGAAGACTCCACGCACTACCAACTCAGCTACTTGTGCAGTGATAGGTGCATTGGCCATATTTGTTATGTGCTGGAGGAAACACCATGCCTGTGAGTATTGATGTGAATATACCATTGTTGACTGTGAGGTTTGTATTATTACCCTCATTTGTTTCCTGGCCTACAGACAAGTCTCATCTTGCCATCGATGTCCCTGATGCCATCAATGTCCCTGATGTCCCTGATGCCCCTGAAACTCCTCAGGTACAACAATACTGGATTGCAAACTTCAGCAAAATGTTGTTACCCTAATGTAACAACATTATGCTGAAGTTTGCGATCCAGTGTTCATATGAGCCATATACTAGACAAAAACTTGTTATTTTAAATGGGCTTGTGTTACTTTTGTAAGTGCAGCTGCTACACATACTGGACATGCAACACTTTACAAGCATGGTAATCCTCAATACTCATTTACACTATTGATTTGTTTCTCATTGTGATAGACTACAGAATCACAAGTATCTTTCTGGAATGGTGGACTCTCAATGGAAGAACGATATACTAAACCTGAGGTGTGTATGTTTATATTTGCCTTGCATACTACATCCATGTATAGCAAATCATAATAGGTTGCTAAGCAACCAAACATTGAGAATGAGTGATATATAGTGTATAGTACATCCCGAAAGTCTTTGAACAAACGTCTGACGTCTGGACGCGTCTTGAGGTTGTGTCCGCCCACACATTGGATGCCATTTGCCTTGCATTCATCTGCGTACGTGTGTGCTCGTCTGCTTGCATCTGCGTTCATCTGCTTGCGTCTGCGTACGTCCGTGTCCATCTGCGTTCGCATGTTTGCAGCGTGCGTCTGTGTTTGCATGTGTGTGTCTGCGTCTGCACACAGAAAATTAAACGTCCGAATGCATCTAGACGCAACAGGATCTCTGCGTCCAGATGCATCTTTTGTTCAAGGACTTTTGGGACGTACTATATATAGGGATGGAGTTCCTATAGTCACATTGTATTTCATAGAGAGAAGGTTCTATCATCACATGCTGTATGTTATGTTGTTGGATGTTGCTTAGCAACCAAATCTTTAACCCTTTAACCCCGATAGCACCCGTATGTGCCCGGAATTTTTACAACCTTTAAACCCAATAGCGCCCATATGCGCCCGAGTTAGTTTCTGGCTATTTATCGCCACAGCTGCACGTTTTTGAGTTAGTACCTAGTTATTATAAGCCACAGGAAGTCGATCGAAGCATAATTAGCCGGAGTGTCCCATAGGGACTATCCCCGGAAATCGCATTCGAAGTTTGCCTGCTGATTGTGTTGAACTTAGCACCGTCACAGAACAGCTTGTATCCCACGCGCAACATGTTCTACAGAATTGTTTATGGCTAATCATCTAAGCAACAATGAAAATGTACCTTTCACTGGAAGTTTGGCCACGGATCTTCAGTCATTTCCAATGGATAGCGATTACCCGCACTTCAACCGTTGTAGCTTAGTCGAACTTCACTGTCAACTTGTATGACTACTTCCTGAGTAAAGCAGGTTTGTTTTTGATTAGCTAAGCCTAACTACCAACCTGTGAACTCAGCTACTTTACAAGATATAATGCTATGAATCATCACGACCAAAATCGCCATTTTTTCAATATCTTATCACGTGGTTACGAGATTGATTTCTGCGCATGCGCGTCGGGGGTATAGGGTTAAACTTGAATCACACAAACTGGAATGGTTAGAGGTGATAATGGATGTGGCAGCAAGTTGCTAGGGGTAACATCTAACAAATAAATCACATCCCCACACAGAACAACGTTTGCTCTTCGGGCTCATGCTGTTTCGTCTGGGGAATGTAACTATTATTTACAAACCTTTCAGACGGCCACATTTCACATTTAGTGCTTCTATAGCTTGAACTGCAAGTATTATGTACAGTGTACATCTCATTACAGTCTCTTCGACCTGTGACTGACGGTGCTGCTGAAAGCCCTCAGGTATTTTCTACTTTACTGATGTGACACAACCCTGCAACAATCATATGATTGAATACTTGTACCTACATGTACCTACTTGAGATTGCAATCACCTATTGTTCTTACCTTCTTGCTCCTGCTACGTATATTGTCATTCCTCTGTAACATCTATTACTGAAGATAGCTGCCCACAGTATTGTTTAGGTACAAGCCAAAACATCTGGGCTCTTTTTTTAGTTGGGCTCGTGATGGTTTGTCTGGCAAGTACAACTACTACACATGCTGGACATCTAATCATTTAATCCCTTTGATTATCACGATATATCATAGTGCTTAAATCATCATTTACATGTACAGTCTTGAAACCTAACCTGGAGATGCTTCATCATCATGGGGTAAGCCTGAGCAAGCAGCACACTGCTGATATTTTTGCAAACAGTGCAGCCGTTGTCTATCCAGCTGCAGGCCAGCTACTATGAAGCTTTAGCCTCATTCCCGGTCCTCCCCTGTTTTTTGTTCTTCGGTTTGCGTTCATTATAATTTCTGCTTCCATGTATTATACTGAATGCAAACCGAAGAACAAAAATCGGAGGAGGCCTGGGAACAAGGCTACTGAAGCTTCACATTCAATAATGAGCTGAATTCCTACCGTGTACCTATGAGCATGGTTCATGCATGGCCCTTACCTGCAGTGAGTTCAAACCACTGTGCATAAATTAATTTCTACCACCTGTGAGCAGCCTGCCTTGTCTGTCTTGGTACGTAGTTGAGGTAGCCTAGAGGTAAGTTGCCATGTGTGTTTCAACTTGAGCCATCTTCATTCCTAGTCTCCTTTATGCTGACACTGCAGTCTGGCAGTAGCCCTTCACTTTCGCTTTTGGCTGTACGTGGACATTCAATCTTCATGAAACATTCGAATATGTTCATTTGAAATACAAACAAGCAAGCATACACACATGCATACGCAATGCAATACTGCTAGTGAGGGGCTCACTTAGACTTGCCCTAATATATTTTTTCTTGGTGTTTAATCTGATGTATTGATAACTTATTTAGGCCCCAGATTTGCCACCACCTACTTATGATAGTGTTGCACGACGTGAGGCCCAACACTCTGTACCATCAGCACATGGTACTGCTGACGAAATTGAACAGAGCCAGGGCACAAGTCAGGTATGCTCTATGTTTGTACTGCCATTGCACATGGTATTGATAGTTTAGTTTTGTACACAAAAAGAAGCATAAGCATTCTGCTGTGTGACAACTGGTAATAATGTAGCCTTAAGCACTTGAATCACCAGGACGCCTATGCTCTGTAGCAACCTGGTCTTCACTATGCTGCGGTGAAAACAGTCCCGGACCACATGAAAGTTAAGCCCCCTTCACAGGATGATGACAGGGTTCTGTATTCTGACATCCTCCCACCAAAGACACTGCCAGAGGAAGCCACCTCTCTGGGTGCAGAGACCCCTCTACCACTACCAAACCAAAGTGTGTAATCACACTCTATGATTTGTAACTTCTATAGTATTAAGAGGTACTTTCGTGTGTTTGGGACCAGTTTGCAGATAAACTCTTTGAACCATGTAGGTATTTGTTTTCTGAGTATTTAAATAAACCAGGAATTAGATTACATTCTATACTGCACATGCTGTCTGGCAAAGGAGTGCCCATGGGTGGTGCACCTTACATGTTCACCAAAGTGATGGTGGGTGTCTTTCAAATGTTTCTAGATTTGTCCATGAAAGAGGACCCACGTTTGTTAATAGGCCTAGCATAACACCTTGCCTGCTAGATATACTGCCTTCCACTTGTTGTGGATCCAGTGATGACACTCTGAGTTGTATTAATTGGAAAGCTCTTGCTTGAATCCACCACCGTATTTGATCCAGCTTGCAGGTTACAATATGGACGAGCCCCTTCCTGGCTACCGTGTACCATTTAGTCTGTGCAGTAGAGCCAATCAGGATAGTTATCGGCTATGGCTGTCATGAAACAAAAGCAATCAAACACTTATCTTGGAAGGTGTGGCATTTTTGTCCATTCTGAGATGGCACCATCCATGCTAGCAACCTGCCTCAAGGGAGACTCGAGGTTTCATAGTCATGATAAAATTCATTCTTTCCTCGGCCTTTTTGCACACACGCATAAACATTCATTTTCCTTTGCGTGCAAATTAAGTTTTTGTGCATTAACATTTCGTGGTTGGCTTATTTAAACAGCGAAGTTTTCCTGATCTACAGTAGCATGTTTCAAGGTCTCAAGTTAGATCTTGTCGCATTACATAAGGAACATGGTTGACTTCATAGAGGTGTTGCTTCACACCCTCTCCACCATATGAAGTGGTCATTGCAGTTCTTCCACCCTTTCCTCCCTACTCTTCACTATATATAGAACAACTGGTTTTCCTTCTGCTTCTAGAACACTGGCACTCTCCAAAATCCTCTTAGCTCCAAATTCCTTCAGGGCAATTTATAGATATTGATGCATGGATGTAACATAGAACTAGAGCTAAAATTGGTGGTGGTGGGGGGGGGGGGGGGGGGGGGGGGGAGGATCTATTGGCATTTGGCCCTTAAAATACCTTAGAAGTATCAAATTTACTTTGAAGTGGGGAGGGGAATGACATCCTGAAGTATGTGCATGTGTCTGTGTGCGTGAGTGTATGTGCCAATTATGACGTTTCTGTGAATAGTATATTGCTGGAAGATCCTGACATGAATGAGCAGTAGAACTCCTGATGGGTGTGGTGGAGTGAGGGGGAGGGAGATGAGTCAACAGTAATGCTTTCAAAGTTCCTCTTTTGTTATTCCAATAGAGGAAAATGAAAACAATGGTTGCGCAAGTTGTGACTGTGATGTAGAAGATGCGACTGAAGAAGAAGGGGACAAAAGGTATGAGTATTTCTAGGTTTGCTGCCATATGTAGTGTTCTCATTTATAACTTTTCCTCATAGTGAGCCACCTGTGTCTGATGAAGCTGTTTCACGAAAACTATCTCCACATGTACGTATTTTTCAGCTGTCCACACCATTGCTGGATAAGTTTGCTGTGTAGCACATGTACTCTAGATACTACAAATTTACACCTCTAACCCTAGCGACCGCAACCTTCATCAGGACTATCAAAACCACAAGAATCACAACTTCTGTCAGTGGGACCTTCACCCAGGATGTTTGGAGGTAAACCTATTCTTTCAATATGGATTCAAGAGATAACTGAACTTGATTTGTGACAAGAAGTTACAATGCCCCATTTATACCATTCCTGTGTGTCCATTCACAAGCTACATGGCACATACTCATTGTATATTCATGAACTTCTTGTGTGCTTGACTGTCGCCTCTAGTTTAGTGTGTGCACGGTAGCATGTTTTATTGTAGCTACACTGACCACTTTCTCTGCTGTTTCAAAGCATTGTGCAATTATGTTAGTGATCATATTTTGTGTTACTGGAACTTATCTTATAGCAGTACATTCATATTTGTTGGTGCTTTTTTGACAGCTGTTCTGAAAGTACAAGATATGTGTATCCCTTCTTCAAGAATTGTTTGTGCTACTATGCTTTTACTGTGCCGCAAAGACAGCTTTTGATTTTATTAACCAAGTATCAGAGGGCTTAATGAGACTGTGGAAAACCAAAGCAAAGCACCATAAACTTCCTGTTTAGTTCAGTATGTGCATATGTACAAGGCCTTCTGCATCTTTTGAAGAAGTCTTCTCCACTTTGGAAAAGGTCATTTGTTTAGCAAAATAATTTTACAATTGCAAAAATGTATAAAAATTAATGTATCTAACAACAGTTTAAGACATGTCCATAGGGACAATTTTTTGGTTTGTTACATCAAAGCAACGATAGCTGTGGTGTAGGACTGGGAATGAGTCTAAGAGCATGTAACTTTGTAAAATTTGAAACCGGTCGGAATTTACCACCTGTATAGACATAAGCCATTGTTGCTAAGAACATGACCAAGTGTTCTATTTTTAGTACAGCTCAATAATTTTGACTTCTATAGAGGGCATGCATGTGACGTCATTGGTAGGCAATTTGTGCATGTTTCCGCATACTTCCATATATGCGCCGCCATCTTGAGAGGCAATGAATAGGAAAATTGTACGGTGAGGCCTACTCTACAAACTCGCTTCAAGGTACGGAGCATGCATTTAGCTTCAACTTTATACTATGCAGAGAGCTATATAATCATGACAGTTAACATACGTGTATAAGAAAGGAATGCTACTTGTAGGATCGTTTCTAGCATGGAGAGTTCAACATGCTAGTACGTAAGTCCCATTAAAAACTGTCCCTTTGCCTATCAAGATGGCAACGTAGCAGCGGTTGCTATGATGCAATGAGATACATGTACGCCCTCTATTGGAGTTATACACACTCTTACTCAAGCCGCCCATTCTTATGAGCTGTTGTCCCACTTGATACAGCCTTGACAAATTCAGTTGATTTTCAAGTTATTCGAAGGTAACACTTCCATCGTAAGTGAAAACTGGAGGCCGTTTGCTTCCTCCGTTCAAAAGAAAGCTTCATGTTTGGCAGTCTTGTCAAATCCACGATCACTCACGAACTAGTACCACCCCTTCCTGACTTTCCTGAATAGTGCAGTGGTGTAAGTGGAAAGGTGTGGCCTAGACCTACTGTATAGTGCTAAATTTTTTGCGTGTCTTTAATTTCGCGAATTTCGCAAATTTTCAACCATTCGCGAAATTATTTCAATGCGAATTTTTGACACGTAAACTACAGTTTTCGCGTGCAAGAGCGTTGATGGACAACATCCCGGGGCTATGCTCCTGAATCTGCGAGGGACGCTCTCCAAAGAGATACCTTCCAAGTACACATTGCTGTACTGACAGGTACTGACAGGTGTGAGGTCGAGCGCGGATGACGGTGTGGACAGTGCATATTAGATAGAACTTGCTTGTATGCCACGCCCATACTATATATTACGTTGTGGCATGCGCGTGTGCATGGTTTAGACAGCGAATTCGTGAAATTATTTCAACGAAATCTTCAAAAACCACCATTCGCGATAATTTAGACCCTTGAAAATTTAGCACTATACAGTATTAGTCTAAACAGTCAGGGTAATTTTGTAAAATTTGAAACTGGTCTGAATTTCCCACAAGTTCTAAAAATATTAACACATACTGTGCAGCTGTGAGTATACATAAGTTGCTAAGTACGTGACCGGGTGTTCTATTTTTAGTACAGTTCAATAAATTTGACCAGACTATGGGGAGTTACACGCTCTTACTCCAGCCGCCCGTTCTTATGTGCTCTAGATATACTAAAGTGTGTGGGCAGATCAAAACCCAGACTCAGCAATACACTCCCTGCAGTTGCTACTTCAGGGAGTATATTGCGGAGTCAATGGTGTATACTTGGCAATTAGTGGTTGAGTGTGTGTATATAGGAGCACACAGTTAATTTGCTTGAAGTTGTCAACTGCAGCACAGAGAAACCAAAAAGTTTGTTCTTGCAATGTGGGAAGGACCAATTCCCCTCAGTCCTCACTACGAGAGCTACCACCAGCACTATAGAGCCCCTGTACTGTCTCAGTACTAGCACAACTTGACAGCCAAAGATGCAGCGGCACAGTGCTTACATGATGTGTGTAACCACATGCGGATAGACAGACGCTACTGCTTTCCGGCAGCTAGCCATTACCCTGACAGATGTCGATGATAAGTTCAGTTGCCAGGTGGTTGATCCAGCGCTAGGACCAGTTTGTATTCAAATACCAGCATCATGTGGCACTCTACTGCCAGCTTGAACCATTGTTTCACAATTGCTAGCTATTGAGAGTGGCTAGGTAGCAAGCTAGTTGCCCATTTGCATCATGGCTGAGCATCTTGGTTTCAAGTCAACGCGAGCGGAAGCCCCTTTGTCATGGATCCAACTCTGCCTTGACTGCAGAGATGTTTTGGACATGGATACTCAGAGTCATTTTGCACACTGGGTATACGTACGCTGAAAAGACAATAGTGGAGGACATTGGCAAGTAATTAGCCTTCAAAACGCTGCAGCACAGTAGGTAGTTCAATGCTGCTGTGTTACAGCTCACTAGACTAGCTAGGCCTCCATAAGCATATTTGCTGGCTGAAAATGCTTGCCAATTCACTGTCTTCCATTACATTCTCATATCTAGGATGCGCTATTTGTAAACAGCCGTATTGTACTTGTGCATCAAGTATGTTATTACATGAGTGTAAGTGCAATATCGTGTTATGTTGCACGAGGGGTTGATATTAACCCTCTGGCTTTGCCCTTGAGTCAACATCAATCCCTTGTGCAACATAAACATTATTGTACTTCTCATGTAATAACATATACCTGTTGCACTGGTGTTTACTGAAGCTAAGAGGTGCTAGACAATGCTAGTGAGAACTGACTTTAATAATGTAGACATGCTGTGAAGATCACAAAGGTTGTCCAGCATTGCCAAAAGCCATCCCATGGGATTTTGGGATCTTCTTCATGTACCATAGAGCACTCTATGGTACATGCCACTGTGTACTAAACTTCTAACTGCTTCTCACACTGAAGGATATAATGGTACAGCATGGTGAGTATGTGTAAAAGCTTGAATCATGAATTTGTAATGTTTGTTAGGGTGCAAAGGTTGACTAAGGGACAAAGTTGTGTTCTGAGAGCATATTTTGTAGTTATAGCTTCTTGAAAGTATACCCACTCAGAACATTTCTTTAAAACATGCAATGTCTTTCCTTAGGTCTTCTAGCTGCTGTGGAGAACCTTACAGTGCACTCTCACCGGTCATTCGTCCTCCTTACCTGGGTTCGTCCCTTCTCCCTGGATATCACTGGAGTGGACTCTGACCTCTGGTACTGTGTGTTTGTCTACAACATTAGCCGGGGAAAGACTCCACGCACTACCAACTCAGCTACTTGTGCAGTGATAGGTGCATTGGCCATATTTGTTATGTGCTGGAGGAAACACCATGCCTGTGAGTATTGATGTGAATATACCATTGTTGACTGTGAGGTTTGTATTATTACCCTCATTTGTTTCCTGGCCTACAGACAAGTTTCATCTTGCCATCGATGTCCCTGATGCCATCAATGTTCCTGATGTCCCTGATGCCCCTGAAACTCCTCAGGTACAACAATACTGGATTGCAAACTTCAGCAAAATGTTGTTACCCTAATGTAACAACATTATGCTGAAGTTTGCGATCCAGTGTTCATATGAGCCATATACTAGACAAAAACTTGTTATTTTAAATGGGCTTGTGTTACTTTTGTAAGTGCAGCTGCTACACATACTGGACATGCAACACTTTACAAGCATGGTAATCCTCAATACTCATTTACACTATTGATTTGTTTCTCATTGTGATAGACTACAGAATCACAAGTATCTTTCTGGAATGGTGGACTCTCAATGGAAGAACGATATACTAAACCTGAGGTGTGTATGTTTATATTTGCCTTGCATACTACATCCATGTATAGCAAATCATAATAGGTTGCTAAGCAACCAAACATTGAGAATGAGTGATATATAGTGTATAGTACATCCCGAAAGTCTTTGAACAAACGTCTGACGTCTGGACGCGTCTTGAGGTTGTGTCCGCCCACACATTGGATGCCATTTGCCTTGCATTCATCTGCGTACGTGTGTGCTCGTCTGCTTGCATCTGCGTTCATCTGCTTGCGTCTGCGTACGTCCGTGTCCATCTGCGTTCGCATGTTTGCAGCGTGCGTCTGTGTTTGCATGTGTGTGTCTGCGTCTGCACACAGAAAATTAAACGTCCGAATGCATCTAGACGCAACAGGATCTCTGCGTCCAGATGCATCTTTTGTTCAAGGACTTTTGGGACGTACTATATATAGGGATGGAGTTCCTATAGTCACATTGTATTTCATAGAGAGAAGGTTCTATCATCACATGCTGTATGTTATGTTGTTGGATGTTGCTTAGCAACCAAATCTTTAACCCTTTAACCCCGATAGCGCCCGTATGTGCCCGGAATTTTTACAACCTTTAAACCCAATAGCGCCCATATGCGCCCGAGTTAGTTTCTGGCTATTTATCGCCACAGCTGCACGTTTTTGAGTTAGTACCTAGTTATTATAAGCCACAGGAAGTCGATCGAAGCATAATTAGCCGGAGTGTCCCATAGGGACTATCCCCGGAAATCGCATTCGAAGTTTGCCTGCTGATTGTGTTGAATTTAGCACCGTCACAGAACAGCTTGTATCCCACGCGCAACATGTTCTACAGAATTGTTTATGGCTAATCATCTAAGCAACAATGAAAATGTACCTTCACTGGAAGTTTGGCCACGGATCTTCAGTCATTTCCAATGGATAGCGATTACCCGCACTTCAACCGTTGTAGCTTAGTCGAACTTCACTGTCAACTTGTATGACTACTTCCTGAGTAAAGCAGGTTTGTTTTTGATTAAGCTAAGCCTAACTACCAAGCTGTGAACTCAGCTACTTTACAAGATATAATGCTATGAATCATCACGACCAAAAATCGCCATTTTTTCAATATCTTATCACGTGGTTACGAGATTGATTTCTGCGCATGCGCGTCGGGGGTATAGGGTTAAACTTGAATCACACAAACTGGAATGGTTAGAGGTGATAATGGATGTGGCAGCAAGTTGCTAGGGGTAACATCTAACAAATAAATCACATCCCCACACAGAACAACGTTTGCTCTTCGGGCTCATGCTGTTTCGTCTGGGGAATGTAACTATTATTTACAAACCTTTCAGACGGCCACATTTCACATTTAGTGCTTCTATAGCTTGAACTGCAAGTATTATGTACAGTGTACATCTCATTACAGTCTCTTCGACCTGTGACTGACGGTGCTGCTGAAAGCCCTCAGGTATTTTCTACTTTACTGATGTGACACAACCCTGCAACAATCATATGATTGAATACTTGTACCTACATGTACCTACTTGAGATTGCAATCACCTATTGTTCTTACCTTCTTGCTCCTGCTACGTATATTGTCATTCCTCTGTAACATCTATTACTGAAGATAGCTGCCCACAGTATTGTTTAGGTACAAGCCAAAACATCTGGGCTCTTTTTTTAGTTGGGCTCGTGATGGTTTGTCTGGCAAGTACAACTACTACACATGCTGGACATCTAATCATTTAATCCCTTTGATTATCACGATATATCATAGTGCTTAAATCATCATTTACATGTACAGTCTTGAAACCTAACCTGGAGATGCTTCATCATCATGGGGTAAGCCTGAGCAAGCAGCACACTGCTGATATTTTTGCAAACAGTGCAGCCGTTGTCTATCCAGCTGCAGGCCAGCTACTATGAAGCTTTAGCCTCATTCCCGGTCCTCCCCTGTTTTTTGTTCTTCGGTTTGCGTTCATTATAATTTCTGCTTCCATGTATTATACTGAATGCAAACCGAAGAACAAAAATCGGAGGAGGCCTGGGAACAAGGCTACTGAAGCTTCACATTCAATAATGAGCTGAATTCCTACCGTGTACCTATGAGCATGGTTCATGCATGGCCCTTACCTGCAGTGAGTTCAAACCACTGTGCATAAATTAATTTCTACCACCTGTGAGCAGCCTGCCTTGTCTGTCTTGGTACGTAGTTGAGGTAGCCTAGAGGTAAGTTGCCATGTGTGTTTCAACTTGAGCCATCTTCATTCCTAGTCTCCTTTATGCTGACACTGCAGTCTGGCAGTAGCCCTTCACTTTCGCTTTTGGCTGTACGTGGACATTCAATCTTCATGAAACATTCGAATATGTTCATTTGAAATACAAACAAGCAAGCATACACACATGCATACGCAATGCAATACTGCTAGTGAGGGGCTCACTTAGACTTGCCCTAATATATTTTTTCTTGGTGTTTAATCTGATGTATTGATAACTTATTTAGGCCCCAGATTTGCCACCACCTACTTATGATAGTGTTGCACGACGTGAGGCCCAACACTCTGTACCATCAGCACATGGTACTGCTGACGAAATTGAACAGAGCCAGGGCACAAGTCAGGTATGCTCTATGTTTGTACTGCCATTGCACATGGTATTGATAGTTTAGTTTTGTACACAAAAAGAAGCATAAGCATTCTGCTGTGTGACAACTGGTAATAATGTAGCCTTAAGCACTTGAATCACCAGGACGCCTATGCTCTGTAGCAACCTGGTCTTCACTATGCTGCGGTGAAAACAGTCCCGGACCACATGAAAGTTAAGCCCCCTTCACAGGATGATGACAGGGTTCTGTATTCTGACATCCTCCCACCAAAGACACTGCCAGAGGAAGCCACCTCTCTGGGTGCAGAGACCCCTCTACCACTACCAAACCAAAGTGTGTAATCACACTCTATGATTTGTAACTTCTATAGTATTAAGAGGTACTTTCGTGTGTTTGGGACCAGTTTGCAGATAAACTCTTTGAACCATGTAGGTATTTGTTTTCTGAGTATTTAAATAAACCAGGAATTAGATTACATTCTATACTGCACATGCTGTCTGGCAAAGGAGTGCCCATGGGTGGTGCACCTTACATGTTCACCAAAGTGATGGTGGGTGTCTTTCAAATGTTTCTAGATTTGTCCATGAAAGAGGACCCACGTTTGTTAATAGGCCTAGCACAACACCTTGCCTGCTAGATATACTGCCTTCCACTTGTTGTGGATCCAGTGATGACACTCTGAGTTGTATTAATTGGAAAGCTCTTGCTTGAATCCACCACCGTATTTGATCCAGCTTGCAGGTTACAATATGGACGAGCCCCTTCCTGGCTACCGTGTACCATTTAGTCTGTGCAGTAGAGCCAATCAGGATAGTTATCGGCTATGGCTGTCATGAAACAAAAGCAATCAAACACTTATCTTGGAAGGTGTGGCATTTTTGTCCATTCTGAGATGGCACCATCCATGCTAGCAACCTGCCTCAAGGGAGACTCGAGGTTTCATAGTCATGATAAAATTCATTCTTTCCTCAGCCTTTTTGCACACACGCATAAACATTCATTTTCCTTTGCGTGCAAATTAAGTTTTTGTGCATTAACATTTCGTGGTTGGCTTATTTAAACAGCGAAGTTTTCCTGATCTACAGTAGCATGTTTCAAGGTCTCAAGTTAGATCTTGTCGCATTACATAAGGAACATGGTTGACTTCATAGAGGTGTTGCTTCACACCCTCTCCACCATATGAAGTGGTCATTGCAGTTCTTCCACCCTTTCCTCCCTACTCTTCACTATATATAGCTTGCCAGGGCAGACCTCTTACCCTGGAAACCCTCTTCACTAAGCTGCATCCCACTGTGACTGACCAGTGGAAGAAACTGGGGGAGCTGCTTAGCATCGATGAGGACCTGCTGGATGAGATCTTTACCAACAGTGAGACAGATGAGGAATGTCTCAAGGCTGTGCTGGAGGTTTGGCTCCAGAAATCCACTAATCTAACCTGGAGAGATGTGACTCATGCTCTCAAGAGAATTGGTAATGTCAAGCTGGCTGAGTCACTGTATCACAGATCTAGGATAAGCATGTGATCATGTTGCGGATTTTGCTTTGTAATTTGTTAGTCTTCCCTGATCCAAATGCATGTAGTTCAAAAGTGCTTGTAGTGTAGAGTTCACCTGATGTAGCTTCAAGACATCCACATACAATGTACCAAAACGAACAAGTAGCTTGGCTTGTTGTGAGATAACCTGAGAAGCAAGTGCTACTGGTTGAACAATGAATACAGTAAGGTGATTGATGCATGTAAACACGCCAGTCCTTCACACTCAGTGTGATCTAACAGCTTTGTTGAGACCTCACAGACAAATCACCATGCACCTTTGGATTTCATAGATGTACAACCTATGTGTGAGGTGTTCATGATACCTATGTACAACTGGCTTGGCAGGGCAACACCACATCCTTGTATGTAGGCAAACTTGTACCCACTTAAACCATGGAAGTTGTTTTTACGTTTTGCCCTTCATTCCATACCATTTCCCGTCTTTGACTGAGGCTCATTCGTCCCTACACTATCAACAACTGGTTTTCCTTCTGCTTCTAGAACACTGGCACTCTCCAAAATCCTCTTAGCTCCAAATTCCTTCAGGGCAATTTATAGATATTGATGCATGGATGTAACATAGAACTAGAGCTAAAATTGGTGGTGGTGGGGGGGGGGGGGGGGGGGGGGGGAGGATCTATTGGCATTTGGCCCTTAAAATACCTTAGAAGTATCAAATTTACTTTGAAGTGGGGAGGGGAATGACATCCTGAAGTATGTGCATGTGTCTGTGTGCGTGAGTGTATGTGCCAATTATGACGTTTCTGTGAATAGTATATTGCTGGAAGATCCTGACATGAATGAGCAGTAGAACTCCTGATGGGTGTGGTGGAGTGAGGGGGAGGGAGATGAGTCAACAGTAATGCTTTCAAAGGTCCTCTTTTGTTATTCCAATAGAGGAAAATGAAAACAATGGTTGCGCAAGTTGTGACTGTGATGTAGAAGATGCGACTGAAGAAGAAGGGGACAAAAGGTATGAGTATTTCTAGGTTTGCTGTCATATGTAGTGTTCTTATTTATAACTTTACTTCACAGTGAGCCACCTGTGTCTGATGAAGCTGTTTCACGAAAACCATTTCAGCATGTACGTATCTTTCAGTAGTCCACACCAATACTGGATAAGTTTGCTGTGTAGCACATGTACTCTATGTATTACCATTGTCACTGTCTCTAACCCTAGCGACCACAACATTTATCAGATGTATCAAAACCACAAGAATCACAACCTTTGTTGATGGTATCTTTACCCAGGGAGTTTGGAGGTAAACCTATTTTTTATAAATTCAATGTCAATCTAGATTTTGAAATAACTGATCTTGATTTGTGACAAGTTATTTACCACTCCTATGTATCCGTTCACAAGCTATATCCCTTTAAACCCTATAGTACACTTTTGATAACGTCATACTGCGCACTGTGCAGAAAAGATAGTCTCTGCGCGCTGGCGCGCAGGTTCTGCGTCAGCAGAAAGGGTGGGACAGGGGGAGGTGGGTGGGGTCACCCGCAGGGTGCTGTGCACATGGCAGCTGCTAGGCTTGGCTGCAAAAGGACCGTGGTTGGCACCGGGTGGGCCAACTCTTGGCCTGGCTGCATGAGCAGGCTTAGAAAATGCCACTCTCACCTTTCAGGGGGTTCATTTCTGGCAGGGAAGGCTTCTTGGGCTCTAAGCGGGTGTTTGCCAATCGAGAGTGCTGACCATTGCATGCTCGTTAATGAGGAGGCGTGGTTAAGGTCACGTGCCAATCGAGAGTGCTGACCATTGCATGCTCGTTAATGAGGGGGCGTGGTTAAGGTCACGTGCCTACTTGCTAAGGCTGGAAGTGGAGTTGGGCTCAGTTTTGGAGTCAGAGCTTTGACACAAATGGAGATACGGTGCGTTAAAGGCATGTTTAGGCTAAAACTAATCTCCAGTGAAAAAAATTCAGTGTTTAAAGGGATATACAGCAGATACCCCTATATGCATTCATGAACTTCTTGTGTGCTTGACTGTCAGCCTGTAGTTCATGTGTACACAGTAGCATGTTTTGTTGTAGCTATACACTGATCACTTTCTCTGCTGTTTCAAAGCATTGTGCAATTATGTTAGTGTTACTGGAGCTTCTCTTATAGCATACATTCATATTTGTTGCTGCATTTTTATGTAGATTTTGCTGAAGAATACTCTCCTCATGAAGAAGTCACTGTCCCCCAAGAGGTAGTGTAACTAAATAAGAGAGCCTCTCTTTTTGTGCTATGTACTTCAAACCATCCTACCATTGCTAGTATGTCTTTATGCTGATAAGTTTTTACCAAATGTGCTCTAATTAACTTGCCAGTGAATCTTTGTGATCTACATTTTCCTTTTATAGCTTATTGAAGGGTGTGCTGCTCAGTGCTTCGCTGAAACCACAGATACCAAGGGTGCAGATGCCTTGGTTTATGGTAATATACTTTCCAAGCATCATTGTCTGATTTGATTTCTTAAAGTGATTCAATGTGTCTTCGTGTTACTGCCACTTAGGTTACAACAAAGAAAGTGTCAATCCGTAAGTTGCTAAGTTTAATATGTCATAATCATTGTTAATTTCATTCATGGCTGCTGATGTCATCAGACAGTAGAACAGTATAGGAATCTGGCCACAACAGACCAGACCATGCATGACCAGACAAGAATACTTTACACCCTTTCTATTTCATGGCCATGCTACCATTAGTGACACATATTTGGCCTCATCTTTTATTTGATGTTCCCAATCGTTTTTTCATTTATTTTTATTTTTATTATGGTTTCCCTGGGATGACCCAGTTAACGAGGAAATCCCCAATAGCACTTAGGGGGGATGTTTTAGAGTCTCAATCTCAAAGTCATATGTAATCTTCGTCTGGGTTGCTCTAGCCTCGTACCCAGCCAGGCTCCTCCCCATGTATGTGGAGGAGCCTGGGTACGAGGATAGGTTGCTCCTCTCTCAAAATGATCAAACATACGTAGCTAGATTGCAATGTTTACTTCTTGGATTTACTTGTAGAGCTGCTCAAGCTAGCCATTGTTTACCTGTAATTATATTATGCACATACATGAAATAAAAAGCGTGGAAATATTCCCAGATACTGTAAGCAGCCAGATATTCGAGACCTTGATAAGCGAGGATCCACTGTACTATATATATATAGTGTATTACTGTATTTACAGACTTAGCTGACAGCCTGCACGCTTGTGACTCTGACCAGTATTGTGATGTATCATTACTTGATCTGATTTTCATGTGTATAGCTGGACACATGCACCAAGTGGCAGACATACATATTCAACTCAAGTAAGTAGCAGTCAATTCTCTTGGACATGGTTTATAATGAATATCAGTGATTTTCGATCGCTTATTATTATTTAATTGAGGCTATTTTGAATTATGTCATGTAACCCATACATCGTTAACTCTGTTTTCAGTTGCCTATCTGTGATGTGCCAGGCGCTGAAGGCAATATGAGTAAGCAAACATACCGTAGATCAGGAAGTTTTCGCGTAAGAAATGTTCTCGCGTTTAATTTTCGCTGCATGGCCAAGTGGTGAAAATTATTATTCACCATAGAAACATTTTTGCACGTTTAATTTTCGCTGCTTAAGCAACTGGCGAAAAATTTTAACGGGGAAAATTTCCCGATCTACGGTAGGCTAGAACAATTTCCATTAGTTAGTACAATAATATGATCATGATGCACCTATTTTGTCCAGATTGCCTCACCTATGAGAACCTTGCACTTCAGAATAGTGATGCACACAAACTACCTGCTGAGGTGAGTACATTCTAAGACTCTCCACAATAGTTGGGCTAGGACACAACCATTCAAAGCCTGGTTATGATATTCTTATGGCCTATTTAGAATTCAGCCTCTTTATCACACAATTTTATTGCAAAAGTTTGATTGGTCTGCACTGATTGCCTTGAAGATTGTTGGAGAGCCCAATCAGAATGTTCTGACTAAGCTGTATGGTATATGCGATTGAAAGGTTTCACTATTAACTCTTTACCAACCGTAACGCGTTATTGCAATAGTACGCATATGACCATAATGATCACGAACGAAGCGGTCAAGACTATGTGGTATGTACTCAGTTTTATATCTCCAGTTATAAACCAGGTACAGACTTCTAGTAAAAAGCAATGGATAGCCTTAGGCTTTGCCTAGCTACGCTGTAGTTTTGAATCTTACCACTGAAGTACAAGCTTGCAGATAAACGTGAACTTTTCAAACCGGAAGTCGCTATCTTCGGTATGTTCTGATACTTGTAGCTCCGCTGTTACAGCCCTGTTTCCTTTGGAATATGCAGCGAGGTTAGAGCCTTCTTTTAACTATTTGTAGCTTTTTGTTTCACCTCTGTAGCTTGTTTACTTCTTGAGATTGGTCTCGACAAAGATGGCCTCTTCATCTGCGATAGCATCACACCTTCGCAATGTTCAACTTCCGGCTCATACGCACGCTATCACAACTTAAGTATGCACAATTTAGCTTCCGCTGGGTGTAATGAATACAGTTACCGACGGTGGAAGTCCGTAATTCATCGCTACCTTCGGAAAAACTCTTGCAAATGCAGGTATGTATTCATGACGCTAAAACGGGTCATTGGTCATACGGGAACACTAATTTCATGACGCTAAAATGCGTCATTGGTCGGTAAAGAGTTAATGTAAAGAGCTAAGGTCCATTTGCTGTCAGTAAAGAAGCCTATGGAGTGAAAAGTTGAGATCTCCCTCAATACATGTCTGACAATTGTGTCAGTTCCTTTCTGCAATACTGTAATAACATGCATATTAATTGAGTTGCCACTCTAATGTTTTGACGCAACTTTGTACCCATGCTCTTAGCCCCTGGATACAAGGCTAAGTTTACTCATCACTTCTTCCCAAACAATCTGTAACCAAAATATTTTGGAGACATATGTCCCCTTACATAACTGTACTGTTGATCACAAATTCCACACCTGCATTGGCACACATACTCGACAGTTGTGTTGGGTGAGTGGAACTTAGGACACCCCAGACTGCCAAGTTAAAATCCGCCAACTTTGATGTATTTTGTTCTGCCCAATTTCATTACAGCCAGGTTTCTTTTTTGGTATTTTTTGTAGGATTCCGTTCATGTGAACACTGCTAATGAAAATGTTGGTTCTGAATCAGCTGAGGAGAGTACCAAAGGTATATATTACACCACACACACACACACACACACACACACACACACACACACACACACACACACACACACACACACACACACACACACACACACACACACACACACACAAAGACACACACACAACAGACACACACACATTGCAATAATCAATGGCAGTCTACAAGAGTTTGTGGTGGTACTGTTGCTGGTTACAGTTGCTAAATGTCACTTGTCCCACTGTATTATGTGGATAGCAAGCTAGATACAAATTTTATGCATAACATTAACTAACAGTAACTCTCCAGTGTGTCTGCATTAGGATTGAACTTAGTATTGCTAGAGTCATAGCCACCAGCAGCTTGTGTGTGGTACACAAGCACAACTGCCATATTCCTAGCAGTTAGCTTGAATTGAAAACAATATCTTCTAGAAATCACAAAGTTGTTAGTCATACTTTTACGCACTCAATATATTATACATAGTCATATGGATGCATGACATCTATATAGATGGCAGCTTCCTCCTGGAGTCACTGTAGTCTCAAGTTCCTAGTTGCTGCTACTATAATGAATAAGCTCAATAACCAACTACCATAGTGAGACATAGCAATGAGCCTCTACAGTATCTTTAAGCTGATTACAGGCATCATTGCTCTTACCAGTCAGTAAACTCAACTATATCACTGCAAAAACAAGTTGGTTGTTTTAACCACAGAGTGGTTACCATGGTTGCAGACAAGCTGAAGAGACAGTGGTTATGAGAGGTTTGCTTTTGGAATTAGAGACTAAATTTGATATTGAAGACATATTGCATAAGGCAACTGGAGAGGCAGCTGCCTAGTTCATCTTACAACCACAATACACTGACAACCCTCATAACATCTGTGCTTCCCTCATCTGGTTACATTAAGAGCATGAAAGTTCC
Organism: Agelas oroides; assembly: GCA_949130485.1. Taxonomy (NCBI): domain Eukaryota; kingdom Metazoa; phylum Porifera; class Demospongiae; order Agelasida; family Agelasidae; genus Agelas; species Agelas oroides. The sequence continues at coordinate 9,866,829 of OX422183.1, read as the reverse complement.
TTACTGCAACTTTGAAGTGCATTTCCCCCACAATCATGTAACTAAAGAACTCCCCCAAGTGCAGATGTGTATATGATCAAAGAAACACCGAACCTCACCAGAAATGTTCTGAAAGGATATAGCTACTAATTCACACTTTGGATTCAAATTGGAAGCATTCCTTGAACTTTATGCGTCACGTACACAACAGGCATGCAACTGAGATGACCAAAATATGGTTGAAATAACCCAAATGTTTTTGCAGTGTATCTACACATAAGCATAATGGAGGACTGCTAATGGAGTTGTAGAAGAGTTCCTCTTGCTGTAATAGTTTTTAATTAGGCACTACTTTCTGCATTGGTTTAATTGAGAGTTTATTAATTGTCCTGCCTTGGTAATAGGTATAATAACCATTACTGTATAACTAAGTGCACTTCATTGAAATTTACACTGTAGCAATGTTGGAGGACCGCCATAAGTTGGCAGACAGCTGGCGTTATCTGAGAATACAACTGGTTGCCTTGACGAAGCAGCAGCTCACAAAACCAGGCTATCAGCGAATTGATGAGCACAGAAAGAAGCTACTTCTGGCATGGAGTGACAGAGAAGAGTTTAATTGGATGGAGGTTGTCTGGGCTGTTTTGGATAAGGGTAAAACCCTAGCATACCAGATTGTCCAGATGTGTGGTAAGTTTTGCTGTGTGTTTACCTTCTTTAGTTTATCACAGTACAGCTGGGAGTCCATTTTGAAGTATACAAGTATTGAATGTTCTCGGGAAACGAATAGATAGTTGCAGATCTTTTGACTTAGATGCACTACAGAGTTGGCACAAATTATATTATGCTAAATTTACCACATTTTCAAGCATGCAGGAATAGAAGCCTTTACAGTCATGAACTAAGTGCCTAATGTATTCTGTAGACACGTGGACTCACGGACTTGTGACTCGCACACTGAAAATATTTTACAACCGGATGCTTTTGCAACATGAGCCAAGGATTGCTAATGGAGTTGTATAGAGGAATTATGAGCATTAGCAAGCTTAGTGGGAGACTTTGATAGTTATAGTTGCCCTAAAACTATAGCTATGAAGCTGATGTCAGTCAACAGGTACTGAAAGTTGTCCACGTAAGACATGCTGTGGCATGTATCACATAACATAATGTACCAGGCATTTTGTGCAAATTTCGTACTGCAAGCGATGATGGCCATGCAGCCCTGGAAATAAGGCTAAATTTCACTTACATGAGAGGCATTGAAAATGCTGTGGAAACGCCATTACCAGGCTAAATGTAAAGCTATGGGAATGATTGTGTGGCAGTATGGTAAGCCAGTAGTTAAGTACACATTTCCACTGTAGTTAGCCCCAACACTGAACAAAGGTTATTGATGGAACACCCTCAGCCATGTTTATTTTCACAGACTCTGTGTGCGTGAGTATCTTTGTCTACCCGCATAGCCAGACTCTCACTGGATAGTCTGGCTACAGCCTCAAACCCACCCATTCTGTTCTGAAATTATCTCCATACTAAAGCGTTCAAGAATGAAAAACCTTGGTTCAATGCTAGTCTGGCTATATGAGACTAGCTGGAGTGTGGATCAATGTCACATGCCAACACTATGTCTTTTTACTTGAAATCAATGACATCATAGATGTGCTAGCGTGGCATTTAGCATTGAAAGAGGCTCCCAGAGACCACAGTGATGGTTCATGTGTGAGGTCAGCTAAGTTACTAGGAGTTACGGCAGTGAGACAGCACAAGCTACCATATTTAGCTAGATAGGAAAACATCTCTACATTCTCTACATTCCAATACAAACTTTGCCAAAGTGTTACTATAGGTCAAATCTGGGTTCTAGCTCCTCGCTTGCCTTATCTCGAGTTTTCTATTGTAGTCTATGTACACATGTGACCTATTTCACCTTTCAATTCAATTCAATTGCACTTGTCTCTGCAACACAGCAGTATCTACTGGTTGTGATTCTGTAGATTTAATAATTTGTTTGCAGCATAATTTACCAGGCCTTCCGCTCAGATTTATACTGTGCAAGCGATGGATGCTGCGATGGCCTGGAAACGAGGCTAAGTGTTCTTAGCTCCTACACAACTAGGATGAACCATTGCATGTGCTGTGTCGGCAATGAACAATACCTTTCCAGCCACAAAATATTTCAGGTGCGAGTCTTGAAAGTCTGTGAGTCCACAGGCACATTAGGCCTCAAATACTGTTAGCCCAAATGTTTTAAGTTACATGAACTGGTACTGTTTGATTGCTTTCCCAGCTTGTTTGTTGTTTTCATGTTTTTAGGAAACAACTTGTGCATTTTGCCAACAAAAAAAACATTCTCCATGGCAACAGTCTTCTCTGAAACGAGAATATATCATGTATGTTTACTCTTAAATTCCAGTCTTTCTTTCATTGACATTCATGCGGAACAATGCACAAAGTACCCACTTCCAAGAGATAGACTCTGTTTTGTCCATTATTCCAGCTAACAATTATGTAACAATGATAACTACACAAAAGGCATTGTTGACTTTTTTCAGTGTGTTTGTCTGTGCCAATCCAATTTGGTATGCTTGCTCACCTAGTGTCATGGCTAGACTCCACCCATGAGAGGAGAGGGTCTGGTGATGTTCAGCCGATCCCTCAGGCTTCATTAACATTGATTACTTTCTGGAGAGAAGTTTCCCTCCACCAATCACATTGCAGAAAACACAATCTGTAGTGCAACACCGGAAATCCTTCGCTACTTCAGCATGGTGACACAGCAGCACTTTTTTTGGCGTGTAAATTAGTTACAGTTCTGAACTATGCGTACAGCAAGCTATGAATTTTTAACAAAGCCTAAGGAATCAGCCGAATGTCACCAGACCCTCTCCTTGCTGGCTGGGTGGGATCTGGGTACGAAACTATTATTGCTCACCAAATTCCAAGCGGAGGACAAAATCCTGCAAAGGAGGGATGGGGTGTGGGGGCAATGCATGCATTTGTGTATGTGTTTGTGTACATGTATACGTGCTAAGAGGGGATGAAAGGTATTAGCGTCAGTATGCTCATGGCTCAGACACTCATAGTAATTACTACCTGCCCTCACCTTACTTGTATGGTATCTGCAGGTCTAGTGATTGTGGAGTGAAGCTGAAGTTACTAATAAAACTTTTACCTCATTAGCAGTATGATATTGTGTTATATGCCTTTATGTACTTTGCCCAAAATTTGAAACTCAGCCAAACATAATTATAAGCATTGTTATACATCTATATTCGGCTTCGTTTTGTATCTTGTCAGTGACTTAGAAAGTCAACTTAGCTGATGCCTTGCTTTCCCCATTATTACTTTTTGATTGTTGTACATCTGCATGCGATATTAATTATACCGTCATGTAGACGAACTGACAGCACTGCTGCTAGCAGACAGTGCTGTCAGTGATTCTAAAAATGTACTTAATTGGTTATGATCTGCTATATACCACATTGGCATGGAAGAGGTAACTGTGTCATTAATCAAATCAGTGTACTGTAGGGATTGATGGTACATTGCCTTAGTTCCTGTCTTCCAAGCATTGTGATCTGCGCTCCTTCAGGGGCTGATTCATGGGGATGGTTAGCTAACTCCATATTTTTCCCCGTCATATTGCTTGATAAATACCTTGCATTTGAGCAATGTTGTGTCTAGAGTACCGGTATATAATAAAAATTGAATTCTAGGGACCACTATAGTGAAAGGGTCGCGTAAGGTGCCGGGTGAAAGCCGCAACGTCGTCCGGTTATTATTCATTATTTCATAGATTGATGTAGCTATATACGCCACGCCACTCTGTATTGTATTGCCTGATTAAAATTGCCAAAGTGCGATTGAAACGTTGCAAACAAAGTTTTTTGCCTTCTACTGCCTACAATCTATGATTGTTACTAGCAAACGCTGTAATTATACGCTCGGCAAATCTACGGCGCTACAGCCATTAAAAGTGGGCGTGTCACTGCTTGGAAGGCAATAATGACAGTTGAGTCGGCAGGTCTCAGAGAAAGCGGGTGCTAATGCGAAACAATCTATATAGTTTGCCTGGCCTAACTCAAGTTCTCTTGTGGGGGGTGCAGTTGCCTCCTCGCCCCTATGCTATATAGGTCACTAGTACTGGAAAGGTGGGAGATCACCTTCAAAAGAAAGGTACATGGCAACATTTTTGATAGTTCACTGCCAGATAGTTGTCTGTAATCCAAACCAAGACAGCCTTAATATCATGTACCAGGAGTTAGTCTTCAGGAGACTGAACAATTTGATACAGAGCAATGTCTGCATATGCAACTGTTCTTCCATTTGACACTACAATAGATTGCATTGTTGATGTAAATTCAAAACAACAGGGGGCCAAGTATAACGAACCTTGAAGAACACCAGAGACAACTCGTAGCACTGAGGATTTGGCTCCATTGAAATAACATTGTTCTCTGCCTGATAGCTATGAGCCTGATTATATATGAATCAACATTAGTGACTGATAATTTCCTGAGGAGTGGAAGATGGCGCACACTAGCTGTTGCTAAAAATAAATCAATTAAAAAAAAACAGTAGAAACTTCCTTGCACCAGTCAAGAGCCCGAGTACAGTCACGAGTCATGGAAAATATTTTATGGCAGTAGTGGTATAGACCTTTAGGAATTGGTACCACTCTTGCACATTTCCAACCAGGGACAAATTAAAAAACTTTGTCAAACTAGGTGTCATGCAACATACATGCACTACCTTTTAGCATTCTTGAAGAGATCAACGGTTATCAGCACCAGTAGCCTTGCTAGAAATGCAGTGAAGTTGTGAACCTGGTCTTCAGTACACAGAAGATATAAAGTCACAAAAAAGTTTGCCAAACGCAAACAAGCACATGTAGGGATGAAATCCTCAAAAACCAACCAAACAAGACGGGAACGACACCACAATACTTTTACACCATCCCTACATCTTGTGCCATTTTGCCAAAACTGTGTGTTTGTATTTGTTTTTTAGTTGTGTGTAGAAGAGGGTTGTCTTGTAGATGGAAGGGTGTGGCGTGGGTGTGTTGTGCATAGTGAGTATGTTGTGTTGTTGGTGGTTGCTACTGAGTGTAGCAGGTATGGTCCAAGTTGTGTGTAGAAGGTGTGGAGTGAGTGAGGAGTGGTGAGTGTGTGTGTTATGTTGGAATGTGCATTATGTTGTTAAGTTTTATGCCTGTTTAGCATGATAGATATGGGTTGTCTTGTATACAGGTGGCTGTGAAGTGAGTAGTGGTAATTTTGTAATGCTTTGTGAAGGATGGGTTATTTTGTGAGATAGTTGAATGGAGTGAAGTACTATGTTTGTTTGTGGTTGGTGTGGGCTAATAAGTACAAATGTAGAGGGTTTTGTGTTGTGTACAGGTGGCAAAATGGCACAAGATGTAGGGATGGTGTAAAAGTATTGTGGTGTCGTTCCCGTCTTGTTTGGTTGGTTTTTGAGGATTTCATCCCTACATGTGCTTGTTTGCGTTTGGCAAACTTTTTTGTGACTTGTTTCTGTTGTTTTTTTGTTGTTGTTGTGTAACCACACCCCAAGTGAAATGACTTGTTATGTAGTTTATTGTTGATGTTGATGGATTTCTGGAGGATGTTAGCTGTTTGCACTTATCCACTTGACAATGGAATCATGGGTGTAACTGTTGTCTAATTGGGTATGTGCATGTGTGTGTGAGTGGTTGTTCTAAGGCACTGTGGTATATACATGACTGTCTACCTGTTCTGTTGTATGACAGGGTTGTAACACTGTATGTTGTGTGTTGTCCAAGGAACAGTTTCTATAGCTGGTTATACATTGTGGGCAGGTGTGTGTAGGTTGTGTATGGTGGGTGGCAGGTACATAGGTCATAAAGAGGTAAGGCATAACTGTGGTAAAGGAACCCTTGGAGAGTAAGAGTGTTTTTCCGGGTTCTTCCAGTACTTGTTACGGTGTCATAGTGTACAGTGTCCCCCCCAAAAATGTCCCCCCGGACATTATTAACCGGTGAATAATGTCCCCCCGGACATTATTCACTAGTGAATATTGTCCCCCTAGGACATTATTCACTGGTGAATAATGTCCCCCCTCAGTGAATATTGTCCCCCCTAGAAGAAGATTGAAAACGGTCATCTGCGGGGATTCAGGCACTATAGTACAAGGGCGTAGCTAGGATTTATTGAGTGAGGAGGCAATACCTTACCACGCGCGAAGCGCGCGGCGAAAATTTAGCTAATTAATTATTCATAACTTAACTAATTCAATTAACCAACGTTAAAAGTACGTAAATGTACAAAATATCGAAGTTACCTTTCCTTCCACGCTTTGTAAAGAAAGTCGTTGTCAATGCTGCTGGTCTTTTCCCAACCAGGAGCGAGTGAGTTCCGATGTAATTTACTTTGCGCATGCGCTGGATACATCGCCAATGCGCGCGCGCGTTCTTACGCAGAAAAGTGAGGAGGCAACTGCCTCCTCTGCCTCATTGCTAGCTACGCCCCTGTAGTAGGTGGGAAGATGAGTTCATTTTGAAACAAGCAAGTAATTCTAGTGGAGTGGCCTCAAAAGCCACACAGCCCCCGGGTTTGCAAGATTATGGAGCCATGCGTACGGCGTTCTTGGCACACACTCGATTTATTCATAGATAGTGGAGTCGGGGATGATTTATGCAGAGTGTCTCCTAGACTCTTACCCTGGACGTTCTTACCCGACATTTGTCGCTTGCAGTGCTAACACAGGGAAAGAAGCCTGAAAGCTAAGCTTCCTTGAAACGCAAGTCCAGAAGGCCTGGGTACGAGCCTACGAGGCTAAGCGTATCTAGTCTCGCAGTGGGATCTGGCCACGCGAGACGAAGCGTATCTTTGCGAGCTGTATTTAACCTCGGATTGTGGGTCGCGCTGCTGTTGTTAGGTCCATGCATGTTCCCGGCTGCCAGTTGTAGTGCTCTGAACTTAGCAAATAAAAATCGCAGACACCTTGCCCGCACACCACCTTGAAAGCGCATGTACGAGGGGGGACATTATTCACTAGAGGGGACATTATTCACCGGTGAATAATGTCCGGGGGGACAATATTCACTAGTGAATAATGTCCGGGGGGACATTATTCACGGGGGGACATTATTCACTCCGACAACGGGACGCTTGCCTTTTGCTTTCTTTGTTGCGCAGATAGTTCTGCTTATCCCGCGCCCGTTTCTTGTGGACGTTACGCATACTGCGTTCCTTGTCAAATCCAGCACAAGTACGTCAACTGCTGTATGAAAGTAGCAACATATGCAATCGTTTGGGAATCAATCGATCGTCAAGTTCTCTACGGAAGTAGAATAACCGCAGCTGCATGCCAACTTCACGTGCTGTAGCTGTTGAACTTCTGTTGACGTAATCGCTATGAATATTCTATTCTAACAAAATGGCGTATAGCAGCAAGCATAAGCGTGGGGTTACCTGAGAATCGCCGATTAATTCGACTTCTTTCTTTGAGAACGATGAGTGGTGGGTACAATACCCAGTAATTTATGCTGATGTTTCGCGTTTGAATCGTTGTAATAGCTTCAGCCGTTGTCGTGCTATCGTGGTGAGCAAGAAGAAGAAGAAGAAGAAGAAGAAGAAGAAGAAGAAGAAGAAGAAGAAGAAGAAGAAGAAGAAGAAGAAGAAGAAGAAGAAGAAGAAGAAGAAGAAGAAGAAGAAGTCAGAAGATAGACGATTTGCCTTTTTTAGCGACTTGACTGTCAGGTACTTAGCGATGCTTTCCAGCAAATTTAACGATCCTGTTGCCCATGGAAGCACTCGATAATGCCTGATATGGCTCATGGAGGCCGTTGACTTATCTAACGCGGACATTTCGAGCGTGTCATTTGTGCACTTTGAATGTGGCCGCCATTTTTTTCGGGGTCATCCCTACATATGGCGTACTACCGTACGCCATGATAGCTAGTCAGGACACTCAGGTCAGTAATACTGCGAGCGATCAAAAACTGGAGCCGGGAAACGCCCTGGGAATGGCCTGGGAACGAGGCTAGAGTAATGATCGGAGTGAAATTAACTGCTTGGTCAACTGGCAAGGTAAAATGGTAATTCTGAATAAATTTACAAAAAAGCCTTGCGTTTGCAAACCCTGTTTGCAGATATTTTACATAGGAGACTTCTTTAGCTTTAGGATATTGAGCAGCATAATTGTAGGTTCATTGGTCCATGGTCAACATTGCTAAGTTGTTTTGGTATCATAAAATGCTACAGAGTTACTAAATACTGCCAAGTTTCTAGAGATATATGTGGTCTAGGCAAATTTTTTGACTGTCCTGACATTTTGTAGCAGTACGCTGTGTAAGGCCACACCAAATTGATCATGAAGTGCATGCGGGCGGGCGGCTGATTAGGACTTAAGGACTTCCGGAAGTCAAGACAGGTAATTGTGTTGTGTGGCCCAAATGAATTGACGGCTGCGTTGAGCTCAACGCTGACATCAATCAAGTCTAAACAGTCTTTAGGCAAGTATGCTTTGGATAGAGTGCCTTTTTGTTCCGCATTGATGTTGTTGACGTAGAGTTCTGTGATGCTCACTTTGTCATCACCAACATGTGTGATTTTCCACGGATATACGATCTTGTTGCTGGAAGAAATGACGGTGCAGTTCACTAGCGTCATTTTAGGGGCTCATAATTAAACAGGAAGCCGTTTGTATCTAGTAAACAATATGGGACCTTGGAATGTAATTGTGCACTTGGGCTACACAGTACCGAAAGACCGTTTTAACAACGCTACCTCTTTTGACTAAAGCACTATGTGATACGCACGTCTATAATACAAGTTATTCTGCCAAGCGCTTCTAGCAATTTTCGAAGCACACATAGTTGAATCACATGCACTAGATGTGGCAGTATTTGGGTTAGGTTAAGATGAATTTTAAAAATGCAATGGTGCTGTTGTTGCAAATCTGCTACAGTAATAAGCAATGGAGAGACTGCATGCATAAGTATGCCATCAGTATGAAGCAGAGTATGAAGTTAAGATCCAATTACAGCCATGTAGTGGATAGTGCATGTGAATGTCGAATTTTGATGAGATGCATTCATATCCTCCTGCCATTTCCATAGTAACATGGTGTACCCTAATACGCATTGCAGTGTCGCATGTGTTGTAGTGTTGCAGTATTGCATGACACTGTGTTACATGTGTTGCAGTGTTATAATTTGCACGTGTTGCAGTGTTGCATCTGTTGCAGTCGGTTGCAATGTTGCATCTGTTGCAGTCAGTTGCAATGTTGCATGTGTTGCATGTGTTGCAATGTTGAGTGTTGCAGTGTTGCAGTGTTGCATATGTGTTGCAGTTGGTTGTAATGTTTCCATGTGTTGCAGTGTTGCACGTGTTGCAATGTTGTGTGCATGTATTGCAGTGTAGCATGCGTTGCAGTGTTGCAGTGTTGCATGTATTGCAGTGTTGCAGTGTTGCATGTATTGCACTGTTACACTGTTGCAGTGTTGCATGTGTTGCAGTCGGTTGCAATGTTGCATGTGTTGCAGTGTTGCATGTGTTGCAATGTTGAGTGTTGCAGTGTTGCAGTGTTGCAGTGTTGCATGTGTTGCAGTGTTACACTGTTGCAATGCTGCATGTGTTGCATGTGTTGCAGTGTTGCAGTGTTGCATGTGTTGCATGTATTGCAGTGTTGCATCTGTTGCAGTCGGTTGCAATGTTGCATGTGTTGCATGTGTTGCAATGTTGAGTGTTGCAGTGTCGCATGTGTTGCATGTATTGCAGTGTTGCATCTGTTGCAGTCGGTTGCAATGTTGCATGTGTTGCAGTGTTGCATGACATTGTGTTACAGTGTTGCAGTGATGCATGTGTTGCATGTATTGCAGTGTTGCATGTTGTAGTGTTGCAGTATTGGATGACACTGTGTTACATGTGTTGCAGTGTTATAATTTGCATGTGTTGCAGTGTTGCATGACATTGTGTTACAGTGTTGCATGTGTTGCATGTATTGCAGTGTTGCATCTGTTGCAGTCGGTTGCAATGTTGCATGTATTGCAGTGTTGCATGTGTTGCAATGTTGAGTGTTGCAGTGTTGCAGTGTTGCAGTGTTGCATATGTGTTGCAGTTGGTTGTAATGTTTCCATGTGTTGCAGTGTTGCACGTGTTGCAATGTTGTGTGCATGTATTGCAATGTTGCAGTGTTGCAGTGTTGCATGTATTGCAGTGTTGCATGCGTTGCAGTGTTGCAGTGTTGCATGTATTGCAGTGTTGCAGTGTTGCATGTATTGCACTGTTACACTGTTGCAGTGTTGCATGTGTTGCAGTCGGTTGCAATGTTGCATGTGTTGCAGTGTTGCATGTGTTAATTGCGATGTTGAGTGTTGCAGTGTTGCAGTGTTGCATGTGTTGCAGTGTTACACTGTTGCAATGCTGCATGTGTTGCATGTGTTGCAGTGTTGCATGTGTTGCAGTGTTGCATGTGTTTCAGTGTTACACTGTTGCAGTGTTGCAGTGTTGCAGTGTTGCATGTGTTGCATGTATTGCAGTGTTGCATCTGTTGCAGTCGTTGCAATGTTGCATGTGTTGCAGTGTTGCATGTGTTGCAATGTTGAGTGTTGCAGTGTTGCATGTGTTGCAATGTTGAGTGTTGCAGTGTTGCATGTGTTGCAGTCGGTTGTAATGTTTCCATGTGTTGCATGCAGTGTTGCACGTGTTGCAATGTTGTGTGCAACATTGCATGTATTGTAATGTTGCAGTGTTGCAGTGTTGCAGTGTTGCATGTATTGCAGTGTTGCATGCGTTGCAGTGTTGCAGTGTTGCATGTATTGCAGTGTTGCATGCGTTGCAGTGTTGCAGTGTTGCATGTATTGCAGTGTTGCAGTGTTGCATGTATTGCAGTGTTGCATGTATTGCACTGTTACACTGTTGCAGTTTTGCATGTGTTACACTGTTGCAATGCTGCATGTGTTGCAGTGTTGCATGTGTTGCAGTGTTGCATGTGTTGCAGTGTTGCATGTGTTGCAGTGTTGCAGTGTTGCAGTGTTGCATGTGTTGCATTAGCCTCGTTCCCAGGCTCTTGTGCGGGGGAGGAGGAAAGAGAGCCTGGTACACACTGTTCGCGCATGCGCCAAATTCCCTTGGTAACCTGCATACTACTCCGCTACACTAAAATTACGGTCAATTTCTGTTTACCTTCTGAAAGGCTGCACTGCCTGGTTATACACCCTGTGGGATACATACGGGCGGTTTTGAAGTCAAAAACGATATCGCTTTGACGGTAACGGTCTGCATTGCTTCGTTCGAGGCGATCGGTAAACTTCAAAGGGAAAGATTGCGTCAGTCACGTGCCGCAGCGTTTAGCTGGAATGGACAAACGCGTGGACAATTCCTGCAAGCGAAGAGCTGAGTACCTTCGTCGCTCCCTCGTCATCGTCTACACAGAGCGTGGTCAGTGGCAGGCATCTTTTATACGGGAGAAGTCGGCGTGCCTCGCGGAGGTTAGTGTAACGGAGCAGATTTTACGGAAATTTCCAAATTCCCAGAAATCCTGGGGGAACTGAGCATGCGCAAACAGTGTGTACCAGGCTCTTTTTTCTCCGCCCACGCACAAGAGCCTGGGAACGAGGCTAGTGTTGCATGTGTTGCAGTGTTGCAGTGTTGCATGCATGACATTGTGTTACATGTGTTGCAGTGTTGCATGTATTGCAGTGTTGCATGACATTGTGTTATATGACATTATGTATTGCATGTGTTGCATGTGTGTGTTGCAATGTTGAGTGTTGCAGTGTTGCATGTGTTGCAGTGTTGCATGTATTGCAGTGTTGCATGTATTGCACTGTTACACTGTTGCAGTGTTGCAGTGTTGCATGTGTTGCAGTGTTACACTGTTGCAATGTTGCATGTGTTGCAGTGTTGCATGTGTTGCAGTGTTGCATGTGTTGCAGTGTTACACTGTTGCAATGCTGCATGTGTTGCAGTGTTGCATGCAGTGTTGCATGTGTTGCAGTGTTGCATGTGTTGTGTGTGTTGCAATGTTGAGTGTTGCAGTGTTGCATGTGTTGCATGTGTGTGTTGCAATGTTGAGTGTTGCAGTGTTGCATGTGTTGCAGTGTTGCAGTATTGCATGTATTGCAGTGTTGCAGTGTTACATGTATTGCACTGTTACACTGTTGCAGTATTGCATGTATTGCAGTGTTGCAGGTTGCAGTGTTAGTGTTACATGTATTGCACTGTTACACTGTTGCAGTGTTGCATGTGTTGCAGTGTTGCAGTGTTACAGTGTTACATGTATTGCACTGTTACACTGTTGCAGTATTGCATGTATTGCAGTGTTGCAGTGTTGCAGTGTTACAGTGTTACATGTATTGCACTGTTACACTGTTGCAGTGTTGCATGTGTTGCAGTGTTGCAGTGTTACAGTGTTACATGTATTGCACTGTTACACTGTTGCAGTGTTGCATGTGTTGCAGTGTTGCAGTATTGCAGTGTTGCAATGTTGAGTGTTGCAGTGTTGCAGTGTTGCAGTAGCCTCGTACCCAGGCTCCTCCCCACGCTTTTCGGCATGGGGAGGAGCCTGGGTACGGAGCTAGTGTTGCAGTATTGCATGTGTTGCAGTGTTGCAGTGTTGCACGTGTTGCAGTCGGTTGCAATGTTGCATGTGTTGCAAGTGTTCAATTTATTGTGTTGCAGTGCTGTTGCAAGTGTTGCAATGTGTTGCAGCAGTGTTGAAGTATTGTATGAATGTGATACATGCAAGTGTTGTGTCCATTGTAAGTTTTCAATAACGCATGGCTACAAGGGCTATATATACTGGCACAGTGCGTAAGCCTGAGGGCTTACGTCATCACTGTGATCATATATACCGCGAAGCCATGCATTATCTAATATCTTGCATGGATTTGATTGGCTGTTCGCGGTGTTGCTTAGTAACGCACGTCACAGACCCCTTCCACTTCATACGTATGCCTAGTGCCCAGCCCTCTCACCTGTGTCCGATCTCGCCTTCAAAGTGCTGCCCCCGAAACGATAAAACCGCACCTCCCAGACCTGGAAGCAGACCCACTGCGATTCACCGAGGTCGTACTAGGAGACACGCCTACCCAAACGTTTATCATCGATTTCCTGACCCAACTAAAGAGCGCCCGCAGCTTCCTGATTCTCCATTCGGACTAGGGTAAATCGCCACTTTTGGACACTTAAAGAAACAAACTCATTTAATCGGAAGTAGCTTACACTAGAGGATTCTCCTTTTGCGTGCCTAGAGTATCCATTAACTATAGACTTACACCATAGCCTTAGCTCAGAACTTCCACCATTAATTGGACAGTAGGCATCAGATTATGTACTGGTACTTCCGTTTCCAGTAGTTGGACATTCCCCCCAATTAATGAACTCCACATTCATTTATTAGTGCAAAAGAGTTTAATACTAGGTGAATGCACAGCATTGTGGGGGCGAGCGTGAGCTCGAATGCGATGGATGCGCAATTAAGCGCGTGCAGAGCGGGTGGTGCGGTGCGGCGTGGCTGGTGCGGCCTAAACCACGTGGAATATGATGTGTGAAAAAGTGGATTAGTGATGGCAGAGAAGCGAAAGCTGGAGTTTGACGTGGGGTTTCTGAGGCGGAGAGTGCAGATATTCACGCTGTAGCCTGGCTGCTCTCTCTTCTTCAGTCTCAGAGGCCAACCTGTGACGTTGGTTGGCACTCATCCGCTGTAGCCTGGCTGCTCTCTCCTCTTCAGTCTCAGAGGCCAGCCTGTCCCTCATCTGCTGAAGCCTAACTGCATGCTCTCTCCTCTTCGCTTTCAGTTGCCAGACTCTGACGTCAGTTATCGCGTATTTGCCGCAATCTGGCGTCTCTCTCTTCGGCAGTCTGAGCGGCGCGTCTAGCCCTATCTCTTGCTCTTCGCACTCTCAGCCGTTCCTCTCTCTGTTCCGCGGTTTCAGAGGCACGACGAGCTCTCTCTCGCTCTCGTTGCAGTCTGTCTTCTCTATTCCCTGATGACTCGGGGACTCTTGCTGAAGAATTGCTATACGACTCCATTGTAGAACACGTGGCGTCTGCACTCATTGGGGCGAGCCTGAGCGAGCCCCACATTGGTGAGTCGAATTGAGATTTTCTCTGTATATATATATTATGGACGTACGTCTTTCCGTAAATTCTAATTCCACTCTAATTTAACGTGATTTATTTAAAGTATTGCACCATAGACAATGATTGCACCTATAGTTGAACTTATTTGCACGCCTTCCAAGTGGATTTTTGGTTGTTCGCGAGTATGGATACTAACCCAGAATCAGTAGAGAAGAGAGAGAAAAGGTTGCGGAGTCGGAGAGAACGAGAGAGGGCCCGCCGTGCTTCCGAGACAGCGGAGCAAAGGGAAGGTTGAGAAAACGGAGAATGAGGGACAGGGCTAGGCGGGCTTCACAAGCTACCGAAGATAGGGAGGCACGACTGCAGCAAAGAAGGTACAGACTGGATGCTGAGACTGCCGAGGAGAGAGAGGCCAGGCTGCAGCTGAGAAGGGACAGGCTGGCAGCTGAGACTCCCGACGAAAGAGAGGCCAGGCTGCAGTATATGAGGGACAGGCTGGCAGCTGAGACTCCCGAGGAAAGAGAGGCCAGGCTGCAGCATATGAGTACTTACCAGCATGAGAGATTGACAGCTGAGACTGCCGAGGAGAGAGAGGTCAGGTTACAGTGTGACAGACAGAGACACAGAGATCAACAGCTTGTGCAGTCACAGCTCCCACTGTTTGAACAGCATTCCATTCGAGCTAAGATGCATAAGTTTCATGCACACTTCGCTACGCTAGATCTGTCAACATGTACCACCTGTTTGAACCAGCTCAGGCTCGCCCCATGATGCCCTGCATCTACCTAGTAGATAATCGGGGCGAGCGTGAGCGAGCCCCCTTCTAGCGATGCAAACGGCGACTTTCTTTTATATATATATATTATTATTATTATATATTATGTGTCGTACGTCGTGCCGCATATCCTAAACTTATCCAATTTAACGCACGTAACGTCAATAAAATACGTATACGTGTTCTACAATGGAGTCGTACAGCAATTCTTCAGCAAGAGTCCCCGAGTCATCACGGAACAGA
The DNA here is from genome assembly GCA_949130485.1 of Agelas oroides. NCBI lineage: Eukaryota > Metazoa > Porifera > Demospongiae > Agelasida > Agelasidae > Agelas > Agelas oroides. The sequence continues at coordinate 9,851,760 of OX422183.1, read as the reverse complement.
GAAGACAGACTGCAGCGGAACTTTCATGCAGAGATTGCTGCGTTGGAAATGCAGAAATGTACTACATGCTCGGAGGCGTTCCCAGGCCTTCAGCTTCGCTCACACTCTACTGAGTGTATGCGCTGTAACCGAGACAAGCATGTGCCAAAGCTGTACTCATCCATGAACAACATGCCACGCCGCACCAGCCGCGCCGCACCAGCCGCACCGCACCACCCGCTCTGCACGCGCTTGCGCATCCATCGCATTCGAGCTCACGCTCGCCCCCACAATGCTGTGCATTCACCTAGTGTATTATCTATGCTGCACTATACGTATTTTATAGACGTTACGTGCGTTAAATTGGATAAGTTTAGGATATGCGGCACGACGTACGACACATAATTGGGGCGAGCCTGAGCGAGCCCCACATAGACGGTACTACTGGGCGAAATCATATATGTACTAGGGGAATGCAGTGCATTGTGGGGCGAGCGTGAGGGAGTTGTATGGTGCATTGCGTTCCATATACACTACCTTTTACCACTTGCATGCATCTCACGTAACAATAGTCTTATTCCCAGGTCTTCCACACCACCGACTGTAGCCTGTAAAACTACAAAGACAGAGCAAGAAGCTTGTGAGGACCCGAACCAAAGAGCTCTGCAGGACTCCATCAAATAAACCTTGCTGAGCAACAACTGGAGAAGACCTTCTGAAACCCTATAGCTACCACAACTACAGTAATTGTGCTCAGGGGAAGGGCTGACAATATAGTCTACACCCAAAAAGGCCTGACTCCATGCATAGCTGAGAGAACCCTGTTTCCACAGCTGTATGTGCTCAGCAAATATCCACTATACACCATGACTTCAGGAGACAGAGCCAAGATGTGAATAACTTGGAGTCACAGGAAAGCAACGTGTTCATACTAAGATGTTGAACCCTCTTCCTCAACTTGCAATTCTCCGAGCCGCCTCCAAATACTTTAAGACCTTGTTGCCTAGCCGCAGCAGTAGCTACCATTTCACAGTAATGACACACAGTGTGTACAATCAATCCAAGATTAGCACATACCCAAGTTATATTGCTCCACAAACACTGGCGATATCCTAGCCTCTTCCCCAGGCGTTCTCTATACCTGTTAATACAACGAGCACTCCCGGTTGGCGGCAGTATCACGTATACTGTATACTTGTGGAATGACAGCATCAGTGTGAATGCTCACGGTAAACTGGCCATAGTGTCCAGATGTATTTTTCCCTCCCTCACACTCCTCCCACCGTAAATAAATAAATAAAAATACAGCTGGTTTGCAAGACTAAGCTTGTACGGCTATAGACTCTTTTTCATGACAACCACAACATCAAGGTCTGAGGGTAGTCGTGGCAGCCTGTGAGCAAACGACATGACATCCTGCGGTAAGTTTATCACATGTCCTGTGTAACCATACTGGCCATGTGGTAGTCAGTAGATTGACATGATGGGCATAACAGCTGCAACAAGTATCTCTTCAACTTGTGTCGAGCCCTGCAGTAACATGATCAACAGAACAGAAAATAGTTGTGTATGTTGTGTGGAATGTTGCAGTGTAGCCTGTTACAGTAAGAGTGTGCAACTCCCATAATGGTTTCTAAAATGGCTTCATGTTAAGTACCTGCTAAGCATATTCACTGGTGGTTACCTAAACCACACATGAGTTGCACACTCTTATTGTAATAGACTCCTGGTACACTTGTTGCAGTTTCTTATATGGGATAAGTCCTAAAAATTACAGAACACATTTAAAAGTTATAAATGGAAGGCTACCATGCAACAAAAGGAGGGCTTTAAGTGTCTACAAAGCTCGAAGGAACCCACATACATAGTATTTGACCATTCAAGACACACTAAGTTAAACCTGAAGTTCAGGAGGTACAGGACCAGGGTCCATGTTGTTCATCGATGGGTATAGCTTGGGGATACGCTTGTCTCGACTACATCGTACACACTCAGTGTCACTACTGTCAGGTGGTAATGTTCGCCAGGGAACTTCTCTAAGCATGTAGTACATTTGGAGAGATGTAGAGCTGCCAGGCGAGAATGGAAGTTCACCATCTTAGTACGAACAGACTGTTGCTCTCTTTGTCTCCTGTGACTCTCTCTGTCTTGTTCACATCTTGCTGCTGTCTCTTCAGGAGTCTCATGGGTCAGTCTTCTTTGTTGAGTGATGCTCATTTGCTCCAGCCGGGCCTCTCTCTGATCCGGGGTCTCATGGGTCAGTCTCCTTTGCTGCGTGACGCTCATTTGCTCCAGCCGGGCCTCTCTCTGGTCCGGGGTCTCATGCGACAGTCTCATATGCCTCGCGAGACTCACTTGCTCCAGCCGGGCCTCTCTCTGGTCTGGAGTCTCTGACGCTAATCGCTCTCTCCTCTGATCCAAGATCCTCTCCCGCTCAGCAGCAGACCGCGAAGCACGACGAGCTCTATCCCTTACTCTCCGTCTCACTAACCGTGTCTCCCTTTGTTGAGCGCTTTCAGCAGCACGACGATCCCTATCGCGTTGGTTTCTACGCCTCAGCCTTTCTCTTCTTTCTTCGCGTTCCATAATTGAGTCGTACCTAAAGCTTTTTTCTGACTTTAAAATGTAGCTAGCTAGCTGTGCATGCAAACATGTGGGAATATTGCATCACGCACAAATAGGGCAGAATGCATATACGGAATACGCACGTACCAAACATACCTACATATATATATACATATATATATACATATATATATATAGACAATTTTCCGTTTTCACCACAAGTGTGGGGCTCGCTGCGCTCGCCCCAATTATCGTACGACCGTCACCCGCGCGCCGCGCTTGGTCGCATGAAGTATGTAGGGCTTCCAATATCGCATTCGCGTACATGGCTTCTGTGACCGCAAGAGAATCACCCGCACGCCGCGCTTGGTCGCACGAAGATGTAGGGCTTCCAATATCGCATTAGCGTACATGGCTTCCGTGGTCGCTAGAGAAGCCGACGTCAAGGAGGAAAAGGACGGAGCATGCTGTACAGCATTCACTGAACGTTAGTCTTTGCACAAATAAACTTGCGGGAATACGTGGACTGACCCCTGCCTGGGTTATTTCGACATTGTCCCTGCCCGTACGATCAGAACGCCATCCGTCAGGTGATCTTTAACAACAAACTTGAATTCAAGCAATAGCTGTGTGATTTCAGTGAACTGTACCCAGGTGTAGCCTCGTTCTCAGGCTCTCCCCACTAAGAAGGGAACGAGACTACCCAGGTAAGCAAGAATGAGAAGCATTTGCCACAGTTGTCTCCACTACACAATCTGCCAGAGACAATCATGATGCAAAATATAGACTCTTCTAGCCAGCACGACGTTCAGCAACCTGGAGTTGAAACTCTCAGAGAAAATGGAATGATTTTAATAGGCCTTGCAACTTCAACCCATGATGTCATAGAAAATATGGAAAACTTTTTTGTGGCTACCAACAATGGTGTTGAGATAGCAATGACACAGCCCTAATGGAAAAGCTGAACCAACCAACATCCACTAACTCACTGGCAATGTGTATAAAAACTACCACCATACACCATTTGAAGCTCATTTGGTCAATAGAAACTCCAATGTAAGCTCTCATGTAAACAGGAAATATTGTGTCATCACTTTTATATCACACTAATGTCATGTTGTTTACAACAAAAATTGATAAACCATAACGGTGATTGTGTACACAAAAATTGCATGTTAGCCAAATCAGTTCATTGTTTCTCATCCCTAAGCAGAAAACTATTGATGTGGGTTGGCCAACGGAATTGAAGACTTTCAATTACGAGATCATTCCTGTGTGAATAATGTACCACACTGCCTCTGTCATTTATACACTCGGATGAGGCACAGTAGACAAACAGCAACTTCACTTCTTACTAAACGCCAGGCCAACTTCGACACCTCGACAAGAAGTGCAAAAGGGCACGCGTGTATACGAACTACGTATGAACAATTGTAGTCCTTGGCATACTGCTTGCTCAGGCTCGCCCCACAATGCCCTGCATTCGTCTAGTATATATACGAAAGTCCCGTTAGCTCGCCCCGATAACACATTCACAAGTGTAATTCAGTTCAATATATACAAATACTAGGGGAATGCAGTGCATTGTGGGGCAAGCGTGAATGAGTTACATGATGCATTAGAGTTTCATAGCACTACATTTACCCACTTGCATACACTAAGTCTCACATGACAATAGGCTCGTTCCCAGGTCTTCTCCACCTCCAGCTGTAGCCTGTAACAGTAGAGGCGGGAATGCCCAGGGGTGAGGCTAGGGTATCAAATGTATGCCGGTGTCCATGGAGCAATATAGCTTGGGTATAGCTATGTGCTCATCTGGGTAGCTATGTGGTTGGGTTCATTGTACACACTCTGTGTCGTTACAGTGGGGTAGTAGCTACAGCTGTAGGCAACAAATTTAGTCTCCAAGCAATTGGCCTGAAGGGTTGCAAGTCAAGGGTGAGGGTTCAACAGCTTAGTATACGAACAAGTATATTCCATTGGTTTCCTGTGACTCCACATTTCGGCACTGTCTCCTCAAGTGCATGTCTATATAGTGGATATTTGCTGAGCCCATAGAGCTGTGGGATCAGGATTCTCTCAGCTATGGAGTATGGAGCCAGGTCTTTTTTGATGTAGTCTATATTGTCAGCTCATTTCCTGAGCACATGCAATTACTGGAGTTGTGGTATGGAAGTTTCACAAGCTCTTCTCTAGCTGTTGCTCATATTTGATCGAGTCACGCCGGCCTCCGTGATTCGAATTCTCACAAGCTGATCGCTCTGTACAATGAGCACTCCCCGCTGGTGACAGAGTCACGAAGCACGTCGTCAATAATCAGTCTCGGTCTCGCTAGTAGTGCCTGCCTTCCCTCGCCGTTTTCAAATCCCTGTTGCGTTGATTCCCACTGTTCAGCCTTTCTAGTCTTGTCTCTTGAGCAAGCAGTAATACATGAACCCAATATGCAATGCGGAAATATTGCATCGCGCACAAATAGGGCAGAATGCATATACGGAATACGCACGTACCATATATATATATATATATATATATATATATATAAATAAATAAATATATAGACAATTTTCCGTTTTCACCACAAGAGTGGGGCGAGCGCAGCGAGCCCCAATAACACATTCACAGTGCATGTAATTCAGTTCAGCATACACATTGCCAGTCTAAGCTTTCAGTAGATAAATTGTCAGGAATATTTGCACACTTGAAATGACACCAGGAGTCACAAACGTCACACTGAATCCATCTTCCATCATCATGAGTATCACAAACTACACAATTACACTCATTGGAATATATATATATATACAAAAGTCCCATTAGCATCACTAGAAGGGGGCTCGCTCACGCTCGCCCCGATAACACATTCACAGTGTAATTCAGTTCAATATATACAAATATAACACATTCACAGTGCATGTAATTCAGTTCAGCATACACATTACCAGTCTAAGCTTTCAGTAGATAAATTGTCAGGAATATTTGCACACTTGAAATGACACCAGGAGTCACAAACGTCACACTGAATCCATCTTCCATCATCATGAGTATCACAAACTACACAGTTACACTCATCGGAACTAGTGCTAGTCTCACCACCAGGTTCCTCACAGTCCTCACTGCTTGATGTGCTTGACGATGTGACCGCTGCCTTTCCATCTCCATCTGTGTCTGAGCTGTCATCACTGTTCAGAAGGTCTTGAGAGTGGCACTGACCTTGGAAAGTACCTCGATCTCCACCTTGTCCTTGAGAGCCTTGACCACGACCTCGAGAGCCTCGACCACGACCACGACCCCTAGAGCCTCGACCACGAGAAGCATTAATACGCTCTTGCTTCTTCCTTTCTGCTTCAAGCTTCTTTTTCTCTCTTTGCAATTGCTTCTTTCTCCTTTCTTCTTGTAGTTCTTTCTTCTGTTCACGCTCCTTTTTTTTCCTCTCACATTCTGCTTTACGTTCTGCTTTCTCTAGCTCAGCCTGCTCTTTCTCGTCCTTTTCCTGCAGATACTGAATAAATTGTTCTCCAGATAAATGTTTTGGCAAGGATGCTTTACTTGTTGATTTACTACTCTCTGGTACACTCGGGTAAACAAGTATACTATCCAAAACGGAGGCCTTGGGTGCACTAGGTTGCTGGTTTCTGGTTTCTGGTGGCTGGTTGGAAATAGACTTTTGGTTTGCAGCCAATGATGAATCCGATATAGTGTCCCTTGAAGTGGTATGCGAAACTGAGGGCTGATCATCTTGAATAGATAGCGACTTCATTTTCACCCACACAGAATACAGTTCATCAGATTCAATGTCGTACTTCTCCTCAAACCTCTCCAAACTTCTTCACTTTCTCCTCTCCAATCAAACTCTCAAATACTGTCACAGGATTCCGCTGTGTACTCTGAGCCGCTGTAGACTTCTGAGCCTCCAAGGTCGACTTCTCTGAGGTAAACTGTAGAGATGGTAGCAATTTACTTTTCAAAACGACTTCAGGTTTGAATGGGCATATGCCAGCTTCTCGGAAGCCATTTACGATGGTTGACATTCTTGTTGAAGACAGCCACGCCTCATGAAAAACCTGTGCAAACTCGTGTTTAGTGACTTGAAATCCTGGATTGGTTGCACAATAGGAATTGCAGGCTTTCCCCCAAGCTGACTTTAAAGGCTTAAAGAAACTCACGTCCAAAGGCTGAGTCAAATGAGACGAATGCGGAGGGAGACAGTACAAAAGGATATTGTTTTCCCTGCAAAATTTAAATGTATGAATGTCGATATGTGATGAATGACCATCAATGAGTAAAACGACAGGACGAACAGAGACACGTTTGGCAAAGTGATTGGCAATCCACCCATAGAAGAGCTCGGTCGATATCCACCCTGTTGGTGAATGCCCAAAGTAAGCTCCATCCACACAATTAAGCATGGGGTTGTACTTAAATCTTGTCCCTGGAAATATATGCATCGGAGGCAAAGCATCTCCTGCTGCACTAATGGCACATAGGGCGGTGATCTGTTCTTTGGTGTCTGCAGTGATAGCATAGACATTTTTCGAATTACGAATGCTAATAACTTTGCCAGACGTAGCACAAAGAGGGAAGCCAGCCTCATCTGCATTCCAAATGCATTCTGCTTTATTCAGTGATGAGCGTGCTTCAAGGAACTCTCCAAACTCCTTGAACCAAGCACCCAGAATTTCAGGAGTACAGCACTTCGCTCTAGCCAATTGTAGCTTCTCAGGTGTACGTAGAGTGATTTCAGGGTGCCGCTTTCTAAACAAAGACCACCATTTACGCCCTGGCCTACCATTCACAAAAGGATTGGGACGCCCATCTTTGACACAATTGCTGCAACAATATCAAATATCTGCTCACGTGTGCGTCCATATCCAATTTCTCCCATGTGTACTGCATAGTCGACGATCCTTTGCTCTTCTTCAGGAGATAAGATAGAAGCAGGACCACGTCTGGCACCTATCTGAAGCTTTCCTGATACATATAACGATAGTGTGTTCTTCGGAATGCCATATTGACGAGCTGCCATCCTCAAGGATAGTTTACTACAACGTACATCTTGAATGGCAAGTTGTAGACTGTCTTCAGTATAATGTGAGGTAGGTTCAGGAGCAGACGCCATCTGCAAAGTGAATATAGTGGCATGACTATTGACATAAATACACACATAGGACCTCCCAAGTACAATACAAGTTTGCTTGTGGCTGTTAGTAGGAATTGTCCAACAATTGGACTGAACGGTACATGAATACTTGGGGAAGGCAGTCAGAGGTTAAGCTATCTAGTGCCCCAATAAGCACCTCAATGAAAGTAGGATAAATTACCATCAGAATGATACTTTGACAGTTCGCGTACGTCCTGTAGTTCACAAGTTTCAGTAAAGAAAGTTGACCAACTTCTCAATGAGCAGCGTAAGCAGAGGCATAGATAAAAGAGGGCTTGTGAATGTCACGACGGTAGGCCCTGGCTGCTAACCCAACTGGTTTACTGCTGCCTACAGCCAGAGAACACATGGACTGACCTTGCCTCGAGCATGATTTCAAAACCGCCAAGCAGCTGACGCGGGAGAAAAATTGAAATGGTTTCTACGTGTCCAATAATTTGAGCGTCCAATAATTGGTGACCTTACCCTAGGCCCCCACAACTGGCTGCAGAAATTTGCCCAAACAGGGATACTCTCCTTAAGTGGAGGTTATAAAGAAGAAGAAGAAGAAGAACATAGCGTCTGCATCTGGTACGGCTTCTGTATTTCAGTTTGTAGCTATCTAGTGAGCGCTTGAGGCTGATTCTGGTTGACCCTAGTGAGTGGAAAGAGTTGGCTGGCACATGTCGTTGGGCAAGGAGAATTTGCAGCATGTGAAGAAACGCTATTCGTTGTTGGTTTGTATCAGGTTTTGGTCACAGTGCAGAGCTGTATATGGCGCCCGGTGTCATGTGAATATGGGGACCCCCGATTATGGGGACCTCGGGTCCCCAAAACTATATAGATTTGGGGACCCTGTCCCCAAATCTACATAGATATGGGGACCCCCATCCCCATATCTACGGTAGATATGGGGACCCCTTCATAGATTTGGGGACCCCTGCCTATCTGAATGGGGTCCCCATAACTATATAGAATTGGGCACCCCGTCCCCAAAACTACATAGATATGGGGACCCCCATCCCCATATCTATGGTAGATATGGGGACCCCTGTGTTGTGTTTTGCACTACAAAGCCAACTGTTCTGCACTATATTTAAGATTGATGGATGGACAAGATGATCTTCCGCCACTCTTGGTCAAGTCTAGGTGTTGCAGAGGTCGTCTTTCCTAGCCAGGGGAAAAGGATGCAGGTTTATATGATAGTATATCATCACTATATAATCGCTAGCCAATGCCGCAAGTCGCCGATCCGCTTCGCTAATTTTGCAAGTGAAGGGTCGATGGCCAGCCTAACATTGACATAAAAACAGCCACCAGTGTGCACTAGCTCTTGCGACTATAATTGGAAAAGCGCGTGACTAATTGGCGCAGATATCGATATTGGCATTGCTAACAGTGCCAATATGCCAAATATTGGCACAGGCGGTGCCTTTCAACCTCCCACGCACCATGCAAGAATATAATATAATTATGATTGTGCATGTGTTGCTAGTAGGCTGAATATGAGAAGGAATTTTCTACCACAATTCAAGGCCTGCATGAAAATTAACAGTGAAAGCTATATAGCTTAATATATATAGTGTACACTGTAAGTGCTACTGAGTGAATATTATTATTTTAAAGATGGCTCATGACTTTTATGCCTATGCAGCCACGGCTATATAGGGAGGCCTTGCCTATATGGAATCTTTTTTAATTTCGTGGGGCTTGTATGATGTTGTGTTGCTGCTACAATTCAATGCAAAGCATTGTACTTGACTCGTGTTATAGTGCTTGGTGATTGACATACAAATAATATATGCAAGTGTGTTGTGCAATCAGAAAGTAAATGGCATACTGTCACAATAAAATCAGTATCGCTTTGTTTTGTCTTTTGACTTTGGTAGCAGCACTTTTCTCCCAGTACTGATGCAAAGGTGTGTGTACTTATTTCTTCTGGTAATAATTCTATGAAGAAAAAAGAGGTGGTGCAGTTTGTCCATACTACAAAGAATCTTCTTGTAACGTGAGAGCCAAGCAAAAGTTTCGAGTTTTCAATATACCGACAACGTACTACAAGCCGCGGTACGATTATCGCCTACGCAGATTATCGCAGTATTATTGAATTACCGTGATACCGCACAACTCTAGTTGCAACCATAAAAATTTGTCTAGAAATTGCAAAAATGGGTCAAAGTACCGATAAAAATAAGCTTCAGCTGAGTTTAAGTACAAATTTTGGCATGGTGCGCATGTGCACGACAACAATCTTCGAATGGTTTTAGCGCTGGAGCTGTTTGAGGCTGCGTGTAACTCCAGATCGACAGTAAGTTTCTCTGTTACAGAGAATTGAGATAATTGCGTTAATTACGGTATGTCCGCTTGCCAGTGCATCATTTCTGGCCATGCTGGTGGATTGACAGTAAAAATCATTTTTATGCTTTTATAATGAGCCTCACTTTCCTGTAGGGTTGCACGATGCATCATATTAACCCCAAAACAGCCTTCTTCTTGCACAGGACTGATTTGATGGCAAGCTATTTATAGTTTTTGAATAGCCAATGGTTAATGGGGCTTCATTTTCTAAATTTGTCGAGGTATGGAGGAGGGGGAGAGCTCTAAAGTTACATGTTATAGATTTGAGGGAGCAGCACCCCATGCTGTTGCACTTTATATCCCAGGAAACTTTTTAAAACTGAGAGTGGCAGTTTGGACAAGGCTTGTAAGAAGAAAGAAATGTATTGTACTTGACTGGATTGCTTACTAATATACACTTAATTGAGCATTGCAGTGCATAGTATGCTATTATGGTGTGATAATTACAGCTGAACAGTTTACCAGATACCAAACCTCATCTGTAGTCGTAAGAACTTAAATCAGGCTGTCTCTACTATAACAAATGCAAGGATAAAGCCATTACATTGCTGGCTACGAAACCCTTCCCCAGTGCTGTAGCCTATACTTCTTATTTGTTCCATGACTGTGTGCAGAGAGAAGGCTGCAGGGTTTCCACATAACTCTACAGGCGTGTAGGTCTTGTTAAAAAATGTTTTCAGGGGGGATAATGCCCCTCCCTCAATGAAACCCTGTAGAATTGAAGAACATACCCAAATAAGCATCACAATTACTTGTTTACATGATCATGGTGTTTCACAGATCGACCTCATGCGTAAACTTGAGGAATTCTACAGATTAAAGGCTGACTCTGAAGACCCTGATCACCTTGTGAAAAAAGCTGTAACTGTTGTGGGTCTGCAGAATATTAGTGATGTGAGAAAGGTGTGGGTGTTCAACGGAAAAGTCCATATTGGAGATGATGGACAGCTAATTCAACCTCAGGAAAGTCCCTACATCTGGTTGGCTGACTATGTGCCAGAACATATTCTTCACCAACATGGACTCCCTTCTGATAGTGAGGCTTCTTCAGTGTCTCCACATAAAATGTCAAGGAAAGCTCTGCGTGGCCTCATTGATGCGCTTGAAAAAGTTTTTGGAAGGAATTTTGCTGCTGCCCTCCTGATGCTAGGAGCAGAGCTGTTAGCACTGCACTATGAGGCTATCTATGCCCATGGAGGCAAAGTACCGGCAGCAATAGCACATGGAAATGTATCCCTCGGCAAATCCATGTCTACAGAAGCAGCCCTTTCTCTGCTCGGAGTGCAGGGCAAAAACAAGGTGAAGTCAATCACCGATACACAGGCAATGAAGTCAATCACCGATACACAGGCAATGAAGTCTGCTAGCAAAACAACACTTGGCTTCATCATTGATGACCCTTCGAAACCTTCAGAAATAGCAGAAAAATTGCTAGATCATTTTGAAAGGGCTACCCGTGCATCAAAAGATACTCCTAGAACTACTTTCCTTACATCTGTAAACATGACATGTCTTGAAAATTTAGGTGAAATGGATGCAAGGTATGTTTTTCTTGAGATGTATCAACTTAGAGCCGTACAGTGTCAACAGCAACTGAAAAAGGACGATGTTGAAGAGCTGCTATGTGAAGCAGTATCTGGAGAGGAAACCTCCAAGGTTATTCCATGTTCCTTACCCTAGCAATATGTCTTTGCTCACTTCTTCTATCACTCAGGTGTATTAATTAAGGCATCATCGGGTGGAAAACAAAAGTAGGAGGTTTCCATAGCTTTCTTTCTGCTTAGCACACGTTGTCCAAATTTAGAGAGAATATGTAGCTCATTAACAGGAATTGCCACACCCACTCTGGTAACCACGTGACCAATTATGATGTCACTATTTCCAAAACGGACCAAAAAATACATCGCCAAAATACCATTTCTTTTCCTTTAGATGTAAGTTTAAAAATGGTATGAGGCAAAAGTAAAAGGTCGATATCACCCAGATCCTGCATGGGGATCAAAACCATTCTGTAAAAAACAAATTATGGCCAATAACGTCATTTATTTGGTGTGCACTAATTAGAAAGTTACTGTTTTCTCCAAAAGCAAATGGATTCATATTTTCCCATCCAAGATTCTTAGTGAAGAGGATGTACTTTATCACATTAGCAGCAAAAAAAAATTGGTGGCTAAGGTACTAGAAAAGGCTGAAAGTGGCTTGGCCATCACTGGCTCCAATATAAAAGTCACGTGATCACCATAGTGGGCGTAGCCTCATAATTTCATTAGTTCTAGTGCACTGTAAAGTTTGGTGGCCAATGTGATGGGGATGGATAAACTTCGAGTTCGAGTTCGAGTTCGAGTTGACTCGAGTTGCCTCCACGGTTTCCGGTGCGCACTGTAAAGAATAATCTTGCTAGCCAGGTCCGGATAGTTTTATGTTTGGTCGGGTTTGACTTTCGAGGCTAGACAGCGAAGGGTTGCAGGTGTTTGCAGAGCCCGATTCTGACTGAGATCCGGCGAGGACTAGTGCTAAGGGGTGTGGCTCGATGCAGTGCGTAGAGGTTGGCTCGTACGAAAATTACCGAGTACAGTTTGTTACTACAACACCTCAGCATTTACTGCAATGACAACCATTCTTTCAGCAATCTTTACAGCCCCTATGTAGTACCTGCCACCCCAAAGGTTTCTGTAGCCCCAAGCACAACATCAGCCATTACTCCGGGAAGCAGTGTAGTGCTCATAACAATTTATAAGCCTATAGCTAGTAGGCGTACACCTCTGCATTCTGTGAAGCCAAGCACAATGACGTATCTAACTCTCACAGATTTTTTGCAGCCAAGCTCAAGAGTATAGTGCTACTTAATTTCACAGGCCAGACTCTCCAGTGAGAGTCCTGCCTGTGAGACTAGCCATTACTCCAGTCACGTCCACTCCTCAGACTGAACTCAGTAAATTCTGCAACCCCATAGCATTCTCTGCATGCAATAGTAGCCAGGTGCATTGTCAACCAGGCACAAATGGCAGTCATATACCCCAGTTGAGCGCTCTTCTGTATACTCCCTGGCACTCTGTTCTGCCCCTCATGCATTCTCAGACCCAAGCAGAAGGCAACCATATACATAGCTCTCAACAATATCTATGGACCTCAGTATTTCAAACAAATTTCTACAGTCAAGGACAATGGCAACCATTACTCTAAGCAGCTGTACTACTTAGAATTATACCTGAGCATTAAATAAAGCACAACAGCAGTCATAAATCCTCTATTCCAATTTACCATTTTCTACTATCCCCTCAGCATTCTTTGACCCAATGGCACATCATTAATTCATTAGTTGCCTTCAGCTCTTTCCACTTAGTATTCCTTGCTACTCTCAGCATTTCTCTGGAGTAGCAGGAACTGCCCAAGGGGCAGTAGAGACTGCTGAGAAATAATTATATGGCAGAAGTGAACGGTCGGGAGTAGCTAACTAAAAGGTTATATTGGCTGGAGGTGACAGAGGACATTTCACTTCTGCCCTCATGCAGTCATAATTATCTTTCAGCCGTCTCTATTGCATGTGACTCAACAATTCCTGGTAGCTATATACTTCTAAAGTCAAGCGCAATTGCAGTTAAACCTGTCAGCAATCTCCACACACGAGAGCCTGAGAACAAGGCTACAATCTCTACTGCCACTCATTTCTCTGCACTTTCTACTGCTCATTGGCTTTTATTTCAGTGAAGTACATGATGATAGCAATGCCCTCAGAAATTTTTGTTATGCCTCATGCAGTGATCCTCTCTATACACACACATCCTTGACCCTTGCATGGCTAAAGAAAATATTCTTTAGGGTGTATTCTTTAGCCAAGTATACATTATCTCTCAACAGTCTGTATATACATACTGCCTCCCTTGTACCTTTCCCACCTTGGCATTCTCTCCATTCAAGCACAATGGTAGTCATACCTTTCAGCAATCTCTACTGGCCCTTAACATTCTCTAATTTCCTTCAGCTTACTATATATAGCTAAATGCAAGGATAGCTCAGCAATTTCTACTTTCACTTAGCATTTATCAACACGCTGTACTGCCCTTCAGCAGTTTCTAAAACTATAGGAACAATGGCAGCCATAATCTCAACAGCAATTCTGCGTCCCTTACTATCCCTCAGCGTTTTCTACTGCTTGACACAACAATTTCAGCAGACAGGCACAATAGCTAGCCACACCTCTCATCAGTTTCTAATACTGCTGAGCTTTTCCTGTCACACCTAAGGATTTGGTGCCATGGAACAAGCACAGTTGTACCCATCCTACTAAGAAATATCTCAGCATCCTACTACAGTCACAATGGCAAGTATGCACGTAGTGATCTCTATGACCTTTCAGCATTCCCCGCCAGGCTACTCCCTTCAGCATTTTCTACTGTCCCTGCTGAGGGGTAGCAGAAATTGCTGAGATCTATAGGTATGTTATACTATATGCTGCCATTGTTGCTGTATAGCTAGGGTTGCTATTGTGCTTGGCTGGAGCAAATACTGAGGGGTAATAGAGAATGATGAGGGGTAGTAGAAAAATGCCTAAGTATACAAATGCATGGCTATTAGGCTTGGCAGCATGCTAGACTACCTTCTCATAAAGTGGACACTGCATGAAACAATTTTTCCAAGCTGAAATGATAGCTCTGTTCTCCATAAGCACACAAGCACCTAGGTGTATCATCACCTTAACTTCTCAGCTTTTAGAATTCTGCAGCATGAACCAAATTTCTCTTGACAAATAAACTCGATCTCCTACAGTCCAACTGCATGCTTTGTATCCTCATTCTACACACTATATTCAACAGTGGAGCCAACCCTGCCTTTACTACAACCATGTAAGCCTCTAACAACCTACTTCATGCCTGTATGAGTCAAATCTACCCCAAGTCACCTGTTGACATTACAAGACCCTATAGTAACCTACCAGTTCCTACATTATAGTCCCACAAGCCACACCAATTTAACCAACCCACGCACATATTGTTTTCAGTACCACATGCATGATCCACTGTCTATGCTGGGTTTGGTTGGGTGTATGATACTGAAAGTGCATGGGGTTTTTGGGTCTCCTTTGTGTGACTAATCCAAAGGCACTGCTTCCAAGATGTGCACTGAATTGGGAACACCTATTTCCCAAAATAACATTGTTGTGACCTAAGTTGTGACCCCTCTCCCCCCTAGCTCCAATAAGGTCATACATAACCGTCATTTTCAATTGCTTTAGTAGCATTTGCACTCATACAGTCAGAGTGTTTACAACCTCCTCTTTGACGTCACAGTGACATTATTATAGTAGTTTTGGAGCAAAAGTTCTGTGCCAAGTGTTCCGTGTAGAAGCCTATCCCCTGATCAATACAAGGCAGATGCAACCAAATGGTGACACTCACTGACCTGTCAATCCACAGAAGACAATCCCACTGACTGGTAGATTCCCTCGCAAAAGCAATAGACTGGCTTTGTGAAGCTAATCACTGTAGCCTGATACTCTTGTGCCACAAATACCACACCCCCTGGGACCTTCTGCTCTCCTCAGTACACTGTCTGCCTTTCCAACTGCCTCACTCTCCCCACTAATTTACTCCAGCTTGTCAAGTTCATGAAGGCAAGCACCAATTTTTCAATGAGCACAAAATGCCTCTCTCCATTAAAGCCGCCAAATAGGGAAGCCTATTGGTAAGTCATCTTCGATTCCAGACAAGCCGTTAACGACAGAATGTTAGCCTCCGTATGCTATACGGTATTTATACCAGCCCTAACCCAACCCTAACCCCACCCTAACCGTATAAATCACTGTATAGCTTACGGATGCTAACGTTCTGCTATTAATGGAAATCTGATTCCAGCAGGTAAGCCTCACTGAGATTCTGCCCTTAGGTTGTGTAGATATCTTCTCACCTGCTCAGAGACCACTTACCCAGTCTTACAAGCCTGCCACACCCTCACTGCGAAGGGTGTGGCTTGCGAGACTATGGTTTGTTCCCTAGCACAGACATCGGTACCATGGTCCGCTCCTCTCTCCTTGGGCTTACAAAAAACCTAACTCACGCCTTACTGGTGCAACGCAGGCGCACGTAGCTATAGCGCATGTACGAAGTGATTGCCATCTCGAACTCCGAACTCGAACTCGAACTCGAACTCGAACTCGAACTCGAACTCGAACTCGAACTCGAACTCGAACTCGAACTCGAACTCGAACTCGAACTCGAACTCGAACTCGAACTCGAACTCGAACTCGAACTCGAACTCGAACTCGAACTCGAACTCGAACTCGAACTCGAACTATTCTATACCCCCCAATGTGATCATGAGTTATTCAAAATTTGCATTCAACCCTTTAGGGCTGATAGCACCAAAAGGTACACGACTGACATTGTACTGTTTTGTGGCTTCTCACTTTGCAATGCCATTCCCACGAGAACTGACACTATTGCTGGCAGTTTGTTAACAGGTCTTCTAGCGTAAATAGCGCTCGAATGGTACAAGTAGAAAAACTTATTGTGCCTTCATTTTATGCTTACCTGGAATAACGCTTCCGTTGTGAGTTACTATTGACCCCTCCTCTCCAGCAGTGAAGAAAGTAGCGCCATTCAACAAAAGAACGAGAAGTTTCGCAAAGATCCAACCGATACGCTTACTGCACGGCTACCTTGGCGAACGCTCCGCCCCTTGAATCCCACCCCTTCCTGCCTTGAATAACAATCATTGCGAATAACTGTCGGGGCATACCCCCGAGGCTCATGAAAGCGGTAACTATTGCTGCAGGGCATAATAAAGATCGCTACACACATTTTCAGCGAGTTTCTCAGCAGACATTGCACGTTCAGAACATCTTCAAGATATTTTAGGCCCTAAAGGGTTAATTAAGGCACTGTTAATGAGCTGCCCATGCCTTAATGCTGCTGAGCAGGGTCTCATACCCGATTATCATGTATCTGCTACTTTAATATAGCTAGGTTCTCACATTCCTCCGCACTAACCGTAAGCTAAGAGGACAAGATGTGTATTGGTATGCCATTTTGGCTTGCGAGTTGAGGAAGCATCTCCAGAGTCGAGGTATGCCACTACCAGCTACATTTACTAGCTCATTGAAGAAGTTCTGCCATGGCTATTTGAGAGAAGGTGTTTTACAGCTATTTCTAGCACCCAATACTGCCCTTCAGTATGTGCCAGCCGGAGTGGAAGGAAGACAGTCTCCAAGCACTATCTATGCCCGTGCAATCATGGTACAGAAGGAGTTCTTCACGAAGCAAACAGCCCAAATTCTTGATGAAGGTAACATCATATTTCTTATCCACAGAGTTACTGTGAACCTAGCGCATTTGCTTAGCCCTATAACCTTCAGTTGTCTAGTGTGGTGTGCAAATGTGTGGATGTATGTGGATTGTGCCAGTCCCAAAAAGTGATTATATCCATTCTATTTATAGCCGCAGGAGAAGTGATAGAGTCTCCAAAGAGGAGGTTATTGAATCGGAGACATGTTAGCCGTGGTGACGATCTACAGGAAGCTGGCAGATCAAAGAGAAGTCGAAATAAAAGGAAATCCACTCGGGAAAGTGAATCGTCCCCAGGAAGAAACAGAGACTGTCCAGCAGAGGTTCGGATGTTCACCGTGAACCAGGTGATCGCGAAGCCACTCAAGGAGCCATGTGCTCACCCGAGAAGAACAGGAGACTATCCCACATGAAGCCGAGTGACAGTGAACAAGAAGCCGGCCAGGCAGAACCAGTTGATCGAGAAGCCACTCAAGGAGCCATGCGCTCACCCGAGAAGAACAGGAGACTATCCGGCCTAGCAGAACCAGGTGACCAAGAAGCCATTGAAGGGAGCATAGAGTCTCCAAGGAAGAGGAGGTTATCGAATCTGAGATATGTTAGCCGTGGTGACGATCTACAGGAAGCTGGCAGATCAAAGAGAAGTCGAAATAAAAAAATCCACTCAGGAAAATGAATCGTCCCCAGGAAAGAAACAGAGACTGTCCAGCAGAGGTTCGGATGTTCACCATGAACCAGGTGATCGCGAAGGCTCTCAAGGAGCCATGCGCTCACCCGAGAAGAACAGGAGACTATCCGGCCTAGCAGAACCAGGTGACCAAGAAGCCATTGAAGGGAGCATAGAGTCTCCAAGGAAGAGGAGGTTATCGAATGTGAGATATGTTAGCCGTGGTGACGATCTACAGGAAGCTGGCAGATCAAAGAGAAGTCGAACTAAAGGAAAATCCACTCAGGAAAGTGAATCGTCCCCAGGAAAGAAACAGAGACTGTCCAGCACCAGGCCAGATGTTCATGGTGACAGTGGTGAAGGAGATCCCTTCCGTAAGGTACTCTAGAATCTAATTCAGATTAACAGGACTGACACTACGGTGAATAAGGAGACTTCTGCCCGAGGTTAGTGCAAAACGATACCCGGCCATACGCATACTAATAGGCCATGGTTAACATGCATATTACTGTGTGAGTGTAATGGTACATGCATGGTTTGCCTCTAATCAGTTGCAACAAACGGCAGAGGTAGTATTGATTACTAATCCCAGCCTGCATTCATACCTCTTGTAGGTAAAAGTGGCCGTAATCGTGATCATGTGACAATCTCAGAAGATGAGCTACACTGTCAGGAGTGTGGAAGGAAATTTAAAGCAAAAGAAAGTCATCTGTGGGTTGGATGCGAAGCTATACGTTGTTGGAGGTGGTGGCACTACACATGTGTGGGGTTGTCTCGTCTTCCTGAACAGGATGAGAAGTGGATGTGCCGAATTTGCAACCCTCCGAGTGGTTCGGGTATATGTAATCACTGACTGTGCTAATGCCTTACACCATTTCAGTATCATTCTATTCATGCTATTATTTGTTAGAGCTTTTCTATATTCATATCATGCTCTGGTGAATCGGTGATTATAGCTACTCACAATAAATTGTAACTTCTTGATATCTGCATCATCGTGACAGTGACAAACGGCAACCATACGTATACATGTAAGTTATACACAATCTGGCTTGCTACGCCGTTTCGCCAGAGTTCCAAATATGCGTTTTCTTTTGCAACGGCCACGCCTACCGGAAGTACAAATTGTCCACGCGTTGGTTTGTCCTCGACGAACTACCAAGTTATTGCGGTATCAGGGAGTTGCAGTAGGGATCAGTGACTGATTTTAGCTGATCGAGGAAAAAAATTGAGCCAAGATTGTTCAAATGTACAGCTGTTTACGGAGAAGAACTATACTATTTGATTTTTGCATCATCCGAGTGTTATCGCGTATACCGTGTACAGATCACCCCGAGGGGTCCGTCACGAAAGAAATCTCGTACACCGTCGGCAGAAATCCAAACTGAAATCCAGAAATCCACTGTGAAATCCAGAAATCCAATCTGAAATCCAGAAATCCACTCTGAAATCCGGAAATCCACTCTAAAATCCGGAAATCCAATTCAGGATTCTATTAAAATACTCCGCACATATCCGTATACTTTACATTAATTACACTACAAGGACGTGCACGTGCCCCGATTTTCTATGACGTAATAGAACGTCACCACAATGAATGACCTTTGTACCCGGCCGATCTTCGCGGTCGGGTACAAAGGTCATTCTTCCAAGGTGATGTAATTGAGATAATAATGATGTATTATGTATGACGAACATGCAGTATGGTATGAATATGTATTGCATGAATATGTATGGCATGAATATGTATGGTAATGAACACGCAGTATGCGTATGAATATGTATGAATCAACGAACACGCAGTATGCGTATGTATATGTATGACAATCAACGAACACGCTGCCTATGCGCTATGTAGCGGTGAATTGCCTGTGACATTGTATTCTGTTAGCATATAGGCTGAGAGGAATGTGGATCATGATTGTTCATGAGTATATTTTAGCTGTATCTTCAGAATAATAGCGGTTCAAACGAAATCCAGAAATCCGCTTTGAAATCCAGAAATCCGCTTTGACATCCAGAAATCCGCTTGAAATCCAGAAATCCACTTTGAAATCCAGAAATCCACTTTGAAATCCAGAAATCCATTCTGAAATCCGAAATCCACGTGAAATCCAGTGGATTTCGAAATCTCGTACGCCGAGGCGCGCCGTGGCGGACCCCTCGGATCACCCACGCCAGTTTGATTTCCACTTTTCGGAGCAGGCGGAATGAAAGTTTTTCAGCTCAGGTAACTTGATTGTAGTAGTACCAAAAATAGTCACACAACATCCAATTCTGTTAACTACATAATAGGTACAACAGGTTCATTCTATTTATAGCATGATGTTTCAGGACCTGTAAGGTAAAAGAGAAGAGCACAGTATCATTTGAGCTTTGATCTATTGTGGACAATACAGTTAGGGTGTCTCTAATCACTGGACTGGAATATGAATGTCCACAATTGCATGTAAGGGGGCGTCTCCAAATCATTTTTGGCGCAGATAACGTTATTGTGACGTTGGGGGGGGAGGCCGTGACGTTAAAATTATTAATTTATGCCATGTGCTTCTAGCAGTATGCCATGGCTAAACATAGCGTGCAAACTACCTTGTTTGGCACTGTTGTACGTGAGGCGGATGGCTGCATTTACACAAATCTGAAGGATAAGTATGAACAGCTGAGTTGGATTTTAACTGTCCACGATGTTTGAAAAGGCCACAGCTTCATGTATTGTAGTTATCCTTTCATGTTGGTTTTGAACCTATTTAATTGTGTGACGTTATGGGGAGGGTGGGGGGGGGGGGGGGGGGGGGGGGGGGGGGGGACAGTACTTAATGTCACCGTGACGTTATCTGCACCAAAAATGGTTTGGAGACGCCCCTAACTGCCACTGCTAAATCTGCGTTGAACAACCTAGCATATCTCTAGGGCTGCCATCTCACTGCAGTGGCTTTATGAGCAAGTCTGGCGTTGTCAACACACTTCTTTATCCAAGCATGGTAGTGTAGCTAGCTCATCGTCAGGTCCTTAGTTATACATGTAGTAGTCTTGCAAAGCCGACTCTCACACATAAACCGTCATAAAGCAAGAGTCTAGCTTCACGACACTGAAATGTCATCTTGGAGAAAAATGTTATGGCATACATTTGGCAGATTGGCAGTTGGACAAGTGAACCGCCACAATGAAATTCAATATTTGGTCCAAGATATCGAATTGATCCCCAAAGCATCCGGGCACACGACTGTAATGAGTCCACATCGTCGATCGATCGCTAGGCAAGTGTAAACTAGTGGACTAGACTATGGCGTTACTCAAGTATTCAGTTTATACAGCGATGCCCACGAAGGGCCCCTCCCTCATAGAGATCCTTTTTCCAGCCTTGGTGTCCATGTGCTCTTGTAGACGTGATGTACTTTTTCAATTTTCAGCTCCATCTTCAACGCATTCGATTTTACACTAGCTTGCTAGTGTAACTAGTGTTACAGCTAACAGACTAGACTAGGTATAGTCTAGTACAACCGCTTTAACTTACAGTGTAATTTAATCTTCACTTTTACTCTCCATTTCTCTGCAGTGTATGGGTTCACTGTCATCATATCGCGACATACCTGGATGAAGACCAAGGGAGGTGACATAATCACATTACAGCAACTAGCCATGTAGAAGGTACATTAAGCATATTAGCTTTGAAATTGCAAGCAGGTGGCCACCACCATCTCTGTAGAGTAAGGAGGATCCTG
This sequence comes from Agelas oroides, assembly GCA_949130485.1. Lineage (NCBI taxonomy): Eukaryota > Metazoa > Porifera > Demospongiae > Agelasida > Agelasidae > Agelas > Agelas oroides. The sequence goes on along the minus strand of OX422183.1, from coordinate 9,830,052 downwards.
TTGAGTATTGCTTGCAGCTATGTGCTAGGTGGGGATCAATGGACTGCTCTAATTAGATAGCTTAGTAGCCATCTTGGGGTGCCTATGTCAGATATATCAAGTAGGTAGAGCCTCCTGAGTTCAATTGCTGTGTTAATAGAATAATGCTGTGTGTATTAAACAAGAAGTATTTCTGTAGCTGTTGGATACTTTCATTTTTACCTCCTCTGGCCAGGGCTAGCAAGACAAGAGCTCGTGAAAGTGAGAATGGAGTGCTGAAGACAAGAATAGAATTTATATTCATTTATGTGAATTAGTGTTGTTATTTGATTGATGAGAGTTGGAGAGGAGGAGGAAATACCTTATTACACCATTTGGTGGAAAGCCTGGGAAATGCACTTCGTTGCTTTTATGCTCCCGCTTGTGAGGTTACCACTCAACAGCTGCTGGTGAGCAGTGTTGTATTTCATGTACAGGTTGGTGTAATTTTTGTGTAATACTTATAATCACTTTATGTCTTCACACCAGTTACAAAAAAAGCAGGACATAAAATCTACCTCATTTACAATGTGCCTATACACTAAAGTAAAGAAAAGCATGCGGCGGTAACAAAGAAGTGCAGGTGATGTTAGCTCCACCCACTTTTGGCCAGAGTCGGCTCCCTGCAGGAAAAAGGGATGCAACCATTTGTGGAAATAGTATAATTTTGCGAAGTTGTTAATGTTTGCTCTATTCCTCCATACAGTTTTGTAGACCTATCTCTTGCCGTTTCTTAGATTAGGAAGGAGCAATTCTGGTAATATACAAATTGAGAGGGTGGGGCTGAACGTAGTCTCGGATCGAGACCCTCGAAAAATCGAAAAGGAGGGTCTGGTAAACAGGGCGGGGTGGAAGTGTACACTGCGGAATGTTAGGAATTTTATTAATTGCGGGACCTTCCGTAGCCAGTAGAGCTTTCTGATGAACCAGACACTCGCACAAACGTTCTAATCTTTCCCGCTGAGTGTTCACAGCTTTCTAAAACGAAGCAAAACGCGAAGACGGCTTCCGTGCGGTTAGCATTTCTAATCAACGCACATCAGAATGCTAATCAAAGGCCAATCGGAAGTGCGCCTGCATACCGGGCGCAGTGTACACTTCCACCCCAGCCGATTTACCAGACCCTCCTTTTCGATTTTTTGAGGGTCTGGTTCCGAGACTAGGCTGAACGATACACGGATCCGCAAAGGGAAATGTATGACTTCCGGTACGCTGGCGTAATGACTAGCCTCGTTCCCAGGCCTTCCCCGGCTCCAGTTTTTGATCGCTTGCAGTATGTAAAAACGGAGGGAGAAGGCCTGGTGAATCTTACCACGTGATCCGCGGCACACATGACGTCACGGGTTCTAGACACGAATACATATTCACATTTATATCTCCAGCTACAGAGAAGCTAGAGAAACAAGACAAGTTCCAGCCGAAAGACAAGTCCTACATCTAGAACATATCCGAGTCTGAATCGGAACCGCTGAAGGATAGTTCCGCTGCAAGCGTTGCAAATCCAAAAGCGGCTGCTTTTTCGCTACGTAAGCTAAATTTTGTCACTGCAGATATTTCACACGTCGTTCGGCAACCCTTCGGAGTTTTTCCTTCTAGCTCGGATATGTTTTGTGCGCTTGATGTTGCTCTCCGTCAGCGCTTGTCTCATCTTCGTAGCTAGAACAGAACGCAAGATCGGCCTTCTCCCTAGCATGGCTATACATACAGGCGTGACGACATGTGACGCCTGTGCCGCGGATCACGTGGTAAGATTCACCAGGCCTTCTCCCTCCGTTTTTGCATACTGCAAGCGATCAAAAACTGGAGCCGGGGAAGGCCTGGGAACGAGGCTACGTAATGACTGCCTTGGCGGGTCACCCTAAAAGTAGGAACGAGGAAATGAGAAATGGGAAATGGGAAACGAGGAAATGAGGAAATGGGAAGAAAGCACATTGCATTTTACTCAGCAAACTGCTGACATTTTGTTACTGCAGTCATCAAATATTATGTGTGACAAAAAACTGAAGTCAATGTCCATCCAGCATTTATTTATACCTTACAATTTGCACCAAAGGGGTATATACATATACCATATGCAATGGCATTGCATATTGCATCATGGTCGGCAAGCTAGCACTTCACTTTTGGCAGCTTGTTAGCTTTCTTTAAGTTTGTTAAATTTGTGAGTCATTACTCATACCTTGTTCCAACTTTCTACAAAGAATCATTTTGAGTCCTCTTCGGTTTCTTGCTTCATTAGGGAGCCACGTACATGTATTTGTTTCATATACATGCAGCACTATTATTTACAAAAACATGATTTATTCTATAGTATATGACAAATGCATGTTTGCAGTCGTTCTTCACCAGAATCTATACACACACCAGCTCTGTGGAGATCAGACATAGTTTGAGTATAATAACTGTGCATGTGTGATTTATAATTGCATGCACTGGGTAGAGGAGGTAACATTCAACAGCTTTATAGCTAAGTGAGGCAATTCCACAAGAATAATCAGCACTAGCAGTAGCATGGATCAAATAACTGGAGTGTGTGCATATACTTAGTCAGTATACATAACATGGTATACAGTTGCTTTCCTCATCAGAGAAGGAACAAAAGTATAGGCCTACCCCGACTAGCAAATACTTTTAAATAAGCTACTTTGCACAACATGTACACTCACTACTGTCCTGTTTTACAACTCACCACTTGTGTCGTAGTACAGTGCGTTGCCGTCTCCATTTCCCCATTTCTTCATTTCCCCATTTCTCATTTCCCATTTCCCGTTCCTACTTTTAGAGTGACCCTGCCTTGGCTACTGGTCGGCTTCAATTAAGCTGCGTTTACACGTAGCACTTAAGCCGGTTCCCAAGCCGGTTTCTATTGAACCGGTTTGGAAGCTACCTGGTGTAAACGCGCTAAACCGATTTAGAAACCGGTTAGCAAACCGGTACACAAACCAGTCAATCCGCAAAGCGTACAGACACGCCCAACTTTTAATTACATGGGCGGTAACATCCGGTTAGGGAGAAATGGCGCTGGCGAGTTCATTGGAGAGTGTTACAGACATGTCTTTAGTTTTCGGCTGTTCTGCCGATTTCTCTAACATAAGCGACTTTGAAATACTTCAGTGGTTTGTGTCTACGCAGGGATGGACTTGGGACTGAATCAAGCGGCTTTAGCGTCGTCACGAGAAGTGTTTTATGAAGGAAGCGAACGCCCACGAAGTGTGCTGGATGAGTGTTGCCAGCGCTAGCCCAAGCAACCGAGGTCAGACACAAAGTTTGGTGAGTTACACAAGGGGTATGATGACTTAGCTACATAACGAGCACAAAATGTTTGCTGGATAGATTGTAAAAATAGAATGTCCCAAGGTTTTGTGCAGCCATCCAACTATCGCTCTATGGTGTAAGAGCAAACTCACCCACTGGTATGATTAGTAGGTACACTGTTGGTTTCCTTAGTGTACTGGCATGTTGTGCATAAGCATCTGCTCTGATTTGTGGGTGTAGAGTGGGTTGGAGTAGTTTTTGCTGGGAACTGAAACAACAAATGAAGGTGCTGTGATGCACGAGGGTGGAATATTGACGAAACTTTGCAGAGCAATCTGGTGGGGGATTGGAGTATTATGTATGGACTTTGGTAAAGTAGGAATGGAGGAAGGAGGGTTAGATAGCTTCGTACCCAATACAGCCACACCTGGGTACAAGGCAAGAGTGCATGATGACATCAAAAAATGACATCATCATGCGCGCTTGGTACAAGGCTAGGCGGTAGAGGGCAGACCAGCGACAGGTTTGAATGAACAGTAAAATGATTGAAATTCACTAAATGGATATCGCCAGGTGAATTCTATATGGTCACTTATTTAATGTGCACCTTTACACAGAAAAAAAAAAGTGTGCTAATCTGACACATAAAGTGTGTCAAAAGTGATGTCTCCAGTTTTGACACACCTACACGCATGTCAAATTGTTAGGTGTGTCAAAACTACACATGTGCTAACTGGACAGTGTGCTAAATAACAAGTGTGTTATTCTACCAATGTGTCAAAATTGGTGTGCAAAATTAGCAGTGTGTCAACTGACATGCAGCTGACCCCTCACTTAGTGGGTGGAGCTTTTACATGGAATTTCCAATGAAACACTCTTGACTGTAAGCAAAATATAATTGTGACATACACTGAGTTGAAAACATGAATATACTAAAACAAGCAAACAATAGTTATGCTATAACTTACGTTACAGCATTTTATACAAATACGTATGTGATTGAAGTACTACATTGTACAAAAATGTGTCAATATACTCTATACATACAAAAATGGCATTCAACTATGCATATAATATACATTTTATGTACCTATCAATCAGTTAGTTGAGTTCAATTGTTAACATCCATCTGTGAAAGAATAGCACATGCAATAATTATTCATATACTAATCAGGTCATGCGATGGAGGAACTGCAATCATTCTATTATTCCATTATACAAGTCATGTGGGGCATCTTGGAGGACAAAACAGTAGTGATTATCATACTAGCGCATTGAACTTCCTGCCCTAGCAATGCTCCTACCAGTAGCATTCATTTCTCACAGAGGTGTGTTAAATGTCTTCACTAACCCTTTGCATAGTCTAAAGTTGAAGTTAAACGCCCGAAACAGGTCTGTAGAAATGTAATTTTTGTATAATTGCTTTCCTTCAATTGCCTTCCAACATGGCAGCATGTGTACTGAAAATATTTCGAAAGTGTGGCAGCTATCATTTCAAATGCAATTCCTCTACTGGGGTATGTGAAGAAATCACACAGTCAGCATCTCAGAAAGGCTCATCTTGTTTGTTGTTATTCATGCATACATGGAAATCCCTGAACGTAATCACCAGGGATAAGGCTAGATGTATTAAACATTGTAACCACTCACTTGGCTATGAGCCTCTTCAAGCAGCTGGGGCCTCTGTAGTCAGTTGGTGTAGTGAGGAGAAGTAAACAGGCCTGGAAGGTATAGTGGAAGATGGTCATGATACAAACTAGGTTTGCAAATTTAAGAGTACATAAACGCAAACACTGGACAATTCCCAACCAGAAGAGTCATCCACTCAGCAGGTACATTTCAGAAAATACAAGGCCTTGTGTACAACTTATGTTCTCCGCACCTCATTAAGAAATGTACTATGGCTCCCCCCACCCCCAATCCAGTGCAGAACAAATTAAGGAGGAAGACCTAAATGCAAATTCAGACAACTGCAGTTGTAATAAGTATATAGTACAAGCTTACTTACCAGCAGTTTAAACCACTTGCAGGGCAGCGTGGAGATTGAACCTTGTGGCCTGGGTACTTCTGAACAATGAGGCATTAATAGTCTGGAGACAAAGTTCCTGTGTATGGATATACAAGTGATGTGAATTAATCATCTGGGGCTTTTAAATAAAAGCTTTTGTTCTCCCTATCTCATACCTTTCCTCTCTGTGCATATACAGCCTCCAGAACCTCCCTTCAGAACATGTCTTTGGGAAGGCCGCAGACTCACTCTGTGTACCTATCACCACCACGATCTCTCAGACAAGATCAGTATAGAGGAAGACTAACTGGTCTAGCTAGTCTGGTAGTTGGTGGAAGGATGAGAAGGGAACAAGCAGGGAGGTATAAGGTAGAAAGAAAGAAATGACACATTCAACAATATTTCTTTAGCGACTTTACTACTGCAGTACAACTCTATAGCTAGCTATATGTTTCCTTACGCGGAAATAGCTACTTTAGCTATTTTATATGTAGTAAAATAAAAAGTACATTTATAAATTCATTGACTTTCAGCCACTTCTTACCACGGTGGTGTGAAGTCTCAGCGATGTAACCGCTCCGCACTCCTTGTCACCGAAAGACATTCGCTCCCGTGGGACATCGAACATGTAAGCCCTCTCCTCCACTAAGCTCAGGTACCATTTTGTTGCTGGCGGAATTTTCACGAACGGATCATATCAAAGAAGACGAACTTGAAGTGTACGATCGAAGTGAGAAAATGCGAAATGGCGCGTGCCATGTTGCGCACGCGTACAAGGACTGAGCCACGCCCCTGTCATTATTAGCCCCACCCTGTTTGCGAGGCTGGCTCCTGTACTTCTAAGTATAAGTTTCTGTAACAAAACAGACTCTACATACACGCTACTACCTAACTGTCATGCTGGTTGTTCTCTCCAGACTAAAGCTACAGGAGTTGGAAAAGTTATTGCATGATCATGTATGTTCATATATGTAATATGAATCAGGCCTGAAACAGCTAATACTTGACCAAACCAGACAAAATGGGTATCGGTATCAAACAGTTCCATTTGATGTGTTCCTTCATAATCTGATGTTTGTTTTCATTTTGGTATGAGTGGTTCAAAAACAGTCTAGGTACAGTTGTGATTTTACCACTTGTACATATCGGTTAGTTGTAACTAACAATTTCAGGCCCTAAACAGCTAATACTTGACCAAACTATACCAAATGGGTATCAAACAGTTCCATTTGGTGTGTACATTCATAATCTGATGTTTGTTTTCATTTTGGAGTAAGTGTTCTGAAAATTGTGTGGGTACGGTTGTGGTTTTACCAACGTATCGGTTACTTGTAACTAACAATTTCAGGCCCGAAACAGCTAATACTTGACCAAACTATACCAAATGGGTATCAAACAGTTCCATTTGGTGTGTACATTCATAATCTGATGTTTGTTTTCATTTTGGAGTAAGTGTTCTGAAAATTGTCTGGGTACGGTTGTGGTTTTACCAACGTATCGGTTAGTTGTAACTAACAATTTCAGGCCCAAAACAGCTAATACTTGACCAAACTATACAAAATGGGTATCAAACAGTTCCATTTGATGTGTACATTCATAATCTGATGTTTGTTTTCATTTTGGAGTAAGTGTTCTGAAAATTGTCTGGGTGCGGTTGCGGTTTTACCACTTGTACATATCGGTTACTTGTAACTAACAATATCATCCATGAAACAGACAATACTTGACCAAACCAGACAAAATGGGTATCAAACAGTTCCATTTGGTGTGTACATTCATAATCTGATGTTTGTTTTCATTTTGGAGTAAGTGTTCTGAAAATTGTCTGGGTGCGGTTGTGGTTTTACCACTTGTACATATTGGTTACTTGTACCTAACAATATCATCCATGAAACAGACAATACTTGACCAAACCAGACAATATGGGTATCAAACAGTTCCATTTGGTGTGTACATTCATAATCTGATGTTTGTTTTCATTTTGGAGTAAGTGTTCTGAAAATTGTGTGGGTACGATTGTGGTTTTACCAACGTATCGGTTAGTTGTAACTAACAATTTCAGGCCCGAAACAGCTAATACTTGACCAAACTATACAAAATGGGTATCAAACAGTTCCATTTGATGTGTACATTCATAATCTGATGTTTGTTTTCATTTTGGAGTAAGTGTTCTGAAAATTGTGTGGGTACGATTGTGGTTTTACCAACGTATCGGTTACTTGTAACTAACAATTTCAGGCCCAAAACAGCTAATACTTGACCAAACTATACAAAATGGGTATCAAACAGTTCCATTTGATGTGTACATTCATAATCTGATGTTTGTTTTCATTTTGGAGTAAGTGTTCTGAAAATTGTCTGGGTTCGGTTGTGGTTTTACCACTTGTACATATCTGTTACTTGTAACTAACAATATCATCCATGAAACAGACAACACTTGACCAAACCAGACAAAATGGGTATCAAACAGTTCCATTTGGTGTGTACATTCATAATCTGATGTTTGTTTTCATTTTGGAGTAAGTGTTCTGAAAATTGTGTGGGTACGGTTGTGGTTTTACCAACGTATCGGTTACTTGTAACTAACAATTTCAGGCCCAAAACAACTAATACTTGATCAAACTATACAAAATGGGTATCAAACAGTTCCATTTGATGTGTACATTCATAATCTGATGTTTGTTTTCATTTTGGTATGAGTGGTTCAAAAAGAGTCTAGGTACGGTTGTGATTTTACCACTTGTACATATCTGTTACTTGTAACTAACAATATCATCCATGAAACAGACAACACTTGACCAAACCAGACAAAATGGGTATCAAACAGTTCCATTTGGTGTGTACATTCATAATCTGATGTTTGTTTTCATTTTGGAGTAAGTGTTCTGAAAATTGTGTGGGTACGGTTGTGGTTTTACCAACGTATCGGTTACTTGTAACTAACAATTTCAGGCTCAAAACAACTAATACTTGATCAAACTATACAAAATGGGTATCAAACAGTTCCATTTGATGTGTACATTCATAATCTGATGTTTGTTTTCATTTTGGTATGAGTGGTTCAAAAAGAGTCTAGGTATACGGTTGTGATTTTACCACTTGTACATATCGGTTACTTGTAACTAACAATTTCAGGTCCGAAACAGCTAATTCTTGACCAAACTATACAAAATGGGTACCAAACAGTTCCATTTGATGTGTACATTCATAATCTGATGTTTGTTTTCATTTTGGAGTAAGTGTTCTGAAAATTGTCTGGTTGCGGTTGTGGTTTTACCACTTGTACATATCGGTTACTTGTAACTAACAATTTCAGGTCCGAAACAGCTAATACTTGATCAAACTATACAAAATTGGTATCAAACAGTTCCATTTGATGTGTACATTGATAATCTGATGTTTGTTTTCATTTTGATATGAGTGGTTCAAAAAGAGTCTAGGTACGGTTGTGATTTTACCACTTGTACATATCGGTGACTTGTAACTAACAATTTCAGGCCCGAAACAGCTAATACTTGACCAAAATGAGTATCAAACACTTCCATTTGGTGTATACATTCATAATCTGATGTTTGTTTTCATTTTGGAGTAAGTGTTCTGAAAATTGTGTGGGTACGATTGTGGTTTTACCAACGTATCGGTTAGTTGTAACTAACAATTTCAGGCCCGAAACAGCTAATACTTGACCAAACTATACAAAATGGGTATCAAACAGTTCCATTTGATGTGTACATTCATAATCTGATGTTTGTTTTCATTTTGGAGTAAGTGTTCTGAAAATTGTGTGGGTACGATTGTGGTTTTACCAACGTATCGGTTACTTGTAACTAACAATTTCAGGCCCAAAACAGCTAATACTTGACCAAACTATACAAAATGGGTATCAAACAGTTCCATTTGATGTGTACATTCATAATCTGATGTTTGTTTTCATTTTGGAGTAAGTGTTCTGAAAATTGTCTGGGTTCGGTTGTGGTTTTACCACTTGTACATATCTGTTACTTGTAACTAACAATATCATCCATGAAACAGACAACACTTGACCAAACCAGACAAAATGGGTATCAAACAGTTCCATTTGGTGTGTACATTCATAATCTGATGTTTGTTTTCATTTTGGAGTAAGTGTTCTGAAAATTGTGTGGGTACGGTTGTGGTTTTACCAACGTATCGGTTACTTGTAACTAACAATTTCAGGCCCAAAACAACTAATACTTGATCAAACTATACAAAATGGGTATCAAACAGTTCCATTTGATGTGTACATTCATAATCTGATGCTTGATTTCATTTTGGTATGAGTGGTTCAAAAAGAGTCTAGGTACGGTTGTGATTTTACCACTTGTACATATCTGTTACTTGTAACTAACAATATCATCCATGAAACAGACAACACTTGACCAAACCAGACAAAATGGGTATCAAACAGTTCCATTTGGTGTGTACATTCATAATCTGATGTTTGTTTTCATTTTGGAGTAAGTGTTCTGAAAATTGTGTGGGTACGGTTGTGGTTTTACCAACGTATCGGTTACTTGTAACTAACAATTTCAGGCCCAAAACAACTAATACTTGATCAAACTATACAAAATGGGTATCAAACAGTTCCATTTGATGTGTACATTCATAATCTGATGTTTGTTTTCATTTTGGTATGAGTGGTTCAAAAAGAGTCTAGGTATACGGTTGTGATTTTACCACTTGTACATATCGGTTACTTGTAACTAACAATTTCAGGTCCGAAACAGCTAATTCTTGACCAAACTATACAAAATGGGTACCAAACAGTTCCATTTGATGTGTACATTCATAATCTGATGTTTGTTTTCATTTTGGAGTAAGTGTTCTGAAAATTGTCTGGTTGCGGTTGTGGTTTTACCACTTGTACATATCGGTTACTTGTAACTAACAATTTCAGGTCCGAAACAGCTAATACTTGATCAAACTATACAAAATTGGTATCAAACAGTTCCATTTGATGTGTACATTGATAATCTGATGTTTGTTTTCATTTTGATATGAGTGGTTCAAAAAGAGTCTAGGTACGGTTGTGATTTTACCACTTGTACATATCGGTGACTTGTAACTAACAATTTCAGGCCCGAAACAGCTAATACTTGACCAAAATGAGTATCAAACACTTCCATTTGGTGTATACATTCATAATCTGATGTTTGTTTTCATTTTGGAGTAAGTGTTCTGAAAATTGTGTGGGTACGATTGTGGTTTTACCAACGTATCGGTTAGTTGTAACTAACAATTTCAGGCCTGAAACAGCTAATACTTGACCAAACTATACAAAATGGGTATCAAACAGTTCCATTTGATGTGTACATTCATAATCTGATGTTTGTTTTCATTTTGGAGTAAGTGTTCTGAAAATTGTGTGGGTACGATTGTGGTTTTACCAACGTATCGGTTACTTGTAACTAACAATTTCAGGCCCAAAACAGCTAATACTTGACCAAACTATACAAAATGGGTATCAAACAGTTCCATTTGATGTGTACATTCATAATCTGATGTTTGTTTTCATTTTGGAGTAAGTGTTCTGAAAATTGTCTGGGTTCGGTTGTGGTTTTACCACTTGTACATATCTGTTACTTGTAACTAACAATATCATCCATGAAACAGACAACACTTGACCAAACCAGACAAAATGGGTATCAAACAGTTCCATTTGGTGTGTACATTCATAATCTGATGTTTGTTTTCATTTTGGAGTAAGTGTTCTGAAAATTGTGTGGGTACGGTTGTGGTTTTACCAACGTATCGGTTACTTGTAACTAACAATTTCAGGCCCAAAACAACTAATACTTGATCAAACTATACAAAATGGGTATCAAACAGTTCCATTTGATGTGTACATTCATAATCTGATGTTTGTTTTCATTTTGGTATGAGTGGTTCAAAAAGAGTCTAGGTACGGTTGTGATTTTACCACTTGTACATATCTGTTACTTGTAACTAACAATATCATCCATGAAACAGACAACACTTGACCAAACCAGACAAAATGGGTATCAAACAGTTCCATTTGGTGTGTACATTCATAATCTGATGTTTGTTTTCATTTTGGAGTAAGTGTTCTGAAAATTGTGTGGGTACGGTTGTGGTTTTACCAACGTATCGGTTACTTGTAACTAACAATTTCAGGCCCAAAACAACTAATACTTGACCAAACTATACAAAATGGGTATCAAACAGTTCCATTTGATGTGTACATTCATAATCTGATGTTTGTTTTCATTTTGGAGTAAGTGTTCTGAAAATTGTCTGGGTTCGGTTGTGGTTTTACCACTTGTACATATCTGTTACTTGTAACTAACAATATCATCCATGAAACAGACAACACTTGACCAAACCAGACAAAATGGGTATCAAACAGTTCCATTTGGTGTGTACATTCATAATCTGATGTTTGTTTTCATTTTGGAGTAAGTGTTCTGAAAATTGTGTGGGTACGGTTGTGGTTTTACCAACGTATCGGTTACTTGTAACTAACAATTTCAGGCCCAAAACAACTAATACTTGATCAAACTATACAAAATGGGTATCAAACAGTTCCATTTGATGTGTACATTCATAATCTGATGTTTGTTTTCATTTTGGTATGAGTGGTTCAAAAAGAGTCTAGGTACGGTTGTGATTTTACCACTTGTACATATCTGTTACTTGTAACTAACAATATCATCCATGAAACAGACAACACTTGACCAAACCAGACAAAATGGGTATCAAACAGTTCCATTTGGTGTGTACATTCATAATCTGATGTTTGTTTTCATTTTGGAGTAAGTGTTCTGAAAATTGTGTGGGTACGGTTGTGGTTTTACCAACGTATCGGTTACTTGTAACTAACAATTTCAGGCCCAAAACAACTAATACTTGATCAAACTATACAAAATGGGTATCAAACAGTTCCATTTGATGTGTACATTCATAATCTGATGTTTGTTTTCATTTTGGTATGAGTGGTTCAAAAAGAGTCTAGGTATACGGTTGTGATTTTACCACTTGTACATATCGGTTACTTGTAACTAACAATTTCAGGTCCGAAACAGCTAATTCTTGACCAAACTATACAAAATGGGTACCAAACACTTCCATTTGATGTGTACATTCATAATCTGATGTTTGTTTTCATTTTGGAGTAAGTGTTCTGAAAATTGTCTGGTTGCGGTTGTGGTTTTACCACTTGTACATATCGGTTACTTGTAACTAACAATTTCAGGTCCGAAACAGCTAATACTTGATCAAACTATACAAAATGGGTATCAAACAGTTCCATTTGATGTGTACATTCATAATCTGATGTTTGTTTTCATTTTGGTATGAGTGGTTCAAAAATTGTCCAGGTGAGGTTGTGATTTTACCACTTGTACATATCGGTGACTTGTAACTAACAATTTCAGGCCCGAAACAACTAATACTTGACCAAACTATACAAAATGGGTATCAAACAGTTCCATTTGTTGTGTACAATCACAATCAATCACATATTATACCACTATTTCCATTGCATGACAAGCATCCGAGTCTGATCATATACACAAACTATCACAAGTGTGTCCCATGCAGTTGTTGTGTTAGTGTGCTGATCATGATGAGAAACTAGCACACGTGGTGTGTCATACAGTTTTGGTGATGAGGAACTAGCACATGTAGTGTGTCATACAGTTTTGGTGATGAGGAACTAGCACATGTGGTGTGTCAAACCGAGGGTGCTAAAAAGGAAATTAGTGCTTGCATGTGCTAATCTGTTATGTAGCACAGCAGAACATGCCATTTTAGCACACTCCAGTGCTGGATTTGACCGTTTAGTGTGTTAAAGATATACAATAGCACACTCTGTGCTTATTTGGCACACCAGTTTTACCCAAATAGCACACCAGTTTTTTTCTGTGTATGCACCTTGAATCACGAAGTAAGAACAATAACTGTCCATCTAGAACTCACCTGGTACCCAGGCTGGTGGTATCCACAGAGCAAATGAGGACCAGCTATGTAAATTGAGTTTACTTTTCACTATGGTCGCTATGGCAGTCTACATCATTTACTTTATAATTTTTTACTCCAGCTGAGTTGCAATGTCATGCAGAGGAACCAGGTGTTGTGCTGACTGATGATATTCTGCCATTGAAGTATCTGGTGACGATGTCATAGCATTAACTGAGTTTGCAGACTGTCAACTGAAAGGACATGATCGTTAAAACCCACCATCCTCTACAAGTATGTAGTTATTCTTGTTGGAATTGGCTTTATTTGTGCGATATCCACCATACCATAGCTGCAATGAACATGTCGCACATGACGCACATGACGTGCATGGAAGTAGAACTTGACCTCCTGTGTGGCTGCTGATAATTGGTGCTGCAAGGGCTTAAAGGACTACTCGTATCAGTGTGTACAGTCTCCACAAGTTGGGTTTCATAGGTTGACAAAGAATGTAATGCCTCCTCAAATCTTTCTACTGTACGTCACATGCCTCTTTGTTACCTGTCATGGGACAACACCTGTCATGGGACAACACCTGTCATGGGACAACACCTGTCTTGGGACAACACCTGTCTGTGACTCTTTACAACACCCACTTTCACATGCTCAGACATCTATTTTGGACTTTGTGAAGCGTGAACTTGTCAGTTCAGTATTTCTGGTGGATGGCAGAGGTGACTCTGATGAAAACTGATGGAACCTGACCAAATTCTGCCACATTTTCATGCTTTGCTTCATCCACTCAGTCTCGCGGAGCCAGACTCTCGCATGAAAAGTGTGAGAGTCTGGCTCCGCAAGACTATTCATCACTAGCTCTCTTTTGTATATTATTCTCTGCAATACATTCATCTGCTCATGTGCTTTCAAAGCCCTAGCACACACGCACACTTACACCTGACACAGGGTCATCATAGTGTCATGTTAACAATTATGACGTGTGGGTGGTCACAGGTTTCACTAGCCTGTGCCAAAGCACCAAGGTGCTGACACAAGTTTTAACCTGCCAGCAGTAAAGTACTACCATAGTGGAAAACTATGCTCACCCTCACTTGCCTTGCAGTTGTGTAAAAATATAATGTCCCACACATCTTTAAGGGGTACAAAATACCAGTTATTCCGTAACTTAGGTGCAGAGTAACCGTTTTCAACGCTTCAATCGCGATTTATACAGCCTTCCACCCTTGCACTACACCTACAACTCGAAGGAAAGATGAGAAAACTCGCAGTATTAGAAATATGAGCTCTTCCGGTACGCTCGAAGTACTTCCGCATTCACGCGGGAAGCTGCTGCGCGTGTAATTAACTCCTTCCATATATGGAAGCGCGTGTACGCTTGCGGATTGACTGAAACCACTTCCGGGGGGTGGTTTGAAGCCAGCTTCAATGCGGTTTAGGCGCGCACGTGGTGCGTGTAAACGCTAAGTGGCGGGGAATCTCGTTATGTACAGACTTGCTCATGAGAAAAAAATTACGGGTTTACCCCAAATTTAGATTTTAACCCTCTCTTTACGAAATGTAACATAACCGAATTTCTGCATACAAGCATGCATTCAGAGAGAATACAGCACGTCAAGGGAAAGTAGAACAAGTAAGCATGGTATCAGTATAGTATTCAAGCTAGTCAGTATTGAATATCAGAGAAGGGATGCATTTCTGGCAGCTGTGTAGGGAAAAACAGACTATTAAAGCAGTATGGAGGCCTAAATTAGCGATGTCGGGGTGAAAATCAAAATTCGTTTATCACAACAACAACCTTTATTTTCGAAAAGAGCATAAAATGGCGATTCCAACGGTACCCATATCAATGAGATTGGGTGAATACAGCAAGCGGTACGGTCTTCGAAATGTAACCGGTTTGCCAAATTTTTTCTACGTCATTTTAGCGCAATATTCCGGTCACTACCTTTCCGGAAGCCGCTGTAAGCCCGATCAGAACGAAACTCGCTGTGAAGGATAGTCTGTACCTATTCAGTCCAATGAAGGTTGTGGCTTTTAGCTATCTAGTATAATCCTTGCACTAGGCTTGATAAATGCTTAAAAAACGGCATTTTGTGGCCATAAATAGTTGCATTTCCGGGGAAGTTGGAGCAAGGTTCCAATCAAAAACCTGTACCATCCCATTGGACAACTACTCTAGTATACAGAACTGGTTGTGCTTTGTTGAATATTGAAGTAACTGTGAGCAGCATCACAAAATGTCTTAATACTTCAACAATTTGCAGAAAAGTAGCGAGATGTGACAAAAAATTGTGTGTAATTTTGATCGAGGCAGATATTTTTAACAAAGCTGTGCAAGGAAATATACCCAAGCCTCTAAAGAACCTCTATATCAAATTTGATGTGAATACATTAAGACATTGTGGAGAAATGGCCTGTGTAGAAGAATGTTTACATACTTTTGGAAACTCTGACATCACTACCTAAATTTTGCGTACTCTGTGCAGCAAAAAATCTTGAATTGTAGTTTCTATGACTGATCAACACTCTTGTTGTGTTTGGTGCATAATTAGCAAACCTGCTGTGCACTACTGCAGTCTGCATTTGTGCACTACGTTGCTGTACACTGCAATCTAACTATGCACCAAAGGTAAAACATTGTTGAAATTGTCTATGATGTGCGTTGAAATCAGGTCTATAAATGAAGCAATTTTATGTCTGTTCAATGTGTTCATGTTCCTACGCTAGAGGCAAAAATTTATTCTTGGATTGATATATTTTCGGACCTCAGACTTCAAAGTTCTTAGCACGGTAGCAACTGTGCCAGATCATCAGAGCAACAAGACATGCTGGGGCTGGGATAGCTTTCAATACCCGAAACTATTGTAGTACGCGGGGATAGAAAATCACGTCTGAAAATACAGTGCATAACTTCTTTGCCGCCTCCTCTGAAAAAGAAAGACTAAAATACTTGCCCTTCCATTGGCCTTGCCTATGAGCCCATACCATGCTGCAGCAGTTGCCAAATTTGGCTGGCAATGCAATATAATGTATGATTATCAGACTTGTCCGCTAGTAGAATCCTTTTTCCGAGGACAGGTGCTTGAACAGATGTAGTATTTCTTTTGCTAAATCCCGGGTAGAAGACTGTTTGGAGTTGAATTTCAAGTATGTTGATTATCAAACATTATCCCACCTATCCTACAATTCTTATATCTGGTAGATGACTGCGCGAGCAACAAAAGTGCAACGTTTCTTAAGTGTCCGAGCATCAATTAGTTCCTCTATCTGTAAATTTGACGAAGTCCTTTATATTTGTGTAATCCATGCATGCGACAAATTTCTAGCAGCAAAATTAGCAGGAATTATGCATGCTCTAGAGCTTCAAATTGAACCATCACTATGCATGCACATATTCAAATTAGCATACCTTCTGCAATGTCTTAATATGCTTAAAATCCTTACCTAGTTTGATTGCAGCCATTAATGCTGTGTTCTTACGAGCAAAGTAACCGCACCCCAAGATGCTCAGGGAAGGTTAGTGCTGCAGGTTTACCTTGGCTCGAACACTTTAGAGTTCAGTGCTATACGTAGGTGAAATCTTCCCCTAGCATCCCTCTCTTTGAGCACTGGAAAGGACTGCGTAATCTATTCTCACTCCTAGGTATTTTACTGACTCTTGTTTAGGCTATCACTGATCCGCACACATACTGACTGAGCTGATTATTGCCTACTTTTGCCACACAGGACCATTAATTGTGTTTTCGCTATGTTCATTTTCAATCCATTATTATTGATCCATATAGCAATACCTTCTAGGTCTTCCTCCAGTTGATTTCCCACCAACGATGGGTCTTCATTGCTGACATATATTGTCATGTCGTCTGCATAAAGGTTCACTGAGCATTTTCTAACAACAGATGGTAAATCATTCATGAACACCATGCACGAAGAGAAGAGGCCCTAGAATCGACCCTTGTGGGACACCATCCATTACCACTGTTTGTTTCCTCTCCTTCAGGTAGTCAGCCAATTCAACACCATGTACACCATAAGCATATAGTTTGTTTAGGAGTGTATGATTGATTGTATCAAATGCTTTGCTTAGGTCTATGAGTACAGTACCAACCATCTTTCCTGCATCCAAAGCAATCTTCCAGTCGTCAACAGATTTTACAAGCACATCTTGGGTGTAGTGGTGAGGTCTGAAACCAGATTGTGCCGGATCAAGCAGTTTGCTCGTTTCCGGATACGTGTATAGACCTTATCCAGATGACGTAACGCATGACGTAATCGCGAGCGTCGGCCATTTTGAGTGGCAATACTGCTATTAACACGTTGTTGACAATGTTGTATAAAGTGTCTGGCCATGGTCAAGAGCTGCTGCGAGGGGTCCGCCACGGCGCGCCTCGGCGTACGAGATTTCGAAATCCACTAGATTTCACGTGGATTTCGGATTTCAGAATGGATTTCAGGATTTCAAAGTGGATTTCTGGATTTCAAAGTGGATTTCTGGATTTCAAGCTGATCTCTGGATTTCAAAGCGGATTTCTGGATTTCGCTATTTCTGAAGATACGGCTAAAATATACTCATAAACAATCATGAACCACATTCCTCTCAGCCTATACGCTAACAATACAATGTCACAGGCAGTTCACCGCTACATAGCGCATAGGCGTGTTCGTTGATTGTCATACATACACATACGCATACTGCGTGTTCGTTGATTCATACATATTCATACGCATACTGCGTGTTCGTTGATCATACATATTCATACCATACTGCATGTTCGTCATACATAATACATCTTGGAAGAATGACCTTTGTACCCGACCGCGAAGATCGGCCGGGTACAAAGGTCATTCATTGTGGTGACGTTCAATTACGTCATATAAAATCGGTGCACGTGCACGTGCAAGTCCTTGTAGTGCAATTAATGTAAAGAATACGGATATTTGCGGAGTATTTTAATAGAATCCTGAATTGGATTTCCGGATTTTAGAGTGGATTTCTGGATTTCAGGATGAATTTCTGGATTTCAGATTGGATTTCTGGATTTCACAGTGGATTTCTGGATTTCACAGTGGATTTCTGCATTTCTGGATTTCTGGATTTCACAGTGGATTTCTGCATTTCTGGATTTCTGGATTTCACAGTGGATTTCTGGATTTCAGTTTGGATTTCAGTTTGGATTTCTGCCGACGGTGTACGAGATTTCTTTCGTGACGGACCCCTCGAGCTGCTGTGCTCCTGGGTGCGAGAATCGCTGGTCGAAAGGCTCTATAGCCTGAGCTTTTATTGCTTCCCAGCTGACCCAGTCAGGCGGGCTGAATGGGTCGCTGCCGTGAGAAGGGAGAAGTGGGAACCTACAGAACACTCGTGGTTATGCAGCGCTCATTTCGTGAGTGGAAGTAAGAGTAATGATAGGCTATCTCCAGACTATGTGCCAAGTGTTTTTAGCCACACAAAAAGCCCTAGGAAGTGTAAAGCAGAGCGCGATTTACAAGCCTTTACCAGAAGGAAAGAAGCTCGAAAGAAAAGATCAGATGCCTCAATGAGAGAAGTAGCAAGCTAGGCCCTGTTGTTATTGCGCAGGGAGGATACAGCCACACCAACAAACACAAATGAAGAACCTACAGTAATGGAAACAAATGCTGTTTCAACAAGGAAAGCAACAACAATGACTGATACCATTTTTGATGCCCTTGAGGGAGAGTGCTACCGTCTTAGGTGTGAAAACTTGGAATTGAAAGAGACTCTTAAACGTATGTCTCTCACTAAAGAGGCCTTAGATGGAGCTGATGAGAGAGTTAAATTCTATACTGGTCTACCATCGTATGTCACCCTAATGGCAATATTTTTTGTTGCAGCTCATGTTCCTGAGAGCTGTAGTCCAACCTCATTAACCAACTTTCAGCAATTCCTTATGGTGTTAATGAAGCTACGCCTCAATCTCTTTGACAACGATTTGGCATACAGGTTTGGAGTTAGCCAGTCGTCTGTGTCAAGGTACTTTACAAAATGGATTGAATTAATGTTTGTTCGCCTTCAACCACTGGTGAAATGGCCTGCCCGAGAGGAGCTACAATTAACGATGCCAGTTGTGTTTAGGAAGGAGTTTAATAGATGTGTGGCTATAATTGATTGTTTCGAAGTTTTTTGTGAACGTCCTAAATCATTGAAAGCAAGAGCTCAGACCTGGTCGAATTATAAGCATCACAACACTGTGAAGTTTCTGATTGCAATTACGCCACAAGGAGTTATTTCATTTGTGTCAAAAGGCTGGGGTGGCCGTGCTTCAGACAAGCATATTACAGAAAACTGTGGTATCCTCAGGCATCTACTTCCTGGAGATCAAATCCTAGCTGATCGGGGTTTTAATGTTGAAGAAACAGTTGGCCTTTACTGTGCCGAAGTTAAAATCCCACCATTTACTAAAGGCAAAAAACAATTAAGTAAGTGTGAGGTGGACACTGCCCGGGAGTTATCTCGTATTAGAATTCATATTGAAAGAGTCATTGGTATGCTACGAGAAAAGTACACAATCCTTGAAGCAACATTGCCAATCAATGCAATAATGACCAACACCGACTCTGAATACTCAACCATAGATAAAATTGTTGTTGTGTGTGCTGCATTATGTAATTGCTGTAATTCTGTTGTACCCACTGAGTAATCATTTATATATACATGTAGTTGGTATAGGAAATTGTTTTGTGATAATTAAATATGAATGAAATGTGAATGCAAAGAATAATCAACTTTTATCTTTAACTTTCTTAACAGCTACTCTACACTCTGGGCAGTACCACTTTCCCTTCGGGATACTGGAAAGTTTTAGGCATTTGGTATGAAACCATCCAATAGGACAAGCATCATTCTCACAGAAAATCATTCCCCCTTCATCCTTTGCAATAGCAGCAAACCTCATCAATATTTTGAGTAGTGGATGTCATATCGAATGAATTATCTGCTGAACACCCTCGTGTTTCAGTTGCAATCACAATGTTTCTGTATACTGGTGCTTTAGTATACCACTTGCCAATCAGTTCAGGCAGAATTCCATACTTAAAGAACGCTGTTGCATTGTCAAGTACTTGTACAATGAAGTCATCATCTGGCTCAATTCGCAACATTAGAAGTTCTGCTGGGCTCCATAAAACAAAGTCACCATAGCCAGCATTGGTAAGTTTCATTTGAGCCTGTACTTGGTAGTAGTATGCATGCCCTTGCTTTAATCTGCCAGTGCTCATTAAACAAAAATCTCTATCACTATTAACTGCCTCTGAAAGCATTGGCTTTTACAACTAAATGGACACTTTATTTCAAGTATACCCAAACCACAACAGTCGCACTTGACAATTCCATCTGGCGATGCTCCTAGGTGCATGTGGATAGTCAGGATGAATTACCAATCCACTTACTTCTGTAGTAAAGTTGGAATGCTTATCTTTCATGACAGAGAAATAAGCCTTTTGGGCAGTTTTCTCATGTTTCAAGCCCCAGTTTGTTGCTTCTGAACTAAATCTGTAGCTTTCAGGGTAGCAATCAGGGACTGCGAAGGTTGAGATGTGTCAGTGTGAAGTGCACACAGAATCGTTCCCACCATCCCAGCAGCAATCCATGGCTTGAGAGGAGGGCCTGACAGTTTCTGCGAGTGTCTAACACATGCACTGAGCAAGGCAATTTGAGCCCTCCCTGGAATTTGACAAAGACTTTACTAACCCAACCATCAACATGATATTTATAACCCTCCAAACTTTTGTATGCTTTTAACTGCTCCTTCGTATAGGGACTTGGTGTATTGATAAGGTAGTTATAAATGTCTGGGTACTCTACCTTAGGCCACAACTGTCAATTCAACGTCCACATATCCGTACCCCCTGGCTGCGCTGAGGGCATCGTGGCGTACGGATCGTCCACTACAGTCCCGAGTTTATCTAATTTTGCATTATACTTATATAAATCATTGTACATACATGTGTGCCACTGGCAGGCACAGATCCCATATTTCTACCTCAACTATCAGACTATCACTTTGCATTTTAGACTAGCTTTACATAAATTTCGCCCTCACCTTGCTTTTCTGTGTTTCGGACACGCTATCAAACCGTTTCCCCCATATCATGCCACAACTGCGTGCCTGACCTCAGAATCGGTGAACAAAGTGAATCCCGTTTATCACCTGCTTTCGGCACTGGGGTGATATTGGCTTCTTTCCATTCAGAAGGGAATTGACCAGTCAGCAGACTTCCATAATTTGAAGAGAGGTAAGGCTTGGTGCAATTGCAGGTGCCACCATTCGTAGTATAACGATTTGATGCAATGAATCTATGGAACTATTCGATCTTTGGGGCGGTAAGAAGTTAGAACAGACCTGATTTGCATTAGCGTCGTTCCCAGGCCTTCCCATCTTCCAGTTTTTGATCACTTCCAGTACGTAAAAACTGGAAGCGATCAAAAATGGACGGTGGGAAGGCCTGGAAACAAGGCTAATTTGCAGCGCATGCAGTGAAAGTCGAGTTCTCCCTCGATGTTGTCTTCGTTTCTCTCTCCTCATGCTGAATTCTATTTAAAGCGCTGACTTTAACCAGATTACAAACCACTTAGCGTTTACACGATGAATACAATCAAGCCAGCTTAACGCCTCTCGTGTAAACGCATCGCATGTGGATTCCAAGCCGGTTAAGCTAAACCGTCTTACAAAAATTGCTACGTGTAAACGCAGCTTTAGAGCTGCATGCATTAGCGCTAACAGATACCTACCAGCTCGCGACGTAGTCCGCGGTATGGTAGTCTACGTTCTAGTTCAAGTAGTGCCACGGAACATCTGCATACAACCTCCGAGGCGCTGTTAGGTTGGTCTTCAGCATTTTCAGGAGACTTGAACAGGTATCCATTAAAATAAAGAGTGCAACGCTTGCAACGTTGCAACCAGTGAGTGCAACGATTGCAACGCTTGCAACGTTGCAACCAGTGAGTGCAACATTTGCAACGTTGCATTCATCCAAGGTTTTACTACATTCACACACAACTCACGTGCACTGTACTGTAGGGTGGGCATGTACCAGCTACTTAGAATAAGTAATTGTAATAGCCGCTTAGTGGCTCTTTATCTCGTGTGAAGAAGAGAACTGGAGTGTACTGTTAGGTTCGATCGAGAAGAAATCCAATTTTCTTTGATATCACCGTGGGAAACGTTTGTAGCCTGCGCTAAAGGTGGGTATATGAACAAATACAGTAATCTTGTTTATGATAAAAGATTTTGCCAGTTACGTGGGGGAGACAATGAAAGGCTCTGTGCATGTAGTAGTAGCGTGTCCAAACAAAAACTAAAATTTTGCAATACAGAAAAGATAGAATTACTGGCTTAAAGAGCAGCATTAAACGCCGTCGTACTCACTGACTAAAAATAAAAATACAGGCAAGAATTTTTCAAATGGAAGTAGAATTGGAAAGAGAAACCAAAGTGCTTCAATTTGATGTGTGTTGTGAGGCTATTGATCAAAATTTCGACTGTGGTTACGCTCTCAAAAAAGATTACGCGCTTATTAGCGAATTCAAACAAAAACATTACAATACAGAAAATTTGGAATTACTGGCTTCAAAGAGCAGCCTTAGACCAACTGAAAAATATGTATGCCTTCCAAGCTAATTGGTACCGTACCATTTTTGTATAAAAAGCGGTGAATACATCTTGGGCTACAAAGTCACACAAAACGTTTGATATACCGTGTAGCCAGAAAATTAAAGGCGAGGGTCTGGTCGCAAGCCAATATTGCGTTTTGTACGGTGGGAATGCAATTATCATGTGTTTACGTAATGCCTAATAAGTTTTTGAATTCAGGCTGCGGGTCGTTGTAGCCCAGTTCCTACCTCTGCCAAGTTCTGACTGCTTCTCAAACACTTTTGCTTGCTACAACGCAACGTTTGACAAATCCTCGGAAATAACGATGTCTAATGTTTCACCGGATGTCAGTATGTTGTAATTGCGCGTTCTGCAATCTGATTGGACTGCAATATTTCTGCAGCGAGTACAAATCGCAATATAGGCTTGCGACCACACCCTCGCGCTATGCTTGGGTCTGGCTTCGCCAGACTGCAGAGCGACGTGGAAAATTAGCGAGTTTTTTAAAGAGTAAAATGGAGCTGATTTTCACTTACTGAAGTTGTGTTCTAAGTAGAAGCCACATATATACATTGGAGATATGAAGTAGTGAGCTCAAAAGCAAGAAGTCACTAAGAAAATGCTATGATTCACCCCTGACTCTTTGCTGTAACTTGCAGTACATTTTTTCCTTTAGCTAATTAAGATACAAATAATGTACCTATCAGTGGTATGCCGTACCTACAACATCCGGGGCTTGATACTAAGGTAATGGACTACACATCATATCAAGCCCCGGATGTTGTAGGTTGTAGGTTCCAAGGACATTGTTAAGGACATTATTTTGATTTATAAGCTTAGCCACTAGTGCCAGCGCTAGCCACTTATGTCTAAGCTTATAAATCAAAATAATGTCCTTAACAATGTCCTTGGAACTCCCCCCCCCCCCCCCCCCTAAAAAATAATAAATAAATAAATTAATTAAAAATTGCCTAAGGTCTGTTTTTCGACGTATAAGTTACATTATACCACAGTGCCAGGAATTTAACAGACCGAGATCAAGAGTGTAGCCCGAGAACATGGTTTGTTTACTAACCACCATAAATCCCTGCATGCATGGCCACCTGTGCTGTAACTATCAGAAAGTTGGTAGACTCTCTATGTAAGGATGGCGCGGACGTATGCAATACTTTCAAGCAAAAAGCCGTTTAACTTCATCTCAAATACGCTAGCTTATTAATTAAGCGCCCATCCTTCCTCTTTAAGTGCCTTTATGATCAGCAAGACTCGTGTAGTTGCCCATGCAAAAGCCTCGCAGAAGACAAAGTGTGCAGTACCAAAAGTGCCATTTTTGTATTCTTCCTTTCTTTCTTTCTTTTGTTAAGACTACTATGGATATCTCGAAAACGGTTTAGGTGCTCACCATCATTTTAGCATCAAATTGATACTTATTACAACGTGGAGCTCTACAACCACTCAGCGTCTCAGTACATTAAAATTTACTCTGGTCAATAAAAGCCATTCACAACATTATGGCTGCTGTCCGTTGCGTATGGGAGAGCATTTTCTAATTTTGTACGCATGCACACACGAAGTCTCGTTCCCGGACCAAATACCAAGTCACTGGTCTAGAAGCGAGACTAGTAAACATGCAAAAATGCGAGTTGACCAGCATGCAGTACGCATGGCTGGCACGGTCTTTTTCCGTAGTACTGGGCAAGGCTTATGAACACCACAAAGGTAAGGCGCTGTATTCAGCAGCCTACTTATAGCTACACTAAAAATAGCCTACTCACAACTTTAGTGAACTGTAAAGCTAGCATGGTCAGTATAGTTTTCTGTGCTGCAGCTGGTTAGTCATCATGTGATCAAAAATCATGCAAGAAATTGGTTTCACAAAGTTTGGTACCGAGAGTGGTAGGCCTTTCATCAGGTTCTAGCTGGCACCGTTACACATAATTACTACAAGCTTGGAACCACTACTAAACTGTTAATGCTGTTTCAAGTTTTGGGGTTGTGGTTAAAAATATTCTCCATAGGCTTAGGTCTGACATTACCATCAAAAAAGTACAGAAACAAGAAAGTATGCAAACAAGGTAGAGACGATATAAAAGTGAAGGTAAATATACAAAGCGCTATCCCTACATCCTTTTACACTACAGTTGCACTCTAGTGTGAAAAAGATGCAGGGAAGGGGCTTTGTATATTTATCTTCACTTTTATATTATCCCTACCTTGTTTGCATACTTTTTGGCATGCCATCTGTACATCATTTTACATTTTTAATGTTTTTAATTTTCTTGCCTATTATATACCCCATGCACACTTGATTGGTCCTTTGTTGTTATTCTGTAAACACATCTGTACATGTGAAAGTGTTTACAGTAACTTCAACATTAGTTACACATAACTATAAAAAATCTGTACAATGGCAATGTAGTGTGGTGTAAACTAAAAATACATGGAAAAGGAATTATGAGCCATGTTTTCCCTTGTAGCCCTCAAGGAGGGAAAATATCACAGTTAAACCCTACCTGTTACATAGATATTCTCCACTTCACCCTTGTTTCTGTAGTAACAGGTGTGTATAGCTTTCCATATTCTCCACTTCTCCCTTGTTTTTGTGGTAACATATTTCCATGCACTGACAGAAAGTTGTGTATCTGTTTCATATACCCCCTCCCACAGGAAGTTGTAAACTATAAACTGCCTTGTTTACAGTTTAAACTACTTTGCAAGTTTTCTAATAACATACCTTGTTTACAGGATAAACTACCACATGTGTTTACTAATAACAACAAGGTGCAGTCAGAGTAGAGGATAAATCACAGTAGACAGGGATTTATGGCCATACACAACCCTTGCCCTTGGGCTCGGGTCGTTTAATGGACCGTAAATCCCTGTCTACTGGGGTTTATCTTACTGACATAAAGTTGTTGATTCTGTTTCATATATTACAGGAAGTTGTAAAATGATGTTTTCTGTAAGCTACTGCTTACAGTGTAAACTACCTTGTATGTACATATAATAATGACAAGAATCAATCATATGCCCCCATTTCCTCACAATGTTTGCAATTGTTGGAAGAACACAGCTTAGCTGAATGTGTAGGTTGGGAAATGAGTGGTGCCTGCGTTAATACTAAGCTGAGAGGCATCAAAACAACCTTCACTGTCAGTCATGATCATGACAAAGGACAACCTTGCGTATAAGCTCATACTAAAACCATGCCTTCAAGTACCTCACATTTATTTTACCCCCTCTCACAAAAGGCAGTGGTTGTCTACACCTTGTCCAGCAGGGAACTAACTCCTTCGGCTCTCTGCAAATGAGACGTTTCTTCACAAGGAGTTTTGAAGTGACAAATGCTGATTGAAGTGAAGGTCTCGAGACAATGTCATAACCCAAGTCTGCTTTTGTAATGTTTTTAGATTGTACAGCTGGTTGCACGTAAGACTTGTCAATTAAATATCCTCCTCGAATTGGTAATCTCCACACAGGGTTGCCTTTGAGATGCAACTTCTCATTGCCAGTATTATCCTACTAGGTGGATTTACAACCACTGAAGCTGGTGAGATACATGTATCTGTACACCATTTATCATTTACCCTTTTATGTGGCTACACTGTCCAAGTCCATGAACTGTTCACTGCTGATGAGTGATCTGCATTACAAGTAGCTACACTGTGCCAAGTCTAAACTGTTTACATTTAGATACCAGCTTACGGTAGGTCAGCCTTGAATCACAAATTTCCGAGTCTACAGGCCTCAAAAACAGCAATTTGGCTATGTTGGCTTTCAAAAAAAAAAAATCGACAACCCCCCACTCATACCAACCAAAGTGAGCCCAGTTTCAGGAAGATCAACTCATCCCCTACAAGTTATGTCCACAAACCTACTCTCTGTCATTGCCCCAAGAATGGAGCCAAGTTACACACATTCCTGGTATATAGCATAGAAATGGGCAGGGCCTACAAGCTCGAAAAGTCAGGTTTCTACAGTAGTACCTTTGCCAGACAACTGTGTGATGACACCCGTCTTCCAGGATGGCTCTCTGCCTTTCCAGCACACTCACAAACATTCAAGCCTACTCCAACAAGCAAGCTTTACACACACAAATAGCCAACCATCACATTCGTACTAGAAAATCTTCCTAGTGTGGTTTTTTTAAGTGTTGGAAGATTTCTTCAAGCTCCACCCAGCCACATAAAAGTGGCGTCAGATCACTACAAAGGGCCGCACACCACATCAAAGGGACATGCCCCCTTGTTGATTCTGGTTACTGCCATGAGTAAATGTAAACAAGCCAATGAATTTCAATAGTGCCATCATGGTCACCTGGCATTTATTATTCATGAGTCGGAATCAGCCCGATTGGTGATTGAAGGTTGTCCTACAATGTTTTGGTTTATATTTCAGATTTTGTCACCACTCCCACATCAGTCAATGCCACACTGGGATCTACTGCTACCTTCAACTGCAGTAGTAATACAAATGACAGCTGAGTTTGCTGTGCTGCAGTGATCTTCATACATTTTCTATGGCAATTCTATGGCTATTTGATGGACCCTAACTCCCAGCTGTAACACATAATCTCATAATGCATTGGACACCTGTTCAGTTAGTTTCTGTCATTGCTAACCTGTGAAGAGTCAGCAAATGTTGACAACCTTTTTGGAATGTAGCTCTGTGTGCACTTAGCTAACAACTGCTAAAGCAATTCCCTTTAGTATTCCATTCTTACACTGAGAACACTGATTAAGTAACTGTATCATTGTACTTTTTTGTTTATATTTCAGCATTTGTGAACATCCCCACATCAGTCAATGCCACTCTGGGATCTACTGCTACCTTCAACTGCAGTACTAATGCTAGTGGAGTCACATTTGCCTGGCTTGTTAATGGATCAGCGTCGATAGACCTGAACGGTGGTATAACAGCCCATGAAGTTGGAAGAACTTCTTTATTGCACATCCCAGCTATAGAGGAGTACGACAACACATTTGTGGTGTGTAAACTTATCATTCATGATCCTGTCCTATCAGCTGAATCAAGTGCTTCAGCTGTTCTAAAAGTACAAGGTATGTGTATCCCTTCTTCAAGAATGTTTTGCATGTAAAGGGACTTCATAATGCATGTGCAATTCTCACCCTAGTCAGATGACTTGTATTAATGATACAGTTGCTTCAAGGTGTGGAAAAATATGATGGATGCAATGCAATAACTGATGCTGTCCGGCAAAGTAGTTGCAACTGTCACAACACAATCATATTGTAATATTTTACAAGTCACAAATGATGTACACAGGACACGAGAAAGGTAACCAGTTTCTAAACATGCATGGACCACAATTATATGTATCACTTCTGCAGTTACTATTGGAAGGTTTAATTAGTTAGAGTCTGCTCACAGCATCATTCCTTCAAAGTGTGTGTAATATCTTCTTGCATAGGTCTCCTATCTACAGTGAAAAATCTTACAGTACTCTCCCAGAGATCATCCATCCTCATTACCTGGACTCCTCCCTTCTCCTTGGACATCACTGGAGGGGAACCTGATCTCTGGTACTGCGTGGAGGTCTACAACATCAGCTGGGGGAGGGCTCCACTCACCACCAACTGTAGTGTGTATGAACCACAGTTCTACTTCACTGCACCTAACCATAGCCGATGTTGCTTGTTTGAGTTCACAGTATTTGCAGTGAATGCAGTTGGAAACGGGAGTAAGGCATCTGTCAATGGAACCTCTTATGCAAGTAATTATCAACCTACATCTACCAACTAATGAATCTTTGTACAGTATTTCAGGCATTGATCTGCTCAATCCTACATAGAACCAGCTCCTGTTGCTGTTCATATTCAGGTAGAATTCATTTCAACCATTGAAATGGAAGTGAAGCTGCTGTTCTTGGTAAGCAATGCCTGCTGGTTAACCTGCATGGCTATCATAGTCAATGGAAGACACTTCAGATTTGGTGGGGGGGGATGGCACATGACTACAAGCATGCAGCAGCTGGGACCATACTACCCCAGAATGCTTCTGAGGCCATTTTTGGACCAAAAGTTACTACTACCCTGACAAGAACATCTTCACAGCACTAGTTCACACCACGCTTGATAGTTTGTGGCATCGATTGGCTCCAGGTATCAGCCTTGGTTCCCATGGCTCCCATTTTATTTTCACCCTCACTCACCTGGCCAATACGGTCACTGTCAGAATCTAGACTAAAAACAAAGACACTCACTTGTCTTGAGTTCACTTGCTAGCCTGTGTAGACTGACTAGGACATATTGCCTCTTCATTAATTGAATCATTACGAATGCCTGAATCACTGCAGTGCCTGCTGCCGTAAAATTTTGTGGGGCTACTGACCCCCTTCTTTGAGAACATAGAGAACTGCTGTTGATACAGCTACTGTGGATACATGTAAAGTTATACACACGATTGAAGTTACCCAACCACTGCTGTTCTTTGTTGTAGAGTCCTTCAGATACTCATAACGGCCGAGTATTTGCTACCAACACTTCTGGAAGCACTTTTTTGGGTGGTGTTGAAGGAACAGGCATTTCTTATGTGGTTGTCCACGTGACTGATTGCACACTTCAGTTCAATCACAACTATACCCTAACCATGGAAGTGGGGGAAGGAGACCGGAGTGTCCTAAAGCTCGGAGATTTGAGTATGTTACCATTCATTAATTCATGGATCCTCCATTGTGCATTTTTGTACAACTAGGGAACAATACTCTGATATGAGTTACAAATAGATGACATGGACACTGGATTGCAATGTCAAAAAAGATGAAAAAACTACTAAGATTTTTTTAATACATGTATTTATGACAACCTTTTAAGGACATGATTGTGCAACTGATCATAATCATGCAAAAGATGGGTACAAATTATGACTCATTATTAGTTTCATACATTTTTTCCTGCACCATTGGACAATTTCATTAGCAAAGTAATTTCCCATGACTTGTACTAATCTTCTGGAAAGTCTACTTAAATTCTTTACCGTTTGGAATCTAAAGCAGGCAGTAGGACTCTATTGTCTACACTGTGTTTAATGATGCAGACAAACTGAGGTAACCAAAACAACCTTTTCTTCTTACAGTGCATTCCTTAATTCTTTTGTCTCACAAAAGCTTATGTAGTATCTTTGAACTATAATCACAACCTTTTAAGGACATGATTCTGTAACCACTCATTCTTTTGTTTTCCAAAGGTACATTTGACATCAAAACAGCTCTGGTCAACAATAACTCTCCTGAAGCAGTAAATGTCATTTGCACATTTGCTGCAAACTCTGAGGCTCTTGGATGCCTGGTGGTCCTTCATCCATGGAGTACAACACAGACTGAAATATTTGCTTATGCAGTCCGAGACAATAGACATACTCCTACAGCTAACATCACTATACATGGAGTGCCCAGAGGCAGCTACACTATGCTGGTGTTTGACGGTGAATACAATGGTCTCCTGTCTGAACAAGCAGCAATAGCTCCACAGAATGTCACTGTTAGAGCTGGAAGTCTGGAGCCATCAAGAGGTACTTTATTTTATAATAGTGGGGTAGCTTTAATAAGTAGCTAACTCTTCTACTTTTGCAGTTAATTTGTATTCTCTTAAGCATTGCGTATGTTGCTGGTAGGCTGCATGATGAGTGTTAGCATACAATAACTTGTGAGCAGATCTTCAGAGAAATCTGTCTTTCAAGAGCTAGTTTGTGTGTAACTTGCACTTGTAAAACATATTTGTAAACATCCACAGAATACACAACAATTGAACAAAGTCAAAATTATGGTTTCAGTTGTAGGTTGTGTAAACATTCTGAAAGAGCTCCATTTCTACCACTCACACTGTTGCTAGTGTTCCATTCATTGCACAACTTCTACATTAACAGGTATCAGGACTGTAGTTGATTATGAAGAACAACCTAACAACTTTCTCCAGCAAAATTACCAAGGAAGCCTGATTGGCTTAACTCTTTAGTCACCATATACTATTCACTAGAGGTTTCTTTAGGCTACGGATACCTCCTTCGGTCCGTATTTCAGTCAAGCCATTAAAGAGTATGCCCCTCTCATCTCACATCATCACAGTAAGTCCCTACTAATTACCCGGTCTCTGGCAGACAATGACTTACAATGGCCCCATGAGAAGTAGGATGCAATAGTATATTAAGGCAACTAAAGTCATGGGTGTCCTATGGATTCTGGTGACTTAAATCAGTCCCATGAGACACCCATGGGAAGGGTAACTTATGGGTAACCCATGGGATTTTTTAGTCCATTGCTGCACAACCAACACCCACCATTAACGAACTTTTAATAATCAGGGCTCTCTGACGTAGTTACGGAACCAGACCCTTGAAAAATCAAAAAGGAGAGTCTTGTAAATGGGGAAGGATGGAAGTGTGCACTGCAGACTGTTAGGAATTTGCTAAACCTTCTGTAGCCAGTAGAGCTAAGTTCTGCTGAACCAGATACTCACACAAGCACTCTAATCTTTCCCGCTTCGTGTTTACAGCTTTCTAAAATAAAGCAGAATGTGAAAACGGCTCTTGTGCGGTTAGCGTTTCCAATAAATGCACATCAGAATGCTAATCAAAAGTCAATTGGAGGTGTGCCTGCATACATCACTGTAAAAACATATTGGTTGTTTTAAATGGAAAGTGATTACCCTGGTTGCATTGTACTTTGTACTAGAGGCTAAAAGAAGGAAACTGGTTATCTTATACAATTATTGTAGAAGATAACCAGTTTCCTTTTCTTTTCCTCATTATGAAATAAGGAACAGAGGAGAAAACAAGGAAACTACTTCCTTTCCTGTTATATACAAGTAGCCTCTGATACCAAAATGAGCCATGCAACCAGGGTAACCACTCTGTGGTTGAAAAAAACAATCTTTGTTTTTTTACAGTGTACCAGGACGCAGTGTACACTTCTACACCAGCCCATTTACCAGACCCTCCTTTTCAATTTTTCAAAGGTCAGGTTCTGAGACTATCTCTGATCAGCCAACACTCTTTCTGGCTGAAAACTGCCAAAATTCAATGGGTCCCCCACAGCCTGGGAGAGAGGAGTGGTTTCTACGTACACCTGTTTGTGCTAACAATGTGAGAGGTGGTCCAGCCAGAGCCGACTAAGGCTATTCCACAGCCAGCCAAGGTAGCCATATGCTCCCTATCCCATCTTTTGCGTAGCACAGAACCAATCTTCAAAATAGAAATTGTCAACTGATAACGTGTGGCTGAAGTCAGGTAACACCAAAAAGTGTCATCGGTGGTTACAAAGGTTAAACTGTTGCCACTCAGTGCACAACTTCTACATTATATGTTAGCAGCTATCAGGTGTCAGTGGAACTGCAGCTGGTTATGTCATAGGTGGTGAGAGTTGGGGGGGGGGGGGGGGGGAGGTGGGCACTGGGAGCACATGCCCTACAAAATTTTATGCGAGGGATCAGTACCCCCACAAATTCTTACAGCGATGGGCACCACAAGGATTCAGATGTTTGTGATTGTGTGATCAATGAAGAGGCAACGGGGCCTAGTCAGCTTCTTAAGAGTTAATTAGGAACAATCTAATGACACAAATCTCTCTCCAGCAGAAGTACCAAGGAAGCTCCAAAGCCATTGATTGGCTGGAGCTCCGGTTATATAGTTATGCTGTAGAGTTTGTACTGGTTACAGAAATGTGATGCATGTGGATTTATGTAGGTAAATGCAATCATTTTTGTATCACAGAGAATTCAGAGCTTAGTGCAAGCATCAACACAACTGATGACCAGATCTGTGTTAGTTGTCCTGATGATGGTGTGTCAAAGGGGTGTGTTGTAGTGTTACGCCCTCCTCAAGAGCTCCAGTTGACTATGAGTTATGAAATTCTAAGGTCGGAGAGGAGATGTTTTCATCAAGAACAAAGTGGTGACTACACTGTCACTGTGTTTAAACAAGCTATGAACAATGCTCTTTATGCATATCCACTGAATGTATCTGTGGTGTCTGTATTTTCTACTCCAACTACACCAACTACACGTAAGTCAAAAGATGTGATTAGGCACAGTGAGTTAACTTTGTGACTGTGTCACTTTTCTTCCTGAACATGCACAATATAAATTATTCACCATTACAATGCAGCAGTATAGTTGATGTTTATGCACATCTGTCAAATAACATTTCCAATGCGCACAAGTTGCCACTTGATTCCATTATCATCCCTCAACCAATTAGGAGGAAATGTCCCTAATGGGTATTCTTTGCAGCAACATTTAAACACCCTTCAACCACTACTGTAAATTCTAGATATATGGACAAAACACTCTATTTCAGTTTCTTATGCCTCTATATCATAGAGCAGGGGTCTCTTATGTATTTTTCTCAGCTATTGAGTGCAAAATGTTACTATTTTGTCAGGTATCACACCGATTACCCATATCACAGACGTTGCACCAACTACCCTCACCACAGTTGCTACTTTGGAAATTGCAGTAGTGGTGACTGGTGCCTCTGCATTTGTTATTGGGGCCCTGGTTGGAATTCTGCTGTATCACTGTGTCAGCAAGCATCGATCACAGCTCAAACCTGAGTCATCTTCCCACCACCAACAGCAGCAGGCAGACCCAGAGTATGAATTGCCTGTCAGCAGTGGGGCAGAGATTAATTTGAGGGAGAACATAGCATATGAGCCTGTGCAGAGGATTGAGCTGAGGGGGAATGTAGCTTATGGACCTGTACAGCACTGATTTGTTAAGCACCACCCTTCACTGTCCACCCATCCGTACACACGCATCACACATTCAAGTTCCCTCTGTATCAGTGTTGTAGTAATGGTAGTAATGTTGTTAATTGTAATTATGCTGTAATTACTTATTTGCAAGTCATTGTGATTAACTCCACAACAGTAAATATGTAATCATTACCTGCTTTCCTAGGAATCAATTTTTGCTGTAAGCAATTCCAAATTAGCTTGATTACCAGAAATTACATGACAAAGGTCATGCAACATGTGTCATGTTGTTCCAAGACCACTGAAGCAGTTTGTGGTCTGAAAACAAGGTTTTCAAGAAATTCAGAGACTCTATTATATGTGAAGGTGACTTCCGCCTTGGATTGTCTACTATCTGTTAATTGCAATTACATCATCTAGTAAGTAATAATTACACTGTTGAAATTGTGCATATTGATTTACAAAGCAGCTTGTTCTGTTTGCAATTACTTCTAAATAAGTAATGATTGCAAACCATCTTCCTTGTAATTAATTGTTGTAATGTATTGTTTTTACCTTAAGGTTAATGATTACATTAGGAAATTAATTGACAACAACACTGCTCTGTATGACCTTGTTGCCAAATACGGGTAACTCATTGTACTTGCATGGTCAGGTGTAAAGCACTACCTATAGAAGCTTGATTCTCATGGGTATGTTGCTTATTTTATGCAAAGACTGTATCCACCATGCAAGAAAGGGCCAGCTATACTGTACACATGCAGTACATAAGTGCAAATTAAAAGTAGCACTAGTATATTGTGGCATGCAGCAGCCAACAGACCTCATCTTTCCTTCTGACAAGTGTATTAACTATCATTACACAAAATATCAATTTAAATCACTAAAGAAGCTTCATTTCTGACAGCATCAGCTGAACAGTAACATTATCACAAGATAAAGAACTATTAAGAAATGACCAACTGTGGTTAAAACCCAGCCGTTGCATGCATGTGAAGACTCTCAAGGTCTTCTTTGTATAGCTGTGCACAATGGTGCACTGTAGTACCTTGCACTGCCTGGTATTCAGGTTTTTCCCCAGACCCTTCCTCGCGTGACCCAGAAGCATCACTATGTACCGAGAAGCAGGCGCCACTGCTATATTTTAACCCCGAATGCCCGTAGTCTTCTCACCAGAGTCGAGCGTGGACTCATCCAGTTTTTTTTGTCCCAAGTTCAAAAAGCTGGGCAAGCCCAAGAACAAAGCTACATACGCGCTAATCTATGCTGGAGAATTGGTGTCTCTGGGCTCTGACAATGGGGGAGGTTAAAGTAGCCACAGCTGCCAAACGCTGTGTTGCCCTGAAATATTAAACATTGTTAGCAAAAATTCGAGCAGTAAATTGGTGACTAAATATCATGCACAAATATGAAAACATAATATATGCATGTTGTATAAGATTTGAGTTACTTTCAGATGCATTAATCTCAGACAGGCACACAACAAGAGGTATACACAAAAATATAATCTGAAGGAGCAACTCTGCATGGTTTGCCCTTATAATAGGCTTACAGTGGTCAGGGCTCTCCGACCAGTGAACGCTTCTCCCGAATAAAAGCTGTCTACAATGCCAGAAATGGAGCCCCTACAAAGGCAGCCTTTTCTATGCCCATTTGTGTTAATAAGGAGATAAATGGCCCAGCCCGTGCTGACCAATGCTTTTCTACAGCCAGCTGCCATGTGCATGGCATGTCATGACTATGCCCACCCACCTCCCTTTATCCCACCTTTTTTGCCAGCACAAAACCTATCTTCAAAACGGATTGTGCCAACTGATAACATGCAGCCAAAGTTGCATGACAAGTACACTCATCATCAGTGGTTAAAGGGTTAACTTAATTAATGTACATACATGTATTAGTACAGCAAGTCAAGCCAAAGTAACTTTTATAAGTATGTATGAGGCAACCATCCTATCATCTTTTGATCCTGACATCACATACATGAAATAATGTACCAGGCTCTTTCCACTTTCCTGTATTACGGCCGCACACTCGTGCAATATCCAGCCATATTGCCTTCTGACTCATCAAATAATTATATATGTATGATTTCCTTGTACTGGCAGAGGGCTTCAATAAAAGTGTGTCCATGTACGTCTCTTTTCCCAGACAGACTGTATATAAATGTTGCAAAAAATGAGGGTATCTGGTAGCTTGTGGACATGTTTGAAGTAGTTTATGGTAGTGAGATTCAAGAGCACTGTTTGTATGTACCATTTCCTTTTGTTTCTCAGTAAGAATCAGACGATCATTTTTATCCACTTTATTTTGACCATCTTGTAGCCATGTCCATCTTCTTTGAAGGAAGTGGAAAGTGCAGAGGAGAACTACAGCTGATGGCCATGCCTTATTAATAGCTGTTCATTCAGAAGAGCTGTCATCTATCATGAATATCTCTGGACCACTATTCGGTCCATTGCCAAAAAGTTCCCAGGATGGTAAAATTTCCTTAACCATATCAAATGCTCTTTGAATAGTGTGCTCTCGTTCATCTGATGTTAGTATTATTGCTAGAGGTATACCAGATGCAGTACTGGCAGTGGACAAAATGAATAAGAGATGCTGTTGAGTCACAGAACACAATTTCACTAGCTTGTTGAATTTCTTAATGAGCACATGCCATCAGTGGGGTCAAAAGAACCAATATTTAATAATTAGTGGTTTCTCTTTTTTCTTCTTTCACTGTCCATATCTTTGTCATCATCTGCCTCATACCACTGCAGCAGTGATTTTCCACTCGTTGCCCCCACCAAATATAAGGCGTGGGGGCATAGCCCCCACAATTGCCCACAGTCATGACAGTGACACGGCAAGCCCCCTTTATTAGATACCGTATACTCACAAATTGACACCACTGCAGCTAGATAGCGTAACCATTGCCCAGGCCAACTAGTCTCGCAACATGTCGCAGAGATCCCGGTGCACGAGTGTCGAGTCTCGCTACGTTGTGGCCCCACCCCAAGCTCAGTAGGCCTATATACTATAATAGTACTCAGCACTGGAAACTCAGAAGTTTGGACTCTTCAGCAACGGCCACTGCATGGCATGTGGATGTCTATACGAATTAGAGTCATACATGCGAAGACGTACAGATAACTGTAGTGCCAGTTTGGGCAAAAAGTGGCCTCAGAAGCAATCTCAGAGCATCTAATTTGCAAAATTTTCCTGGGGGAGCATACCCCCACACCTCCCTAGCATGTGTGGCTTATGCACGCATGCAAATCGTTCGCCCCCTCAAACTCAAATGTCTTCCGCCACTGTTGCCGTCTTTTTCTCCATTCAATGAACAAACAACATATGTCTTGTATGTTGCACGA
The DNA here is from genome assembly GCA_949130485.1 of Agelas oroides. Lineage (NCBI taxonomy): Eukaryota > Metazoa > Porifera > Demospongiae > Agelasida > Agelasidae > Agelas > Agelas oroides. The sequence continues at coordinate 9,793,137 of OX422183.1, read as the reverse complement.
TCTGCTAGCACTGTCTGTGAGCATCTGTTTCTGAGTTGAGAATGTTCATGAAGAAAGAGAAGGCTATCTGGTACCAACTTGGGCTCGGAAAATAACTTGCCGAAAGTGAAGAGGTGCGAACAAACGTTGCTATTTATAGCCATGCACTACTGAGGATACACGTCATTGGAGGTCAACGGTCGGTGAGGATTGCTCCTCCCTCCCTGCCTTCTCATCACAGCGGTCCAGCAACCAGGGACTTCCAGCCCTCCATCTCAGTTGAAGCGCTCCTTTGAGGGTGTCATCTGGATGTGCAGGGCCTCTTTCACCGACAGCTCCTGTCCTCTGCCATGGTCCAGCACTGTGGTCTCCTCCCAGTGGATCGGGTGGTCTCCCCGATGTAGACCTGGCCGCAGCTGCAGGGGATACGATATACCACATTGGATTGCTTACCAAGAGGATACATTACCTCTTGGTAAGCAATCCAATGTGGTATATTGTATCCCCTGCAGCTGCGGCCAGGTCTACTTCGGGGAGACCAGACGGAGACTCGAGACGAGACTGAAGAAACATCAGGATACCTGCGAGAGGGGGATGATGGAGAAGTCAGCTGTAGTGGAGCATGCGTGGGAGAATCACCACCGCCCGATCCACTGGGAGGAGACCACAGTGCTGGACCATGGCAGAGGACAGGAGCTGTTGGTGAAAGAGGCCCTGCATATCCATATGACACCGCTTCAACTGAGATGGAGGACTGGAAGTCCCTGGTTGCTGGACTACTGTGATGAAAAGACAGGGAGGGAGGAGCAATCCTCACCGACCTTTGACCTCCAATGACGTGTATCCTCAGTAGTGCAATAGCAACGTTTGTTCACACCTCTTCATTTTCGCCCTGATGACGACTGGAGCATTCAGTCAAAATGTCGGCAAGTTATTTTCCGAGCCCAAGTTGGTACCAGATAACCTTCTCTTCATTTATGCAGAAGCCAACTGAGAAGCCACTGAAAGAAAAATGAGAATGTTTCATGTGTGTGCCTCGCAAATGAGGCACAGTGGCCCCTTTGTCAAAATACTCAAAGAATTGCTGCTTTGTGTTTTCACTGATAGGACAAAAGCTGAGAGGATGAGCAGCATGAATCATAAATACACCGTCAACTGGCAATTAAAATAGTCATATGCAAGATTCAGTGTTATGGTCGCTTTACAGATATGTTAGTATGAGATCTTGTAAAAACGTTTGTAGTTGTGGTCTAATAAGTGGAATAATAATTTAATTTTGGCCTGACCTGTTAGTCTTTTGAATTGAAAAAAGACCCAAAGATCTTGATATGCAACTGGAGTTAACTTGCAAGCAATGCAGCGCATGACAAGTTTAGTAACTTTTGTCTTCTATACAGTTTTCAAGATGTTTGCTACAGGGTCTCCCAATGGGATTTGAGCAGGTAAAGCATTTGTAAGCAATGTATGGGTACTAAACACACGTTATGGACACCTGTCTCTTGCAGTGTGACACGGCACAGATTCGAAGTCGGATTCTTCACGAATTGACTGAGAAGAAGCTGCTTACAAATGACAACACATCAAGTAGCTCACTTACTCAGAAGCCATCAACAAATACAAAGTCCAACAGTTATCTGAGCTCAGAGGAGGGCATAAACCGGTAGGCAAACGCTTACTTTGAAAACATGAGATGCACTGTCAACACCCTAGAAAGGCTCTTACACCTAAACAGATACAGAAATCTGCTGCTGCAAAAGCAAAAAAGAGCTGAGAAAACCTCTATGTACTTTAGTGAGAGCCAAAAAAACAGTGTCCATCTACTCTCACTTTATCATTGCAAGTTCCTACAAAGAAACAGAAAACAGCAGCTGAACGACATCCTTACCTGTTGAGCCAAAAAGCTGTATTAAAGCTGGATTTCATCCACGACCATCCTAAGGTACCTCAAGACTAAAGATGCCACAGTCGTATAGTTGGCAAGGTATGTCAATGTCCTATAGTGGATAACAAATATGCTAATTCATACACATTACAAATATACAGCAATACCACCTAATGCATAGAATATCACTCTCGGATGCCTTACTAACCGTTGCCATATGGAATTTCGAGTCTTGCCAGCTGATAGTCTTTTCCTCTGTTTCTGCTTTTCTCTCAAGATAGCTAGTTGCTGTTAGTAATAGAACAACAGTATCTATCTGTAGCAGTACAAGTAAATATACAGTGGAACCCCTCTATAACGGACACCATTGGGAACCAACATTTTGTCCATTATAGCGAGGTGTCCCTAACTCAGGGGCTTCCGGTATATTTCCGGTAGGCGTGGTATGCGTAATCGGGCTGTCGAGCACAACGTGGCTGCGTTTTCAGAGCATTACTTTGCTATACGCTGGCAGGGAAGGCTAATTGGAGGCTAATACTACGCATAACAGCGCTAATCTAATGTCAGGTTGGTAACTACAGCAGCGACGGTGGACAATCTTGCTGACAAGGTCGACGAGCGTCCGCTAAATCGGGGTCGTTAAGGTCATACCAAATTGATTTTATGTTTCACGGATCCGCCGGGTCTTTTTTCTTGAAAATTGAAAAAAAAATGTAAAAATGCAATTATTAAATATGTTCACGTAATCCAGTACTAACTAGCTTCGTTCCCAGGCCTTCGCGCGTTCATCACTAGCTCGTACTGCAAGCGACGAACGCACGAAGGCCTGGGAACGGGGCTAAGTACTCACCGCGTGGCAAGAATGGAGGATGGCGAGCAGTATTGTGATGCTGAGAGGCATCTAATTAAATTCATGAGAAGTTTGGTCATTTTCATTTTAATTTTTTTGCCTGCCTACCGGGTCATGTTTCTGACCTAAGTAATCCGTGAAACATAAAATCAATTTGGTATGGCCTAAGTATCGTTTGCGTACAATTGGGACCGCGAAAACTGTCCGTTATACGGAGTAGCGGGGTGTCCGCTATTCAGGGGTTGCTTAAGTATTGAAGTGAATGGAAGGACAGTCCGGACTTTCAGAATTGTCCGTTATATCGTGGGTGTCCGCTGTTGAGGGGTGTCCGTTAAGAGGGGTTCCACTGTATTTATGTACGATTACATACCGAATTGTGCAAAAGTAGGGAGAACATAGTGGCTTGAATGAATCATAGTATGTCATTTCCTTTGCCGTCATCATGATCTGTGGGTCAAAAAGAGTATCTACTGGCACTGCTGATAGTCTTCCCAAACAACCATTGTGCATTTTAACACTGGAATTGTCATTCAGCCATTCCTTTCCAGCTAACTTCCTGAGGTCATCGCTATTCAGCTCAGTGGAAAGCTCTGCAATCAGCTCACTGTCATTGCCATCAGTTATTATAATTGGCTGTTGCTCACTCATCGCTGAAAGTTGTTGAATGTAATTATAGCTGCATCAGTATTACGTGGCTACATCATTTTGGAAGCCCAATGTGGCGTGCCTTCCTCCAAGCTAGCTAGGTCAGACGTCACTCAACGCTCACTTTTCCCGCGAAATCAATCAAGCGGCATGATTGATTGAGATTGATCGGCCCCTATACAGGGAGTGCGAGAGCACGTGTACACAAAAGAGAGTGGGAGAAAACAAAAACAGACAGAAAAAGCAAACACAAACTTGCTAAGCATAGTGGTAGCTATATCTAGAAACATGACATGACAAGTGTCCAGGAAGGCAAGATTCTGGCTGACGTCAGGACAGACAGCTTCCACTCAGGGCCATTGCGTCCAGGCAACCAGCACACATCTACACCATTGACAGACAACCAGCACAACATGTTCAGATGGCAACAACCACGCCGCGTCGACAGTCTCTGGGCTTGTGCCAAAGGGGCTTGAGTTGAAATGTTATCAACGTGAATCGGGCAGGACTGAGAGTCTACCGTCGTTTGAAGAAGAGCCACAGACACTGGACATACACACGGACACACAGACAGCAACTTGAATCAAATCGTGAGCTGAGGTAGTTAGGTTCTGCACCTCAGAGAAGACAGCAACAGTCACGTCGCCATTTTTCATTATCAGCAAGTGCGTATAATCCAGACCGCACCCCTTAGCGCATGCGCACATAGTAACATTCCCAAAGTCTAAGTCGAAAGTACGCCTAAAAAAAAAAAGGTCCGTGCTAGGTGCAGGGTAAAAGTCGCAATACGTCATACTTACGTTGATTATGCATGCTTAGTGTAGTACGGCACTTGCATGACGTTTACGCTGTACACATTAGACGGAACATGGTCGTTCGAAATTGCTCGTGGTCTAATGGTTAGAGTCTAACTCTTAAAGGTTAGAGGACATTTCTACTAAGCAAAGATATTTGATTGCAAAGTTTTCCAAATTTCTTGAATGTACTCTCCTATATGAGATTTGCATATAAAAAATGTACGGCTATGCTTCTATACGTATTGTGGTTGTAACGTTCTGTATATTCCTTGGAGGTAGGAACATTTGACAAGATGAGTGGCCTTTTGAGCCATGTTGCGAATGATGAATTCTACTCTCATTTCTGCTTTTATGCAAGCTATAATTACACCTTGAACATGAGGACAATGCCTCATGTGGCAGCCTTTGTGACGAAAATGGGCATGGCTAAGGACAAGACTATTTTGTGTCACAAGGACTGCCTGCACATGCATAAGAGATATGACGGAAATGCAACCTGTGTCCATGTTCTAAGCTCAAACATATGGCTATGTCATTGTGAGTCACAGAGTTGCATTGTTATAAACACAAAGACGCTCTTCACAGTGCTATTTCACATTATCTGCTAGCTTCCTTTATCCTTTCTTCACTCTGCAAAACCCAAGAATAGTCTCTTTTATTGCATGCTGTACTACTGAGCATGACTAGCTGTATGCATAGAGGTCCCGGGATCAAAGGTCACATGCAAATAGACTCTCACTTTGTGGGCACAAGTCTGGCTTTGCAAAACTGACAGTAGACTATAAAATGTGGCATGAAACAGTAATTTGATCCACCCATGCGACATGTCTAAGTTAACTAACCTGTTTTGGGCTCTGTCATTATGATCATATGATTATATCCTTCCTTAGACAGATGAATGGGACATAGCTGCTAAGCATACCACTGATATTGGAAGTATAATACCATTGTAGTGATTTTATTAGGTTATCCTTTACTCTTTATGTATGTATTTATTCGCTTCAACTATAGGGTCACTTCATTATGTCACTCCTCAGCTCCTGTGTAGCCATGCGTAAGCTCAGCATGATCCTCTTGTAAAGATACTGTATTGACTAAATTAATCACTGTTCACAGTATATGATGTTCGACTGTAAGGTGTACATACAGATTATTTCATGATCAACAACAGTGGTTGGATTTTTTTGCCTAATATTTTGTAGTCAATAGGTTGTGATCCCTTACGCAGCTAGCTAAGAGAGTTAGCAAGAATAGTGTGGCTACAGCATATACACAGTGAGAAAGGGGATTGCATAAATGATATATTTAGTACATGACTGCTGTGGACCAAGATGCATAACCACAACTGAGTACCATTCAGAGTATACAAAGAGTACCGTATACACGGGTTAATAAGCGCATACGCTTATTTCAAAAACTGCAAGGAAATGTGCGCTTAATACCCAATATGCGCTTAATAATGAAAGGCAAAAATTGACCACACCCCCATAACCGCGCCGGTGTTGTCACGATAGTGTGCCACTACACTGAGTTTAAACTCTCTGGTGTAGCTTCTCCGTGTTGACTTGGTGTTCACCGTGGAATCTCCAAAGAGTGTGAGCTGTGATGCCATGACAAACATTACAGCTGATGTAGATGAAGAGTCGAGTCGTAGAGATCGTCGATATTGTATCGTTGAAATTCGCTAGCGATGAAGCCGCTGGGTGAAAAGTTGACATCTTGGAACCGCTATTTTATAGTCAATAACTTGCTTAGCCTCGTTACCAGGCCCGTTGTCATAAAATGTTGGGGCCCCCATGAGATTGGGCCCCCACGGCCCCAATCTCCCGGTAACATGGATCGTGAACCTGGGGCCCCCCTTTCAGCGATCGCTTTACGCTCTGCCAGCACGTGTCAATGCCAGTGCAAAAAGTGCCGAAGCATCAATGCATCATGGAAGGGACTAAGAAGGACGTCTGATTTACATACAGGCGGCATTTTGCTTGTGGCATGACTACTTATAGGGCATCGGTTTCGAAGAGCCGCATGATAATCGTAAGGACGAGAACCTGCGAAAACGAACAAACGTTTTCCAGCTGTTTTTTGTATTCAGTTATGACATGTATAGCAAATTTCATTGTGTTCTTGTAATTTACACTTTTGTATTTCTACACTCATACCTTTTTTTTCTTCTTTTTTTTTCTTTCTCTATAATAAATTTATGCAATATGCAAAGATACAACAGTAGCAGTAAGCTAATAAAAGATGCACCCATATTACAAGTATTTAACTAAGATGAGTATTTAACTGTGACTTAAAGGAAGTGAATGAATGTGCATTAGTAATACTATTAGGTAATGAGTTCCAAAGTGAAATAGAATGTGGAACAAATGAGTACAAGAAACTATTGGTATGTGCATAAGGTTGAATAAAACTATTACTATTTACATGTGCCCTAGTACTACGACGTACAAAAACAGGAGGGAAAACAAGGAGGTCATATACAATTTTATACATGGTAGTAAGTTTGAGATACAGCCTACGATCATTTAATGTGGGTACTTCAAAGTTTGACAGAAGCTCATTGTAGTTCAAGTCCCATTGCTTAGCACATATTCTCAGTCCAAATTTTTGCACCCTCTCAAGTTGGTTTATGTCTTTTTGAAGATGTGGATCCCAAACCTGACTCCCATACTCAAGATGGGCCCTTACCAGTGACAAATATAGTTGCAGAAGGGCATGCGGCTCAGTGTCATGGGAGAATTTCCGGTAGAGTAAGCCTAAAATTTTTCTAGCTTTGCTACATATTGAGTCAATATGATGTGACCATGTAAGGTCAGAGGAGATGAGTAGCCCAAGGTATTTGTAGGAATCCACCATATGAAGAGGTATACCATTAATTAGTATTGCAGGGGGATGCATTGGTCTTGGTCTCTTCTTGCGTGTGATCAACATATATTTGCATTTGGTGGTGTTGAAGCAGAGATGGTTCTCGTTCACCCAGTTGTTGACTGCATCAACGTCATTTTGGAGGATATTAAAATCCTCAGGGCTGCTAATTCTTCTGTATAGTAACATGTCATCAGCATAGAGCACTAGTTTGCTTCCCTCAGACAATGGAATCCTGGTAACACCATCAATGTAGATTAGAAATAAAAGAGGACCAAGTACCAATCCCTGTGGCACGCCCGAGATCACTGGGATGGTCCCTGATTCCTCTCCTCCAACCACAACCTTTTGTTGCCTGTTCATAAGATAGCTGCACAACCACTGAAGAATGAATGGATTTAGGTTTAATTGCACAAGTTTTTCCATGAGAGATTGGTGGGGAACCGTATCAAATGTCTTTTTAAGGTCTAGAAACACTGAGCAGATATCCCTACCTGCCTCCATTTCCTCCAACCAATCGTAGGTGGTGGACAACAATGCACTGACAGTAGACTTTGCAGACTGGAAACCCCACTGGGTATTAGCAAGAGGATGGTTATCTGACAAGTGATCTGTAATCAATTGATGGAAATGGCGTTCTAGTAGCTTACTTGTCACTGACAGTAGTGAGATTGGCCTGTAATTAGATGGACTTTCGTGTTCATTGCCTTTGGGGATGGGTACAACCGAAGAAAGTTTCCATGCCTCCGGGAATCTACTACTTTGAATAGAGAGATTCAATAGCTTTGTCAGGGATGGAGTAATGCTATGGGCAGTGTTTTTCAACATTCGTGCAGATATTCCGTCTGGACCATTAGCTTTGGTGGTATTCAAAGAATTCAACATATAGAAAACTTCATCTTCTGTACAAAGTATGTCTTGAGGACATTCTCCAGTGGTTTGGATGTTGCAATAGTCCCCATTAGCCAGGGGCGGTTTAGCCATATTAGAGACCAGGGCCAGATCAATGAGTGAAGCATTACCAGAAGGGCTGGTGTGGGTGTGACCCTCTACGACCTGATGAAGTGAAAAACTATGAAGAATACTGTTTAGGTGGTGGTACAAAAAGTGAGACTGATTATAAAAATCCACATTAAAATCCCCTAACAATACAAAATTATAAAAATATGATGAATCTAAACTTTCAAAATAAGTACACAAACTCTGTAAACTTTGGACGCCGCTGGAAGGCGGTCGATAAAAAAGGCCTACATGATACTTACAAGAACTCACATGATTACAAAGAGAAATAAGAAGGAACTCTACCTACCTTACCATGGGCAGTAATAGCCCGTCCGTCCACCATGCATGCATGATAGCGGTTTGATTAACATCATGTACCTAACTGCGGCGACTACTTAGCCCATCTTAGACTACCAGTAGTATACTTAGCTAGCTAGGTGCTTAGTTATCAACATTGTGTGAACAAAAATGGTCCACTCGATCCTCGGTGGCTCAGCCTCTATCCTCGATCTCTCTACTATGATAAGGGCCCCCATTGCATGGAGTTTAATCTAGTAGCAGCCTATCTCACTAGTAGTATGTAGGCAGTTTGATGTCAGAGGGGGGCCCCATTCTCACGAAGGGGGGCCCCATCTCACCGGTAAAATAGGCCCCCCTGGGGGGCCCCATTCTACCGGTAAAATGGGGCCGGAGGGCCCCGATTAAGGGGGGGGGGCCCATTTTACCGTGACACCGTTCGATTTTTCGAACGAGCTGTTCGTAGCCTGAAGCTGAAAAGTTTCACTACTGTCGTTTAATTAGAATTGCGCTTATTATCCAGATGCAAAACCAGGAAAGAAGCATGCGCTTAATAAGCAATATGCGCTTCTTAGTCAGTTGCGCTTATTAACCCGTGTATACGGTATGTCAGTGTTTCTGAGACAGAGACTTATCATATGGAACGAAACCATTCTGCTGAAGGGTTGAATCATCAGTCAATTGGACTGTGCCCACTATTAGTCAGCTCAAGTATCTTCAAAGCTCTATGGAACCTAAAAAGCTTAGTTGGGTATGAGCAAAGCTGCATGGCAGCTAGTACTCACTTTTTAAAAAAAATTCCGGCATCTCTCATTGAAGTGAGCAAAATTTCGGCAAAGGAATTCCTAGAATTGTGTAATTTGTAGTCTCTAATTAATGCTGATTCAAGCCTCAAGTTCCACTGGTCACAATCTTCATGACAATAAACTGCTGTAATTTCATGGCTATCATCAACCTTCCTCCCCTTGTTTAGCCTGTAGGGTGATAGTTGACTCATCAGCTAGCCAATAAACATGGACACCTCTAATTACTTGGCTCTTGAGCTTTCGTACAAAATTTTACTTCCAATAATTTTGCAAGGCAAAATTTTAATTCTTTATTAGAATTATGGAACTAATTTCTATACTTCAAAGTAGTTTGTTACGGCTTTAGCTATTTTTTATTGACAGATGCTGTATTTGTTTACTACTGATTGCAATGCTGTACTCTGCTTCTGCAGAATGCGGACGCGGCGAAATCAGCAAATGCTCTTACTGACAGATGCTCATGTGGCACCGACTTCAAGTACTACCTATTGTTTTAATGTGAGTACATTTTTATATCTTTCAGCTGCACAGTCTTGTTACATTTGTGAATCAATTTCTGATTATTAGTTGCCACTCCGTGAGGTGGCGCACATGAGGACCAGTCAAAGTCAAGCTGAAGTGTGCTGTGAATCATTTAACTATGTAGTAATATTTATTATCTTTTCTAATTTGTAGGTGACTCTCTGGGCTATAACAAAGCTTCTGTATCACCTAGTGTTATATATCTGTCACCTATCGAAGTATATATGTGTTGTCATGAACTGTTGGGTAGCTCATTTGTTATTGCATACTTATAGTGCATCAATGAAAAAACAGTGACGTCTACATACGAAATTGTTGGTCCTGAGATAGGATTGGGCATTACAGTGCAAGACAAGGATGTTGAAGGTACTTGTAAGTACATATTGACACAACCATTGCATCACACATAAAGTGTCTAGCACTGTTTATTGTACATTAAAAACCAATCTAGTAGCTAATTTTCCAGGGTCAAATTTTAGTAGCTCATTTAGACTTTTGAGTAGCACTTGTTATTACAAAATATGTATGTAATATAGTATTTTCAGCACACCTTTGTACTATGGTGATGTTTATGTATTGTTTATTGAGGACATCTTTCTATAGCTCTCACTGATGAACCCCCCTGTGCTGATGAGACCAAAGTTCCACAAGAAGTAGCTACATGCACATATATAATGAATTTAATTGAATGACAAAGAACTTATTGCTCAGTTTACATTTCAAAATAATAATGTATCACGAATGTTATATATTCCAGAGCTATATTTGTCACATGTACAACTAAAGAGAAGGCTAGTCCATGCATTAGTGGGAACATAGTGTGCCCTGAACTCTGTCTACTATCAATCCATTAGTCCACAAGCCTGCTAATTTTTCTGTATTCATAGGTTCAATTGCCATTGTTTTGATACTTCTCCATCACTGTGCGAAAGCAAATCTTCTGACAATGAGTCATCTCTTTCTTTTTGACACTCGCCATAAATTGGGAATCTTTCGAGTGGTAAAATTTCATAAGAGAAATTTTCGTGTTCAAAAACGTTTGTAAAAGCAATAGGCTACAAATCTATCAACATTTGATTGGCAAACACTAGTGTGTGTATACGAGAACTGCAGCTGAGCTACCAGCTGGCTAAAAATGTTGCTGTATTGGGGGCTACCATTATGTTGGTGATCACTTTCAGGGCAGCAACACTTTCAGGGCAACAACCATTGGACAGTCCTAATCAGTATTGTGAAAGGAATGCACTGCACTAGCACTGGCTTGTCCTCAGGACTTCATATCCCAGTTTTCTGTTAAAATGGAAGTGTGAATTAACACTGGTAGTCTAGTGTTGAATTTAACCCAGTAGGTGCAGTGTAACACTACAAGTTTTACTTTAGCTTTATATAAGGTTCACACTAGTGCACCTCAGACAAACATTTCCTGAGTATTTGTGATAAAAACATACAGATAGCTACAGCATTATACACCTTCTTGGTCAATACATTGGTGATTTTGTGGGTCACTATGAGAATGATATGTTAGCAATCAAAGCAAAGCACTATTGCATATACTCATCTCAACCTTTTGCTTGTATGGTTTCCTTTCTTGTTTTGTTCTTTGGTGTTGTATGTATATACAGGACTCCCTGGTGGACCAGCCACTGGCTGAAGGGACATTCCTGTTTGAAATTAAAATTAATCAATCAATCAATCAATCAATCTTGATAGCAAGCGGCTTCGAAATTGAGTAGGGACTCACAGTACGTGGTCACTAAAATCAGCTACAAGAATACCATGGAAAGCCAAGTGTAATAACAGTCTGCTGTGTGTATAGTAGGCGTCTTCAAGTACATTTGAATCAATGACAGTTAGTAGCATAGCATCACTGGCCAAGTTCACAAGAGAGAAATGGACTCAACATGAACTAAAATGAGTCTTCTCTGCTAAAGGCAATGTGAAAGCAAGATTTCATGATTCACTTGCATGTCATGAAGTACTTTCTGGGTGTGATTTTGTCATTCTTTGTGCTGTATATGTTAGCCATGGCCCATTACTACGTAATTTAGGGTTCATGTCTGGTGATCAATATTAGCTACTTCATTTATGTACTGGAAACTGGAGATCTAAATATATTTCATGTTTCTTTCCAGAAACTACGCTGGTTGATTTATGTGCAGCATAAATAGGTGAGTTCAAACGATATCGTGCAATATCTCGAGAACTACTCAACGCACAAACACCGGACAAATACCAGCATGTAGCCAAGAGCCTGTAGATTCTACTGATGCTAATATGGTGGAGACTTCAACTTGTTTGGAGACAATACAGCAAGAAATGACAAATTTCACCGTCCGATATCGATCGAATCGGACTGGTCCGTGTTGAGCTGCGCCCCTGAGTGTTCAAAGCAGCTACCGCTACCAAAATATATTACGAATTGGGGAGGTCTTGGGGCATCGTATCGATGCTAAAATCTCTCCAAAAGCAGCTTCAGAGAAGGCACAAACAACAGTGTCTGAAAAGACATACACTTTTCCGAATATTGATGTTTTTCGGACGGCCATTTTATCGCTTCTAGCGCCAACAGGAAACAATGCGCGGGCGTCATTTTGGTACACCAGGTACCACGTACCTCAGCTACAGTCTTGTGGTATCGCCGAATGTTTACGCAGTTTTCCCTCCGCGTTTGAGTGTCCGAATATACCTGTCGTCCGATGATTGCTAACTTACTCTACTAGCATATTACACTCAAACATTTGCCAAGTGTAACATACTGTCATTTTATCCGTAAGGCACAGGTTGTGCATAGGTATTCCTACCTGGGGTATTTCCCTGCACAAGCATAACAGACAAAATGAGTGAAGATGGTACTAACGTTAGGAACAATAAAATGTTTACTAACTGCTTACATAAACAATTTTTAAGTGTGATAGTATATATACAAAAGCTTGAATCACCTAGACACCTATTCTTTGTAGCCACCTGGTGTTCTCTATACTGATGTGGAAACACTCCCTGGAAAAACAACCAAGCCTCCTTCACAGGATGATCCAGTTAAGTACTCTGGCATACTACCTCAGAAAACAGAGAATGCCGCCTGTTTTGCAAATAAAGAACCTGCTCCTCCACCACTGCCAACCAAAAGTAAGTGATTGGTGTAGTTAACTTTGGATATTGTATTGGTGTGTAAGTAAGGGCATAATATTGACATGTATCATTTGAAAGGGGCTTCCACTGTTGTTTGGTGAATGGGTGTATTTTAGTGCACTCTAGGGACATGCCTCCTAGAAATTTTTGTAGGCATTCTGGGAGTATTCATGTGAAAAGGAGTTCCATTGATCTTAAGTGTGATGACAAGGTGTGTATAGGCCATATCATACTGGAAGTGGGTTGTAGTGTAGGCCCTCACCCAACTTTTCACATTACAGTAAAGCAGGAGGGAGCCTGATAAGTTTGCTCATGTGAGTTATCTGGTAGGAATACTTTAATTGGAGAGTGCATACTGGGGCTCAGAACAGCGAGAAGATCAGCACATAGGTAACACTGTAGTTACTATTTGTTACTGTTCATTTTGTGTCTATTTGAAGGCAGCATCTATTTGAGGATAACATTTTAGCGTGTGGATACCAATGAGCTGGCTAGCTACTATACACCTGCAGCCCATTACTACAGATACTGTACTTCTTAGCAGCTAGCCACCATGATAGGGTCTAATACCATAAGCTCCCAAAAATACACCCCCGTTTTTGCACACTACTTTGAGGCAAAATTGGGGAGGAGGCATTTGCTCAAATTTTCAATTTTTCTCGAACATATACCTCCCAGTTTCTTGCGATGTCATGTGCAAGTCAACAATCACAACTGCCACAGCTTTCTGGAAGAACACCAGCTTCGTTGAGCAAGTACTATGGGAAATCAGCAGTGCCTGTGTTGACAGTAATTTGAGAGTCATTGATGTAACTTACATTGTCAGTGGTGACTGGGGACGACCCTGCGTAAGCTTGTACTGTGAGCAATGAAAACCTAGGCGGTGGGCAGCAAAAATGAGCAGTGATTTCATTTTATGGAAAAACTTGACAACAGAGCTATATAAACCAAAAGCTGACTGAAAGCGTGCCCATAAGATGCTCACTACGGGGCAGTTGAACGAGTGAAAATTACCTATGTGAGAACTTGGGGGTAAAGAAAGGGAAGGGCATTTGCTCAAAGGGGGCGTACTATTGGGAGGTTACAGTAGTGTATACAGACACACAACTCCAGTCCCACTATCAGTGATGGCAACTAGTTATTATTTAACACGTATAGCCCTATGTAGCCTTGTTCCCAGGCCTACCCCGTTTTTTGTTCTTCGGTTTGCGTTCAGTATAATACACAGAGGCAGAAGAGCGCAAAAAACAGGGAAGGCCTGGGAACACTTGTCACATGAATGACGTCTGGTGGACGTAGGGGGGGCGGTGCCCAACTACAAATTCGTGTGCAATAAATCCTAGAGCGAGTTTCTTACCAGTGAAGTCAAGTACTGTCGATCTCGTGAAGGTCTGGGGTCCTGGCTATCGTTGGAGCGCTCGATTATGAAGTCTAGTACGTTATTTGAATGTGGACCCCTCCCCCCCTATGTCCACCTCGCGTCCACCAGACGTCATTCACATGACAGGTGTTCCCAGGCCTTCCCCGTTTTTGTTTGCGCTCTTCCACCTCCGTGTATTATACTGAACGCAAACCGACGAACAAAAAAAAAACGGGGTAGGCCTGGGAACAAGGCTAAGCCCTATGCTAGTACTAGTTCTGGTTACGCTGTTGTGTTCATATGCTAGTCATGAAGCAAGCCTGAACAAGCCCATACTACATGCAGTCTAAGGAAAGTTCTGTTTTGTCTATATGTCTGTATGGCATGGATGGTCATGTCCAAGGCATTACTGGAGGTATAAGTTGACTGCACATGCATGAGATATTGACTATATGCAACTGCTGTATAAGCTAGGTTCATGCAGCCAGCACCAGCGATTGAGTGTTTGGCATGAGTAAAAAATATATAAGACAACCAGAAATATACTACTCTTTGAGGCTGGCATTTGTTTTATTCGGTGCTTTCAATTGTGAGGCTAATTCGGTACAAGCCTAGTCTCTTTCCATTCTGGATTTTGTCTTGCAGCTTTGGAGTGTGAAACAAAGTCCGGAATGTAAAGGAAAGCCTGGGTTTGAGGCTAGTATGCCTAATATGTTGAGGTGTAAAAAAAGTATTCATGAGGCCTCGATCAAATTCAATTTACAATGTATGGTATTTCTTCATACCCTCTCTTTGTGGTCGTGTATTCAGAGTTCGAAATAAGGTTTATTGATTGTCTGGTCACTATGTCCTAGCACTTTTGATGTTGAGTGGTCATTTACAATCTGTCTGGACGTGCTTGTCACAGTCATCCAATTTAATATCTGTATATACCTGTACATTCACTTACAATAACGACAGTGTATATAACCTTTAGCCCGACGTGCATGCGCGGAAATCAACCATGTGGTTACGACAGAAATTGATTTCCGATTTTGAGTCATGTGACCCATCAATAGCTACGCTTAGCTTGGAACCTTCTTTACGCTGGAAATAGTCAGAAGAGAAGCTGGAAATAGTCAGAAGAGAAGCCAGTAAAGTCTTAACAAGATACAGCGGTGGAAAAGCCGGTAGCTACTCGACATTGCATGCCAGTGTTCATGAAAAGTGAAACAACATACTGAGCGTGCGATCGAGCTCGCGCTGTCACTTACGGAAGGTAGTGTATTTGAGGTGTAGTTTCTTGATACTGTCTGCCTTGTCTCGTCTCTACTGGAAGCAATCTGCGCCAGTTGTGTCGGGCTTGCGAGACTACGAACGGTCGGTCATGCCTACCAACCACTTACATTTATGATCGGTCATTGTAATAAAACGTGCGGAATTTGACCGATGACCACATGTAATTTCGACTTCTGTATATTGCAGTCCTTTTGATTTACACATTCTTGAGTCCCTCCCTTTTTACTCTATCCCCACAACATAATCACCTTATGACTTCGAACTTGCTGTTTACTATATGAGAGTCTTAACATGTCCTTCAATTCTTTTCCTTTACTCACTACATATGATCAGCTCACCGTGTCAGACCTCTTACCTCAGAAAGTCTCTTCAATGAACTACATCCCACTTTGACTGCCCAGTGGCAGAAACTGGGGGAGCTACTGGGAATGGATGAAGACCGACTGGACGAGATATTTACCAATAATGAGGGGGATGAGGAATGTCTCCGGGTCATGCTGCAACTATGGCTCCGAAATCCACGAGTAAATGTGGCTGATGCTCTCAAAAGCATTGGGGAAAACCAGCTAGCCGAGTTGCTGTGCCTCAAATGTGAGTATGAGGTTTCAATCTATTTCTTGTTACATTGAGTACATAGCTATCAGTCTCACATGAAATTTTGCTCTGGCCACTGTACAATTAGTATACAAAGGTGTTCTATAATCAATGAACATGACAATATTGAATTGTTTTAAGCTTTTAAAGAGAGCTCATTTGTTTGACTTTGATTGTGCTATGCCCTGTTTCATTAGACAAGCTTCCTGGAGAGCCTACAGAGGAGGAAGGATATGAAAGGTATTTTTGCAATTAGTATCTGCATTCATTATGCAAGGTAACCTTGTTACTCCCATTACTTTGCCTCATAGTGAGCTGCCTGAATCGGGCGAAGGTGGTTCACGGAAGCCAATCAAACCAGAAATCTATGTAAGTTTATGTATGTATTTCTGCACATGCAGTCATCCTAGATGGACTAAAGTTCACACTGTCATGCTGCTATCAATTTGTGGGAAACAAAATATGAAATAATGGAATAGTAGTCTAAACTCTAGTACTGGATGAGTTTGTGCTATGATGTACATTCTCTCTAGTCTCATTTGACAGCATGGGAAATGGCTGCCTAGTAGATTTTAGCACAAGAGTGAAAAACTAGAGGAGGGGCTCTTGACTGAGGGCATGCATGTGTCTTCTAATCTGAACAATAAGTCAAAATTTGGATCCAGCCCTTGGACAGACACAAAGATTGCATCAAGGTGTCACCCATTGCAAAACTAGGCAGTGCTGTGGACCATGTAGGCTACATTTGCTCCTGATTTGAATGTTCTGTACTAGATTACCTTGTCACTATCTCAATTTGTATAGCAATCTCAAAGTCTACGAAGGGCATCATCATCCTTCTTAGGTAAGCTATAATCTGGTACTGTGACATGATACCTGATGAGTCCCACTTTTAGCTACCCACCTTCCATGTAGCCATGCTGTAGAAACTGACTCAATTCTGGATAGTAAGCAGTATTATGCAGGTTACTATGTTATGTATTTTAGTATCTTGTTGCTCTTCTCAGACGACAATTGCAGACTACAGACTAGTAACTCCTGTTACATGCACATCTGCACACTTTACCTATACTCTTGCACGTACTAAAACTACATTGAAGGTACATTTACTTTTGAACCAATTGGCGTTGTTGTAGCAATTATGTGTGCATTTTTCTTTTTTAGAAGCACTATTGTTTGTTGTTTATGACATTTTATGTAGCCCTTGCTGAAGAACCATATGATTGTGATAAGGTTGAAGTTCCTCAAGAGGTATACACTGTAGCCTGTTACTTTGCGGTCACTACGTATGTATGTACGTATGTATACATGCGTAACATCTAGGCCTGCCTTTTACATTCAGGGAGATGTGGTTCATTGATTGTTGATGCATGTATATATGTATAAAATTGCACTGTATTTGCACAGCCTCGTATAGCCGGAAATATTGGCGGTCTTCAAATTTAGCAATTTGGCCCCAAACCGGGGCGTAATAAAATATTGGCGGAGTTTAACTTTGGCGGTGGCGCCTTGCGGTGTATTACATCATCATAAACATTGCGCACCTGTGTATCAGGGAGTGTTGCCGTCCTCTCGCTTGACGTACTTGAACAAAGCTGTGAGCTTGCAAATTTAAAAGAAATATAACTGGCTACGTGCTAGCGCCGATCTAGCTATATGTACTGCTCACGTATATACAGGTGCCAGGCAGGGCCAAGAGTGCTACTGGATGCATTACGTCAGTACGCGTTGCGGGCGAAAATAATATTGGGGATTTTAATTTGGCGGTTTCAACCCCGACCGCCAAACCACCAAATTTAATTCCCCGTCAAATTTTCCGGCTATACGGTATGTACATGACCTCATGATTGTGCAATAAATTAACTTTATGGGAGGAGCCAGACTGCTATCATGAACACTTCTCTTTGAGCATCAGAATTAATACAGACATGAAATAACGAGTACTTCCATGAATCTACTATTGTCTTCGAAGGAAAGGGAGCCTATATATAAACTGGTACAAACAGGGGCTTTAGTTTGTGGTAATTATAGTCTCACTTTGTTAACATTCTTGCATTGCCACTTGCATAGTACAAATAGAAAGTAGGCAGTTAGCTGCACACTGTTCAGGGCTGACTATTGACCTTTGTATGGCAGCCTTAAACAAAAGGATTTCAAAAGGCAAGGCAGACCTCCCACCCAAGATAAAACTGTGTGTCAACATTAGCCACTAGCACTGCATGCACACAGATCATTGAGCTGGGTGACAGTTTTAATGGTCATGTGTGTTGTAACACTTCCTACACAACCAGTGATTCACGTTCCGAATTGGTAGCCAGAGGGTAAGTGACAGCCTGACGGAAGCATTTTTAGTCATTGCAATACTTAGGACAAAACACAATGTACACTCTGTCAAGACTTTGGCTTCTAGCACCACTTTCCCATGCTTGTTGGTAAATGAGAGTCTCATTCATTGGATAGTTGCACCATAACACTAATAAATATGCACTCAGATTTGATGCCCATTGCTTCCATCTTGGTGTGTAACTAGGTGTATACAATTGCAAGGACAAGCTGAGGAAGTCATTAACAAAAGCAACTATAGTAGTGTTTAGTTTGTGGAATTGTCTATTGATCAGTAAACATTGGCCAAATTTGTCTGTCTGGATATGAGACTATGGTTGTACTTGTAGAGAGTGAACCTTATACATGACCTATTACTTTATTCCTCTCTTCTCTTCCTTCTCCCTTCCTTCTGCTGCTCCAGGCAATTGAGAGCGGTTGTAATCCAGAGGCCCTGAGATGCACTACCAAGCGGGTTGATGCCATTGTGTCAGCGATGAAGAGGAACACACCCATTGGTGATGTAAGTTACCCTTTTTCCTGCTTGGCTTGTACCTGAACATGTGCAAGACATACATTGTGTACAATATGCATAATTTTTACAAGAGTGATCTTGAAACTAGCAGTGTGGTTTTAGTTAATGTTCGGACTAGTAGTTTAGTTTTAGTTTAATTAGGCTACAGATTCAGATTGTTAGTTTATAGTTTTAGTTTTAATTACTAAATCTAAAAAGGGTTAGTATCAGTGCTTTTAGTTTTAGTTAAGGTGGCGGGTAAATAATTTCACGATAAATTATCTGCCATATATAAAATGTCTCATCTTACTAGTTGTGCAATCATTTACAGCCAAACTTGATATTCAAGTACTGTATGGCAAGTACTATCTGTGTAACAAATCTTGATAGCATGCTACAGAAAATAACGCGGAGAGCAGTGGCTGAGTTTTATAATTTTTCATCACGTTTCATTCGCATGGTACGAGTGCCACATACTCCATTCTTGGCAAGGAGAAAGTTCAACAGTCGCTAGAGGGGGCTACGTAGAGTTTTGGTCATAAGCTGTAAAGCTTAACGGATGGCGAGTTGAAATTGTTATTGGAAAGTCACTTTTTGTGGCGTTTCGCGGTACAAACTCTCGCCGGCGTTTGTTAGTCACGAATACTTTACGTTACCCCCTCGACTAACCACTGGAGAAGCTGTTTATGGTAAAGAGAGTTGCTAAAGTCGTTTACCTGATTCACGAAGCGTCACGAAAAAAATGTATCCATGGCCTTCTTGGTGGGCGTGGCCATTGATGTACGGCGATCGACGACGTAGAAACTTCTCAGGCCTTCCTTCATGCTTTTGTCGCTTGTAGTACGGCTGTACGACTGCGTAGCTCTTCAATAAGCTACTGAAGCAGCTGCTACAGTGATTTGCTTCATTCAAGAAGAAAAACCAGCTGTACAATGGTGGGCGTAAACCGGAAACAATTATTGCACTTGCGTGGATAGCTTACCCGCCACCTTAACTACCATTTTTGGGTGATTTCAAATTAGTTTAGTGGTAGTTTTTAATTAACAGGCTAAGGCTGCATCATCTTTAGTTTTAGTTTTGATAACGTCATACTGCGCACTGCGCAGAAAAGATAGTCTCTGCGCGCTGGCGCGCAGGTTCTGCGTCAGCGGAAAGGGTGGGACAGGGGGAGGTGGGACAGGGGGAGGTGGGACAGGGGGAGGTGGGTGGGGTCACCCGCAGGGTGCTGTGCACATGGCAGCTGCTAGGCTTGGCTGTAAAAGGACCGTGGTTGGCACCGGGTGGGCCAACTCTTGGCCTGGCTGCATGAGCAGGCTTAGAAAATGCTACTCTCACCTTTCAGGGGGTTCATTTCTGGCAGGGAAGGCTTCTTGGGCTCTAAGCGGGTGTTTGCCAATCAAGAGAGCTGACCATTGCATGCTCGTTAATGAGGGGGCGTGGTTAAGGTCACGTGTCTGCTTGCTAAGGCTGGAAGTGGAGTTGGGCTCAGTTTTGGAGTCAGAGCTTTGACAGAAATGGAGATACGGTGCATTAAAGGCATGTTTAGGCTAAAACTAATCTCCAGTGAAAAAAATTCAGTGTTTAAAGGGTTAGCTAATCACCAAAGGTTTCATTTTAGCTTTGGATTTAGTTAACTAAAGCAACACTGGAAACTAGGTCAGTTTGTTGCTTCTAAGAGATTAATGCTGAGAGAGGATGAATGGGAGAGCATGGGTGAGAAATAGACATGAGACCTATTGCTTTGGGTGGATGCAGGTGTTTGTCTCAGTCTCTAATTTAATTGCCGAGTACAGCGAAGCGGATCATGATATAGGCAGAGGGCGTGACCTAAGCATAGCGAGTCTCAAGGCTTGGTAGTCGCATTGCAGTCTCGGCCCCACATGTAATGTCAAATGTATGTCATGCTTTTGGCCCCCAGGGGGCCCCCTGCAAGCTACAGGTACACGTGATCTCCATTGCTGCTGAGTAAGTGTTCGAACTAGCTCCAGTTCAATGCGGTGCTACAAAGCAGTGAGCAAGTTCGGCGGGAACTTTGACTTCCATAGCTCATGATCTTGATCATAGATAGCACTACTGAGCTAATTAGTGAGTGAGCTCACACTCAGTGGGTGTGTCTCTCAGAACCCCAGGGTGGGCCCCGTAAAGGATTGTGCTATCCACTCCACTCATCCTGTTTGCGTTGTTGCACTGGTGAGGTCTAGTGTTGTGCATGAAGATGGCTACACAAATAGATAAATGAAGGGCTGAGGAGCATTGTGGGCCCACCCAAAATCAATTACGTACTACTAAGTGCATGGGTTGGGGTTAAATAAATGTAAGCTGGAAATAGCCTCGTAATGGGGAGTGTTCAGTGTCGCGGGTTTGGTAACTCAGCTTTGCAGCCCTTCAAATGTGTGTGTGTGTTGAGTGTGGACACACATTGTGTGTATACACAAAGCTCATTTTTGTCTTCACCACTCTCGGCACAGCTGTTCTATCTTCACTGCACTCTGGTATGGTTGTCTGTTGTCAACTCACCTATCTTCACCAGACCCCATCTTGTCTTTGCCTAGTATGGACTAACTCACCTGTCTTCAACCCACCAGGGTATGGACAAACTTACCAGTCGGCACAACGTGCAAATAATGCCCGGACTCCACCGTATCCGAAGTATTGTGGACACGCGTCGAGTCCGCAAATACCCTGTCTCTACCGTATGCAAGGCATTAACCATATTAAAATGGCAGATGATTCCAATGTTAAATAGAAAACCACTTGTAAACAAGAGGGTAGAACCACTTGCTCCCTATGAGGTACACGTGTCAACCCTGTCTATATTCAGATTTCAAATTTTTTCACTGGATTGACAAACTGACAGAGGGACAAAACCAATTGGTTAACCCCTTTGCGCATGCGCACACGGGGTAATTAATATGTCACAAACTTGCCTGTATAACATTTCCTACCAAAAAAGCAAACAGATTTTTCCATCCACCAGTCACTTCATTTGGCTGTAGTTCAGCAAAACACTTAACTTTGCTACAGTCGAATGACAGTAGGTGGCTGCTTGGTGGAGTACGAGTACAAACTTCTATGTCATTTTACTACAATGGTAGGAGGAACCCATTGTATACACCTTGAATGTTAACCTTGTTCATAGATAGTAGAGAAGGATATGGATTGGAAACGCACGTAACTCACGTGATCAATCTGCCATTAATGTCCATACTGAATGCGGCATGCCCTTTGATCTTATCCGTGTTACGCGTTATGCATTGAAAATCTGCAGTACCTTTGTGGGACTGTAGCCATTATACCAGGCAACCTCAGAGCTAGCTGGTGGAATCATGCAACTTGTCATGCTTTGTTAGATTGTACGAAGGTAAAAATAAGTCGTCATAAGCAGTGTAAGACGGGAGAAATCCAGCCTTTTACATGTAAAATGGCAAAACAAGCCTTTTGTGGGACTATAAGTCACTAACAATAGCTTCTCAAAGTTCCATTTCAGAGATATAATTTGTACTGGAGCTGTTATATTGCAACGTGGCATTGGCTAAAAATAATGGATGGTAAGCCGGGAGAAATCCAGCTTTGTAGACGGTACACGGTACAAGTGCTTGTGGGACTACAAGTCAGTAACGGTAGCTTCCCAAGGTTTCATATCAGGGATATAATTCGTACTGGGCTCACTGTGTTGCAACGTGGCATTGGCACAGAGCAGTGGACTTAGCAGGGGGCGGAGCAGTAGCTTTCAATAGTAGCTTTCAAACACCAACAAGCCGCTCTGAAAGGCATAAGAGGCAAAGAGTTGGTCGAGTTCCATTTAGTTCAAATGTGCTGCTACTACGCTGGCTTTATTCAAGTGTTGTGAGACCTCCTGGGTCGAGGAACAGCTTGTAGAAGCGATTTTCGTCGATTCTGGTAGCCACACTCGTCCATTCTAAAGTGACGTAATGCGTAACGCGAATGGAACGCGAAATCATTGCGTTTCAAATCCATATCCTTCTCTACTATCTATGCCTTGTTTAACTGTTAAATGTCATTAAGTGCCTATATTCATGGTGCTTATTTTCTATGTGTGCGCTTATTCCAATTTTTATTCTTAAAAGGAGTGTTTAACAACAAATACTTCAGGTTTTATTTTGATTTCAAAATTAGTTGTAACTGAGGCATGATTCATGAGCAGAGTGAAAGTCAAAAGCAAATTAGTGTTGAAAGGCAGCTTGATATTAGTTAACCAATGCTAGTAGTTATCATCTCAATGCAGCTGAGCTATCACTGACAATAATAGTGTTCCACATGCACCTGCACCCACAAATTGAGTAGTCCTCATAATTTGCCTTCAAGGCTGCCTCTTTTGGGTAGCATTCTTTTTGTTTACGTAATTGGGGTGTAACAACAGTCACTAGTCTCTGTGTAGCTGTAGTCATGCAGTTGAAGGGAAATTTACCGAATGTATGATTTGTTTTTGAATCCTGATCCGTTGTTTATCAGAGACCATGTTCTTTTTCAGGGTACAGATGATGGAATTTGTAAAAGAAAATAAGTCTCCCAAACAACACATCATCAACAATACACTTCTACTACTGTATTTAGATGTTTCTTTCACCCCATACCCTACTGGACTTACTCATAGTTGTGCTAGTTATTCCCCAAAAGGAAATTTACATCAACGTATCATTGTTTTGTTTTTTGTTTGTTTGTTTTGGAACAAATTTCTTGTATATATCAGAAGTGAATATACCTGTAGTTGTACCATTGAGGAATAGTTTTTTGATCTGATAAATTGACATAAAGGGTGGATCTGATGATAAAAGTGGGCAAGTTTGGAGATATAAACAAGTCTGTTTACCCAATGTGTACACATGCTTACTCATTGATCAATGGAATGCAAGAGTGAGCAGTTTAGAAGATGCTGGCATGTATCTGCTGAAGAAGTAATGGTAAATGAGTGCCAGTTTGCAACACCTAAGAGCTAGAGGAGCAGAGCTTGTCACCGCAGAGTATAATATGCTTGTAGGTAAGGACTTTGGGCTCACTTTTATGATCCCAAAGATGAAAGTCATGGCAGTGGGAAGAGAAGCAACAGCTGAAGACAGAATGCCACTGAGTGTAGGCAAGGAAGAAATAGAATCTGTCAATGAATTCCCATACCTTTGGTTGCAGATTGAGTCTTCTGGCAGGGTGATGTTGGATGTAGAAAGGTGGATTGCACAGGCCTCCAAGGCCTTTGGAGCACTTAGGAAATCAGTCCTTTTGGACTCAGACTGTGACCTGAAAGTTATCACAAAACACAAAGTTTACCAAGCCTGCATGCTGTCTGTAGTAGACTCTGTACTCCTCTATGGGTCAGAATGCTGGTCACCATGGAAGAAAGATCTGAAGAAGCTAGATTCATTCCCCAACAGATGTGTGAGAACCATCTTGGGCATTACCAACAAGCAGCAGCCTGGCCAGTCAGATCCTTTCTACCTTAGATGTGCAATACACTGGTGCATCCCCATATGGACTATTGCTGTGTTATGGAACATGGGGCAACCCTGAGCAACAAAACCAGACAATTGCTAAAGTATGGGATGCAGCTGATCACATCTTCACCATGTTTTGCCAAGAGTACAGAGCTGAGGAGCAGGTTGAAATGCCCATTGATGACAGTGGAACAAAGGAGGAAGCTGTTCAGGCTGTTCATAAATGCCTTCTTGGAAGAGCTCCACAGTATCTGTGCTCCAAATTTGCAACCAGCGAAAGTCTTTGTCTACATATGACTATAAGTAGCAACAATATTAATTTTACCTAAAGAGAACAGCTACCAACTTTTACTGAAATTGTTTTGAATATCAGGGTGTTTTTGAATGGAATTACCATCCAAAAACATGAAAAATATTTGTTAATTCTGAGACAACCTAAAAATCATCGCAAGAACTTTAATGCTAACCATTAGAATTCTAAACTTTCTTTTTCTTTTTCTGTGCCATGTTTACTGTAATGAAGTTATTTGCTGTTAGTGCACATCTTGTTTCTCAGTAATATGTTTCGAGAATGTCATTGTACTGGTGTGGTATACAATGAGACAGCGATGCTTAGTCGAACTTTTTCACCAGTTAGAGAACAATTTTAATCCAACGTTTCAATTACACTTTGGTAATCTTCATCAGGGAATGATTCGATAAAATTAATAGGGGGGAATCATTCCCTGATGAAGATTACCAAAGTGTAATTGAAACGTTGGATTAAAATTGTTCTCTAACTGGTGAAAAAGTTCGACTAAGCATCACTGTCTCATTGTTTCTCAGTACTATAGTCTATAGCTATATTGGTGTTGTTCAATCATAGAACCTCCGGGAAGACTGGGTGAGATGCACGTGGCAAGGTGTCCTTCGATAAAATTAATAGGGGGAGGGAGAGCATTTTGCACTGGGGGGGGATACTTTGCACGAGTGCAAAATGTCGGGGAAGACATTCTGCACGGGGGGACGTTTTGCACTCTACACCGGAAGTGCGGCGGATGCTCGTTGCACACCAGCGGCAACTCACACGAAACCACGACGTAATGCATACGAAACCGCAGCATAATGCACACGAAACCATAGGGCATAGCCCATTATAAAAATACTGCTGCGCACGGCCGTGTCAAAGACGAGCTCAGGGCGTACCGACAAGTCTATTCAAGAAGTGGGCAAGCTGACATCACGGTAAGTGAGCACGACGTAGTCTCGCGTAGCCAGACTCTCGCGGCGAGATTCTGGCTATGCGAGTCTAACCACGACGATGATGCACATGTTTCGTCTGTATAGCTACTTATAACTAAGCAATTCAAGCCTCAGGTTTGTTTTAGTTACTGACAAAGAATGCAAGCAGTGTAGGAATGGCATTGCGTGTAAATTTTCCCTAAACGTTTTTCAGCCCTGATGGATTTGTTTATAATACACTGTACACTGAGTCATGTAATCAAAGAACTAGTGTCAAACAGTTTATTAATCCGCACAATTAAGATTGACCTTGACCGAGAGAAGGTTTCACTATAGGGCAAGTATGTCAAGGACAAGGCTGTATGTACCTCCGTTCTACTGGCCAGCTTTTGAAAGTAGGGCCATGCTGTATTCAGGCATAACTGTATGAGTGATATCGGGATAAAAAAAAACATTGCCCATGTGCTAATTATTTGGCCATGGTCCACACTGTCATTCTTAGCAAGCAACAGACCTTTTTCTGAGCATTGAGTTCCCATGCTGTCATGTCATCTTAGTTTCGTGCCCAGACCCCACCCTCTCACAAGGAACTAGCCTTGGTTGTGCTGAGTCAGCAATCTTGTAAAAAAGTGTTACCCATGGGACAGATATTAACAGGAAGAGAGCCTCAAAGCCTGAAATATATTACAGCCACATTACTGAATAAGTGAATGTCTCTATATGACATAGTGCTATTTCATTGGCTAGCATCAAGATGTTGCGCTACTTCATTGGCTAGCATCAACGCTTGTTATGATGTGCTACTTGTTCAGAATTGACTGCTGACTCAGAACAACCAAGAAAGCACTCAATGGTTACCAGACCACTTTCCTCATGAGGGGGTGGGGTCTGGGCACGAGACTAATGTCATCTTGGAAGTCAAGAGGCATTGTGCAATCTCAGTAGTCATGTGAAACTGAGTAGTGAGAAGTTAAGTGAAAAATTCCTCTGTCTCTGTTGAGCCCAAAGAATCGCTGTACAATGCTCATCACACTAAAAAACGTGTGATGATCCCTGCATACATCGCTTGACCTACAATATAACTGAAGACCATGGAAACGTGATGCTATACAAGAGAAAAGTATGTGAATTTTGTACCCCATAAATCAATGTGCTTCTGTGGTGTATGTTTAGTTGAGAAGAGAGTCATGCCACAGTGTGTTATACATGCAGTGACAGGGACAGGGACGAAGGGACATAGACATGGACATAGAGGGACAAGGAGAGGGATAAGGACAGGTACAGAGACAGAGACATGCAGGGACAGGGATAAAGGGACGTGGACATGGACTGAAGGACAGGGACAGGAACAGAAGAACAGGGACAGGGACAGGGACAGGGACAGAAGAACAGGGACAGGGACAGGGACAGAAGAACGGGGACAGGGACAGAAGAACAGGGACAGGGACAGAAGAACGGGGACAGGGACAGAAGAACGGGGACAGGGACAGGGACAGACGAACGGGGACAAGGACAGAAGAACAGGGACAGGGACAGAAGAACGGGGACAGGGACAGAAGAACGGGGACAGGGACAGAAGAACGGGGACAGGGACAGAAGAACAGGGACAGGGACAGAAGAACAGGGACAGGGACAGAAGAACAGGGACAGGGACATGGACATGGACATGGACATGGACATGGACACAGGGACAGGGACAAGGGGACTTGGACAGGGACAGGGACAGGGAAGGGCACACATGAACATGAGCAGGGACAAGGACAAGGACATGGGCGGGGATGAGGACAAGGAAAGGGACAGGGACAAAAGGACAGGGATAGGGACAGGGACATGGACACAGGGACAGGGACTGGGACAAAGACAGGGACAAGGGGACTTGGACAGGGACAGGGAAGGGCACACAGGAACATGAGCAGGGACAAGGACAAGGACACAGAGAGAGACAAAGGGAGAGGGACAGAAACAGGAATGGGGACGGGGACAGGGATAGGGATAGAGACAAGGACAGGGATAGGGACAAGGACAGGGATGGGGACAGGTATGGGGACAGGGACAAGGACAGGAACAGAGACATGGATAGGGACAAAGACATGCAGTGATTCTTTGGAAGCTAGGGCCAACAGAGACAGAGGAATGAATTTTAGAGTCTCCCATATCTGTTCTGAGGCTATTTTAGGCGATACCGTTTAATCAGGAGTACTTCCAACCATGCCTTTGATATGGATGTGTGTGTGCTGTCACCACTTAGCTATCCTGCACTGACTTACATACAAATAAGGTTGGGGGGGGGGGGGGAGGGGGGGGCGTATATAAGACCTTGTCATTCTGTAGATACAGACAGCTACATGTATATTGTGCTGTTTGATTTCAAGACCTTCTGTGCAGTTTTAGCACCCAATTCACGATCAGTTAACAATGCCTACTAGCCATATGCATGTCAACATGTCACTATTTCAATGCCATGTGCTGCAAGTGGGCATCAAAAAGGATACTGTAAGTTTAACCCCCTATTGCCTGCAGTGTGAGCTAGCTAGTTTACTAGGGTGGGGTTTGTTTGGGCCCCTCCCCTGCCTAAGATACCGTATAGCGGGAAATTTTCGCTGGTCCAAATTTTTGCAAAAATGCTGTTTCCCCTCCAGAAGAAATTTTGCGGTTTTAATTTTCACGTTTAGCGCGAGCTATTGACCACGCCCCTTTATCGTCGCCGGGCTAACGGAGGACAAAAGATGTCCCGTGGGAGAGGATAGGACGTCGTCTGCCTGTTTGAAATAGCGATACAGTGCCATCGTCAGATCGAGCGAGACTAGCGCACAAAATGCACATGTAAAAGTTTCCACAAATTCAAAAGTTCACGCAAAAGTTCGTGTTCAAATTTTCGCGGTTCGTATTTTACGGTTCTTATTTTCGCGTTTTGGTCGTGGGTCGCGAAAATCGCGAAAATTTGGACCTCGCGAAAATTTCCCGCTATACGGTATGCCACTGGCCAAGGATAAAAACTGTTAAAACTCTCCACTGCATTACACATTGTCATATTACCCTCATTCCCAGGCCCCATCCAAAAAATTGGGTATACACAAACCATAAATTTATTCGTTAGCCTTGTACTCCAGGTGCACTCAGGCTAACTGCATGCACCTGGGTACTAAGCTAGCATAATAAGGGCTCACACAAGCCATGTAGAAACAGCTTCAGTTTAGTTAGGCTACAAGTTGAAATTGGTAGTTTAGTTTTAATTTCTGAATCTAAAACGGGTTACTAAAAGCACTTTGAGTTTTAGTGAACTATCATTTTTGAGGGATTTCAGAATTAGTTTTAGTTTAAGTTCTAGTTACTAAAATGCAACATGCCTTACTAAAACGTTATACGTAAAGTTTTAGTTAACTAACTAATTAGTACCAGTGGCGTGCACACGGGGGAGGTGGGGGGGGGGGGGTAGAGGGAGGTGTAGATCCCCCGAAACCAGCTGCCGTACATGCAGATGTACTTGGTCCAAGGCCGCGCTGGGCCAATCTGAGCTATGTAGCTAGCTAGCTGTAGCTATTGTCATGTGAGAAACATAAATGTTATGTCAGTAGCAGTCAGTGTATCCATGCCAACAGTTTGCCTGACAAATAGTTTTTGGAACTGAAGAATCGTTCAATAAACAGTACTGGTGGTGAAATGAGGCTACTTAATAAGTGGTCACTGTGACATCCTGTCACCTGAAGATTCTTTCGTGTCGAGTCAGACAGCGATAGTGCTGCGGGTGTGTTTGTGTCTCACGCAAAATTTTACTGTGACATTGTTGTGTTAAGTACAAGTACATGTAGTCCACTATTTCAATTATAAAATCCATGCCTTACACAAGATGTGTAGCCTTAACACTCCCCCTCCCCCCCCCCCCCCCCCCCCCCCCAAAACTCCAGTTTTTTTTTGTCATTACACCTAGAGCAATGGCAATGAGACACCACATCATTGGCGGTGTTATGACACTATTGATCCTGGTTGGAGCTACAACTCAAACAGGTGAGTGATGTCATCCATGTACTTGATTATGGGCTTTGATTAGGAGAGCAGTTATACCGTATAGCCGGAAAGTTTGACGGGGAATTAAATTTGGCAGTTTGGTGGTTGGGGTTAAGACCACAAAATTAAAATCCGCCAATATTATTTCGTATGCAATGCGCAATGATGTAATGCACGCAGTACCCTCTTGGCCCCATACGGTGCCCCTCTACGTGAGCTGTACATGTAGCTAGCTCGGCCGGTGCTAGCACGCTGCCAGTTTTATCCCTTGTAAATTTGCGAGCTCATGGCTTTGTTCAAGTGCCTAAAGTGAGAGATGGCAACACTCCTTGAGACCCCACTGCCAAATTTAAATTCCGTGAATATTTTTTACGGTCAGTTTGGTGCCAAACTGCCAAATTTATAGACCGCCATCATTTCTGGCTATATGGTTAGTATATCTTACTATCACCAGCTGATGAACCAATCCTCTGAAAAATTAACACAAAGGATTAAGTGCATGATTTTTCTGGAACTGGGCATGGCATGCCAATGTTAGCCTTGAACTCAGGCTTTCCGTTCCGGATTTTGTCTCGCAGCTTTGGAGAAAACAAAATCCGAAATGCAAAGCCTGGGTTCGAGGCTATACCAATGTTATATGCCTCCACATTGTCTCCATGTGAATGCATTTTGGATAATTATATACATGACTTGTGGTTTTGTTCTAAAATTGATTATCGATATTCATATGTTAATTACCGCAAGTGCATCAACAATATGGAACTGGGTGGAATGTATTTTCAGGGTTGTTATTTCCACATTTGTGAATAGTGTGCTGTAACCCCCACTAGATTACTACAGTTACGAAATGGGATGCTTAAGAAGTATTTGTTGTACATGTAAGGCACCTGGCCTGCTTTGCATTTGGTAGGTTTCGTTCCACTCTGTGTGAGATATCTGATGTTGATATAATTGATTAGGGATGAGTCTATTATGCTTTTTTTCTCGCCTATTATGCTTTTAAGCAATTCTCAAGAAATGTACCAATTATGCTGAAGAAAGTGCCCATTATGCCTGGGTTTTTGCGCAACAAAACTCACAATTATTTTTAGCCTGCTCAATAATGATGAATGTTGACTTCTTGGCCAGGCTCCTGGGAATCCTCTGGCTCGCTTCCGGAGCTGTCGACAGCTGCTGGGCCACTACTACTACTAGTGCTAGGCCCGCTATCGCTAGATTCTATGCTGCTGCTCGGACCTGCAGCCGACGACTCCATTGGACGAGCACTACACGTGCATTATTCCTGTAAAACTGCCCGATTATTCCCGAATTATGCTTTATGCTTTCGCAAACCGATTATTCCGGAAATTATGCCGGCATACTTATTAGACGCATCTCTATAATTGATAAAACCGGGACTATCCTGTAACCTTAAAACAAAACAGTTGCAGTGCATATGTACTAAGTGACCTTACAACCTGCACCGTACATGTATGAATTAGCAGCAGCAGCAGCAGTTGGCTCATGTCACATTGTGGACTGTATAAAGCGAAATTTTGAGGGGTAAACTTTTTGTTCAGTCCACAAAGATTTTACTCTGTGAAAATTTGAAACATGAACTTCTACACATGACATAGTCTATGAGGTGGGCACTCTTTCGCAAGACTACGGTATAATTTGGATGAGCATGAGCGAGCCTCACACTAGTGAGTTTAAATGCAATTTTTCATGTATAATTATTATTATCTGTTGTACGTCGTTACGCATATTCTTGATGCTGTAATTCAATGTAATTCAATGCGATTGCCGTGGGCCGCAGCGACACGTAAGTAAGATTTTCGTACAACTTGACTTCTCTGGCAGCCAGCTAGCATGAGCTTGCCTGATGACAGTTATGAAAAACAGCCAGGAAGGACAGCCGGAGCATGCGCACCTAATGTACAAGTGAAAAGCATCTGGAGTGTAGAACAACAGTTGTGTAGATAGGCTACTTGCAGAACACAGAAGGCGGCAAGAGATTTTGCTCTATAGCTGATGTGTGGTGACTTCCCTCTGCTATTCCTCCAAGATGCCTCAAGTAAGGACTATGCATGCCAGGCTGTGTTTAGACTTAATTAGCCTACTTGTACAGCAACCAGAGTAGCTGTGCACTGGTAGGGCAAATGGCTCAATTGTGTGGTACCACTCCATGACAAGGTCTTCTCTAGTCTCACCAGCCACACCTTTTGTTGTACGAAGGGTGTGGCTTGCAAGACTAGCTCCTCTCTGCAACATGACAATTTTCTCTAAGCTTTTGTAGACAGTGCTACAAACCTCGTTTTAGCTACATGCCATGCATGCTTGGCTTATGTGCTGTGATCTGATACTTTAACAGCCTTAGCTACATAACATGCAGTTCAATGCTGTAGTGCATTGCTTGCTCACGATCACCCCACAGTGTTCTACATTCCCTTACTCAGGTGCGTTAAGGACCGGGTCCAGCTGTTTTTGCGCGCGCTGCCTAAATTACCCTTGGGGCGGGCATTATCTTACCATAAACAGGAAGGCGGTTGTATCTATGTAAACAATGCGGAACCTTGGAATGCAATTAAGTACCTTCGCTATCACGGTACCGAAGGACAGTTGTAGGCTTGTACTCTTCCTAACAGTCTTGTCCTTACCTCGTTCGACTAAACGTGATGCGATAGGCACGTCTGTAACACTAAAAGTCATTCTGCATAGCGCTTCCAGCAATTTTCAACGCTTCTGTAGTGAGTCACTTGCACCATGTACGGTAGCACGTGCCAGCTACTCTTGAATAAGCCGCATAATGGCCGCTTGGCAGCTCTTTTTCCGGAAGTAACTCACGCAGAATTCGTCAGAAGAGAGCTGGCGTGTATTAATGGGTTTGATGGAGAAGAAATCTAATGGTCTTTGATTTCACCGTGGGAAAAGTTCGTAGCTTACCGCTAAAGGTTCGAACTGGCACTTTAAATGGCCGGTGGGTGTGGCATATTTGCCAGTTCCAGCGCTTTGGAAAGCGACATCGACTATTCCCACGGATAAAAAGTTGGGCCAGTTGAAATAGAACGTAATGGTGCAAAAAGAATCGTGAAATTTTGCTCGTGCAAATTCCGCATATCACGTTTATTGCACTGATATACCCTGAGGGAGGGGCTTGGTATAGCTAAGTTGTTTGTGGGTGTGGCCTAAAATTATGTCACAGTAAACAATAAGGGTGGGGTACGTGTAACAACACAAAACAATTACTTTAAGCCTCTTCATTTGTCATAAAATTGATTCAAACTTTGCCATAATATAGCCTCAGAAGCCCTGGACCCAGTCCTTAATGCCCCTGAGTACTATTGTATGTATGTATGTATGTACGGTTCACTGAAATGTGACCATTTATGTTTGATATTTCAGGGCTTAGTATCATCAACACAACTGATGACCATATCTGTGTTACTTGTCCTGATGATGGTGTGTCAAAGGGATGTGTTGAAGTTACACACCCTTCTCAAGAAACCAGTCAGGAAATTTCAAAATCAGACAGAGGGATGTGTTTTCCTCAACTAGAAGATGGTGAATACAATTTTACTATTTTCAAACAAATTACCATGCCCATCATGTGATTGCATTAGGGGTGGGGCTGATATGTGCTGCATATAGATGTGTCAGGCATTCGTGCATCTACACAGCATGTATCAGCCCCTGCCTCTAATGGAAGCTCTGCACTACAGTGCTTCGAACGTGGTAACACGTTCAAAATAAACAATGTTTGATTTCTGCATGGGACTGCCACATGTAAATTGTGTGCATTAAAAGGTTGTAACATTAATGATTACTATCTTCTTTAGATGCTGTGGTGGTATGTGCAGCTGATTGTACTACTAAAATTGTGGTTGCTGGTATGTAAGAACATTTACATGAGTTAGAGTACTACTTTGGAAACCCTATATGTGCACTTCATTCTTCTGTTGTAGTGACAGTAGGTACAGCGGCTCTTGTTGTATGTGTATGCTGGAAATGGAACCAACATGCAAGTGAGTACTAATGGCCTGTGAAGTGTATAATATCGCAATGTTGTTATTACTATTCCCTTAGATGAGAGACCTCCAGTGTCCCAACAAAGGTGCGTAACTATGGCTATTAATTGTACATCATCTAGCTAGTATGTGTATCTTGTGAATGTGTTTATAAATAAGATGTTCCAGTGTGTGTTGTAGGGAGTTAGCGCATATCTAGCCACAAATTTTAAAAATTGATTTTCTTGCCTGAGATTAGAATCATGTGTTGTAATGGTATTCAAAGGAATTTGTGGGGGAGGGAGGTTTCATAACACAATGCAAAACAACTTCTTGGTCTTCAGTTCTTACAATACATTGTCAAGTTTCCATCAACTTTAGTAGGTTATTTGCTGCAGCTTTCCACACAAAATTTTGTCATTTACTTTTGCCAAATAACTGGAGGAAAACTCTTGCTTTATTAGTCATGGTTTTACAAAGAATGTTACTCAGAATTTTAAGCACATGTAGTGCCCAAATTTCAAGCATTACCTAGATGCTTGTGCTAAGAGACTAGTTACTGAAAACAGTGAGTTCGACTCAATAAGGAGATATTTGAGGTAAAAAAGGCTTAGTTCCAAATGGTGTGGATTTTAACCTGCTTGGTGACCAAATCAGCATATTGTGCAGTGGCGGATCTAGGATTTTCAAAAGGGGGGTTCCAGTGTGCACTTGACTGATTGCTATACTTGGTGGAGCGTAATAAAGCGCGCCCGCTACGGGGGTGTGGGGGCATGCCCCCCCAAGAAAATTTTCGATTTCAGACCTTCTGAGATCGTTTCTGGTGCCGTTTTGAGGTGAAATAGCAAGAGTTGGACGACCTACTGCCAAATCTAGTCATTGTGTTTGAAGCCTTTAAACGCTTGCAGAATTTAAAAGGCGTGGCTCCGCTAGCTCCGCAGAGGCTACAAAGGCTTTGTCCGAACTGAATATCTCGAAGCAACTCTAGGCCTAGTCGAACATCTGGAGATCAGTAAGAACTGATACGTGAGTGTGTAACTGTGCCTGGTTGTTGTTGCTGCATGCCACTGCTGCATAATCATTTGATGGACTCGTGCAGTTATGTACGCAAAAATACACTACTATAGCAACCAAAGGGAGGTGCATTTGCACCCCCCTTACCCCCCCTAAATCCGCCACTGTTGTACATGTATAGCTTGGTCTTTGGTCTTTCTAATAGGATTTTGAAGTGCTAAAATGCCTGCACACACAACTCACAGATTCAAGCGAGAAACATGCTCATCCTAACCTTAAAGAATTTTCAGAGTTTGAGAAGCTACAACTTTTGGGATGTAGCTACTCCACAAAATTTGTAATGCAGTGTGTGTGTAAACCATAGCCTCCCACCTTTAGTTTTATCAATGTAAACATTTTCATGTGACTGCTTTGATCCTAAGTTAACCAGTATAGATGCATTTTCTCTTCCTTTCTGTTTGTAGTAATGTATCCTACCATGAACACCAAATAGAAGAGCAACACACTGAACAGGAGGTACCTATACATTATTATGTATTTGCAACTCAGCTATATGCTTACATACCATAATAGTGCTATGTTTTTGCATCGGTTGTTGAGCACAATGCTATATACTCAGCGACAATTTTGCTCGGGAATATTTTAGGCTGTGCATGTGTAAGTGTGCACTTCTTCGCGTGAACAATTTAACACAGTATCTCTAGCACTGCACTGCTACTTTCATAGCCAGCTGGGTAGAAAACCCATGAGAAACTGCTGGACCATACGTGGGATCCAATATGCCATCATCTTTGATCACTTCTGAAACTCCAGAGGTGAGATGAATGATAGTGAGAGCAACAAACAACAGCCAACCATGGTCACACAATGTAGTATGATGAAGCTGATTGCAGACAGTGTTACAATTCAAACACTTGAATCACAAAGATGTCTATTCCCTGTAGCCAGCAGATTCTGATGTGGGAACACTTCCTGTGAAACCCCCTGCACACGATATCAGGATTCAGTATTCAGATGTCCGTCCTAGGAAGACACTACCAGAGAGTGCCAACCTAGTTCTGGGTGAAGAACCTACCAATCCCCCACTATCAACCAAAAGTACGTTGTCTTCAGTAGGTTTTAGACAGTTTGTGTCTAGTTAGGGAGTCAAGTAAAACAGAGTTTATGTTGTATTGTATATTCAATTATGCACGATTGTGTATATGCCGGCATATATGGCAGTAGAAACAGACTGCTACATATTTCGATTACATCATTAAGTTCAACACTGATCTTCCACTGAAAGTGGGGTTCATAACGCACTTTGTAGATGTATGAATATCTGATGCGTCTGTGAAGCGTGTGTGATCCCTGCTCGGAAGCTCAGCACTGCAGTATGTAAAACTCAGTGATGTGCTCCAAATATGTACAACACAGAATAATATTTGATTTCTATCTGGAACTGCCACCTGTACTTTCTTACCTAATTTTGCACAAATTTTGTGAACAAAATCTGCAAAAAAAAGTACTGCCCATATTCTAATAGAACGGTAGATCCATTCTAGTAGAAGAAATTCAAAATCTTGGAAGTTTTGTTAATCCATGCGAAAGGCTGCTGCACTAATTGTTTTGAGTGAATCCAATTTAGCAGAATGTACATACCTGCCACAAAGTGTTCTTAGCAAAGCAAAGTCATGGGTAGAGAAAAGGCTGTTTAGTGCACCAGGAAGCATGTGAAGTCACAGGCAAAACAAAAGGAGTGCATCCAGATGGTGTTCTTATCAAAACAAATATTAACAAATGACAAACAGTGGATGGTCATAGCTCCCTGCATTCTGCGCTTACACACTTCTGGCGCCTCAGTACTGCAAGCAGTTGAACCACTGAACACTGTGGTAAGGAGGCCTCCATGTGTGGCAAGTGCCTTTCTTGGAAAACAAGCTTCTATTACAGTAATGGATCTAATCTAGCAGAAGAAACTCAGTTTCTGGAATTTATGTAAATACAATTGAGCAGAAGCCAGATTTGAAATTATACCATTCTGTTAGGATAATGATGGTATGATCAGTAGGGCAGAGGACATCTAAAATAGGTGTATTGTATCACTGACCAATAAGAATGAGCTAAAGAGTGTTTATTTTCAGTTCAGAAAGTTAGAAATTTCAGTATCATGTGCACATCCATGAGTGTGTGTCAGTAGAAATAGTATCAGGGATTCTGTGATGTGTAGGAGCACTAGTAGATATCTGTGGCTAGCTCTGAGGTAGTAGAGTAGAACCTCTCTAAGACGGACACCATAGGGACCCACGCTGCGTATTTACTGTAGGGAGGGGTCCATATTTCCAGTACTTCCGGTATATTTTCAGTACTCACTCCATTAGGCTGTGTTATGCTCTATATATGGTGAGCATGCTGGTGAGAAAAGTTAATGAGAGCCTGTTTCTGCAATCAACACTAAAATATATTCCAGTTGTTATATCCAGGAGGAGAGGTAGATCAGCATCAATGAAGGTCGATGAGTATTGTTTGCATACAATTGGGATGGCTTTTATTGTTCGTTGTACGAAATATGGAGGTGTCTGGATTTTGGAGAACTATAAACTATTGCACGCAATGGAGATTCAATCCGAACTGCAAATTTTTTGTTTGATTTAATGAGGTGTCCACTATAGAAGTCTGTTAAGAGAGCTAGGTTTCACTGTACAACATCATTACGGACAAGATAAACTTATTACTTCACTTAAGGTTTAGGCCTCCATAGGCTCACGTAGTAAAGTATATAATGGAAGTGTAATGGACGTTTTCAAAGGGTTTAAAAATTTGTGTTGTCACATTTTTGGCAATATGTTTTCTTCATTGCTAAAAAAAGGCTGATTGCTGCTCCTACTCTTTTTCACAACATGTGTATACCATAGAAAGTGACAGCAACACTGCAATCCGACAATATTTGCCATGCTGTGTCCAAAACTCAAAGCACTATCCAGTGCAGAAAGGCAAAATCTGACTGTGTTTACTCTACCTTTGACCTCTCAACTATATATATAGCTCACCATGCTGGCCTGTTGACTGATGTCACTCCCACTGCGACTACTGAGGATGATGTGGTTGAATACTCAGATATCCTGCCCCGGAAAACATTACCTTCTGGTGCCACCTTTGTTCTGAGTGAAGAGCCCACTCCTCCATTACTCACGGCCAAAAGTGTGTTATTGTAGCTATTTCCTACCATGCAAGTACGAGTACCATCAATTACAGGAACTCTAACTATAAGTATAAAGGCATAAACTGCTACTGCCAATTTCCTGAATAGTAGTATCTATGAGACAGAAGTAACCTATGAATGTTAGTAGCAATGACTTATCT
Source organism: Agelas oroides (assembly GCA_949130485.1). Lineage (NCBI taxonomy): Eukaryota > Metazoa > Porifera > Demospongiae > Agelasida > Agelasidae > Agelas > Agelas oroides. The sequence goes on along the minus strand of OX422183.1, from coordinate 9,755,277 downwards.
TGTTCCAAGCCCAAAAGTTATAAAACCCAAAGCTGAACAAACTTGGATGCTGGATACAATGGTTGAAAACTGGTGTTAATACGCCATGTATGCCAGCTCTAGGCCTGCCAAGTCACATGGATTTACAGTGATTCTCGATCACGATTTCGGTGCTAATCTAACAGTCTCACAGCCATGCGAAACTAGTGCTAAGGTGGCTTCTGACTTGGACTCATTACTCTTTCTGTGGAGACTAGGGCTTGTGAGACTAAAACGATTATACAGAAGCAACTACCGTATTTCCTTGATTTCTTCCCGCCCTTGAATTAACCCTGCACGCGAGCGCTCGCTTGACCTGAAGAAAATTAACCCCGCCCTCGAATAGTTCCCACACAGTTATGCAGCCACACTCATTGCTGGCAACGAGGACGACTTGGACGACTCACTTTGCTTGTCTAGCCGGTCTGTACTCACACACTGTACTGCACTGTAAATACCTAGCATTTGTGCTGTACAAAGACGCCAGTCGTGTGCATTTCGATGGTGCATGCACGACTGGAGCACATGCCGGACTAGGCTGAAGTTAATTGAACCCGTCCTCATTTTGTTCCCGCCCTCATATTGTACCCACCGGTAAGTATGGTCTGAAATTAATAGTACCCGCGGGAAGTAATCAAGGAAATACGGTATATTGGGCCACACCCACTTAGCTGATTCAACATGCAGTGTGTACCCAGTGGGCACATCCCAGTCTCAAGGTTTTTGGACTGAATAGGTCTGCAGGCCTGCAGTTCAACAATGTATGGTCTTGCATTCTGTACCTGCCATAAAGGAAGCACCTGGCAGACAGCATAGAGCCATGTCAGGCATATGAAACATTCTAGCTGGGGACATAGCTCATCTACTGTCTTTGTCATGTGTTGCCGACCTTTCGCTTACAAGTGAGAAGTTGGCAATGCCAGAACATTTATGGGCTCAGTCATTGGGAATATGGTTATCTGTGGTGCTCACCTTGCAAATAGCTAGGACAGGAGGAGACTGGTCTCGTGTTCTGTACTAGCCACAAATATGAGACAAGCGCCAGCAGAGAGCACCTGTGGGCACATCATCATCAGCGAGCCAGGACAGTTGTTGGCTCATCCATGAGGTGTATTATCTATGCCTCAGTGTACAAGTAGCTAGAATGTTTCATACACTTTGTGCTAGAGCTTGTTTCGACTTCCTAAATAGTAAAGAAGATGAGATCATGCAGTCAATTTCCTGTTCTACTCAGCAATGTGTAAGCTAACATGACCCATGGCTGAGCCTATAGCTGGCTATGTCCTACTTCAGATGTTTCACATACTTTATGCTCTCTGCTGGTGCTTGTGGCTCCATGGTGCTGAACACAAGATCAGAGTTTGTACATGTAGCTGAACAGTTCTAAATAACGCTAATCTTCGATCAGTCACGTGTCCATTGTTCATGTCCGTATTGTGTGTCAATTACTTCCAGTTCCATTCCATTCCATTCTATTCCATTCCGGGTTCTACTCTTCAAATCCTAATGCTATAAACATGGGACAAGAACTGGGAACGTGAGAGAATACATAGAACCGGTCTACAGATTACCCCACCCTCGCAGAGTATTCTGGGCAACAGATCACTTCCACCTTGAATACACTCTTTGTAGAACATGATTGTGGCTCAAGTCATATAGAATCATGTTGGGACATGACTTTCTCTCTGCCATTGCAGCTTGCCATGTCAGACCTCTTACCCTGGAAACCCTCCTCACTGAGCTACATCCTACTGTAACTCCCAAGTGGCAAAAACTGGGGGAGCTACTGGGAATGGATGAGGACTTGCTGGATGAGATCTTTACTAATAATGAAGCAGATGAGGAATGCCTCAGAGCCATGCTAGAGGTGTGGCTCCAGAAATCTACAAATCCAACCTGGAAGGATGTGACAGATGCTATCTCAGAAAGCAGAGAAGACTGGCTAGCTGAATATCTGTACCTCAAATGTAAGACATCATTGACAAGGATTCTGCCAAGCACTAACCAAGTCAGTCATCCTGACAGCATAAATATATACCATAAACTCAGAGTATAAGTATCCATCAATTACACGTACCCTATGAATATAATAAGTACCTATCAAAACTGCTGCTACCCTTTTCCTGAATAGTAGTACCCACGGCAACATAAGTACGTACCCTATGAATATAGTACCCATCAGCCAATGACCGGTCTGTGGGCGGAGTTTCATTGAAGACTAAACATAGATCGCAGTATCTAGCTGTCTCAGGAGCAGCTGCAGCTGGGTACCATTGAGGAAATACTACTTCACGGCAGCTGACAACAATCTGGAATGTTGACGATGTGTGACGAGCTGCGTTCGAGCGGTTGGTCATGTGGCCATTTTCGGTCAACAGCAATGCCGAAGATTGGTAGCAGTTCGTAAGCACAGACTAGTCAAGCAGCCCACTCTAGCTGTAACCTTTTTGGTACCATGGCATCGCGACGGCTGCCTTTGCACTGCTGTATATTTAACCCCATGGTATGGTACCCCATGATTATAAGTACCCCACGTTATCAGTCCCTCTAAAAATTAATGTGCAATTCTGAAATAGAAGTACCAATACTAACTTATGCTCGCAAGTTTATTGTAGCCATGCAAGGCTTGACCACTTTTGCCAGGCTAGCCACAAATAGTGAGTACAATGCCACATTGTTTACTTTTCCATGGCACTCTTGAAATAATAGGCTGATACGGTAACTAAATTGAAGACACACCGTAATAGGCACCCATACAAAGTATGCACCATGAATATAGGCAGCTATTTTGATTACAACCGCATCGCGTTTATAACCACACATACAACAAAAATAGGCACCTAACATAAAAACATGCACTGTTACTGTGCAAACGGAAGTGAATTGCTGATTTGGTTTGTCAAATGTTGCAACTAACTTTTCGCCAGCATCTATTTTAGATTGTAAGCAACCTGTCTAAGCAAGATAAAAACCAACATTTATAGGCAAGGCCTCCTGATAAATTATATCTGAGAAAACCTCTAAGGGACTTGTTAGTTTACTTGAGTGGGTGGAATTTGCCAATGTGTGCCACTTGTATTTCTGATTCTAGAAACTTTGGACAGAAATCAGCAGGGAGGAAAACTTTAGGCCCAAAACATACTAGCTGATATGTTCCCCTACAACGGTATGTTACCATGAATACAAGCACCCCACGAATATAAGCACCCATTCTGTCTACTAATGTTGAAAATACCAAGCACCCGAGTCCCTGGCTAAGTATATTTGTTGATTTAAAGTTCGACTAATGTGTACATATCACATTCTGGTTTTTCTAGCTCAGTTATTTTTTGCAATTGAATTGAGTACTTCTCATCCTCAGGAAATTGATTGTACCGTATTGTCCCGGGCAAGCGCCCATCCCGCGTAAGCGCCCACCCCCAAATTTTGACAGTTTTGTGGTTTTTCGAGCTCCTCCGTGTCACTGCCCACCATGCTAAATTAAATGCTTGCTGAGAGAATCAAAAGTAGGTCGGCTGAGCTCACGTACATAGCTGCAATCATTCTGATGCATTTCAGGTGCCACTACATCCGGCATCAATTAAAGTTTCGCACACACCCGTCCGTAGCCTTGTTTGCAGCATTCTTTGCTTGCAGCACGAAATCCGCGTACTGCAAGTGACAAATGCTGTGGAAGCTTGGCAACGAGGCCACGAGCCGGTCCCCTTCTAGCATGATACAGCTTTCTAAACCATCGGGCTGGCCTTGACAAAGCACAGGCAACACGACGATGCAGGTCAATTCAGTAGACCCCGACAGCTAACTTCGCATCCAGGGTAGTGGGAGATAGTCGAACCATTCAGGCAACTCCTCCGTGTAACCGCCCACCCTCAATTTTTGGTGCTTGAACTGCGAGTGCCCATGGGTGCTTGCCCAGGACAATACGGTAACAACATCCACTTTCTAGCTCTTTTTGCACTAGCTTCATTTTATTAGCATAAATCATCTAGTCTCTACTGAATTTTGAACTTCCCACCATAACTGTGGTTCTGTGCTATGTAGCGAGTATTGCCTCCCACCAATCGATAGCATGTCTGCCTAAGTTACACTCTACTTACAGCACACCCGAGTGAAAATTTATGAACCTGAATGCCAAACCTTGTGTTAGATCAAAAGTCGACATCTGATACCAAATGTTGACTGTCCATACATTTATTGAATACCAAAAGTCAAAGTGCCCTATATACTTAAATCACTGTCACCACTGCAAAAAAAATACAAATACTAGTACCAGTATAGTGTCCACAGTGGGTTATTGATGTCATGGTAGTCAGTGTACATAATTTTGGCCACTCACTGTAGCCCAGCCTATGGGTGTTAAGTCGACCACTCACTGTGCTTTATTGCCCAGCCTCATATATAGGCTTCATAACAACCTTAGCAAAATATGACATAGCCTTGTTAATGACTACAAATTACAGAACACAAAATGTTTTCACTTCTCAGTACAAATGAGACACAAAGGGCCATCTACTGCTAAGTCAACAAGATCAGACACACAGTCCTCAACTGTCAGTGATATGTTTCTTCACATTTATCACTTTCTTAGCAGCCACTTCCTCGACTATTGTCAAAACCTGTGATCAGGTCTTGCCATATCCAATTCTGGCACTGGTTATCAAAAACTCAGCCAGTTCTTGTTCTTCTGCAGACAGATAAGGTTTAGGTCCTAGATTTGAGCCATGCATGACCCTTCCTGCTTTATTCCACTAGTGCAGCTTGGCTGGTTGATTTGGACGCTGACACCTTGTGGACAACTTGGGGTTAGGTCTCAAGCGTTTGTGCTTCCCCATATCCTACGGAGTAAGACAACATTAGCTAAGATGAGGTACATGGTCATTACAGATATTCTAGCAAGCCAGCTTTCTTCCCATCCATGGCACCTCACCCTTTGGCCAGACTAGAAATAGTTTGGATCTCATGCTAATAGACTTGACCTATACTTAAGTTTTGGTCCGTCTTCGAAACAGAAATCGCATGGATATATTAACTAGCCCAGTAGGCGCTCAATGTAAGCAGCTGCCTCATGGTTGAAGTCTGCAAACCTCCGTTTATACTAATTCCCGTCAACTATACGTAGAGCGGTCGAGAACTGGTGGCACTAGCGGTCAACTTTTTGTATAGGTTGAAAATTGATGACGTATGCTATCCAAATCAGGCATTTGCCTGATCATCCTCATTTGAACCAACTCTAGCGATCAGAATGCCAAGGTCCAAATCATCTTCACTCCCGTTGTCTTCTGCATCAGAATGTTCTGCAACAACCATAGGTGTTTCTAGATCTGACCCATAGAATTCCTCATCCTGCTCAGTGAATATGTGCAAAGAGCTAGTGCTTCATCATAACATGCTAGAATGCTTATGTCATCCCTTGAAGTGGCCATGGTTCATAGCAGCTGTGTAAACCCAAGAGTTCATTACTGTAATAACTCTTGGTAAACACAAACTAGTAGTACGTACTATGTACTAATGTTCTGCAGTTATAGCTAGGCAGCTTACACAGAAACACAGCTGTGTTTTGGAGTAAGTACATATAGTTAAATTTCCATTTAATGAGTGCACTCTGACGAGGGCTGTGAAAATATTTACGCTTAGGACCATAACAACTCAAAATTGCAAATATGCCCCATTCATTTGTTTCTGCTATGCTCATGCAGACATACTTCCTGGGATGATAGCTGTGGCTCCACCACCTACTAGTTCTGAAAGGATGCCACCTTCAGCCAGCTCTGAGGTAGCAGGAGATAGACAGGAACCTGCTTTCATTGAGAGACCACCACCAGAGGAAGCTGAAGAGATATGTGCCGATAAACCAGGTCTGTGTCTGTTGTGAGGGATGTGTGAGTGGATGACTGTGTATGTTGATGTGGGACAGTACTTGAGATCATCACTTTAGATATCATCCCTTTTCTCTACCCTAAAAGTACTTACCACAAGCAATATCAATGTCACCATCAGGGGTAGGGGCAGATCTACCCCCCAAAAAGGGTGGGCCCAAAAGAAAGTAAGCATCTTATTTTTACATGTTTTGCACCATGCACAGAAAAATATTACTGGTAGAACAGCTCTCATGGCATCTCACTGCGTTTCAAACTTCAATGGCTGATCAATGAAGTAGCCTATGACATCATGTTTCTGATGCTAATTTGCAGTCTGACAACAAGCTAAGCGTTGGAAAATGACTTGTTGCAAGGTGGATGGCTTGAAATTGTTCCTTAAAATTATCTCCAATTGAAAATGTGAATGTAGGTATAGCTACCATTGGCCTGGCCCAGGTAGAATAATAGCTATAGCTTGAATCAAAAGTTATGCTGCGATTTAAGTGTTCAAGAAGTCTATTTAGAGCATAACCCACCTTAAAATACTTTTGGCAGCCATTGTAAGGACAGTAGCAACTTCTAGCTGGATTATGTACAAGTTAATTGGTTCCTTTTTCATAGTGTGTTTGCTGTGCATCATTCATGTGTTGAATGCATGTTGCTGTTTATTAATTATTAGAGTGGCTGTGACTTCCAGTAATTAAGGAAACCAAGTGTGGTGCATAAAATATTCCTACCATGTAACAGTATCCCTTAGGCATCTGTGAGCAATTTAGTATTCTTTAATATCTTGGTCAGAGCTCCCTTGCCTTATATTAATACACCTGAATAGTGTTGGTGATGCAATTACCATGACATTCTAGAGCTGTAGTACTGTATAGCGGGTTATTTCCGTGGGGTGCTAATTTTCGTTATTTTCGTGGTTAACCCTGGTGTCACGAAATTTTCTACCCACGAAATTTTCCACCCACACTGCTGCTCTGTCTACACGTGCTAACGTTCGGACTGGGCGACGTTTTTTATAGCTCTTTTTCGCTACTTGTGTCCTGTTGACAGTGCCCTTGATCCGTAGGGTCCCCTTTCTCAAGCTGTCCCGCGTGTGGTGCTGGAGGAAGTGAACAGAGAAGTGAACAAGGCAGAAGCACAACCAAAAAGCGGAGCCAGTACCTCTCGTTCAGGTATGCGAGCACCAACGGACTTCGTGCTTTGTAGACGTGGTAGCCTCCCACGTAAGACGCGACACTGAAGCGCTCCATCTTTCCTCTAGTCTCGCATAGCCAGACTCTTTCCAGCAAGAGTCTGGCTACGCGTTCCTCGTCGAAACCGCATCACGTGTACCGAGTTCAAAGTTCACATTGCGAGCCACGAAATTTAAAACCACGAAATTTAATTCTGAGGGCCTCTTCCAGCTTTTCACGAAAATTTCCACCCACGAAAATAACCCGCTATACGGTATATGGATAGCAAGCTAGATGCATGGCAAGAATATGCATAAATATGCACAAGTCTTGTTGCTAATGGCAACTCTCCAAAATGCCTTCATTAGGATTGGGCTTGAATACTCTTAGAAAGCTGAAAAGCAGTGGGAAGCTTCCTGGATACAGTGAAATTTTTAAAAACTTGCCACACACTGTATACATGCAAAGGAAGCCCTTTCAATTCTAACTTGTGTACGTTGTTCATTTTTTATGTTCCACTTGTGTATTCAGAAGAGGAGATTCTTAACTCAAGTTATACAGGCTACATTGATTTAGAGGATACTATGCAGGAGATAGAAGATCAAATGTATGTATCACTGTTGGTATCTGGTACTGTGTACACGTGTTACCAGTCACAACCATTGCTTCTTCTTATAGTAAGCTGTCTGTGTCTGATGAAATCATTGCACCATTTGATCATAAACCAATGCTTCAGGATTATGTAAGTTTATCTTTGTAGTCCAGATCAATCCTGTTTGCCATATTGCACAGTGCATCAAGTCGCCAAAGGCCCTCTTGCCACATTTGGTTGCTTGATGATGTATCTTTGGCTATACTGCTCTCCTGATTCACATTGGTTTGTCTTACCTCAGAAATCTCAAAGTCTTTCAGTGTTAGAATCATCAATTAAACCTTTCATTGGTAAGCTTATAATCTCAGCACAATTTTAGTTTATTTTTTTGTAGTCATGTTTCACATTATTGGACCTCTTTTAACAGAGGTGCTATTAATTATTGTTGATAACTTTTCTGTAGCCCTTGCTGGAGATTTCTCCCATTGGGATCAAGTCATTGTCCCTCCAGAGGTATGGATTATCTGCCTCTCTCTTTATGACTTCTGTTTCAGATTTGTTTGTCGTATTGTAGGTTTTGCCTTTTTATCAAATGTGGGTTCTACAAATAACTCCTCGCTGGATTCTTGTGGTTCATTTTTTCAATCCTTTTTTATAGCTCATTGAATGCACTCAGTGTACCTCTGAGACCACAGTCATTACTGAGAGCACAGATGTCATCGTTGTTGGTAATTTTTGCATGAATGTTTGTGATTTAGTATGTCTAAACCAAAATGAGATATTTCTGTATGCTTTAGGGTCTGTCAGTTATGCTGAGCAGCTCGACACTTCGTGAGTTCACAGTGTGTCATACCTCAGAATATTTAGTTAGCTTAGTTTAGTCTGGTCAGACATGCTTGTTGTATGGATGATTGGATGTTTGCTAGTGAATGATCTTGACAATGTTTGCTTACAATGTAGGCTTGTTAACTGTATAGTCGGCATACTTGTGACTCTGTCAAGTGACATAGTTAGTAACTTAGTACTTCCCCTTGCCATGCATTATTACTTGATGTCCATATTGGTTTTCATATGTAGCCGGATGCATGCACCAAGTGGCAGATGTACATCTTCCATAAAAGTAAGTAGCTGAATCATCAATACAAGTTAACAATGATGCAATGTTGTTGAGAGCTTATCAAATTATCTTGAAGTGTCTCATCTTAACAGCTGCCTGGTGAGGTACCAGATACTGAAGGTAATCCAAGTAGTAAGCAAGCATGTGCCTGTAACAAGTACCTGTAACTATTGTCTATTATGTCCAGGTTACTTCAGTCATGTGGATTCTGTGCTACGGACTAGTGACATATTTGAGGTGCCTATCGAGGTGAGTACTATGACAACTGGAGGTGCCAAGTAGAGCACTTACCCCACATTCATCCTTCTTGAAATTGCATCCCAAAAGTGCTAGAAGTTTAGACACATGTGTTAAGATTCAAAGACTGACATTGTACCCAGATAGATGTTTTGCTGTCTGGATACAGAGACAATCCAGATACTGGGAATGCATCACTTTAGTTATTTTCACTGGTACACAATTGCGCTAATCGGTATTTTTTTTTTTTTTTTTTTTTTTTTTTTTTTTACTGAACAAATTTGTTATATCAGGTCATCAGAAGTAGCTAGTAAGCTAATATAAACTGATAACCTACAAAGACAAAAGACAAAACTAAAACAAATTTACAATGGCACGCTTAAAAACAGGTAAGGTAGAAATAGCACTAACATCTGAAGGTAAACTATTCCACAAACTAGTACAAGAGGGGAAAAATGAATTTGAATAGAAGTTTGAATGCGCACGTGGCTGTACCATGGAACTGGAGTTAATAGACCGAATAGAATTGCCATAGGGAGTGGATCTAAAAACAGTGGGAATGTTTGGAAAAGTAGCAAGCCTGTTAACCATGTTGTAGAACAGGCAGAGTTTTAAACATTTTCTTCTTGTGACTAATGTTGGAAGGTTGGCGAGTTGCAAGAGTTCCTCATATCCACATCGCCATCGCTTTAGACAAACTTTCAACCCAAACTTCTGAACACCCTCAAGCCTCTCAATGTCTTTCTTCAGGTGAGGATCCCAAACACTACAAGCATATTCAAGGTGTGGACGAATCAATGACTGGTACAAACGTAGGAGGGTATGTGGTTCTGAATAGAGATAGAACTTTCGATAAAGAACCCCAATAAGTTTTCTAGTTTTAGAGCTGATGGCAGAGATGTGAGATGACCACGACATGTCTGAGGTTAGGATGACTCCAAGATATTTGTATTCATTAACTTGTTTGACAAAATTCCCATTGACCTCTAGTGGAGCAACTGGAAGGGTAGGAGATCTTTTACGTGAGAAGAGTAGATGGCAACATTTTCGATAGTTCAAAGCCAGATAGTTGGCAGTAATCCACTCAGAGACAGCATTAATATCATGTTGTACCAGGAGGTAGTCCTCAGGAGACTGAATAATTTGGTACAGAGCAATGTCGTCTGCATACACAACCATCTTTCCATTTGACACTACACAGGTTACATCATTGATATAAATTAGAAACAACAGTGGGCCAAGCACTGAGCCTTGAGGAACCCCGGAGACAACTGGCAAGACTGGTGATTTGGCTCCATTGACAACAACATGTTGTTCTCTGCACGATAGATAGCTATGAACCCACTTTCTGATATATGGATCAACATTGATGACAGCTAATTTCATGAGAAGTGGAAGGTGGGGAACACTGTCAAAGGCTTTGCTATTGTGAGAGTATAATATGACAGAATTGCTTATTCAAGTAAGTTGCCACATTATATGTTTGTTAGACTGATTGACAGACCTACTGACTGGCAGTCCTACTGACTTAAGACCAACTGAGTCAGACTGACTAACAGAACCAATTGCATAAACCGCTCTCCGCATACGCGGTCATACCGTAGATCTGGAAACTTACATTGTGAAAATGCTTTTTTTTTGGTTTGCGTAAACCACGAAAAATTTTACAACGGATATAAATTATTCTGGTCAGCACATTTTGCACACATGGTTTCACAATACAGCTAGCTATAGTTGTTTTGCACAAAAAAAAACTCTTCGTTTTAGCGCAGCTAGCCAGTTATTTTGCACAAGACGGCCTCCGAGTTCGATACCCGCAGATGACTCATGGCAAATGCGTGACAACTTTCTCTGTATCTGATAATCATCCGTCTTTACTGCCACAGCACATGTATACAGCATTCCTCGGTACCCTTTCGCATGCATCTGTGTGGTAGACACGAATGCAGCAACCTTGGAACATAGAATCCATTTAGTATTGTAAAAAGATTTGTGGGTATTGTAGACCATGAAGATTTTTTACACGAAGTAATATAACACAAAAATTTTACAACACAAAAATTCCCAGATCTACGGTACATGTGATTGCATGATCAGCAACAATACTACTGAAATAGCCTTGAACCCAGGCTTTCCGTTCAAGATTTTGTCTCATAACTTTGGAGAAAAGCGAAAGCTACAATATAAAATCCAGAACGGAAAGCCTGGGTTCAAAGCTACTACTGAGACTTGACATACTATACTGTAAAATCGGGATATTAAGCACCGGTCCCTATTTTCGAAATTAGCAGCCACAATGGGTGCTTATTTTCATGGGGTGCTAATAAACGCATGTAATTTTCTGGTAGCGTGCAGTTGTGTGGAACGGATTAGCTGTGATACCGTAAACTCAGGAGCATAAGTACCAAAACTTTTATGTGCATTTTTGTGGTGCCAATCGCATAGGGTACTTATAATCATGGGGTACCATACCATGAAGCTAAATAACTGCAGTGCATATGCAGCCATAGTGATGCTGCGGTACCGCCAAAGCTACCGCTAGAGTAGACTGCTTGACTAGTCTGCACTTACGAACGGACCTACTGCCATCTGCTGTCAATCTTCAGCGTCACTATTGACCGAAAACAGCCACATGACCAACCGACCAAACCACTACACGTAGCTCATTGCACAACATCGTCGGCATCCCGACTGTAGCGAGCTTCCGTGAAGTAGCATCTCGCCATTGTTGCCCAAGCTTCAGTATTGTTTCTGCTGCTCCTGGGACAGCTAAAGTTAGCTACTGCTATCTACATTTCGTCCTCGATGAAACTCTGACCACAGACCGGTTACGGGCTGATTGGTACTAATATTCATAGGTTTGTGTGGGTACTACTATTCAGTGAATTGATAGCAGCGGTTTTGATAGGTACTTATATTCATAGGGTACTTGTAATTGATGGGTACTTATTCTCCTGAGTTTACGGTATATTTTAGGCCTGGAGGTTCTTTTTCTGCTAACTTTTGTCCAATGTTTATAGCTTTTTTAGAACCAGAGACATATAGTCAGCAATCGTTGCTAACCCCCGCCCACCAACGTAAAGCGCATGGAACTAACAAATCCGTTAGATGTTTTCGAAAATTCCTGATTATGTTTTTATCAAGAGGTCTTGCCTAAATTTTGGTGTGTATCCTGTGTCGATAACTTGCTTGCAATCGGAGCTAGACACTGGCGAAAATTAGTCGCTATGTTCGAAAAAGCTGAATCAGCAAATTCACTTTTGTTTGCGGGGTAACAGGTGCCTTTTCATTGGGGGTGCCTATTTTTGTATAGGTGCTTATAAATGCGATGTGGTTGTTGTTGATCAAAATGGATGCCTATATTCATGGTGCTTATTTTCTGTGGGTGCCTATGTTTGTATGGGTGCTTATAAACTCAATTGTGGTTGTTGTAATCAAAATGGGTGCCTATATTCATGGGGTGCTTATTTTCCATGGGTGCCTAGTATCCCGGTTTTACAGTAGGACTGGAACAGTATTGTATAATTTATGTAGTTAATTTAATAGTACCACTCCCTCCCCCTTATTTGGGTATGCATGTGTTTTGGGCATTGTCATGCAGCATGCTTGCTTTGTAGATGTTTAATGTGCAGTGCTTGTAAGTTATTGTGGACAGAGTTGTTACATGTACTTGATGCAAGTAGTCAACCTTCCATTAGTTCAAGGTGACGCACATTCTACACATAAACTCTATAGCAAGTCACACAAGGGCTTTACACATCGAAAAGCATGACTGTAATGCACATGAGAGTGTTTGTTGGAGTGAGGGCTGGTTTCTTCTGACTATGGGAGATAACAATTACCATTAGAGCACAAATTTTTTGCAGGTCTTTAAATTCACAATTATTTCAATGAACATTTAGACACATGGGTGTATACACAAGAAACAGATGTCTCTGCATCACTATTTTCACAGTGCAATATTATTCTAAATTGTAGCCGTTATAGCACAGACATTGCATCACTGTATCAGAGACTTAAAAACATTAAAAATGTAAAAAGATGTAGGGATGGCATGCCAAAAAGAAGGCAAACAAGGTAGGGATAACGCATGAAAGCAAAGGTCAACATATTGGCAAAGCCCCATCCCTACATCTTTTTCACACTACAGCTGATGCAATGCTGCTAGATCATATTAGCCTCATTCCTGAGCCAACATGTGGGAGAAGGAATGTGGCCTGGGGACGAGGTTAAAACCATGCCATGTACTTGAACGACACTATCATAAGTCTGCAGTCTACTCCAACTCACTGCTTAAGTTGTTGAAGAGGTTCCGTATAACATAATGCTGCCAAGAGGGTCATACTAGCCTCATTACCAGGCCATGTGGGAGGAGGAAGTGGCCTGAGAATGAGGCTACAGCCATGAACTGCCAGTAATAAAGGTTGTGAACTTGTGGTATGTTTTAGGAAGACCCCCATGCCCTAACTGTAGTGTGAAAAAGATGTAGGGATGGGGCTTTGCCAATATGTTGACCTTTGCTTTCATGCGTTATCCCTACCTTGTTTGCCTTCTTTTTGGCATGCCATCCCTACATCTTTTTACATTTTTAATGTTTTTAAGTCTTGTAGTATATAACACTGAATCTTTGGACTGTAATTGGCAATGTCAATTGTATTTTTGTGTGATAGTATAATCTATTAATCTCAGTGTGAAGTTATATGCTTATTAATAGCTACTTCTATATTTATTTCCTTTGTAGGCTACCAGTCAAGATGATTTCATTGCTGCTAGTGATCACCTAGGTTCTGAATCAGCAATGATCAAAGCTAAACAAATATGTGGTACTAGTAGTGATGATAGGGATTGCAAGGACAAGCGTCTACTTCAGAGGCATGCTGGTGTAGTGTCTAGAGATGGTGAGGACAGTACGTCGCCAACCTCAGAGACAGAGTGTCCCTGGTTACACACTTGATAGAATAAACTCACCAAAGAACTCAGTAACAGTATTGTAATACCAGTGTCATATAGCTGCCATAATATTGTCTGAACAGTAATTGCTTTACTTGTTTCATCCCCTGCATATAACTATTGATTGAGTCATTACATTAATGTTTGTCCTCTGAACATACTATTCATCACTTCAGTGAGTGTATATAGTCCTCAATGGGACTCATAAAATGTATCATTCATTGCTAGTTTTTACAGTGGTATGGGGAAGGTTATATCAAAACTATATGCATGAGAACAGGTAATTGATTGTATCTCTTCATAGCCCCCCCCCCTTCATTGTTGCCTAGCAACAAAAAGGCATAAATATGAATATTGATTCTATGTACCTGAACTGTTCTGCTTGCCATGATAATTTGTGTTCATTGATGCTAATGAATTACCATGTACCATCTACATGTGCAAACATCAATTAGAATTTATGTGTAATTATTGGCATGTTTCCATGGTAATATCAGTAATTGATCATGATCAGTTATACCTTGTGCTTCCTCTTCAGCATCAGCTCCACTGCTATAAAGGTTTGAGTGCCCAACTTGGAAACTGACTTGTTCACAAACGTGAACAAGCTGTGTCCAAGCTGTGACACTTAGAGTGCCCAAGCTGGGAAACTGCTTGGAAATGTACACGTGCCCAAGCCAGTGCCCACTCTGTGCATGTCCTGTGTACAAGCTTGGACACTCCTTGTACACTGGAGCTACTGCTTGGGCACTCCTTGTACACTAGAGCTACTGCTTGGACACTCCTTGTACACTACACAGGTACCGCTTAGGCACTCCTTGTACACTACATAGGTACTGCTTGGGTACTCCTTGTGCACATTCAAGTCTGGGCACTCTTAGTACACTAGAGGGATACTGTTTGGGTACTCCTGGCGCACTAGAGCTACATGCTTGGGTACTCCTTGCCAACAAACTTTCCACTTGCTTGTGCACCACATGTACACTACCTGCAGTTGTACACTTTTGCATTATAATACAAAATGTGATGGTTAACAGAGACAAAATAATTATCAGGCGGGCAATAAAAAATACAAAATATAGAAATCCCTTTACATAAATAAAAGAACTAATAATTACAATTTTGCAGTTTCAGTCCTTGTGGATTCTTGGCCTTAATATTGCGAGTATCTGTAAAATGATTTGAGCAATACATGAATAGGTTTACAAATGACATGACAGTCATGTGTAGAAATAAAAGATTATTCCATCACGTATTTCGACCACATTGCTATGTTTGAAGTGCTGTATCGCTGAACTTCCGCAAGGCTCATATGCGCTTCAGCATAAATAGCTAACAAGTTTACGAAGCGCATACAAGCCACACCCTTAACGAAAGTTCAGCAATCCGGCGCTTTGAACTCAGCAATGCAATCAAAATTCGCAATGGAGTAATCTTCTATTTCTACACGGGACTGCAACATATGAATATGAGCCATCACAGTAAGACGAGTTGCGTGAAAATGATTGCTAAAACAACATATTCATTCTGCATTATAAAGCTGGCTACCTTCTTTACCTACGCTTTGCATGGGTTGACTAAGTTAGACTCTACTTGTCTTGGGAATAGGTTTCACCTCGTAAGTCTAAGTACTTCTCACGAGCACAATTTTCAGGCTCAGCTCTAGGGGTAACAGTTAGTCTTATTTCCAGGCAGTAAGTTTTGCTCCCGCTTGGTGAAATGTAGTCTAGATTTTAGTGCGAGACTAGGCGACCATTGAGGTCTGCCACGATGTTTGTTCAGTACTTGTAGTTACTTCCAACAACCACGCAGTTGTCCACTATGTTCAAGCAGAGGAAGGCATATTGGGCATGGTTTCCAACTTTGTTTCAGTTCGTTTTGTTTCATAATTTCCGTTCAGGGTTTTATAGCTTGCCACATATTTGCTACTAAGGATGAACAGTTCGTTTCATATACAGTACAGGTCACAGGTAAGGTAACATGCGCGAGCGTGTGACTCGCGAGTTCGTAGGCGCGCACACGCGAGTACTCGCTCCACCCGCGCGAGTCTCCTCCTTCGCCCCGCGCGAGTGCATGTATGCAGACTGAACGAGGAGGAAAGCGAGTAACGACGACGAAAGAGAGCTAGAGGCCGGTTGAAGAGAGTAGGGAGAAAACACGACAAACAGTAAAAGCGGGAGGCGCGAGACTGGCTAGCGAAGACGAAGACTAGCAGCTGAAATAGCGAGTCAGGAGAGCGAAGACGTAGCGTAAACGACGGGAGGGGCGAGACTGGCTAGCGAAAACAAAGACTAACAGCGGAAACAGCAAGTTAGGAGAGCGAAGACATAGAGTGAGCGACGAGAGGAGCGAACCGAAGAGCGAAGGCGAAGGGTAAACAGCTGGGCAGGGCGAGACCGAAGGGCGAAGACGAAGAGTAACAGCAAGAGGAACAAGACAAGACGGATAGAACGGCATAGCAACACTGAAAAACTGTCTTGCATGTTCATACTTTCCCGTAGTAGAGTAAGTTAGCAATCATCGGACGACAGGTATATTCGGACACTCAAACGCGGAGGGAAAACTGCGTAAACATTCGGCGATACCACAAGACTGTAGCTGAGGTACGTGGTACCTGGTGTACCAAAAATGACGCCCACGCATTGTTTCCTGTTGGCGCTAGAAGCGATAAAATGGCCGTCCGAAAAACATCAATATTCGGAAAAGTGTATGTATTTTCAGACACTGTTGTTTGTGCCTTCTCTGAAGCTGCTTTTGGAGAGATTTTAGCATCGATACGATGCCCCAAGACCTCCCCAATTCGCAATGTATTTTGGTAGCGGTAGCTGCTTTGAACACTCAGGGGCGTAGCTGAACATGGACCAGTCCGATCGATCAATAATCGGACGGTGAAATTTGTCATTTCTTGCTGTGTTGTCTCCAAACATGTTGAAGTCTCCACCATATTAGCATCAGTAGAATCTACAGGCTCTTGGCTACATGCTGGTATTTGTCTGGTGTTTGTGCGTTGAGTAGTTCTCGAGATATTGCACGATATCGTTTGAACTCACCTACGTATTTATGCTGCACATAAATCAACCAGCGTACTTTATGGAAAGAAACATGAAATATATTTATATCTCGAGAACTACTCAACGCACAAACTCCGGACAAGTACCAGCATGTAGCCAAGAGCCTGTATATTCTACTGATGCTAATATCGTGGAGACTTCAACATGTTTGGAGACAACACAGCAAGAAATGACAAATTTCACCGTCCGATTATTGATCGATCGGACTGGTCCATGTTCAGCTACGCCCCTGAGTGTTCAAAGCAGCTACCGCTACCAAAATATATTGCGAATTGGGGAGGTCTTGGGGCATCGTATCGATGCTAAAATCTCTCCAAAAGCAGCTTCAGAGAAGGCACAAACAACAGTGTCTGAAAATACATACACGTTTCCAAATATTGATGTTTTTCGGACGGCCATTTTATCGCTTCTAGCGCCAACATGAAACAATGCGCGGGCGTCATTTTCGGTACACCAGGTACCACGTATCTCAGCTACAGTCTTGTGGTATCGCCGAATGTTTACGCAGTTTTCCCTCCGCGTTTGAGTGTCCGAATATACCTGTCGTCCGATGATTGCTAACTTACTCTAGTGTTTGTCTCCCAGTATTTCTTTGCACAGTGTATTACTTTGCTGTTGCACCAACACCCGCGAGTCGCTACACACGTGAGTCTACTGCGAGTACCCGCCACATCATACGCGTGTTGATTACTCGTCACACGCGGGTAAATCCCTCGCTACACGTGCGAATTTGTTACCTTACCTGTGACCTGTACTGTATAACTTAGAAGTATACTTACTATCAAAAAAACAAATGCTGGGTAAATAATACAGGTTATGGAGAGTGGCATCTTTTGGATTGCTCTGTGATGTCACACAAGAACCAGTTAATAACTAGTGAGATGATTCATCATTATGGGGCGAGCCTGAGCAAGCAGCAAACTGCTGATTTACTACTTTGTCATGGTACACAGCAGGATTTGTCACTGTCGGCTAATTAGCTAAGTCCTCAGCAGAGATAAATGTATCACTGGCATATTCCTCCAGCCAGGGCAGCTAATGTATCTACACATGCATGGACTAAGCTTTACGCCGAAATCATGTGCTAAATTACTGGTGTTTATGAGTGCCGTTTATGCATGGCCCGCTACCTGAAGCGACCCAGTCAACCACCGTCCATACTAAATGTAGCCGGTGCCTGTGAGCAGCCTGCTGTCGTCCGGATAGAAGCACAAACCAGCGCCATGCATGCTTCAACTTCAGCTTGTCTTTGCTCCGGGTCCTCAACGCTGCACTCTGACAGTAGTCCTCCACTGACGTTCACCATAGATAAAGCACTGTAGCTCTATTATCTATGCCTTCACATGCTTCGATTTTTGTGAAATATTTGAATGTGCTTATCAAAATTTACGGTAAGTGGTCGGTCCAAGCAAGCATAGATACACACACACGTGCGCAATGCAGTCACGCTAGTGTGGGGCTCGCTCAGGCTCGCCCCAATTAACTGCCAGTCTTGTGCACTATGGCACTTGCGGTGGGTGTTGAGGGAAATCTAGCACTCAGCTTGCTTGTGCATATCATCACTGTAATGCACTCAATGTGGTACATTAACATGCTGTAATATTTCTACTACTTTCTTACCCTCATCTCTGCTTTGTACTTCTTTGCCTTTGCTTTTCTGACGCCTCAGACTCTGTACTTGCACTGCTGCTGGTAGAAAGCAACAAACTTAAATGGACTTCACAATACAAGTTAGTGTGTATTTGTATACAAACCTGTTGATTTGTTTCTGTGTGCATGTCAGGTTTTCATCTCCTTTCCAATCTTTGACTTAATTCCAGAATTGAATGGTGACGGGAAACTACAGGTAGAGCAAGTAAGATTAGCAAAACATTCACATCTGGCCAAAGTGCAATCGGCATGTCTCCAGTCAGGGAGGAGCCGCAACACGCGAACACATGCGACCAACCCTGCCGGCCAGACCGCACTTGGCAGGTCGCCGGTCAGGGAGGAGCCACAACACACGAACACATGCGACCAACCCTGCCGGCCAGACCGCACTTGGCAGGTCGCCGGTCAGGGAGGAGCCACAACACACGAACACATGCAACCAACCCTGCCGGCCATGCCGGCTAGACCGCACTTGGCAGGTCGCCGGTCAGGGAGGAGCCGCAACACACGAACACATGCGACCAACCCAGCCGGCCAGACCGCACTTGGCAGGTCGCCGGTCAGGGAGGAGCCGCAACACACGAACACATGCGACCAACCCTGCCGGCCAGACCGCACTTGGCAGGTCGCCGGTAAGGGAGGAGACGCAACACGCAAACACATGCGACCAACCCTGCCGGCCAGACCGCACTTGGCAGGTCGCCGGTCAGGGAGGAGCCACAACACACGAACACATGCGACCAACCCTGCCGGCCAGACCGCACTTGGCAGGTCGCCGGTAAGGGAGGAGCCGCAACACGCAAACACATGCGACCAACCCTGCCGGCCAGACCGCACTTGGCAGGTCGCCGGTAAGGGAGGAGCCGCAACACGCAAACACATGCGACCAACCCTGCCGGCCAGACCGCACTTGGCAGGTCGCCGGTCAGGGAGGAGCCGCAACACGCAAACACATGCGACCAACACTGCCGGCCAGACCGCACTTGGCAGGTCGCCGGTCAGGGAGGAGCCGCAACACTCGAACGCATGCGACCAACCTTGCCGGCCAGACCGCACTTGGCAGGTAGCCGGTCAGGGAGGAGCCGCAACACGCGAACGCATGCGACCAACACTGCCGGCCCTGCCGGCTAGACCGCACTTGGCAGGTCGCCGTTCAGGGAGGAGCCGCAACACGCGAACGCATGCGACCAACACTGCCGGCCCTGCCGGCTAGACCGCACTTGGCAGGTCGCCGTTCAGGGAGGAGCCGCAACACGCGAACGCATGCGACCAACACTGCCGGCCCTGCCGGCTAGACCGCACTTGGCAGGTCGCCGTTCAGGGAGGAGCCGCAACACGCGAACGCATGCGACCAACACTGCCGGCCCTGCCGGCTAGACCGCACTTGGCAGGTCGCCGTTCAGGGAGGAGCCGCAACACGCGAACGCATGCGACCAACACTGCCGGCCCTGCCGGCTAGACCGCACTTGGCAGGTCGCCGTTCAGGGAGGAGCCGCAACACGCAAACGCATGCGACCAACCCTGCCGGCCAGACCGCACTTGGCAGGTCGCCGTTCAGGGAGGAGCCGCAACACGCGAACGCATGCGACCAACCCTGCCGGCCAGACCGCACTTGGCAGGTCGCCGTTCAGGGAGGAGCCGCAACACGCGAACGCATGCGACCAACCCTGCCGGCCAGACCGCACTTGGCAGGTCGCCGTTCAGGGAGGAGCCGCAACACGCGAACGCATGCGACCAACCCTGCCGGCCAGACCGCACTTGGCAGGTCGCCGTTCAGGGAGGAGCCGCAACACGCGAACGCATGCGACCAACCCTGCCGGCCAGACCGCACTTGGCAGGTCGCCGTTCAGGGAGGAGCCGCAACACGCGAACGCATGCGACCAACCCTGCCGGCCAGACCGCACTTGGCAGGTCGCCGTTCAGGGAGGAGCCGCAACACGCGAACGCATGCGACCAACCCTGCCGGCCAGACCGCACTTGGCAGGTCGCCGTTCAGGGAGGAGCCGCAACACGCGAACGCATGCGACCAACCCTGCCGGCCAGACCGCACTTGGCAGGTCGCCGTTCAGGGAGGAGCCGCAACACGCGAACGCATGCGACCAACCCTGCCGGCCAGACCGCACTTGGCAGGTCGCCGTTCAGGGAGGAGCCGCAACACGCGAACGCATGCGACCAACCCTGCCGGCCAGACCGCACTTGGCAGGTCGCCGTTCAGGGAGGAGCCGCAACACGCGAACGCATGCGACCAACCCTGCCGGCCAGACCGCACTTGGCAGGTCGCCGTTCAGGGAGGAGCCGCAACACGCGAACGCATGCGACCAACCCTGCCGGCCAGACCGCACTTGGCAGGTCGCCGTTCAGGGAGGAGCCGCAACACGCGAACGCATGCGACCAACCCTGCCGGCCAGACCGCACTTGGCAGGTCGCCGTTCAGGGAGGAGCCGCAACACGCGAACGCATGCGACCAACCCTGCCGGCCAGACCGCACTTGGCAGGTCGCCGTTCAGGGAGGAGCCGCAACACGCGAACGCATGCGACCAACCCTGCCGGCCAGACCGCACTTGGCAGGTCGCCGTTCAGGGAGGAGCCGCAACACGCGAACGCATGCGACCAACCCTGCCGGCCAGACCGCACTTGGCAGGTCGCCGTTCAGGGAGGAGCCGCAACACGCGAACGCATGCGACCAACCCTGCCGGCCAGACCGCACTTGGCAGGTCGCCGTTCAGGGAGGAGCCGCAACACGCGAACGCATGCGACCAACCCTGCCGGCCAGACCGCACTTGGCAGGTCGCCGTTCAGGGAGGAGCCGCAACACGCGAACGCATGCGACCAACCCTGCCGGCCAGACCGCACTTGGCAGGTCGCCGTTCAGGGAGGAGCCGCAACACGCGAACGCATGCGACCAACCCTGCCGGCCAGACCGCACTTGGCAGGTCGCCGTTCAGGGAGGAGCCGCAACACGCGAACGCATGCGACCAACCCTGCCGGCCAGACCGCACTTGGCAGGTCGCCGTTCAGGGAGGAGCCGCAACACGCGAACGCATGCGACCAACCCTGCCGGCCAGACCGCACTTGGCAGGTCGCCGTTCAGGGAGGAGCCGCAACACGCGAACGCATGCGACCAACCCTGCCGGCCAGACCGCACTTGGCAGGTCGCCGTTCAGGGAGGAGCCGCAACACGCGAACGCATGCGACCAACCCTGCCGGCCAGACCGCACTTGGCAGGTCGCCGTTCAGGGAGGAGCCGCAACACGCGAACGCATGCGACCAACCCTGCCGGCCAGACCGCACTTGGCAGGTCGCCGTTCAGGGAGGAGCCGCAACACGCGAACGCATGCGACCAACCCTGCCGGCCAGACCGCACTTGGCAGGTCGCCGTTCAGGGAGGAGCCGCAACACGCGAACGCATGCGACCAACCCTGCCGGCCAGACCGCACTTGGCAGGTCGCCGTTCAGGGAGGAGCCGCAACACGCGAACGCATGCGACCAACCCTGCCGGCCAGACCGCACTTGGCAGGTCGCCGTTCAGGGAGGAGCCGCAACACGCGAACGCATGCGACCAACCCTGCCGGCCAGACCGCACTTGGCAGGTCGCCGTTCAGGGAGGAGCCGCAACACGCGAACGCATGCGACCAACCCTGCCGGCCAGACCGCACTTGGCAGGTCGCCGTTCAGGGAGGAGCCGCAACACGCGAACGCATGCGACCAACCCTGCCGGCCAGACCGCACTTGGCAGGTCGCCGTTCAGGGAGGAGCCGCAACACGCGAACGCATGCGACCAACCCTGCCGGCCAGACCGCACTTGGCAGGTCGCCGTTCAGGGAGGAGCCGCAACACGCGAACGCATGCGACCAACCCTGCCGGCCAGACCGCACTTGGCAGGTCGCCGTTCAGGGAGGAGCCGCAACACGCGAACGCATGCGACCAACCCTGCCGGCCAGACCGCACTTGGCAGGTCGCCGTTCAGGGAGGAGCCGCAACACGCGAACGCATGCGACCAACCCTGCCGGCCAGACCGCACTTGGCAGGTCGCCGGTCAGGGAGGAGCCACAACACGCGAACACATGCGACCAACCCTGCCGGCCAGACCACACTTGGCAGGTCGCCGGTCAGGAAGAAGCCACAACACATATACATGCGACCAACCCTGCTGATGAGACCACACTCAAAGTGTGTATATACATGTAGTACAAGCTCACCTCTGTGGATGCAATCTTTATCCAAAGCACTATAAAATTCCACAACGTTATCCTGAATAGAATGGTCAGAGAGTGGTTAGACAAACCAAGGAGTGATTAGACAAACCAACGAGTTGTCAACAATAATGGGAGCTACTTACTGTGAGATTCTCTGCCTCAGATCCCTTTTTCTCTCCTGATGAAGAACATGACTCACTATACTTTTCTCGAGTCATTTCCAATAGTAGCAGACGACGTAGTCTGTGATCCACCGCTGTACGGTACGGGTTCCGGCGATCAGTCTCGGGCTTACAAATCGCTCCCTACTCAGGCCATACCAATTTGATCTTTTGATTCACGAGTACGGCGACTCTATTTTTAGAAAGAAGGATTTATAAATGTAAATTATTTTATGACGTCACCAATTAATCACGTGAGATGCTAGGCACTGTATACAAGATGTCTGACACGTGTATCCCTTCAGAGTTGTGGGTTGCACTGGTTGGTGGGGAAGTTAAACGAGGACAAACAACCCTGGTTCCTTCTACGGTAGTTTCTGCGAAGGCTACGGACACTTTGGGGTCTCAGAAGAGCTCTGCGGTGAAACTGTGGAGAAAGTGACCATATCGAGCTCGAGCAGGGCAATACTTATAATGAGATTCATATTTACATTTATGAATATAATTCGACCTACCTACCCACTTTTTCTGTGAACCCTACTCGTGAATCAAAAGATCAAATTGGTATGGCCTCACCGGTTGTCTGAAAGAATCCAAGGTCATAATCTGAGAGCTGAACCCGACTTTAAGTACCCCTCTGGGTTGGACACTCGTTCGGTAGGTAAGACGAATGATTATGTGGTTCATTCAGGTCCCTACACAGAGAAGAGAGTCGTCTAGCGGGACGTCTTCCAAGCTACGAGAGAACGCCATTTTCTATGGTCTAAACCGCAACCACACAAGGTCAGTATCTGCGCATGCGTACGATTTAGCCCTTTGAAATTTCATAACTCGGACTTCTTGGACACTATTATATTACATAACCGTTCTGTAACACACTCTTGGATACGAAGCATTTCTTGCAAGACTTGGACACTCCTTGGACACGGCATCTGTACAAGCATTTCCAAGACTTCACGGTGCACAGTGCATTTCCAAGGCTGGTGCACTACTTGTACATGTGGAGTGCACAAGCCTGGAAAACTCTTGGGAACTGCCATGTCTACTGCTGTGCTCTTGATGACATTTTACACCATTTTGCTAAGTTGTGCTGGGAAGCAAAATGAAATCTGTACTCTGTAGGTATAAGTTCTTAAATCACAGGTGACAAAGGAAGCTACATTTACAGAGTTGCAGCATGCAGAGAAGGCCAATGAAAAACAGAAGATTGGTCTGAGACGAAACTAATCCCCCCCTCCCACCCACACACACTACCTCCACAACACACGTTGAGTTCTTTTTTAAACTACATGAATAAATGCATGTGTGTGTCTGTGTGCATACAGGTCCACAGGTCATACTCCGTAATACTACTGGAAAGTCACACCACAGTTTGTCCCATTGAATGATGGACTATGGACTATGACCTCACCCTTCCATCTCTCTTGCATCTGAATTATGGCAAAGTAGTCTTGTATCCAAACTGTGTAATGAGGGACTGGAGTATATTCCTTGTATGGGGGCAGGCCAACCAACACTCTTTTCCGAAAGGATTTAGGATAAAATTGCCAGTCCAAGTGCCAGACTTTGAAAACTCAAACCTACGGAAAGAAATCTTATCCCTCCAAACCGAAATCGGTAACAGGTTACGAGACTTGGTACTCGAGCATTATAAGAGCCTAGCCAATACAATTGAATCTAAGATAGAATCGACCAAAAAGAGCATGTTTAATAAGGCAGAAGCCTCAAGCCTTTCAATCAAAGACAAACAAAGGCTCACAAAGATCATTGAAAACAAAATAACTCCCATTGAAAACCGTGCTAGCAAATTAAGAAATCAACTCAGGGAGAAAAGAGAGAAGAAAGCCTCAAGAAATAATGTTTGGATACCAAACCCTCAATCCCCACGACACCCAAACGGCAAGTGTGGGAACAAGCCGGCTTTCCCACGAAAACAAGCCGCACACCACAGGATGAGACCATATCCTCCACCACAGTACCACCACATCCCAACCCAACGACACGCACACACGTGCCACAGGAAAAGAACACACCCCCCACCACCGCAGTACCACCATATCCCAACCCAATCACACATGCACACACAACCCCCCCCCCCACCCCTCATGTCACTCAAACTACCCCCACCCCCCTAATGGCACTCATTCTTCCACCTCTACCTCCATTCCCACTAACCAAGCCCCCACCATTAATGTCTCTCAAGCTTCCCCCACTACAGGCACACCAACTAGCCCCCAAGCCAGCCCCCCTGAGGTACGCTCAAGTGACGAAGCTGAATATCCTTTGAAAAGTAACAGTAAAGAATGCCGTAGATTTAGAAGGTATAATCATAACAATCAACATAAACAAAAACCAAATAGAGTACAAAACAATGACCACTGTGTAAATTTGTCCTCCTGCACCCTCACCAAAGAGGAGACTTCGATACTCAGCAAAGGTTTAGGTTTTGTCCCAACCACAACCCATACCACACCCATCTGCCATTCAGAAAGATATAAACAAATTTGCCCGTACCCTTAGGCTTAAATATGAGTTTCAGCAAAACAGGCCAAAGAAAAGGAAATTTAAACCCCAAAGCAATTACATACCCCCCCCCATCAACGAATAATTGCCTAGAAGACTATATATATGCCCTCAAGATAGAAGCTACCAAGTTGAAACCACATAGGACTAGAAACAATCTAAGCCAACGCCAACGAATAGCCCTCAGAAAACTTAGAAAAAGGAAAGACATTATCTCAAAAAGGCAGACAAAGGATCCACTGTTGTAATACAAGATAGACAGGAATACATTGAAACTGGTTTATAGCATCTTTCAGATAGAGATACGTACAATGAGCTTCAGGAAGACCAGACTAAACAAGTAGCCGCAGAAGTAACCCAAGCTGTTAGATCCATGTACCAAGAGGGACACATAGATAAACCCACTGCTGAGTACCTCCTACCTCCACGAATGGTGAGGACACAGGAAATGTACTTCCTAAAAAAGATACATAAAACCCCACCCTCAGCTAGGCCTATAGTTTCTGGTTGTGATGGTCCAACTGAAAAGATTTCAGCTTACTTGGACCACTGGCTTCAGCCCCTGGCGAAGTCACTCCCCTCCTACATAAAAGACACAAATGAATTTGTTAAATACATAGAATCCACTAAATTACCCAAGGACTGCATTCTTTGTACCCTGGATGTTTCCTCATTGTACACCAACATCCCGACGGAAGATGGCATTCACGCTGCGCTTCAAGCCATTGAAAACTGGGATAACAAGGACCCTCTGTGTCCTCCAACCAGTTGGCTAAAAAAGCTTTTAGAACTCATTCTTTACAAAAATGTTTTCAGATTTAACGATAAATTTTACATTCAGAAACAAGGCACAGCCATGGGTACAAAGATGGCACCTGCCTATGCTAACATTTTCATGGGTGCACTGGAATCCAGAATCCTTTCTGAAACAAACCCCTCCCCCATACATTGGAAGAGATACATAGATGATATATTTTTAGTGTGGACTGACACGAAAGAAAGCCTGGAACAGTTCATCAAAAGCATCAACAACCTACACCCGCGCATTAATTTTACTGCCGAGTTTTCAACAGACGAAATCACGTTCTTAGACCTATGCTTATACAAAGGGGAGAGATTTGCCAAGGAAGGCATCCTGGATATCAAAACCCATATCAAGCCCACCAATACCCAACAGTATGTACATGCCTCATCTGCCCACCCCCCTGGAACGGGCCGGGGTATCATCAAAGGAGAACTACTTAGATACCTCCGAACAAACTCAAATGAAGCTACATTCCAAACGCACAGAGAGAAGCATGTCGAAAATATGAAAAAAAGAGGATATAGGCAAGAGACCATAGACGAGAGCATTAGAGGGATTAAATTCCCTGACAGACTAAAAATACTAGCAAGCAAAACACACGCTGGAGATGAACGCCTAACTTTCACTACTACATATTCACCGCATTTACCAACACACCGCCTCAGAAGATTGCTTGTTAAACACTGGCACCTCATCGAGAAATCCCCGCTACTTTCTAGACTTTTCCCAAATAGACCCACGGTAGCCTTTAGAACCCATAAGAGCATCAGAAAACAGCTTACCCGAGCAAGACTAGAGGACTCAAAGATCGTATATAAAATTGACCGAGACCTCACTCTCCTTTGTGAACCCCTGCCTGCCCAGAATGCACCCCCACTAATCAAAAGATGCAGTAATAACTGCTTGACATGCAGAGCCCTCGATACCAAACCTTATATTAAGAGCACCTCCAAAGGTACATACCACAACCTCAAGATTACAAACACCATTAGCTGTAAAACAAGGAATGTCATCTATGTAATAACATGCACTAGATGTAAAGTCCAATATGCAGGAATGACCACACAACCCTTACACAATAGATTCAGAAACCATTTGAGAGAAATGTTCACCAAAAGACCAGCTAACTGGGTACAAACTCGCCTGTATAGACATGTCCAACAGAACCACCACATCCCCTCTGACGTCCAAGTCCAGCCAGTTGAAAGCACAGAAGATCAAAGAAGTCTGAAGAAGAGAGAAAGTGCTTGGATCAAGGCCTTAAGAACAATAGAACCCTACGGACTAAATATCATCCCATAGCCTCCCTACACCTACTGCCATTGCTCCCGTTTTGTTGTCCCTCCAGGGTTCGTTCCCTGGAGTATACCTCCCTTATTATTTTTTGTTTGTATTTGAAGTCCCTTTAGGCCTTTCACATGCTGTATCCCTTAGGCCTTACATAGTTTACGATAGCATGCTGTTGCCATGACAAACACGCTGTCACTAGATACACGCCGTTGCTAGTTATCATACACGCTGTTACTAAGCAAACCTATATTTAAGCGCTGTTTCATTTCATTGTACTTACCCTTGAAAAAGCTCTCCATAGATGAGCGAAACGTCGGGCCTCTAAGCAGAGAATAAAGTTTTGCCAACCCCCTCCTACTGTCCTCATCAATAAGCCTATACCGCAGCGCCGCAGTATGACGTCATTTTTGAAACTACTGCACTATACTACTCGCCTGAGATACGCACTTCGATCCAGGGAGATCTATACCGAGGAACCGATTACGTCCCCGGAGATACTGTCAGAGCCCCCCCCAGACGCAGGATGACAGCATCAGCAGCATACAAGAGACACCAAACAGCCAATTTAGGCTGGTACTCTCGGTAACCCCGTGCATGCCCTGTATAAGTAGTATAGAATCTGTTAACCATAGCCCTTCCCCCTTACTGTTTAGCCCCACACCCACCGCAAGCCCAGTCCATGCCCCTACCCCTGATTCCACCCAGGACCAGCCACCTCCCCCTCCACTTAGCCCCACTAACAGTCTAACCTCTTCCCATAGCACTAGCCCCCAGCATGAAGAATCCCTATCTGGATCCATCGAACTATTCAGCCCCACCCCCAGCATAATCCAGAACAAGTGGCCATCACCCCCCCCTCTCCCTCAACGATCCCCACGCATTAGGAGAAGACACAATTTGCACAACTATGCGAGCCTTGCCTCAACAAATGGGAGCTACGATGTGCGTAGCAGTGTTGGCGCTCCCCCACCTGATACCCCAACTCCCTCATTACACAGTTTGGATACAAGACTACTTTGCCATAATTCAGATGCAAGAGAGATGGAAGGGTGAGGTCATAGTCCATAGTCGTTTGGCTCCAGCCTTGTTTAGAATATTCTTGGCCTTCTGTCAGGTCTTGAAGAGGTGACTGTGGTAGGGTTAAGCATCACAGTTTCATGTATCAACCTCTTGCTCACGTGCACACATATCGACATTCACTCCACTCTTATGCACACACTATACCTACAAACAATCTCACACATGCACAAATGCATACATACACTCGTATATACACACACAAACAGTATCATGGCGTACGGTAGTACGCCATATGTAGGGATGACCCCGAAAAAAAATGGCGGCCACATTCAAAGTGCACAAATGACACGCTCGAAATGTCCGCGTTAGATAAGTCAACTGCCTCCATGAGCCATATCAGACATTATCGAGTGCTTCCATGGGCAACAGGATCGTTAAATTTGCTGGAAAGCATCGCTAAGTACCTGACAGTCAAGTCGCTAAAAAAGGCAAATCGTCTATCTTCTGACTTCTTCTTCTTCTTCTTCTTCTTCTTCTTCTTCTTTTGCTCACCACGATAGCACGACAACGGCTGAAGCTATTACAACGATTCAAACGCGAAAGATCAGCATAAATTACTGGGTATTGTACCCACCACTCATCGTTCTCAAAGAAAAAAGTCGAATTAATCGGCGATTCTCAGGTAACCCCACGCTTATGCTTGCTGCTATACGCCATTTTGTTAGAATAGAATATTCATAGCGATTACGTCAACAGAAGTTCAACAGCTACAGCACGTGAAGTTGGCATGCAGCTGCGGTTATTCTACTTCCGTAGAGAACTTGACGATCGATTGATTCCCAAACGATTGCATATGTTGCTACTTTCATACAGCAGTTGACGTACTTGTGCTGGATTTGACAAGGAACGCAGTATGCGTAACGTCCACAAGAAACGGGCGCGGGATAAGCAGAACTATCTGCGAAACAAAGAAAGCAAAAGGCAAGCGTCCCGTAACAAGTACTGGAAGAACCCGGAAAAACACTCTTACTCTCCAAGGGTTCCTTTACCACAGTTATGCCTTACCTCTTTATGACCTATGTACCTGCCACCCACCATACACAACCTACACACACCTGCCCACAATGTATAACCAGCTATAGAAACTGTTCCTTGGACAACACACAACATACAGTGTTACAACCCTGTCATACAACAGAACAGGTAGACAGTCATGTATATACCACAGTGCCTTAGAACAACCACTCACACACACATGCACATACCCAATTAGACAACAGTTACACCCATGATTCCATTGTCAAGTGGATAAGTGCAAACAGCTAACATCCTCCAGAAATCCATCAACATCAACAATAAACTACATAACAAGTCATTTCACTTGGGGTGTGGTTACACAACAACAACAAAAAAACAACAGAAACAAGTCACAAAAAAGTTTGCCAAACGCAAACAAGCACATGTAGGGATGAAATCCTCAAAAACCAACCAAACAAGACGGGAACGACACCACAATACTTTTACACCATCCCTACATCTTGTGCCATTTTGCCACCTGTACACAACACAAAACCCTCTACATTTGTACTTATTAGCCCACACCAACCACAAACAAACATAGTACTTCACTCCATTCAACTATCTCACAAAATAACCCATCCTTCACAAAGCATTACAAAATTACCACTACTCACTTCACAGCCTCCTGTATACAAGACAACCCATATCTATCATGCTAAACAGGCATAAAACTTAACAACATAATGCACATTCCAACATAACACACACACTCACCACTCCTCACTCACTCCACACCTTCTACACACAACTTGGACCATACCTGCTACACTCAGTAGCAACCACCAACAACACAACATACTCACTATGCACAACACACCCACGCCACACCCTTCCATCTACAAGACAACCCTCTTCTACACACAACTAACAAACAAATACAAACACACAGTTTTGGCAAAATGGCACAAGATGTAGGGATGGTGTAAAAGTATTGTGGTGTCGTTCCCGTCTTGTTTGGTTGGTTTTTGAGGATTTCATCCCTACATGTGCTTGTTTGCGTTTGGCAAACTTTTTTGTGACTTTACTATAGAGACTCTCACCTGGCCTCCAACCTGGCTTTTGTCATTTACATAATGAAATTACTGTAGTAAAACTTGTCATATGCATTGACATATCAGGACATAGACATCATGCATGTATGCCAGATACAATCTGCAGCGACACTGGCCATGCTCCTTGGTAAACTAAAACAGAGAGCTATTTAATGATCTTAACACATGCATGTTTCTTCACCCACCATGCATGGACCCAAGGGCTTTCTACAGCCAAAAACAAAAGCCACAACATGTAGCTATACAGTCAAACGTCTACCATGCACCTCCCCCTGTCCCAACAATTTTTTAAACGCAGAGCCCATCTCCCAAGTACAGGTATTTTATTATAATGCTATTATATTATGTAAAAAATACTTCAAAAGAAGTCATTAGCTAGTGGTTAAAAGGCTAAAGCTGTTTATTCTTATATTGTTTCATACTCAAAAAAGAAGTCTTGAGGTC
Organism: Agelas oroides; assembly: GCA_949130485.1. Classification (NCBI taxonomy): domain Eukaryota; kingdom Metazoa; phylum Porifera; class Demospongiae; order Agelasida; family Agelasidae; genus Agelas; species Agelas oroides. The sequence goes on along the minus strand of OX422183.1, from coordinate 9,724,035 downwards.
ACAGTGGCTAGTTGACTGAAGAAATATTAACAATGTATGTATTAGCTACACAAGTCAGACAAAAGCTATTAGAAGACTCAGCTTTGTGTTGGTCTGGTCTCTAATAGAGTAATTTTTTCACTAGCCACTAGTCATATGTGTCATCTTCATTGTTAACTTTATTGCATTTGGTGGACGTAGTATATCATGAATGACCTTCAGTTTAGCAGTGATGTACAGAGAGCCAGGAACTAAATTCCATGTATCTCAAACCCATGTATCCTTACAGCGATTGATCTTGAGTCACCAGTACAACACAAAACATCAGTAACTCCTCCCAAAATACACCTCCAAACTCCAACAATAAAATTCACTGCATACCTATACAATGTATTGCATACCTGTACAATGTACAGGTATGCAATGAATGCTATTGGTGGAGTGTACATGCTATATCTCCATGGGGGGTGTGATGACACTACAAATCAGATATGGATGATGCAATATAGTTGCACCACACACCGTCTAGGTCCAAAAAAGGGTGTGTCAGATAATTATATAAAAATCATTGTCTGGACTGCCATCCAGTTATAAAAAATATTCACTAGGCTGCAATTTTGTTGAGAGTTCATCCTGTGGCACATGAATACTTCCAGCAAGAGCTCCAGCTCATGTGTGGTACGGTCACAAGAAAGATAAATTTTGCCTGAAGTCCATCCCTCTTTTCAAGTATGCAATCTGATTGCATTGTTGTGTAGACTGGGGGTAGATTTCAGGAAATTCATGCATAATGAATGAATGCTTTTATTTATCACATGATCATGCCACACAAGAGATGGCAGTATTCATGTGCCACAGGATGAGCTTAGAGCAATGGTGCAGTCTATGAAATATTCACGTATTGGATGACAATATAGACAATGCTTAACCTTAACTCCTTAAGTGCACAAAGATCAGAGGCTGAGCAAAGTGTTGCAGTGGTTTGTATATAGCTACCCAATTTCCAATGTTGGTACATAGTTGGGTTACCCCACTCTGGTTCCAAGCACTTCAATTGTTGCATGCCTCCAGCCATCCAGATAGCTACATCATCACACTATCCTAGGTAACAGCTGGGCATACTCACCTTTGAATATCACTGATACCGTATAGTCGGCGGTCTTTAAATGTGGCGGTTTGGCCCCAAACTGACCTTATAATCTTGAAAAAATTTTGGTGGAATTTAAATTTGGCGGTGGCATCTCAGGTCTGTTTATCAAGGAGTGTTGCCATCTCTCATTTGAGGTACTTGAACATGAGTTTGCAAATTTGCAAGAGATAAAACAGGCAGTGTGCTAGCGCCGAGCTAGCTACATGTACAGCTTGCATAGACGAGGCCAAGAGCGCTACTGAATGCATGATGTCATTATGTGTTGCATACGAAATAATATTGGCGGACTTTAATTTGGCAGTTTCAACCCTGACTGCCAAACCACCAAATTTAATTCCCCGTCAAATTTTCCGGCTATACGGTATTTCCCATTTTGTAACTTTCAATCAAATACAATGTACTGCATGCAGTACAGCTGATTACAAGTTGTGTAAATAACCATGTCGAGTTACAGTAAACTTTTGCAACATGTATGGTGTAAACTACCTCGTGTGTATAGTAATAACAACAAGGGACCATCAGGTGGGTTCATTGAGACAGTAAACTATCACTCAATTTTGTGTAAATTATTCTGGTACAACATGTAAACTATTCTGGTACAACATGCAAGTTGTGTGCAAACTATTGTTTCCAATTGTTTACATAAGAGGAGTATATGACTTGTTATACTCTGCTGTTAGTCCAATGAAATACATAGAAAGTGATGTAATGTGGTACAATAATACTTATTGCATGCTAGCCTGGGATTTACAGTTTACAATACGTAATCACCCCTTGTCCTTGGGCTACACCCTCTGAGTCGGGTGGTTACTGACTATAAATCCCAGGCTACTATGCTATAACTATAATTTGGAGCCCACTCATTTACTACAAGGTGTGCACTAAGTGTAATTAAAATATGGTGGCCTGTTCATGCACTTGACAATGGCTAAGTGGCAAGCATTACTGAATATGTGGCTTGCTTAGAAAAGACGGCCAGTGATAGAAGGAGATAAAGAAGTCGAAGGTTAATAGTGACTGAAAGAAGTGTTTTGGCCTTTTTAGTTTGAGCTGTACATGTATATTGTTGTAATGTGCGAGTTGTATGTTGCTGCAATGCCATGCCAAGTTCAAAGAATTTTTAGTTAGTACTAGTAGCTCTGCATCTTAAATCCCTTGTCAGAGCTCAGCTGCATATGGCCATGAACTACAAGCAGGCTAGTGGATTTTTTGGTCCAACATGGCCTCAGAAGGTATCTCAGAGCATCTACTTTTGAAAATTTTCCTGGGGGAGCATACCCTCTAGACCCCCCTAGTTGGTGCATGCTTATGCACGCACTTACACAATTTGCCACCCCCCCCCCCCCCCCCCCAACTTTTAACTGTCTGACAAGGTTCACACGTGTCTGAGAATGCATGCATCCCCCTTGCCAGGCCCCAAAAATTCTCATGGGAAGAAATTTTACGGTACATGGTAACCTTAAAAATATAGCAGAAATGTGAAAATAAAGTTGCTGACAATAAGTATTCACCAACAACGTGGTGAACTCATAGTTGCTGGGTCCTGATAGGTTGCAGCAGCATGCATGGTTTACATTTTGGTGCAATGTACATGTAAGGCAAGTTATAAGGGCAGTATGAGGACCCAACTAGCACAATCTTCACGATGTATGAACTGGAGATGCCATTGATGAATGTGGTCTCTAATAATCTGTTATCAAGGTTCTTCATCTATTGAACACCATAAGTAAAAACCAGACTCCATTGATTGTTTAAGGTAGGAACACAAAGCTCCAAACCAAGTGGATGGCTAAATGGGTAACATCAAAGCATACACAAAGCTTAACAAAAGCTCTACATCAAATTGCTCTCATTATTATACTTGATAATGCCCCTAAACTTTTGAGTCCCTCAGCTAAAATTAAAATTTGCATTCACTTCAAGCCTCTACCCATCGTCTGACTACATCATCCAAAACAAGTGAAAGTTTATAATATGGATTTGTCATGCAACCACTTCAATCCAGTCTATAGGCCAAAAGTCATAGTTGAGCTCAAAAACAGCATATCAGTTGGGCTGGCTTTAAAAAGAAATTTCCTCTCTCTTCACTAAAACTGAGCCCAGTTTCAGAAAGCTCACCCCATTTCCTGCAAAACAAGGTATGCCTTTTTCTCTCTCAACTCTGTACCAGGTTGGCTACAAACCTACTCCCTATCATTGCCCCTAGACTGGAGCCAAGTTATGCAAATTGGACAAGATGTAATAATGGTTATGTAATTCAAAATGGGGTGATCCAAGGTGGTTCCACCTTAATTCAGTAGCATTGTACACACTGAGTAAGGGCATTTACTATCTACCTTCCTTATACAGATAAGCAGTCAGTGCATGCAGTATAGTCATATGCTATTGACAGGAATCACCTGTACGAAACGGTTAATTGGCTATACACATCAAATCACTTGCATTCACAATGCAGATGGCCCCAAGTGCTGTTTTTGCTGGAGTGTACTGTCCCAGTTGTACCTAGTATTAAATTCTGAGGTGCCCGTATGAAGGCAAAATTAGGATTGCCAGTGATCAGGTGGCTTTGTTAACAGTTTTTACAGGGTCGAAGTAAGGCTAGGAATCTGTTGTTGTCAACTGTACTACTCTTCTTGGAGTAAATTTGTTGGAGTCTTTCCAGATATAGGTGTCAGGATAGCTAGAAGTTTTGATCTAGGTTCATCTCAGATGCTCTCAGCGGTAATAATTAGCTAGGATAAGGAAAATACATGATAGCATGACAAGTCATGTGTATCTATACACTACTTCAGCAATGAAAGCTGGACAGGACAGTGGCAGGCTGAGCTCAAAGCTAGAAAGCAGAAGAACCCTTAAATATATGCGTTGAGGAGAACTTCTATCTTGCCCATGCATGTTATCAAAAGTGCAGCTGAGTAGACATAAATATACTCTCCTGGTGCAGCCTCTTAGATGAGTGAAAGGATGAAGGATGAAACCATCAAGATTTTCCTGTTGCCCTTGAAGAATGGCTAGATACGTATCATGGATTGGCTCTCATCTAATATCTTAACCTGTACTTTCATGTGATGATCCAGGGTGTGAATTACTGGCCAAATGTCCAAAACCAACTAATTTAGCTGACTGGTTTTGGAAATTACCAGAAGCTGGTTTTGGACATTTGATCAGCAATTAACGCCCTGGAACTTCTTTGATATGAAGTAATTGATTGTTAATCATGACGATCACGCAGCTGTGCCAGTATAAGTGCCCAAAGTAGCTCTGCGACGTTAGTTGGTTGTGGAGTCTTGGGTCATCATATTGAATCTTTAGGAAAGGCACAAAACAGCGCTATAGATACATTTATTCGGACGGGCCACTTACCTCCCAGCGCTATCACATTCAGAGAGCGACGGTGTGGTCGATATACGCCAGAGTCACGTGGCATCGACATGTCATTTCGTCTTACGCACTTTCAACGAACTCCAAGTAAGATCCTTGTCCTAGCCAGCGTTGCGAGCGAAGGTATCTGAGGTAGGGCAAGTGTGCAAGCTAGCTTCGGACGACAAGGTACGTTCAGTTTGTTCATATGTGTAGCTATGTTGAATGTCAAATTTCAACATTACACTAGTGAAAGTAGCGATGTCGGGGTGAAAATCAAAATTCGTTTATCACAACAACAACCTTTATTTTCGAAAAGAGCATAAAATGGCGATTCCAACGGTACCCATATCAATGAGATTGGGTGAATACAGCAAGCGGTACGGTCTTCGAAATGTAACCGGTTTGCCAAATTTTTTCTACGTCATTTTAGCGCAATATTCCGGTCACTACCTTTCCGGAAGCCGCTGTAAGCCCGATCAGAACGAAACTCGCTGTGAAGGATAGTCTGTACCTATTCAGTCCAATGAAGGTTGTGGATTTTAGATATCTAGTATAATCCTTGCACTAGGCTTGATAAATGCTTAAAAAACGGCATTTTGTGGCCATAAATAGTTGCATTTCCGGGGAAGTTGGAGCAAGGTTCCAATCAAAAACCTGTACCATCCCATTGGACAACTACTCTAGTATACAGAACTGGTTGTGCTTTGTTGAATATTGAAGTAACTGTGAGCAGCATCACAAAATGTCTTAATACTTCAACAATTTGCAGAAAAGTAGCGAGATGTGACAAAAAATTGTGTGTAGTTTTGATCGAGGCAGATATTTTTAACAAAGCTGTGCAAGGAAATATACCCAAGCCTCTAAAGAACCTCTATATCAAATTTGATGTGAATACATTAAGACATTGTGGAGAAATGGCCTGTGTAGAAGAATATTTACATACTTTTGGAAACTCTGACATCACTAGTGAAAGTATAGAGTAGCGTATATATTTTAAGAGTAGTTCAACGTATCCCTGAACACCAAACGTTGGTGAAGACATGTACGGATATTCTGCATGTATTAGGTCGGGAGAGTAACAGAATACGTCCATACTAGACAAAATGTACCGCTCGAGTATTGAGTGAACGACCTTCATCAACAGCGAGGCAACTACGGCGACGTTCATCAGGCGTGCTTCACAGGATCTTACAGCTCCCCAAGGATGCAAAAATCTTGCCGAAAAGTTGCTTCAGAGAAGGAAGGAGCAAGCAACAGCGTCCGAAAATATAAATTAATTCCGTCACCTGTATAACATTTCCTACAAAAAAGCTACCAGATTTTTACAACAACCAGTCGCTACAGAGCGCAGCAGTTTGTACTCGTGCTCCACCGAGCAGCCGCCTACTGTCACTCGACTGTGTACTGTAGCAAAGTTAGGGGGCGTCTTCAAACCATTTTTGGCGCAGATAACGTCATTGAGACGTTAGGGGGGGGAGGTCGTTAAATTTTTTTTTTTTTTTTTTTTTTTTTTGTGTATAATAATTCTGCATGAGATTACATGTCAGGGATACATACAATAGCATACATGTCGCTAATACATGGTATGTACCCATCTAATATTACACAGTTAAAGTATATTTAAAATAGAATTTTTAAAAGAGTTATAATTTGCCAGAGCCACATCAGATGGTAGTAAATTCCAAAGCTCAACGGAGTGAGGAAAGAAAGAGTACTTAAAGCTGTCTGTCTTTGCAGTAAATCCTGACAATGTATGGGGGGCTAAGCTTCGTAGATTGAAAGGGTTGTCTCTTGCAGAGATGGGAACATTTGGAAAGTCAGCAAGACCATGTACAATTTTGTACATTACACTGAGTTTCATCTGCTTTCTCCTGGCAGCGAGAGTCGGGAGATTTAGGCTACTGCACAGCATAGAATAACTAGCATCCCACTGTTTTGAACAGACTCGCAAGGCAAACTTCTGAACTGATTCTAGCATATCTATATCTTTCTGTAGGTAAGGGTCCCAAACTTGACAGGCATATTCAAGATGGGGTCTGATGTTAGAGACATAGAGTTGCTTTAGGGTGGTAGTATCTGCATCTTGGTAAAATTGCCTATAGAGCATTCCAACCAGCCTTCTTGCTTTGGTGCATATCATATTTATGTGGGCAGTCCAGGATAGATCAGCAGTAATAAGAACGCCTAAATATTTAAATCCAGTGACTCTGTCAAGTGGGATGCCATTCAGGTTGATTGTGGGTGGTAACTCTTTTGCTCTTTTCCGAGATATGGTCACGTATTTGCACTTGCTTGTATTAAATTGAAGGTGGTTATCGGCAATCCACGTGGCGATAGCATTATTGGGGCGAGCCTGAGCGAGCCCCACACTTGTCAGTCGAACGGTGATTTTTCATATATATATATAGGCCTATATACATAATTATCTGTCGTACATCGTTCCGTGAATGCAAGTTGACATCCTTTTAACCCGAAACATTGCGCACGCCGAGTACAAGTGTGGACGGAATTTCGAAAAGAACACGTGTCGAAGTAGATTGTGTGTATATACGTTACTCAAGTCTAGAGTTCAACTTTAGAGCTCTAACCCAGAGTTCTTCAGCGTTTTAGACAGCAAGTTTCTTGAACATGGATGCCCAGTGCAGTTCTAGAAGAGGTCTCAAATCAGCGCAGGAGCAAGAAGATCGGCGACGGCGCAGAAACGAAAGAGAGAGAGCTCGACGTGCTGCAGAGACAGCGGAACAAAGGAGCGAACGGTTGAGAAAGCGGAGGAAGAGGGATCGTGCAAGGCGTGCTGCTCAAACTGCAAGTGAAAAACAAGGTACTTCACAGCGGAAAAGTACCCGTGAACGAGAAAGAATGGCAGCTGAGACCCCTGAGGAGAGAGAAACGAGCAAGGACGGATCCGGGGGGGGGGGCATGGGGGGCCCTAGTCTCGCAAGCCAGACCCACTTCCGCAAGAGAGGAAGGGTCTGGTGAACTGCGTACACAAGCCTTGTCCCACCGGAATGCAATTAGCTGGATTACGTAACCAGATTTCAAATAATACACTCTTGAATTACCTGTTGCTGAGTAAGCACGCTCCCTGAAAACTATTCTCGAAGTGTTTTTACAGTTCCTGTAGTAGCGGGAAAGATGTCCTAGCTCTCTTTCGCTGTTTCAAGACTGCTATTGCTACTGAAACAATGATGTAATGTATCATGTGACAAAATACTGCAACGTGATTGGGGCGCACTGTACAGTGCGCCGGGACAAGGCTAGTATACGCAGTTCACCAGACCCTTCCCTCTCTTGCGGAAGTGGGTCTGGCTAGCGAGACTAGGGGGGCCCAATGCCCCTTCCGGACTGAGCACGCGCGAGACGTGGAGGCTTACCGCGCGCTTAGCGCACGTAGCTACACCGACGCAGCGCACATCTCTATAGGAATCACTGCTTCATGTCCTGCAAACATAGAGCGCTCAAGTATGCAGCTCCCAAGAGACAGTTGCCTCAAACACAAAGGCTGATTCCGAAGGGAAGGGCTCTGAGAAACGACCATACGATGAATCGCCTGAGTTACACTCCGGTTGCCACAAACTTGTTTCGCGTGGTTATGGTGGTCTCCGACGGCCTCAGAAGCTCTCTCACACTGTCTAGTTTTCCTGGGGGAGCATGCCCCCAGACCCCCCTACAAGACTGTGCGCTATATACGCGCGCGCACGGACAACTGCGTGCGGCGCGCAATCCCCACTCTATTTGTATGCCCCCCCCCCCCCCCCCCCCCCCACCTTCTTCAATCTCTGGATCCGCCCCTGACGAGGTTGCAGCGGATGAGAGATAGACTGGCAGCTGAAAACCCTGAGGAGAGTGAAACAAGATTACAGCAGTTGAGCACCAACCAGCGTGAAAGGTTGGCAGCAGAAACCCCTGAAGAGAGTGAAACAAGATTACAGCAGTTGAGCACCAACCAGCGTGAAAGGTTGGCAATTGAAACCCCCGAGGAGAGAGAATTGAGATTAGAGCGTTACAGTACTAGGTACGCAGAACAATAGTCTGTGGAGCCACAACTCCCACTGTTTCAACAGTGCTCAACTGCGCCTGCGCAATTGTAGTCCTTGGCATACTGCTTGCTCACGCTCGCCCCACAATGCCCTGCATTCATCTAGTTAATTTACGCCATGTGCTTCTAGCAGTAGGCCATGGCTAAACGTACCGTGCAAATTACCTTGTTTGGTACTGTTGTACATGAGCCAGTGGGCTGCATTAATTTACACAAATCCGATGGATAAGTATGAACAGCTGACTTGGATTTTAACTGTCCACGATGTTTGAAAAGGCGACAGCTTCATGTATTGTGGTTATCCTGAGTTATGGGGAGGGGGGGCAATACTTAATGTCACAATGACGTTATCTGCGCCAAAAAAGGTTTGGAGATGCCCCCTTAGTGTTATGCCGAACAATAGCCGAATGCCGTCTATATCGACTGCTCTGTTGTAAAAATCCGGTAACTTTATGGTAGGAAATGTTATACAGGCAAGGTTGTGACTAATTTTCTTCATGAACACGCCTCTTCATTGATTGGACATGGATCAGGAACGCCTGAATCATGCGCCTGATCTGAACCGGCTGTGTTTATTGTAATTATCTCTTTGTACCGTTTCAGACAGAAATGAGGATATTATGGTGCGTTACGGGCATGTGTATGCTAAAAGTAGTCACAAGTGAAGCAAATTTAGGTGTTAAAGGATTAAGTACCGATACGGTACTTTAAGATAATGCGAAGTCAATTTTACTAGCTTCAGCGCCCGTATATACTAAACAGCTTGCTGACAAAAGGGTACCATTTTGTAGCTCCTTTAATGCTCTGTCTACTGATAGTAGTTTCATTAAAATTGGAGTTTGCTATCAGGAGTTATCGTTCCTAGAATACAATTTTCATTACTGGTATATACTCTAGACACAGCGATTTTAATAACAGTTGACATATGGCTGAACTCATTGATACAGTCTAATTGGCACAACAGTATAATGTCTCCTACATGTTTCCACGTGACGTATACTCGCATCCACAAGAATTATTGCACTTACATTTCTACAATATTCACTCTGAGTTACTATGACTGGAAGTACCAGGCTCTCTTTCTTCCGCAGGTGCGTGTTACGCTCTGCAATCAACAAATCAGAAGGCTGTTTTAATATGCCCGATAAGCACTAGGGGCCTTTATAAACCACCAAACTGCAAATTATGTCATGTGCAGGGACTCTGACTGTTAATAATGTCAAGTACAAGTAAACAAACTGACGACAAGTGTGTAGTACTAGCTTGTTCAAAAAGTGAGCAGACTAAGACACCGACTTTCGACCACTCATACGCAGAGATGAAGCCATGGGGTTTAAGCCTGATCTTTCAGTACAGTATATGAGCTGGAGACAAGTACGTTGATTGCCTGTTTCATAAAGTCAATAAATGACCCTCCCCCCCCCCCCCCCCCCCAATGACCCCATTGGGCTATGCCATAACATGGAAAACACCCACTTAGAGCCCAAGAAGCCTTCCCTACCAGAAATAAACCCCCTGGAGTGTGAGAGTAGCGTTTTCTAAGCCTGCTCATGCAGCCAGGGCGAGAATTAGCACACCCAGTGCCAACTAAGGTCCTTTTACAGCCAAACCTGAGCCTAGCAGCTGCCATGTGCACAGCACCCTGTGGGTGACCCCACCTACCTCCCCTCTCCCACCCTTTCTGCTAACGCAGAACACTGCCTGCGTGCCAGCACGCAGAGACTATCTTTGCTGCGCAGTGCGCAGTATGACACTATCAAAAGTGTACTATAGTGTTTAAATGGTTAAGCGTTTGTATTTGTTTTTACTGGCACAGCCTAACCAAAAAGGGTAACTGCATCATTTACACTGATACATACCCATCATGGACAAATTATTCATGGTTTGGTGGTGCGGTTGTTGGGGAAATTTATGAGTGCAGCTAAGTCAGAATCATTATTCATTTTGCCTCACCAGATGAATAGAGCTTGGGTTCTCCTGGCTCTTATTGTACCAGCGCTGATACCTACACTGACTCAAGATTCATGTAAGACTACAATTATCTTCACAATGAAATAAGCTAATCAGTTCTCTGAAGTGTTCTACATAATGAGCCAATTGTTTAGCTATATAATAATGAGTCATTAAGGTCAATGAATTTGTTGGTTACTGTATTCCCTTGAGAATTCTCTGTCAAAGTCTTTCCTTTTACACGAAAAGAGCAGTATACACAGTGAGCGCAACAACATAGCAAGCTATTTCAAGGTGGTGTGGCTAAAGTGTACATACTGCATGTAGTATCTAGGGCGGTCTGGGGGTATCCCCTCAGAAAAATTTTGCTAAATTAGACGCTAGGAGATCGCTTCTGAGGCCATTTTTAGGCCCCAAATCTCGTATGTTGTGCAGTTCTTAGCAAAAAGAATGTCAAAAGTTGCTACACGTACTTTCTGTGAGGTAGTGATCACAGATTGCAAGAATTTTGCTCGGAGATCGTTTCCTAGCTGTGATCATAGGCAAGAAGGATTCTTATTCACTGAATGAGTAGTCTTGTTCCCAGGCTCCCACCCAGCTTTCTGTTTGCTGGCAATACATACTGCAAACGATGGAAAGCTAGACGGGACTAGTGTCGTCCCCAGACCCCACCCTCTCATGAGAAGAAACGCTTCTCACCGGGAGGTGCACGAGACTAGGATGGGGAACAAGGCTAGTGATTTCAGATTCCGCATATGAACTTAGGTGTGGCTTTGTCGCAGTAAGGAATGGCATCAAGTAAACCGAAATGGCTGAAAATCCTAACACAACGTTACCTTTTTGTCAGTGAACTTTCACAATGATAGGCAGCCGTTTTCCCAGACAACTCGGCTTACTAGTTCTTCTACGTACGACTTCACGTGTATTCAAAGTGCGCATGTGCACGTTTGGTCTGCAAAAAAGTGGTCGGGCCAAAACCCGACCAGCCCCACCACTTGCTACGTAGTAGTTGACGAAACATTCAAAAGATTTAATGCTTGCCTATACAGATGTAACAGACTTGCAAAGGCAATGACCGATTAGGTTTTTCTTCTTGCAGTATTCTCTGAAAGGCCCACATCAGTGAATGCTTCCCTTGGAATGGTTGCTGTATTTCGTTGCCTTCCCAGCCAGGGAGGCCCAGGGGATGTTTTGTGGAGGGTGAATGGAAATTATGTGGAAAGGCTGCAAGCAACTGACATTACTACAAACATTACTACCACAATCAATGGAACTCACAACTGCTTGTATATTGAAGCAAGTGAAGAGCGCAACAACACCATTATAGAATGTGTCGTGACAGACATACAAGATGGCAAAAATGAGAACAGCAGTGCTACTCTGACTGTTCAAGGTTAGTTCTAAATTAATTTATAGCTGCAGCATACGTAGATGCCGCATGCGAATTAAAGGTCACACAATCCTGACTGCAATCAGATCACATAGCTACTGTGTCACTTAGAGTATTCTACAAAGGCCCTAGGAACCACTATGGCCAGCATGGCCATATAGCAGTACTGGTTTGCGAATTTCCAACTGACGCACCCTTTATGGACTTAGTCTCTTGCTAACAAACTGTGCATGTGTAAATGGGTGGAGTTGTACCCTTTAAGCTAATAAGAGGCAAGAAACCAGACATGGACAAGGGCCATGAGGCTTTCATACAAGGTGAGCAATAGTAAATGTTAATCCTTTGCCCTGTGCTATATACAGTGGTTGAACTATTGTAGAGGTTGACAAATGTAATTGCTAGAATAAAATTCATGTGTCAAGGGCCATCAGTTCCAAGACTAGTACTTGAGTGGAGCTAGGATAAGCACAGAGCATGCAAAAGAAGAGAATCATAGCAAGTACAAGGGGTAGTCACTTATGTCGCCTGTAGAAGCGTTTGCGACTGCGATCAAGTTTTTTTGATCAGCAAAAAGTGTGCTTGATCGCTTGATCGTTACTTTCTGAGGCTCTTTATCACTTGATTTCCAAGGGTCAAAGGTCAAATTGCAGCTGTGCATTCGTGATTGTTAGCAGTTCGGAGGTCACCTTGATCCCTTGATCAGCCCCCAAAAGGGCTTTGTCCCGTGTAGAAGCATTTGCGACCAGCATCAAAATTGAATCAAGCGATCAAAGTCCCTTTTGGGGGCCGATCAAGGGATCAAAGACCTCTGAACTGCTATTAAAAATCAGTGGATCAAGAACACATGGCTGCAATTTGACCTTTGATCCTTTGAAAATCAAGCACTCAAGAGCCTCAGAAGGGAACGATCAAGCGATTAAGCACACTTTTTGCCGATCAAAAACCTTGATCCCGGTCGCAAATGCTTGAATAGGCGGCATGCAAGTGACTACCCCTTGGTCTTAGCAGGAGTTTATTACACTGTAATATACACAGGTTGTAATAAACTCTTGGTCGTAGTAGGTAACAGGTTAGCTCACAAGCTAGGGACGAGCCTGAGCACAGTATTCAATATTAAAATACTGACTAAACCTGTTGGGGGTTTTACATGAGTCCAGTATTAGCTACATAATTTTCTTGCCATAAAATTAAGTTGCACAATCTCTTTGAACACAATACAGACTACCTGATGTCTTGTCCAACTGGTGTTTGTTGCTGCATGCCCTCCAGCAACTCAAACTCGACTTGAGGAGCTAATGCATGTGCTACAAGTCTTACCCTTCGCAAAGATGTGTGGCTTGCGAGACTAATGTGCTTACATGTCTGGATCCAGTTCTATGGCGCTCTGCGCACGCAATGCGCACATTACACTTTATGACGTTACCACATGGAGTTAGTGAACCCTAGTCTCGTCCCCAGACCAAATTTTTCGCATGCGCCCTGCAGACACTTTCACTACGAAAACTGAGGCAAGTTTACATACGGCGGTCAGTAAATTGGGTAATTGTAGGTGTTAATTACATTATCAGCCACCGGCAGCATTTGATTTGGCGCCCAAAAATTTGCAAGCTGGATATTTGTGATGACGCATAACACAATTTACTTTACCTGAGCAATCTGATTGGTGCAACAACATGCCGATACGCTCGTATGATTATGCCCCAGCTTTACCAGTGAACGTGTCCAGACCCTATTTTTCGACAAGGTCGCAGGGCGCGCGCGAAAAATTTGGTGTCTGGGGACGAGACTAAGTGAACCCCTGCGGAACACCTATCGTGTGAATGACGTCAGGTGGACGTAGGTGGCCGGGGGGAGGGGTCCACATTCAAATAACGTACTAGACTTCATCATCAGGCGCTCCAACGATAGCCAGGACCGTAGACGTTCACGAGATCGACATTACTCGAATTCACCGGTAAGAAACTTGCTCTATGGTTTACCGCACACAAATTTGTAGTTGTGCACCGCCCCCGCCCCCTACGTACATCCACCAGACGTTAGTCACATGATAGGTGTTTCCAGCCTTCCCGGTTTTATACTGAACGCAAACCGAAGAACAAAATAACGGGGGAGGCCTGGGAACGAGGCTAGTGAATATACATTAGCTAGGAAGCCTATCTGTATGTAAGTATAGGTACCCAGATGCCTAAATTTATGTGTAAAGTTTTACCGAATGCATAAGATGCCTATTTTCGCACAGGGATTCCTGTACTTACACGCAAAATCTAACTGTTTTTATGGGATGCCTACTTTTACATAGGGACGCCTACACTCATTGTTAAAATCGGCAAAATTTCAATGTTTGGATGAGGTGCCTATTTTCATAGCAGGATGCCCATATTTACTGTGAAAGGATTTAGATTAGTGGACTAAGGTGAAAATGCCTTACTAAAATGTAATTCAGTTTTTGGTTTGGTTAACTAAAACAATATTGCAAGACTGCATGATTCAAGGTTCAAACACTCAACTTGGAAACATGCTCGTTTTCGATCGAATGGCTACTGATGGAGAGACTGAGAACCTGAGGGTCGCAGTTTTTCAGCAGGCAAGTTCAAGGTTGTCAGTTGTGATTTTTGGTATCTAACTGGTTCGAGAGGTCACCAGAAGCAGTCCCAGAAGGGGTATTTTCTACAAATTTGCCTGGGGGAGCACACCCCTAGACCCCTCTAGTGTGAATTTATGGCATGTGAAGCATTTGGAACTTTGGCTGTGCAGGGTTTATCTTGCTACAGCTATGTTTATTGGAAGTGCATGGAAAGCAGTTAGCTTAGACAACTCACACAGCCACTAGCTGTTTACCATATGTATATACATGTAAATATTTATGCAGGAACCCTTGCTTCTGTGGTTGGACTTACTGCTGTTCCAAGAGAGGGATTACTTCACCTTACTTGGCATCCTCCATTCACTTTGGACATTACTAATGTGACACCTGACATTCTCTACTGTATTAACATCTACAACATTACCCATAACTCACAACATGATCTCCTCCATATCAATTGCAACTTAAGTCAACCTGAGTTTGTCTTCAGAGTGACTACCCCAAGTGCATGTGACCAGTTCAAGTTTCAAGTCATCCCAGTAAATGGTGCAGGAAATGGGACATCAAATAACATTACTGGATACTTTTTTGAAGGTAAATTCAACCATCATGGTCAGTCTCATACATGCATATAGGAGTAAGACATTACCTATACCTTCAAGTCTATACAAACGATCCTGCAGCCACACATAACTCAACTGGCTTCATGTGAAAGAAGGCTGGGATACATGACTAGCAGGCCAATTTACTTTGCACAATATTTAAGTGCTGGCACCCAGAGGGGTGCACCCACCCACCACCCCCTGTCCCACCCTTTCTGCTAGTGCAGAACCTAACTTCAAAACGGATTGCGCCAACTGATAACATGCGGCCAAAGTCAGACGACGCCAAAAGCGTCATCGGTGGTTAAAGGGTTAAAAGATACCCCAAAAATTAAAGGTGTTTGACTATTGACTAATTTGATAGTGAGGTTGCAGTTATGTGTTCCCCACAGTGTGATGCTACATTGTTGGATATGCTTAGCTTTTCATATACTATAGCATGGGGAACACATGCCTGGGACCTAGTCTTAGTGGCTGCACTAAACTGTTGTGTGAGCTTCTTGGGGTGTGGTTTAGACTTGAGACCTGTTAATAATTTAATTGTGTGCAAAACGCATGCATGTGTGCAGGATAGATATGGTACTTTGCATGCTATACATATTCACACCTTCACTAGCTACCAGCACCTATGTATGAAAAGGTTTTCTGAAGGCATGCATGTGAAATGTTGGTTACCATTTTATGAGCATGTGGATTTACTATCCCTACATCTCTAGCTCCTAATCTGCAGGTTGCTCCTGCTATTGAAGTTGCCATAATTTCTGATGAAATTATTGTGAAATTTTCCTTTTCTGACGTAAGTTATCATGAATCATAATGTGAATATTGTTCATAAATTTTAGCAATACCATGTCACAAGATCCCAATCTACAAACTCAACCCATGCATATCTAACTTGTCCATCATGCAGACATCTCACATCTGTGTATGGAGAGTGCATGTAAACAGCAGTGATGATCTTCCATTAATTTCACCCCAACTGCCTGGCATTCCCGGAGGTTTAAACACTACTGGTTTCAACATTACAGTTAAGAGCCACACTCTACCATTTGATCGAAACTACTCCATTGCTGTTGAAGGGAAAAACAGTGCTGGAAAGGATTTCTCCCAGAAATTACGACTGAGTGAGTACTGTGTCATCAGCATTCCCATCATGCATCTACATAGCTAGATGCATCAGAATACCTTTGCTCACTTGCACACAAGTGTGATTGTCCAAGAGTTGTGGATTATAATTTGTACATATAGCTACATGTGCTTTGCATTGCTTTGCATTGTATATCTAGCCTTGATTGCATGTTACAGTCAAAGTACATTGTGATGCCATCTTCTAGAGGGGCTGATCCAGGAGGGAGAGGAGTGGAAAGGGTGGCTAGTCACCCCCCTTGCCTCGTTCCCAGGCCCCACCCAGCTTTCCGCCGCTTGCAGTATGGAAAAGCGGGAGAGGGCCTGGAATAATTTATCACGTGAGTGACGTAGAGGGTAGAGAGAAGGTAGAAAGGACTTAATTGAGCGTAGGTGGATTGTCGATGTGTGCCCATGCACGTAATTGGTATCAATTGATAATCGACAATACACGTATAGGGTTGGGCGGATTATGCTCAATTTTTTTACCCATTATGCTATTCCAATACGCTCAAAATTGTACCAATTATGCCTAAAATTATGCCCCAAATTTGCCTATTATGCTCAAACTATGCCCATGCATTATTTCTGGAAGGAGCAAACTTGTATGTTCAAATAATTATTTTACGTGGTACATGTGTAAAATAATTATTTGAACATACAAGTTTGCTCCTTCCAGAAATAATGCATGGGCATTATTTCTGGAACTGCAATTGAAACAGGATATTGCAGTTCATCGACCATTGAACTGTAACATCATGGAAAGTTCAATGTAGTCCACCAGACTCTGTGATTGCTCCCTTACTTCGCCCCTTACCAACAGGGCATGGGACGAGATACTTCACGGTCTGGGATTGGTACACGGTCTGAGGACAAGACTACCAGTCTACCACAGACACATTATGCTCAAAAAGTACCTATTATTCCTGCATAATGCTCAATGCTTTCTGGTACCTATTATTCCCAAAATTATGCCACCATAATCCGCCCAACCCTATACACATAGCTGCGTTTTAGTAGGAGCCCGTTCTGGCAGGCTTTTTTTCGAACAATAATGGCAGAGAGGACTTGAGCAAAGCCTAGGAAAGCCCCCCTCCTTGGCGTTTACCGTAGTGTCCCGCTAATACGCCCCCTTCGAAAATACGCGCCCCCCCCTCTTTTCCGCCAAAGTTCCTGCACAGGGTAGTTTGACTCGTTATAACGCCCCCCGGTGAGCGTCTTCTGGAACATCAAAACTACACGTGCTTACTATACGTTGCAAGTGCGTTCAGTAAGACTATAGTAGTCGGTGAATCTTTTGTAAGTTTTGTGGCTTTTAGAAAAGCCGGTTAGATGTTCCAAGTTTTAAGCTGCTAGTTTAGCAAACAGGTTTATCAGTCTGTCAAGGTGTTTTTGTTTCCCTCTGAAGATGTACACGCACGGAACCACGAGTCCTTTCCCATCAACTTCAGAACGTCTTCTGTCACCATTGACGATGCAAGTCATCTCGCTGCCCCTCTTGTGCAAGAAATACCAGCAGACTCCGGAAATTTCCCGTGGTACATGACCGACAGTGTTGCCGTTCTTGAGGACAGCTACAGCGAAGTCGTCGTGAATGTTATTGACCTCGCGTTAAACTGGCAGCTCTTCTCCGATGTAGGGAGACCACGCAGCTTTGTAAACGTGATGTCCACGAACAGTACTCTCGATCTTGAAAGTCGTCGCCATAGTTAGTTGGAAGTGTCCTAATTGCGTACATAGCACTTGCGTAAAATCTTTTGGGGGGGGGGGGGGCTTATAGTCGAGACTAATTGCATCCTCGAATATAAGCCCCCCCCCCACTTTAGGCTGGATGTAGTGTACAAAATGGGGGGGCGTATTAACGGGACACTACGGTAATAGCGCCTTGAAAGCCATTCTCCGGGGTATACAGCGGTCAGTTTGCCTAGGTAAGCAAGTAAGTTAGCGTGAGTTTCAAATGTATGCTCTGAATACGCTCACCATAGCTTGCCATACTGCCAGGTAATGTAGCGTAGTGTTGCCTAGTCCCATTCTGTTCATGAAGCTTGGGTGAGTTCATTTGTTCACCCACGTGTAATTAAGTTCTCTTTACCTATGACGTTTCTCACGTGATAAATTTTACCAGGCTCTCCCCTTTCCTTTTGATTTTTCGTTGAGGCACGGGGAGAGCCTGGGTACGAGGCTAGGGAATGTACATTACCTCGACCCGTTAATTGTTTCTGGAAACAAGGGTAAGGTATAGGGTCGGGCAGGGATTTGTTTCCAGAAACGCCAGCAGAAACATGCATGGGCGTGTACAGAGCGAGGTACACCTAGGATTAGTTGGAACGAGGCTACCACCCCCCACTACTTCAGAAGTTTTTGTGCATGTCTGTTGTGCAATATGTGCATGCAAAGTGCAAATGCTTTCCACAGTAATAATTAACACACCTCATAATAATGAAGCACATCCATCAAAAATCAGCCACACCCCTCATAGAAGTTCTGGACTAGCCCCTGTTCTAATCTGTAGCATTGCATGTTGCTATGAATATTTTAATGACTGAATGCAAAGTTTAAATATAGGTTATAGTACGAACACAATCAAGTAGTATATCCCTAACCCTAACCCCACAAGTGTGAGTACTATAATCTATTTGTACCATAGAAGGTGTCACTAATTCCTAATGACCAAAACAATTCATTGATCTGTAGCGATGACTACAACTGCCTTTTTCACTAGTGCTCAAGCTCAGCTAGACGTTCATTTGTGACTGTAGTCAAGTTGAGTTCAGTTAGGTTTCTAGTGTAACTAGCTGCATGTATGGAAGGACTGCCTAGTGATCTATCTAACCTCCCTAATTTTGTTCCATTGTTGCCTACCTGGGGTACTGAAGATGACTTGGAAATTGACCGCATGTGAATTTTTGTGGATAACATTGTTTCTTTGTTCTTGGACTCAGCTACATGTAGTACTGACCAATTGTTATTGCAATGTGGTTATTCATGAGTGGAATATGGAGCTATGTATATACCATGGTATAATATGCACAAGAGGTATATGGCACTAATTATGGCACAAGAGGTATACGTATATGGATGGCACTAATTATACCATGGTATGAATATGCATGAGCTGTGTATGGGTTTTACATTGTTAGTATATAGTAGTTCCTTTGATTTGTATGGCTTCAGTGGTACAATACCATGCAGACAGTACATATATTGGTTATACATACTAGGTACTTATGATGTTCAGAAGACAACTTCAATCAGTGATCCTGTGAGAGCTGGAAGACTCAATGTAACCTGTGTATTTGCATCCAACTCTTCAGCTTTGGGCTGTTTGAGTATTGTTGGAGGAAAGTCTTCAGGAAATGAAAGCTTCCATGTTGCTAGAAGATCAAATAATACACTATCAATTGGAAACCTTGACTCAGACAACTACACTGTGGTGACATTCGACATTGAGCACAATGGTCTACCTGGGAATCGTTCAGCTTACATAGAGGAGGTTGAACTTCAAAATGGAATAAACATTGAATCAGGTAAAACTGTTCAATACTGATGTAACTTTACAATGATGCATGGCATTGCACACAATACTTGTACCTTTATTGTGAATTACAGTACAAGATCACTCTGCCGAAACTGGTGGGACTATTCTTGAGCCCTTCATTAATGGAACTTTGTGTCTCATCTGCAACTTTACATCTGGATGTATTGTGTTAATACACTCTACTAGTAACCCACGACATCTTGGTGTGCACACCACCAGACCAATGAATTCTCCAGAAGGGCTTGTTCAAAAATGTATTGATACAAGCATCTGCAGCACAAGCAACTGCACAGCTGCTGTATACAAACGAAACACAGATGGTACAATTGATATTGATCAACAGGAGCCTCTGACTATAATTTCAACTGGCCAGGAGCCAGTGGGTGAGTAGAGTAATAATCTATAACTATGTGAATGCTAAATAGCTCACTCTGACACACCCTTTGTTCAGAATGTACGCTGAACATACAATTTTTAGTAAGTATGCTATAAAGGTCAGCCCCAATTTGATTTACAATTTTTGGCAAAAAGTGTCATGATGTACAGTAACACTGCACACCTGCAGCACCTGCTGTGCCATCTGTGACAGACCAAACACCATCTTCACCGGTTGTTATTGTGGCAGTTATTGTGCCACTTACATTGCTGGTTACAGGTAAATAACAACCAACTTGTTGACAACTCTACTCTAGGGTGAGATTACAGATTCTTAACTGCACTGTGTATTCCACAGTCTCCTCTACTGTAGCAATTGTTCTCACTACTTTTAAAGTTATTGCGAAGAAGAAAAAGAAAGGTATGATTAAATAACTTTTGATTCAGAAAGTACACTACACCTGTAAAAGAAAATAGTACTCACACTACAACACCTGTTTTATTTTATAGGAGTGGTGTTACCTGAGGAAGATCCGAAAGGGTACATAATAATTTTTTTGTACAAATATAGTGTTTTCTGGGATAAGGCTCCTCATTTGAATGTGTGCATATATTTACTGAGTGATTATGAAAGTGAAGGTGAGTGAGTTTATATTGAGACGAAGTGCTGCAATCATTTTGTGTCTGTGAGTAGGCCAATGTGACGTGTAGCAGACTGTAGTGTGTGTGTGGTTGGAAAAATGGCAAAACATGTTGGGTAGTTATTAAAGTATCGTAGTGTTCTTCTACTTTATTTGGTTGCTTTTGGGTGCTCCATCCCTATATGCACTTATTTCATTTCAAAACTAAAAAGCATATGTACCATCCTAAGGTCAGAACATCTGTATATATGTGTACCATAAAATTGGGATATTTAAGCACCCGTGCCTGTTTTCAAAATTAGCAGACCGAATGGGTGCTTATAATAGTGGGGGGCTTACATTCATGGGGTGCTAATAAACATATGTAGTGTTATGGCAAGATACGGTTGTAGGGGAGCATACTAGCTGATATATATTAGGCCTGGAGTTTGTCTTCTATTTTTTGTCCAATTTTCATACATTTTATAGAACTCAGGCTACTGACGGCACTCAATCGACCACTGTCAACCCCTGCCCACCAAAGTAAAGCACTTGGAAATAACAAAATCCCTGAGAAAATATTTTATATGAAGAGGCCTTGCATGTATGTTAGCTTTTATGCCCCGTCGATAGCTTGCTTACAGTCAGAGGTAAATACCAGCAAATGTTAGGGATAATTATTTGCGCTTCCCTTTCATGGATTTTTAAGATCTTCCTTCTCCTTTTTCAACAGAAATATAAGTTCAGATGCGGTGAATACTACAGCCTACCAGTCTAGCAGTGTGAGTTGGTTGTTACTGTGAGTTGTTGTTACTCCACGTACTTGAATGTGTACATTGAGGTCACTGAAGTGTATTTGACTCTGTCTCTCTGTCTGTTTGTCCTCTCTAAATACACTGAACTCCCATGTCAGTGACCTCTTGGGGCCTACAGTGTTACTTAGCCCCATGCAACCCCACACCCAAAAGTGTAGCAAATTGATACATGCTGTAATTCTATCGACAGTTCTCAGTATAAATGCATGCACACATATGTGTTATGTGTTCCTGGACAGTAATAGTAGCATTTTTCATCTTTCAATGGTTCTTGAGTTCAGGTTTGGGTTATGTTATTAGGCCATAAGTTTGCTCTTGTCTACTGAATGCATAAATATTAGCTATCTTCATTTCCCCAAAAAGTAAATGGTAGTAGTCAAGTGACTGTTGTGTGATGATGTGTGTAGCAAGAAGAGAAAGCACCTGACTGTAGTGTAGAGGAAACAGCACTGAGGAATCCATCTGAACATGACAGGGGTGATGAAACAGAGGTAAAAGTCAATTAGATGCATGACCAAGATATTCGCACAACTTTAGTGTACCAACAATGTTTATTCATTTTTTCATTTTAACTAGTCTTGCCACAGCCAAGACTCCTGTTCAGTGACATCAAATGGCATGAGTGCTTCAGCTTCACATAGTCTTGTTGAAGATGGTAAAAAAGTTATTCAGGTATTTCAACTGGTTACACTTCAGCATGCCAAGAAGCTGCAAACAAATCTGCACCATTTCAACAAACCATTCACATACAATGGAGATATGCACATGCATGCATACAGAATAGTAAGATGTTTTCTCATTTAAATGTTCTCTATACTGTACAGTCTGGTGTTCACTATGCTGATTTGGAAACCATCCATGAAAAGCCCAAGGCTCCTTCACAGGATGTTGGGGTTCAGTACCAGACCATCCTTCCTCCAGCACAAGTCATACATCTAACTTCTTCACCAATGCCAGTCAAAAGTATGCATATGTATGTTATAGTTATTAACTGCTCACGAGGGCTTTAGTAGATATATAGAGCATACCGCCCAAGGGCGCAGTTGCTTATATATAAGGTTTAATGTAGTTAAACTAAGTTAACTGGGAGAGAGGCAGGCGCTGTGAGGTCGAGAAGACACAGTGTATAGTTTCGTGATGTTATATCTTATGTTCTGGCTGGGCAGATAAGCTCGTTGTAAACAGGTATTTAAGTGGGTGATAAGTACTTGCACGCATGGTGGTTAGGGTGCAGTGCTTGCGTGGGCGACCAGGAAGTGCGCTCGGAGGAGCAGTATATACTTATATCGGTGTTTGAAGGTTACATACCACGGTCATAAAAACTGGCACTTGGGCCCGTGCATAATTGTGGACTCACTGGTGTAAGTGTGAAATTTGCTCTGTAAGCTTAAGTTGGTCTTGTTTCCACAAGCAGGGCTTGTCGCTACAAGCAGGGTCAGTGGTGGTTGGTATAAGTAGTGCTTGTTGCTACAAACAGGATAGAGAAAAGAAAGGCTTGGCATAAGCAGGATCGTTAGTGCTTGGGGTTCAAGGGTAAAAGTGCTTAGTATAAGCAGGATGATAGTGCTCGTGTTTACAAGCAGGGTGGTATAAGGGGCTGTAAGCAGGATGATAGGTATGAGCAGGATATTTGACTAAGTATTTGCAGCCACAAGCAGCTTGATGCTCTCGTAGACAGGGTGTTAAAAATCGAAATACAAGGGTAGGGTGAAATGTTGACATTGCGGTTTGTTATGTGCAACAGGTGGTGCATCAGGTACATCGGGGTCAGTGACATCTGGTGGAACCCTAGTGGTGTGTTGGAATCTGGTGCTGGGAATGCATGAGGATCAGGGTTTGTGGGTGGATTGGGCGTTCTCCCACCTCCCTGTGCCATACCATGGGTGCCATTACTGGCGAGTACTGCATCAGGACACATTGGAGTTTCTCCAACAACACAGCCCACACCAGTTGTCACCCCAAATCCAATGCCTGTTCCACCCATTGTGACCTCCTTTGAAGCAGTGCCAGGGGTGTCAGTTGTTCCTGCAGGCTGAAGGGCTGCTGCCTGTTCCAGAAAAATTAGCTCAGAAAATCATCCATCTTGAGTTCATCGAGATGAAGGAGCAGAGACATGGCTGCATGACAAAGAAGAGACATCCAGGAATACCCTGGCTTGGCCTCAACGGAAGGCGGCCCCGGTGACTGACATTCTCTTGCGGCTTTCATGCTCCTCAGCAATAGTCGGTGTGTTGTCGAGAGCATATCCACAGATGGCGCCAGAGTTCATGGCCTATCAAGCCACCATAATAAAGTGCTGCCGAGACTTTGACGGAATCGCATGGGCACAATATGACCGCATTTACAGGCACCAGGTAGCCCAGATCAAGGACCTATGCTGGTCAAAACTAAACCCAACCCTGACCCTCTATAGCCTATGTTTCGCAGGGAAGGCAAAGAGGCATGTTGCATGCACCTTCTGTTTGAGTGATATCCACTCATCTGACCAATGCCCCGATAACCCAGCGAAGTTCTTCCTACTGTGGCAGCAACCCATGCCTGCACTCGCAGCTCCAGTCCTACCAGCCCCGAAGCCATGCATCTGCCATTTTTTAATGCAAGGGATGGGCCACGCTGCACATATAGGCAATGCAAATTTGCCCACATCTGCTCACTATGCAGAGGGCCTCACCCCCGCTGTAGGTAGAAGAGGCAACATATAAGTGTTTACTTCAAAGCCTTATGATAAAACATATTAGTAGTGTAATTACTTCCTTACTGTTACAGAGCTATTTATTCCCTTACACAAAGGATTTGCTCAGGCTTGACCAGTGCCGTCCAGACCTTGAAAAAGGGAAGGTTGAAGGGTGATTGACAGATGTGTTTACACCCCTCAAAGTAGCAGAATGGGATCACGTGCTGGCCCAACACCCTGATAAGCAATATGTTGCTTACCTCCTGCGCGGCATCCAGGACGGTTTCCGGATCTGATATGAGAGAGGGGAACATGTATTAGGGTCAGTGCGGAAGAAAATGAAGACAGCAGTGGAAAATTACCCACAGATGATCAGGGAGTACTTGGATGTAGAGAGAAAACGAGGAGTGCTCTTGGGCCCCTTTGAGCGGTTGGAAGTGTCGGAAGTTCACCTCAGTCGTTTTGGGGTCATTCCGAAGTCGAACCAGCCAGGAAAATGTTGATTGTAGACCTGTCCCATCCAGAGAGGAGGAGAGTTAATGATGGGATTAGTGGTGAGCTATGCTCACTTCCGTACACGCGCATGGAGGAGGTGGTGAGGAGACTCAAGTTGGGCCCAGGTGCACAGATGGCATAGATGGACATAAAAAGTGCGTATCGGATGGTGCCTGTGCATCTGCAAGATTGTTTTTCCGCTGGTGTGCAGTGGGAGGGGCAGGTGTATGTAGATGCAGCGCTGCCATTTGGCCTTCGATCTGCACCAAAGATTTTCAATGCATTGGCTGATGGTCTCGAGTGGATTGCAAAGGAACATGGAGTGGAGTGTTTATGGTATTACCTGGACGACTTTATCACTTGTGGTGCAGCGGATTCTGATGACTGTAAGCCTAACCTGCAAATGCTTCTAGATATTTGCAATCATCAATAGCAATAGCACGGGAGAAGGTGGAAGGGCCGTCCACATGCATAGTTTTTCTGGGTATACTCATCAAGCAACCCAGTGTGAACTTTGGCTCCCCCAGGGTAAGCCGGCAAAATTAAGAGATCGTGTCAAGGAGTGGCTTCAAAAGAAGTGCTGTACCAAGTGGGACTTACTGTCACTGGCAGGCCAGCTGCAGCATGCAGCTACAGTTGTCAGGCCTGGCAGGGCATTTCTCCGGCGGCTGTTTGACTTGAGTGCAACAGTTCGGAAGCCTCATCACCACTTGAGTCTGAACAAGGGAGCTAGGTCCGATCTGGCATGGTGGCATGAGTTCCTCACTGGTGTCTCCCTTTTGGTAGCATTGGGCGAACAAGAACCAACAGTCATCCTGACATCAGATGCATCGGGAAGGTGGGGTTGTGGAGCCTTTTGGGAGTTCGGTTGATTTCAGCTAGCCTGGAGTGATACAGCTTGTACTGAGGAAGTCAACATTGCAACAATTCCCATTGTTTTGGCAGCAGCCATGTGGGGAAAGGCTTGGGAAGGGCAAGTAGTGTGCTGTTATTCCGACAATGAAGCTGTGGTGGCAGTGCTGAACAGGCGCACATGTATGGATCAGGACCTGATTCACCTGTTGCGTTGCCTTTCATTCTTTGAAGCCATGTTTTCGTTTAGGGCAATAGCAAGTCACATCTCAGGTGTTCAGCTGATGACTTGTCCAGAAATAAGCTGTCCTCCTTCCTCCAGGCCGTGGGTCAGGTGACATTGTCTCGCCATGCAGTTCAAACCACCTCAGCCACTGCTGGACATGCTAGTCAACATCAAGCCAGATTGGACATCTCAAGTTTGGATGTGTATGTGGCTGTAGATGACCACAGCAATCCATCGCTAGTCAGGATTCACCTGTGAAAATCAAAGACAGATCAGCTGGGTAGAGGTGTCGATATATACTTGGGCAGGACTGACGAAGACCTGTGCCCTGTGGCCGCTTTGATGGCCTATTTGGCAGTTCGTGGGATGGAGACTGGCCCACTGTTCAAGTTGAGCGATGGTCGCTTTTTGACTAAACAGATATTCATTGCTAGAGTGAGATCAGCATTGTCTGTCCTGGGCTACGACTGCTCCTCGTATGCAGGCCACAGCTTCAGGATCGGCGCAGCTACAACGGCAGCAGAGTGTGGCATTGAAGATTCACATCAAGATCCTTGGGCGATGGGAGAGCTCAGCCTATCAACTCTATGTGCGCTCTCGCAGCAAACCTTAAAGTCTGTGTCGAAGAGATTGGTTGCTCCGGTTCCTCAGTAGTAAGTTCAGCTAAGTTAGTCTGACATCACCCCCCACTTTGTCATTATCGTTATGTAACCATTTCATCCGTTGTGCAGTTATGATCCGTTCACTTGATTCACAATCAGTTCCATAAGAGTTACATGTAGGGTCGATCGCTTGGAGGGAAAGCTTCGCTTTTGAGTGGACGGGATTGGGGTAAAGGAACCCCAATTTGGGCCCTCCAAGCGAAGTGAAGTGGTAAAGGGGGCGTGGCCCCAATAGAGGCATGGGATAACGCGGGCCTAGCACGTGGTCAATGCGGACTTGCTCGGCGCACGCCGCGCTATGGCCTGTTGGGCCACCCCCACACTATAGTCTCGTCCCCAGACACCAAATTTTTCGCGCGCGCCCTGCGGCCTTATCGAAAAATAGGGTCTGGACACGTTCACTGGTAAAACTGGGGCGTAATCATACGAGCGTATTGGCATGTTGTCGCACCAATCAGATTGTTCAGGTAAAGTAAATTGCGTTATGCGTCATCACAAATAGCCAGCTTGCAAATTTTTTGGCGCCAAAGCAAACGCTGCCTGTGGCTGATAATGTAATTGCACCTACAATTACCCAATTTACGGACCGCCGTATATAAACTTGCCCCAGTTTTCGTAGTGAAAGTGTCCAGATCCTATTTTTCGACGAGTCCGCAGGGCGCGCGCGAAAAATTAGGTCTGGGGACGAGACTACCCCCACACAAGCAAAACTCGGCACGACCTCCAAACCGAAACCAGTGGTTGATTCCCGAACGAACCAGTTAAATAAGGTTTAATGTAGTGAAACCAAGTTAAGGTGGCAGGGAACCCTGCGTTTTCAAGGTCAACATACCTGGAATCCAAGCTCATAGAATTCTTAAACGTTTAGCGCACAGTCCGTTTTGGGAGTCTTCATCCGTTCACTGTCCGTAAAATTGGAGATTTTCCCCATTTCCTGTCGGCATTGCCATCCAATAATCAGTTTATAATTAAGTTAGTTAAGATGTGGCCTGGCGGAACCCCTCATGTGGTGGTCGGAACTTTGAAGATAAGCTTAGATCGACTGAAAAAAAAAATGAAAAAAAAAACAGAGGAGTTTTAGTAGAGTGCTGTAGTGTCAGTAGTTGTGAGTAGTGCGTAATGCCTGCTTGTGAAAGCTAGCTTGTGTCTAGAAGCAGCAGAAAGGCTACAGTGGCCAAGACTGAACTCACTGGGTAGGCCCAGGTCTTGCGATCGTATGCCAAGCCTAGTAGGTGACCGTGGCCTGGTGCTCCGAGTGCTGGGCTGGGCTTTAACTAGAATGCGCAATATATCGTTGGTAGTAGGCTGCAGTACACAAGAAAGCTCCAGAGGAGTTGCGTGTGGAACAGAACCGTGAGTTGTTTAGCGACATAAGGGGGAGAGGTGGGGCTAGTAATGCTTGCTTCCACTCGTGAATGAGCCCCCCCCCGTAGACAAGCTGTGAATTTTTTGAAATGTGCATTCATTTTGGTGCAGTCAAAGTTGTCCATTCAAAAGTAGTGACAAACATTAGTCTAGCCTGACTTTGAGAGTAGCTCTGAACAAAAGCTGGCACAGATTGATTTGAGATACATTGGTGGTTAGGACGCTACCTAGAGTGAGTGTGTAGATGCGTCCATCAAGTGGCAATTTTGGGTTCATGAATATATTAATGAGCCACTAAAATCCTTTTTAAAATTAGACAAAGCAAGATTGCCCTAAAGCAAACCCTAACCCTGAAACTAGGAGTAACCCTGGTCCTGACCGTAACCCAAGTTTATGTTTTCGTTAACCTCCACCGAAAGACTTCCCCACCACCTTAAGGTGGCAGGGAACCCTGCGTTTTCAAGGTCAACATACCTGGAATCCAAGCTCATAGAATTCTTTGTCTTTGTAAACGTTTAGCGCACAGTCCGTTTTGGGAGTCTTCACCCGTTCACTGTCCGTAAAATTGGAGATTTTCCCCATTTCCTGTCGGCATTGCCATCCAATAATCAGTTTATAATTAAGATGTGGCCTGGCGGAACCCCTCATGTGGTGGTCGGAACTTTGAAGATAAGCTTAGATCGACTTAAAAAAAAAAAAAAAAAAAAAAAACAGGAGTTTTAGTAGAGTGCTGTAGTGTCAGTTGTTGTGAGTAGTGCGTAATGCCTGCTTGTGAAAGCTAGCTTGTGTCTAGAAGCTGCAGAAAGGCTACAGTGGCCAAGACTGAACTCACTGGGTAGGCCCAGAGGAGGTTGGACACGCTTACGGACGTGCACGGAACTCCGTGTCACGTATGGTTAGTAAACATTGCAAGATCAGCGTGGCGACGGCTCTCGATGTGCGCTTTTGTACCTGTCCTGTCGCGGGAACTAAAACCTGTAGGAGCATCATACTCGGTTCGCGGATAGTTGAGATGGGACCCTACTGTTCCTGTGTATCTGTGGCGCTGGGGAGTCAAAACCTCGCAGCAAGAGCGAGTTAAACCCGGAGCGTGATTAACATGACCTGGAGGACGGTACTTTGAACAGTTGTAGCTCCACAACGCAACGGGCTATGAAGCTCGGACTTGCGTTGGATGAAAGTAGAAACACGGCTGATTCCAGTGATGTGCATTTGTGGGGGTGACACCCCCATTGGTTTTGGAGCTACAGAGCTTTGAAAGTTGACAAGATTTGGGAAGTGTGAAAATAGGCTACAATTTAGGAGCTCATATCTTCCGGTCAGATCATGCTATTGTGACAGAACTTGCACCAAAATGAAGCCCTTTCCATGTAGTTTCTGATGATCTCCACATTGTTGGTGACACCCCATACAGATTTGGAGTAATCCAGCTTTGAAGTTGACTATAATTGTGAAAGACGTAAATCTGGATAAAATTCAATCACCCATATCTCCTCAACAAAGAAGACAGTGGTGATGGGACTCACACCAAAATGATGCACATTCTATATACTTTTTGATGATATCCATATTGTTGGTGACATCCCATACAAATTTGGAGCTATACGGCTTTGAAGTCAACTATGTTTGTGCAATATCAAAATAGGTGGTAAATAGGAGCCCATATCTTCCCGTCAGATTATGCTATCATGACAGAACTTGAAGCCCTTTCTATGTACTTTGTGATGATCTCCACACTGTTGGTGACACCCCATACAGATCTGGAGTAATCTAGCTTTGAAGTTGACTATAATTGTGAAGACGTAAATCTGGATAAAATTCAATCACCCATATCTCCTCAACAAAGAATTCGAAGACAGTGGTAATGGGACTCACACCAAAATGATGCACATTCTATATACATTCTGATGATATCCATATTGTTGGTGACATCCCATACAAATTTGGAGCTATACGGCTTTGAAATCAACTATGTTTGTGCAATATCAAAATAGGTGGCTCAATCACCTGTGTCTGCTCAGCAAAGAAGACAGTGGTGATGGGACTCTCACCAAAATGAAGCACATTCTGTATACCTTCTGATGATTTTCAGATTTTCTGTGACATATCATAGAAATTTGAAGCCATCTTGCTCAGAAATCATGCTGATAAAAATAAACATCTCTGAGGACAGTGATGGGACTTACACAAAAGATGCACATTCTATGTGCTTTCGGTGATACCTACTCATAGTGGTGATGTCCCATTTATTTTTGGACCTTTGTTTTGAAAGTATTATCTACTCAAGTATAGCCAACAATGTGAAAGTGATATAATTATACTTATTATTCCACTTCAATGGCGACACTCTATTAATAGCCTCTCATTCTCATGCCTTCTCTACATCAAACGTTTAGTCATTTCCAAATGGAGAAGGCCTGTGGTAATTTGCTGGAGGCAGGGAAGGCCTATGAATGAGGTCATTTCATGTTTGATTGCAGTAGGTTTACACATAAATGCATTCTGGCACATAGAAATTCGTAGATTAGGTTAAGTCTCATGCATCATGCATGCACGTTCCTCAATGATATTGGTAGTCTCACTCCTATGGCTAAGATGTTTTCACAAACATAGTTGACTTCTTAGCCATCTGGTGTGAGTCCCATCACTTCTGTCTCTTTTTCAGAAGATATACACCATCAGGTGGTTAAATTTTATCCCTATTCGGATATTGTGCTATCACGGTTGACCTCAAAGCTCTAAACCTTCATGGGGTGTCACCAACAATGTTGATATTACCAGAAAGTACACAGAATATACATCATTTTGGTGTGAGTCCCATCACCACTGTCTTCGAATTCTTTGTTGAGGAGATACGGGTGATTGAATTTTAACCAGATTTTTATGTCTTTCACAATTATAGTCAACTTCAAAGCTGGATTACTCCAAATCTGTATGGGGTGTCACCAACAGTGTGGAGATCATCACAAAGTACATGGAAAGGGCTTCAAGTTCTGTCACCATAGCATAATCTGACGGGAAGATATGGGCTCCTATTTACCACCTATTTTGATATTGCACAAACATAGTTGACTTCAAAGCCGTATAGCTCCAAATTTGTATGGGATGTCACCAACAATATGGATATCATCAGAAAGTACATAGAATGTGCATCATTTTGGTGTGAGTTCCATCACCACTGTCTTCTTTGTTGAGGAGATATGGGTGATTGAATTTTATCCAGATTTACGTCTTTCACAATTATAGTCAACTTCAAAGCTGGATTACTCCAAATCTGTATGGGGTGTCACCAACAATGTGAGATCACCAGAAAGTACATGGAAAGGGCTTCATTTTGGTGCAAGTTCTGTCACAATAGCATGATCTGACCGGAAGATATGAGCTCCTAAATTGTAGCCTATTTTCACACTTCCCAAATCTTGTCAACTTTCAAAGCTCTGTAGCTCCAAAACCAATGGGGGTGTCACCCCCACAAATGCACATCACTGGAATCAGCCGTGTTTCTACTTTCATCCAACGCAAGTCCGAGCTTCATAGCCCGTTGCGTTATGGAGCTACAACTGTTCAAAGTACCGTCCTCCAGGTCATGTTGATCACGCTCCTAGTTTAACTCGCTCTTGCTGCGAGGTTTTGACTCCCCAGTGCCACAGATACACAGGAACAGTAGGGTCTCATCTCAACTATCCGCGAACCGAGTATGATGCTCCTACAGGTTTTAGTTCCCGCGACAGGACAGGTACAAAAACGCACTTCGAGAGCCCTCGCCACGATGATCTTGCAATGTTTACTAACCATACGTGACACGGAGTTCCGTGCACGTCCGTAAGCGTGTCCAACCTCCTCTGGGGTAGGCCCAGGTCTTGCGATCGTATGCCAAGCCTAGTAGGTGACCGTGGCCTGGTGCTCCGAGTGCTGGGCTGGGGCTTTAACTAGAATGCGCAATATATCGTTGGTAGTAGGCTGCAGTACACAAGAAAGCTCCAGAGGAGTTGCGTGTGGAACAGAACCGTGAGTTGTTTAGCGACATAAGGGGGAGAGGTGGGGCTAGTAATGCTTGCTTCCACTCGTGAATGAGCCCCCCCCCCGTAGACAAGCTGTGAATTGTTTGAAATGTGCATTCATTTTGGTGCAGTCAAAGTTGTCCATTCCAAGAGTAGTGACAAACATTAGTCTAGCCTGACTTTGAGAGTAGCTCTGAACAAAAGCTGGCACAGATTGATTTGAGATACATTGGTGGTTAGGACGCTACCTAGAGTGAGTGTATAGATGCGTCGATCAAGTGGCAATTTTGGGGTCATGAATATATTAATGAGCCACTAAAACCCTTTTTAAAATTAGACAAAGCAAGATTGCCCTAAAGCAAACCCTAACCCTGAGACCTTTGCCCTAATCTAGCCAGGCTTCCACACTATGTGTAGTTAGTGGGTTTCTCTTAGCCAAACTTGCTGCTTGTTCACCATGCACCTGGAAGTGTGTGCCTCTAGTGGATCTGCTCAACGGTCTGTTATGGGCAGGATGAAATGGCCTGCCACCTACACCCACTTGGGAAGCAGTTACCACCTGCACTCCAGTCACCGTTTTCTTTCCACTTGGGGTGCGGTTATGCTCGAAAAATATAAAAGAAAAAAAAGAAAAAAAAAATTTGTATGGGCAGGTTGTAAATTTTGATGTTACGTACGCTGGCGATTCGACTGTGTTCTCGGACTGGCTATCGCTGTCGTTGACTCATTCTGTTATCGCAATGCTGAACGGTTGAGAATGCACATAAAAATACTTTTTCTGTGTAATTCTAGGCAAATGAAGTTACCTGTACTTGATGCCCATGGGATACAAACTACAAGGCTTTATCTGAAGCAGTCTATTACATAGCAACCACATAGTAACAGGCTAGAATGTGTAATTTGCAGCTACTGCTATCATGGCGTACGGTAGTACCCCATATGTAGGGATGACCCCGAAAAAAAATGGCGGCCACATTCAAAGTGCACAAATGACACGCTCGAAATGTCCGCGTTAGATAAGTCAACGGCCTCCATGAGCCATATCAGACATTATCGAGTGCTTCCATGGGCAACAGGATCGTTAAATTTGCTGGAAAGCATCGCTAAGTACCTGACAGTCAAGTCGCTAAAAAAGGCAAATCGTCTATCTTCTGACTTCTTCTTCTTCTTCTTCTTTTGCTCACCACGATAGCACGACAACGGCTGAAGCTATTACAACGATTCAAACGCGAAAGATCAGCATAAATTACTGGGTATTGTACCCACCACTCATCGTTCTCAAAGAAAGAAGTCGAATTAATCGGCGATTCTCAGGTAACCCCACGCTTATGCTTGCTGCTATACGCCATTTTGTTAGAATAGAATATTCATAGCGATTACGTCAACAGAAGTTCAACAGCTACAGCACGTGAAGTTGGCATGCAGCTGCGGTTATTCTACTTCCGTAGAGAACTTGACGATCGATTGATTCCCAAACGATTGCATATGTTGCTACTTTCATACAGCAGTTGACGTACTTGTGCTGGATTTGACAAGGAACGCAGTATGCGTAACGTCCACAAGAAACGGGCGCGGGATAAGCAGAACTATCTGCGAAACAAAGAAAGCAAAAGGCAAGCGTCCCGTAACAAGTACTGGAAGAACCCGGAAAAACACTCTTACTCTCCAAGGGTTCCTTTACCACAGTTATGCCTTACCTCTTTATGACCTATGTACCTGCCACCCACCATACACAACCTACACACACCTGCCCACAATGTATAACCAGCTATAGAAACTGTTCCTTGGACAACACACAACATACAGTGTTACAACCCTGTCATACAACAGAACAGGTAGACAGTCATGTATATACCACAGTGCCTTAGAACAACCACTCACACACACATGCACATACCCAATTAGACAACAGTTACACCCATGATTCCATTGTCAAGTGGATAAGTGCAAACAGCTAACATCCTCCAGAAATCCATCAACATCAACAATAAACTACATAACAAGTCATTTCACTTGGGGTGTGGTTACACAACAACAACAAAAAAACAACAGAAACAAGTCACAAAAAAGTTTGCCAAACGCAAACAAGCACATGTAGGGATGAAATCCTCAAAAACCAACCAAACAAGACGGGAACGACACCACAATACTTTTACACCATCCCTACATCTTGTGCCATTTTGCCACCTGTACACAACACAAAACCCTCTACATTTGTACTTATTAGCCCACACCAACCACAAACAAACATAGTACTTCACTCCATTCAACTATCTCACAAAATAACCCATCCTTCACAAAGCATTACAAAATTACCACTACTCACTTCACAGCCACCTGTATACAAGACAACCCATATCTATCATGCTAAACAGGCATAAAACTTAACAACATAATGCACATTCCAACATAACACACACACTCACCACTCCTCACTCACTCCACACCTTCTACACACAACTTGGACCATACCTGCTACACTCAGTAGCAACCACCAACAACACAACATACTATGCACAACACACCCACGCCACACCCTTCCATCTACAAGACAACCCTCTTCTACACACAACTAAAAAACAAATACAAACACACAGTTTTGGCAAAATGGCACAAGATGTAGGGATGGTGTAAAAGTATTGTGGTGTCGTTCCCGTCTTGTTTGGTTGGTTTTTGAGGATTTCATCCCTAAATGTGCTTGTTTGCGTTTGGCAAACTTTTTTGTGACTTTTTAAGTTAACTGCTAGCTATGTTAACAACAAGTAAAATCTAAAATGATCACACAAAGTGCTTTTATAGCTGGTGGTTGAAAGAAGAATGAGACCTAGGACAACAATGATGTGGCAACAATCACATGGCCCAAAAATTAAGAATAAAATCAATAAATGGGGTTCACAGTCCAGAGAAAGTATTAAAAGGTAGCATTGTCAGTTCAGACTCGATTAAAGTTGTGTCTGCCCCATGTCTACACTTGATGTAAAGCAAATGTGACAGGCAGGGGAGTTGGGGGAAAAAAGTTATAGAACTCAGGATGAATCGAAAATTTCTTACTGTACAGTACAGATTGTATGGCCACCCAGTATATTTCATTTACACAACTTGTTTTTGACAGTGAATACAAACAGACTCTTCTTCATTGAAGGCCCGGCAAGAGGAATGAACGTTTTCATACTTTGTAGAATGCCAAGAACTTAAAATTAGTTTAGTAAGATTAGCTATATAGTTTATTCTATTTTATAACGGTCCTGTGACTGACCACTCACCGTCAATTAGCCAGCAAAGTCCTGTCAACATGGAGAACCTCTTAACTCCTTTGCATCCTGCTGTGACTCCCAAATGGAAGCAGCTGGGTAAACTTTTGTTACATTTACCAAACAAAGCAGTGTATGTAATCTTTGCACATGCTTAGACAGCTTCTTTTCAACTTTAGATGTGCTCGCTGAGATGACTCCACCAAAGTCACCTAGCTCCACAAAAGTACCACTGGTAGCAGATGGAGGTATGCAACCTGTATAGCCAAACTTGTTCACTGATAATGGAAGTAGATATTCATTCATTAAGAAGAAGCAATTAACTATGTGTACTCCATGTGCTTCTTTTCAAGGATCAGCCTCTCAGGTCAGTTTCCCACCAGAAGAGAAACTTCATGATGAAACATCTTTCAATAAAAGTGAGTGGGTAGTACAGAAGTTTGAGCAAGTCAGGTATTATAATGTTTAAATTTGGTTCCCTCTTAGACACACTCACTGGGATGATTGGGACCTCACCAATGTCACCCAGCGCTGAGAAAATGCCATTAGCAGCACATGAAGGTATGCAGCAATAAACTTAGTATATAGAATATCCATTGGTTTAGATGCTACTCTCTTCTACTTGTATGCAGCAACAAGAATGTCGACTGGTTTTAACTAGTGCTACTCTCTTTCATTCTCACATGTGCACCCTTGATACCTCAACCCCACTTTCATAGAACATCACCTACATGCAAGGCATACCAAAAAGAGACCAAAAACAGCTCTAACCCAATTCAAACCAGAGCAAGGTACACACTAAATCAACACTAATACTGGTGTGATTGTATATTTTTAATATAACTACCTACAAGTGGCAATGCTGTATGCATGTACATTGCTAAAGATAGCATGTCTGCATGTACATCATATTGCCCATTGAGATGAATATCATAATCAAATGGGAAGGGGATCTCAGCCCACCATCCATTCTGTTTGTACTTTACACTGGCCTGTTGTACAACTTTTCTTTCTACTTTAAGTGTTAGCCTTGTTCCCCAAGCCCAGACAGTTAGACACAAGTAAGCAAAATCGTAATTCAGGATCTGCCTAGTATATTTGATTGCAGTGGATACATGAAACTCATTCCTTAGAAGCTAACTTGTCGTTTGGACAGATGCCTACTTCATTAATCTGGATACATACAGTTTTGGGTATACATGTCTTATAACAAAATTTTTACAGGGATGAAGTTAGATGACATGGAGAATGGAAACCATAACACTGGTATGGAGATTGAAATTACCTTGCTAACTAGTTATACATAAATGGCACTTACACCTAAATGGTAGTTACTATAATTGTGTGGATGTAATTATTAAGGGTGTATACATTCGTCTAAAATTCAGATCATCAGATGAGAACCCATACTGAATTCAAGGATAAACAACCCAAGGTCCAAGTACAGAAGTTCCTGCCAACTAGACCCAGACAACTTGCATGGGAAGAAGGAAAGAGTGAGCAGTAACTGTTGTGAATTTTTGTATTAAGATTTCACTGGACTCTCATTGTTATAATTTATGGTACTGCACTATTCTGTAAGAGACACTGATGCCTGTAAATACTTCACCCAAGTGTTTGCATGTAAATACTTGACCCAAGCGTTTGGTGTTGCTCCTGTCATTTACTGAGTGATTTACTGACAGTAACTCTTGCTATTACTCTGGATTGTGGTTTTTGCATGTGCTGTGTCCCTCAACTTTCAAATTCATTGCATTGCGTTATGAGATTTTTGTGTACTGAAAGAAAACTTTACCAAACTCTGATCACAATTTTGAGTGGTGTGCATGTATCTCAGTAATATAGCAGGTGAAACATTAGTGTGCCCATTAATAACCTTCATGTCCACTGATTATTGTGGGGGCTTATTCCTGTACATAAGGTGGTGCCTGTGTATATATATCGTAATTCCGGAAATTAATGCGGTATTTTATAAATGCGAACATTGTGAGGCATTTTACACACACATTGTTTAAAAACGGTATTCATTTATGGATACTATTACCGGTATATATCAGTAGTCTTAATTCGCATTATTTAAATAGAAAACCCTTACATTGAACCGATTCGCATTACTTTAATTTCTCATTACATAATTTCCGGAATTACGGTATACAGTGTCATATGCATGTACATGATTATTGTGGGTTTTTACTCCTGCACTTAAGATGTTCCCTTCATATATACAATGTCATACATATTACTATGGGTCGATCTTATGTTCACTGATTATTGTGGGGTCTTACCATTGTACATAAATGCTTCCTACCGTAATTATTCTAATATTACGTATGATCCAATTTAACATATATTATTCAATTCCAGGAATTTACCATGAATCTAAATCTATGTAAGCCGGATTATTTACGGTAATCCAATTTAGTGTAAGATAATTACTGAAGCCAACCTCCAACCTTCGTGGCCTTCCTACCAGTCTCACAAACAGGTGTACTGTCTTCATAGTTTGGCAAGGTCTATACACAATTCCAGGGGAAGAAAAACACACTTATCTAGCTACACTTGGTGCAACCTTCATACATAGTTGGAGGAAAAGCCAGCTGTACACTTACTTAGGTAGTTAAGGATGCTTGGTAGCTACTACCTTTAACAGTTGCAGAGTTCCATGAGGTATGCACACTATCTGAGGAAAAGACAGCTCCATACCCTACATCAAACTTGTGAAAGGATGCTTGATATTGCCCTCAAACATTGTTACCCCAAAAATGTGGAGTCTCACAGTACGTTTTCTGAGAAATGAAACAATGTAAGCACTAGTATGGTTGTTCATCATACTTTTAATTTCTTTGCTACAATTTTGAATGAGGCATTCTGAGGCCTTCTGCATGAGGCCTATAACTCAGATCGTACCTCTGAATATGGCTTCCTCAACGATCCACGTCTGGAAACAAAATACGAAAAGGCAGCCCCACTGCATGTGTGCCCCACTTTCTTCAATCTCTGGATCCGCCCCTGCTACTTGTACTACTGTTTCACCGATGTTTTTGCTAGCAGGCCAGGCAGTCTCTGTCTATAAACAGCTGCTCTCCCTGATGCTCAGTATCTTAGCCCACCCATTTTGTTACACTAACGAACTACCAGCAATAATGCCAGTTTGTGAGTAAACAATGTAGCATGAGTTATTAGTGTATTAGATGGTCTAATTTCCTGTTCTGTTTTAAGTAACTTCCTCTGTATATAAACTCTGTGCATTGCGATAATAGTCAGTCATAGACTGCATCCCTGCCATTGCGACGCGCGACATGGTGGCAGCGGTGCCGGTGCTGGAGAAACTTACAAGCTACAACCGCTCGATCCCTTCAATTTCCGCACTGATAAAAATAAGGAGTTCCTGGAACTCCTCTTATCGACAATTTACTCCATCATAGTGACTAACACCATGGGGAGTTCAATTTACTCCTTGACAAGAGTTACCCCTACTAGCAAACATAATTCATGGTATGAGTTATCTTTTTTAGTATTATACTTCCTAAAGACTGAAAACAAACATCAGATTATGAATGTACACACCAAATGGAACTGTTTGATACCAGTTTTGTTTGGTCAAGTATTACTTGTTTCAGGGATGAAACTGTTAGTTAATTTAAGTATAACCGATACGTTGGTAAAATCACTGCCGTACCTAGTCTCTTTTTGGAACACTTACTCCAAAATGAAAACAAATATCAGATTATGAATGTACATACCAAATGGAACTGTTTGATACCCATTTTGTCTGGTTTGGTCAAGTATTACCTGTTTCAGGGATGAAATGGTTAGTTACAAGTAACCGATACATACAAGTGGTAAAATCACTACCGTACCTATAGTCTCTTTTTGGAACACTTACTCCAAAGTGAAAACAAACATCAGATTATGAATGTACACACCAAATGGAACTGTTTGATACCCATTTTGTCTAGTTTGGTCAAGTATTGCCTGTTTCAGGGATGAAATTGTTAGTTACAAGTAACCGATACATTGGTAAAATCACTACCATACCTAGACTCTTTTTGGAACACTTACTCCAAAATGAAAACAAACATCAGATTATGAATGTACACACCAAATGGAACTGTTTGATACCCATTTTGTCTGGTTTGGTCAAGTATTGCCTGTTTCAGGGATGAAATTGTTAGTTACAAGTAACCGATACATTGGTAAAATCACTACCATACCTAGACTCTTTTTGGAACACTTACTCCAAAATGAAAACAAACATCAGATTATGAATGTACACACCAAATGGAACTGTTTGATACCCATTTTGTCTGGTTTGGTCAAGTATTGCCTGTTTCAGGGATGAAATTGTTAGTTACAAGTAACCGATACATTGGTAAAATCACTACCATACCTAGACTCTTTTTGGAACACTTACTCCAAAATGAAAACAAACATCAGATTATGAATGTACACACCAAATGGAACTGTTTGATACCCATTTTGTCTGGTTTGGTCAAGTATTGCCTGTTTCAGGGATGAAATTGTTAGTTACAAGTAACCGATACATACAAGTGGTAAAATCACTACCGTACCTAGACTCTTTTTGGAACACTTACTCCAAAATGAAAACAAACATCAGATTATGAATTTACATACCAAATGGAACTGTTTGATACCCATTTTGTCTGGTTTGGTCAAGTATTGCCTGTTTCATGCCAAGGATGAAATTGTTAGTTACAAGTAACCGATACGTACAAGTGGTAAAATCACTACCGTACCTAGACTCTTTTTGGAACACTTACTCCAAAATGAAAACAAACATCAGATTATGAATGTACACACCAAATGGAACTGTTTGATACTCATTTTGTCTAGTTTGGTCAAGTATTACTTGTTTCAGGATCGATGAAAACGATCGTGGTAAAATCACAAACATACCAAGACTAGAACACTCTAGAATAAAAGCAAACACCAGATTGTGAACGTGCACACCAATGGAAGGGTTTATTTCAGGGATGACAATTGTTAGCCGGCGATTGCCTTGCAGGAGGGGGTGGGGCTAATGATTATGGGGCGTGGCTCACAGCTAGTGTACGCGTGCGCAGAGTGGCAGAGAGTATTGCGCGCGCCGTTACAAATTTTCGCACGTTTGAAAAAGCAAATTTCTGAGCTGAGCCCGTTTTCTTTGCTACGATTCCTGCAAAAATGCAGCCAAGAAGGAAGAGGTATCTGGACTTGGTGGAAAAGACAAATTGCGTGTTCAATACCCCAGTGGAGCGAACCGGTATCCTTCGACGGTAACAGAGTGCCGAGCAGTTACATCGCCGAGACTTCACACTATTAAGCAGTGGCAAGAAGCTGTGAGTGAATTTATTTGTATATTATTTTATACTACGAAGAAAAAGGAATCATAAGAAACAAGTTGAGTTGTAAGCTTAAGTGTGGGAGTAGCGTCGTTCCCAGGCTCTTGTGAGCCTGGGAACGAGGCTAGTCTGGGAGTAGTCTACACTAGAAGATCTACGGTCTGGGACCACGTCACATTGGAGGTCAAGCACTCAGTACAGAGGCCAGATCTGGTCTGTTAGCCTAGTAGCAAGACAACAATTGTAGCGATTGTTTGGGTGGGCCATACAGAGAACGCAATCGCGCGATGTCCTTGACCTTCATTTGAATGTCTTGCGATTGCAGTGATTATTTATATAAAAGATATTGAAAAAGAAACAACTTCTGGACTATACAGTTTTCAGTCTAATCCTTCCGTAGAGTTGCTGTACAGTTGTGTTCATGTTGCTCTCATCAACCGGCAGGATAAAGAGATCGGTATCAACCTCCCCAACAGCTTAGCGCTTGACTTCCAATATGACAGTACACCAAAACCAGGGACTCAGAAAGGGGTCCATGCTAAAGTAAAGGTTATTAATGCCACAAGCTTCATTCATCATGCTGTGGCAGTGGAGTAGGAGCCAATTTTGGATTGGGGGGGCCAAGGTGTATTGGGAGCTGTCATGTGCGTTAATTAGAACCTAAAGCATACAGTACTAGTGTATGTGTACATGTAATATTTATATAGTGCAACACACTGTGGGCTCAAATTGGAACTGCTTCCAACCTAAGGTATGATCACCATCAGCATGATATAGTATAATATATACTATAACATGGAGCCTGATTATTGGGGGAGCCAGGCCCCCCCTGTTGGATTATTGGGGGGGGGGGGGGGGGGGGGCGTGGCCCCCCCCCCCCCCCCGGTTCCTACTCCACTGTGTGGTTTGAACTGCTGGTAAGCGTGCACTATTTATTAGAGAGATGTGGTTTAATGGTTGTACATGCATTGCTTGTTTGGAGCTTGTGATTGAGTTTGAGTACTTGTTGATAAATCCTCAAATGTTCGTAATCATGACAATCTTCTGTTATATTTTCCGGCAGGCCCTGTCCATCCCTCATTGCCACAGGAGCACCCTGTGTGCTTGAAAATGCCCATACCAAGTGAGTGCATGAAATGTTTCAATACCTATAGCTTCATTAAATAGGCAAAATGTAATTCCCAGTGACCACATTGAGTCATAGTGACATGCACATGCATGAGACAAAGCCTGTCAAAAATGCTGAGTGCACCTACCGTAGTCTTGTGAAAGAGCGCCCAGAGCGGAGCACTTTACACGTCTGCCAGAGAGGGGAATGGGCGCTCTTTTAAGTGTTTCCGCATTTAACCACGAAAGAGCGTCCATATCATGTTTTGCAGTAACTCAATGCCTTTGCAGCAAATAATTGGACAAACAATAGCCTGAGAGTGGGCAATCTTTCAAAGTTGATTTGCATTTTCTAATTGTTATATCACATGTGTTTACTTGTTTATACATGCATGTAGGTCACAATGGTCTAAAGTGCATCAAAATTCTGGAGCACCTACTGTGTCCACGGTCACTGAAGGTTAAGACCACCATACTACACTACAACAAGGTAAACACTATGTAA
Organism: Agelas oroides; assembly: GCA_949130485.1. Classification (NCBI taxonomy): domain Eukaryota; kingdom Metazoa; phylum Porifera; class Demospongiae; order Agelasida; family Agelasidae; genus Agelas; species Agelas oroides. The sequence goes on along the minus strand of OX422183.1, from coordinate 9,682,025 downwards.
CAACATTTTATGTTTTCCGCATGTGTACTAAAAATGCTAAAGAATGTGCCTGGTATATATAACTTCTCACAAGAGCGCATAAGAACAGGCGGCTGGAGTAAGACCGTGCAACTCCGTAAAATTTGAAACTGGTCAAAATTTATTGCCAGTACTAAAAATAGTAATACGTACTAGACATGCTGTGTAGACATAAGGCATTGTTGCTAAGCACATGACCGGGTGTTCTATTTTTAGTATGGTTCAATAATTTTGACTGGACTATATGGGCTTCTATTGGAGTTGCATGCTCTTACTCTATACCCGTCTGTTCTTATGTGCTCCTGCTTCTCACTATAGGAAAGAGAACTTATGGTTGCATTGATTTGCTCGTTATGTTTCATTTTAGATTGTTGCTTGGTTAGTTTAAAGTGTTTGTACTGTAAGCTTGGTATTCCCAGCAAATGAGGACAAAGTCACACATAACATGTCTTATTTATAGATCATTTGTTTGTTTTTTTAACAGGGCTGCACAGATGTTGACATGTTGGTGGAAAGCACAGGACAGCAAGAGCCCTACATATAGTTGCTACAGAAACAGACGAGACCATGCAGTACCATGTATATATACCTAAGAATCTGACTGCCTTCTTTCAGCACCCACTCTGGGTGATGCTTTAGCGGATCTTATCTGCATTTATTTTGTATTTGACACTGCATATCGTAAATCAGTTTATGCATTGCTTATCTTTTTTCAGCATTTTGTCTTGGGACTAAAGGACAATCAAAAGGTTCCACCATCTGTTTCTTCTCTGTGTTCTGCTAACTTTTGTATATCACCTTCTTGTGTCCACTTTTATTTTGCATTACACTTTGTGCACACATTTCTTTTATTTTGAGCATTTAAAGGCTAAACCCAATGAATTACATTAAATGAAACTACTTTACTAGTTACACTAACTCCACATAAGAGTAACTAGGAGAATGTAGAACATTGTGGGGCAAGCGTGAGCAAGCAATACACAGCTTTAACATATCAAAGGCTGAATCAGTGAAGTGTCACATCACAGCACACAGGTGGCGTGGCATGTAGCTGAACAAAGCTTGTCACTCTACTCTCTACAAAAGTGCTTAACAGCTTAGAGAAGATGGTTGCAGAGACTAGCTTGTCATGGGGTGGTACCATACAATGCAGCCATTAGTGCAACCTAGCCATCTACTCTGGCTAACTGTAGGCTAAGTCTAAACACAGCCTGGCTTGTCGCGCATAGTCCTTACTTGAGGCATCTAAGAGATACAGCAGATGTGGTTCGCCATCCATCAGCCATGGATAGAAGGAGGGTCTCTGCCGCTTTCTGCTTTCAGCCTCTCTACACAACTCTCTGTTCCGCGGTTTCAGAGGCACGACGAGCTCTCTCTCTCGCTCTCTTCTACGCTGCAGTCTGTCTTCTCTGTTCCGTGATGACTCGGGGACTCTTGCTGAAGAATTGCTGTACGACTCCATTGTAGAACACGTGGCGTCTGCACTATACGTATTTTATTGACGTTACATGCGTTAAATTGGATAAGTTTAGGATATGCGGCACGACGTACGACACATAATATATAATATACTAGGAGAATGTAGAACATTGTTGGGCGAGCGTGAGCAAGCAATACACAGCTTTAACTTATATCAAAGGCTTTTCAGTGAAGTGTCAGATCACAGCACACAGGCGGCGTGGCATGTAGCTGAACAAAGCTTGTCACTCTACTCTCTACAAAAGTGCTTAACAGCTTAGAGGAGATGGTTGCAGAGACTAGCTTGTCATGGGGTGGTACCATACAATGCAGCCATTAGTGCAACCTAAGCATCTACTCTGGCTATCTAAACACAGCCTGGCTTGTCGCACATAGTCCTTACTTGAGTCTCAAGTAAGGACTATGCTAAGAAGCCTCAAGTTGAGGCATCTTAGAGATATAGCAGAAAGGGTTCACCATCCATCAGTCATGGATAGAAGGAGGGTCTCTGCCGATTTCTGCTTTAAACCTCTCTACACAACTGTTTACATACAGTAGACACTCACGCTCGATCCAGCTACCTATATATCCTGGGTGTCGCTGCAAACACAACTTCTATAGGCTATCCTTTCTTCAATAAGTGCGCACGCTCCGCCTGCAATCCCTGGCTATCTTTCATAAGCGTCATCTTTCTCAAAGTCACCTTGGAGCTAGCTGGCTGCTAAGTTGTACGAAAATCTTACTTAAGGTCCGCACGCGGCCCGCGGCTATCGCGTTAAATTACAGCGTCAAGGATATACGGAACGACGTACGACAGATAATCGGGGCGAGCATGAGCGAGCCCCCTTCTAGCGATGCTAACGGCGACTTTCTATATATATATATATATATTATTATATACTAGACGAATGCAGGGCATTGTGGGGCGAGCCTGAGCAAGCAGAATGCCAAGGACTAAAATTGTGCATACGCAGTTCGTATACACGCGTGCCCTTTCGCACTTCTTGTCGAGGTGTCGAAGTTGGCGTGGCGTTTAGTAAGAAGTGAAGTTGCTGTTTGTCTACTGTGCCTCATCCGAGTGTATAAATGACAAAGGCAGTGTTGTACATTATTCACACAGGAATGACCTCGTAATTGAAAGTCTTCAATTCCGTTGGCCAACCCACATCTAGTTTTCTGCTTAGGGATGAGAAACAATGAACTGATTTGGAAGAGGCTAACATGCAATTTTTTGTGTACACAATCACCGTTATGGTTTTATCAATTTTTGTTGTAAACAACATGACATTAGTGTGATATAAAAGTGATGACATAATATTTCCTGTTTACATGAGCTTACATTGTACTTTCTATTGACCAAATGAGCTTCAAATGGTGTATGGTGGTGGTTTTTATACACATTGCCAGTGAGTTAGTGGATGTTGGTTGGTTCAGTTTTTCCATTAGGGCTGTGTCATTGCTATCTCAACACCATTGTTGGTAGCCACAAAAGTTTTCCATATTTTCTATGACATCATGGTTTGAAGTTGCAAGATCACAAGATGACATGAATCATTCCATTTTCTCTGAGAGTTTCAACTCAAGGTTGCTGAACGTCGTGCTGGCTAGAAGAGTCTATATTTTGCATCATAATTGTGTCTGGCAGATTGTGTAGTGGAGACAACTGTGGCAAATGCTTCTCATTCTTGCTTACCTGGGTAGCCTCGTTCCCAGGCTCTCCCCGCTAAGAAGGGCTCTCCCCCTTCTTAGTGGGAGAGCCTGGGAACGAGGCTACACCTGGGTACAGTTCACTGAAACCACACAGCTATTGCTTGAATTCTTTGTTAAAGATCACCTGACGGATGGCGTCCTTTTCCTCCTTGACGTCGGCTTCTCTAGCGATCACGGAAGCCATGTACGCTAATGCGATATTGGAAGCCCTACATCTTCGTGCGACCAAGCGCGGCGAGCGGGTGATTCTCTTGCGGTTACGGAAGCCATGTATGCGAATACGATATAGGAAGCCCTACATACTTCGTGCGACCACAGTTGTCTCCACTACACAAGTGACGGTCGTACGATAATTGGGGCGAGCGCAGCGAGCCCCACACTTGTGGTGAAAACGGAAAATTGTCTATATATTTATATATTTATTTATATATATATGGTACGTGCGTATTCCGTATATGCATTCTGCCCTATTTGTGCGCGATGCAATATTTCCGCATTGCATATTGGGTTCATGTATTACTGCTTGCTCAAGAGACAAGACTAGAAAGGCTGAACAGTTGGAATCAACGCAACAGGGATTTGAAAACGGCGTGGAAAGGGAGGCACTACCAGCGAGACTGAGACTGATTATTGACGGCGTTCTTCGTGACTCTGCCACCAGCGGGGAGTGCTCAGTGTACAGAGCGATCAGCTTGTGAGAATCCGAATCACGGAGGCCTGCGTGACTCGATCAAATATGAGCAACAGCTAGAGAAGAGCTTGTGAAACTTCCATGCCACAACTCCAGTAATTGTGCTCAGGAAATGAGCTGACAAAATAGACTACATCAAAAAAGACCTGGCTCCATACTCCATAGCTGAGAGAATCCTGATTCCACAGCTCTATGGGCTCAGCAAATATCCACTATATAGACATGCACTTGAGGAGACAGTGCCGAAATGTGGAGTCACAGGAAACCAATGGAATATAATTGTTCGTACTATGCTGTTGAACCCTCACCCTTGACTTGCAACTCTTCAGGCCAATTGCTTGGAGACTAAATTTGTTGCCTACAGCTGTAGCTACTACCCCACTGTAACGACACAGAGTGTGTACAATGAACCCAACCACATGATAGCTACCCAGATGAGCACATAGCTATACCCAAGCTATATTGCTCCATGAACACCGGCATACATTTGATACCCTAGCCTCACCCCTGGGCATTTCCCGCCTCTACTGTTACAGGCTACAGCTGGAGGTGGGGAAGACCTGGGAACGAGCCTATTGTTACGTGAGACTTAGTGTATGCAAGTGGGTAAATGTAGTGCTATGAAACTCTAATGCATCATGTAACTCATTCACGCTCGCCCCACAATGCACTGCATTCCCCTAGTAATAATACATATATGATTTCGCCCAGTTGTATCGTCTATGTGGGGCTCGCTCAGGCTCGCCCCGATTATGTGTCGTACGTCGTGCCGCATATCCTAAACTTATCCAATTTAACGCATGTAACGTCAATAAAATACGTATAGTGCAGACGCCACGTGTTCTACAATGGAGTCGTACAGCAATTCTTCAGCAAGAGTCCCCGAGTCATCACGGAACAGAGAAGACAGACTGCAGCGTAGAAGAAAGCGAGAGAGAGCTTGTCGTGCCTCTGAAACCGCGGAACAGAGAGAGGAACGGCTGAGAGTGCGGAGAGCAAGAGATAGGGCTAGACGCGCCGCACAGACTGCCGAAGAGAGAGACGCCAGATTGCGGCAAATACGCGATAACCGACGTCAGAGTCTGGCAACTGAAAGCGAAGAGGAGAGAGCAGTTAGGCTTCAGCGGATGAGGGACAGGCTGGCCTCTGCGACTGAAGAGGAGAGAGCAGCCAGGCTACAGCAGATGAGGGAGCAGCCAGGCTACAGCAGATGAGTGCCAACCAATGTCACAGGCTGGCCTCTGAGACTGAAGAAGAGGGAGCAGCCAGGCTACAGCAGATGAGTGCCAACCAACATCACAGGTTGGCTGCTGAGACTGGCAGTGAGAGAGAGGCCAGACTACAGCGTAACAGTGAAGGGCAAAGAGGACAACAGTCACAGCTGCCTTTGTTTGAACAGCCCTATGTTGAGGCTAAGATGCGGAAGTTTCATGCAGAGATTGCTGCATTGGAAATGCAGAAATGTACTACATGCTCGGAGCGGTTCCCAGGCCTTCATCTTCGCTCACACTCTACTGCACGCACTTGCGCATCCATCGCATTCGAGCTCACGCTCGCCCCCACAATGCTGTGCATTCACCTAGTAATAATAATAATAACTAGGTGAATGCACAGCATTGTGGGGGCGAGCGTGAGCTCGAATGCGATGGATGCGCAAGTGCGTGCAGTAGAGTGTGAGCGAAGATGAAGGCCTGGGAACCGCTCCGAGCATGTAGTACATTTCTGCATTTCCAATGCAGCAATCTCTGCATGAAACTTCCGCATCTTAGCCTCAACATAGGGCTGTTCAAACAAAGGCAGCTGTGACTGTTGTCCTCTTTGCCCTTCACTGTTACGCTGTAGTCTGGCCTCTCTCTCACTGCCAGTCTCAGCAGCCAACCTGTGATGTTGGTTGGCACTCATCTGCTGTAGCCTGGCTGCTCTCTCTTCTTCAGTCTCAGAGGCCAGCCTGTGACATTGGTTGGCACTCATCTGCTGTAGCCTGGCTGCTCCCTCATCTGCTGTAGCCTGGCTGCTCTCTCCTCTTCAGTCGCAGAGGCCAGCCTGTCCCTCATCCGCTGAAGCCTAACTGCTCTCTCCTCTTCGCTTTCAGTTGCCAGACTCTGACGTCGGTTATCGCGTATTTGCCGCAATCTGGCGTCTCTCTCTTCGGCAGTCTGTGCGGCGCGTCTAGCCCTATCTCTTGCTCTCCGCACTCTCAGCCGTTCCTCTCTCTGTTCCGCGGTTTCAGAGGCACGACAAGCTCTCTCTCGCTTTCTTCTACGCTGCAGTCTGTCTTCTCTGTTCCGTGATGACTCGGGGACTCTTGCTGAAGAATTGCTGTACGACTCCATTGTAGAACACGTGGCGTCTGCACTATACGTATTTTATTGACGTTACATGCGTTAAATTGGATAAGTTTAGGATATGCGGCACGACGTACGACACATAATATATAATATATATATATAATATATATATATATAGAAAGTCGCCATTAGCATCGCTAGAAGGGGGCTCGCTCACGCTCGCCCCGATAATAATATTCGATGAAAAATCTCGATTCAACTCACTAGTGTGGGGCTCGCTCACGCTCGCCCAACTAGGGGAATGCAGTGCATTGTGGG